>OY744524.1:61800917-61960917 GCA_963556195.1 Sepiola atlantica
AGTCGATGTAACCCTAACCCTAACACTAACCAATTTCATCTTGGATGGTATTCTCATATTTCAGTCGATGTAACCCTAACCCTAACACTAACCAATCTCATCTTGGATGGTATTCTCATATTTCAGTCGATGTAACCCTAACCCTAACACTAACCAATTTCATCTTGGATGGTATTCTCATATTTCAGTCGATGTAACCCTAACCCTAACCCTAACCAATCTCATCTTGAATGGTATTCTCATATTTCAGTCGATGTAACCCTAACCCTAACACTAACCAATCTCATCTTGGATGGTATTCTCATATTTCAGTCGATGTAACCCTAACCCTAACACTAACCAATCTCATCTTGGATGGTATTCTCATATTTCAGTCGATGTAACCCTAACCCTAACACTAACCAATTTCATCTTGGATGGTATTCTCATATTTCAGTCGATGTAACCCTAACCCTAACACTAACCAATCTCATCTTGGATGGTATTCTCATATTTCAGTCGATGTAACCCTAACCCTAACACTAACCAATTTCATCTTGGATGGTATTCTCATATTTCAGTCGATGTAACCCTAACCCTAACCCTAACCAATCTCATCTTGAATGGTATTCTCATATTTCAGTCGATGTAACCCTAACCCTAACACTAACCAATCTCATCTTGGATGGTATTCTCATATTTCAGTCGATGTAACCCTAACCCTAACACTAACCAATCTCATCTTGGATGGTATTCTCATATTTCAGTCGATGTAACCCTAACCCTAACACTAACTAATCTCATCTTGGATGGTATTCTCATATTTCAGTCGATGTAACCCTAACCCTAACCAATCTCATCTTGGATGGTATTCTCATATATCAGTCGCTGTAACCCTAACCCTAACACTAACCAATCTCATCTTGGATGGTATTCTCATATTTCAGTCGATGTAACCCTAACCCTAACCAATCTCATCTTGGATGGTATTCTCATATTTCAGTCGATGTAACCCTAACCCTAACACTAACCAATCTCATCTTGGATGGTATTCTCATATTTCAGTCGATGTAACCCTAACCCTAACCAATCTCATCTTGGATTGTATTCTCATATATCAGTCGATGTAACCCTAACCCTAACACTAACCAATCTCATCTTGGATGGTATTCTCATATTTCAGTCGATGTAACCCTAACTCTAACCCTAACCAATCTCATCTTGGATGGTATTCTCATATTTCAGTCGACGTAACCCTAACCCTAACACTAACCAATCTCATCATGGAGTGTATTCTCATATTTCAGTCGATGTAACCCTAACCCTAACACTAACCAATCTCATCTTGGATGGTATTCTCATATTTCAGTCGATGTATCCCTAACCATAACACTAACCAATCTCATCTTGGATGGTATTCTCATATTTCAGTCGATGTAACCCTAACACTAACCAATCTCATCTTGGATGGTATTCTCATATTTCAGTCGATGTAACCCTAACCCTAACACTAACCAATTTCATCTTGGATGGTATTCTCATATTTCAGTCGATGTAACCCTAACCGTAACACTAACCAATCTCATCTTGGATGGTATTCTCATATTTCAGTCGATGTAACCCTAACCCTAACCAATCTCATCTTGGATGGTATTCTCATATTTCAGTCGATGTAACCCTAACCCTAACACTAACCAATCTCATCTTGGATGGTATTCTCATATTTCAGTCGATGTAACCCTAACCCTAACCAATCTCATCTTGGATGGTATTCTCATATATCAGTCGCTGTAACCCTAACCCTTACACTAACCAATCTCATCTTGGATGGTATTCTCATATTTCAGTCGATGTAACCCTAACCCTAACACTAACCAATTTCATCTTGGATGGTATTCTCATATTTCAGTCGATGTAACCTTAACCGTAACACTAACCAATTTCATCTTGGATGGTATTCTCATATTTCAGTCGATGTGACCATAACCCTAACCAATCTCATCTTGGATGGTATTCTCATATATCAGTCGCTGTAACCCTAATCCTAACACTAACCAATCTCATCTTGGATGGTATTCTCATATTTCAGTCGATGTAACCCTAACCCTAACACTAACCAATTTCATCTTGGATGGTATTCTCATATTTCAGTCCATGTAACCCTAACCGTAACACTAACCAATCTCATCTTGGATGGTATTCTCATATTTCAGTCGATGTAACCCTAACCCTAACCAATCTCATCTTGGATGGTATTCTCATATTTCAGTCGATGTAACCCTAACCCTAACACTAACCAATTTCATCTTGGATGGTATTCTCATATTTCAGTCGATGTAACCCTAACCCTAACACTAACCAATCTCATCTTGGATGGTATTCTCATATTTCAGTCGATGTAACCCTAACCCTAACACTAACCAATTTCATCTTGGATGGTATTCTCATATTTCAGTCGATGTAACCCTAACCCTAACACTAACCAATCTCATCTTGGATGGTATTCTCATATTTCAGTCGATGTAACCCTAACCCTAACACTAACCAATCTCATCTTGGATAATATTCTCATATTTCAGTCGATGTAACCTCCGACCTTCTTTAGGTGCATCTTTTTGAACTCAGAAATCTAACTGACCCCTTAATCCACGGGGTAGATTGTTCTTGTTCTCTTTCAGCCATGACAGGTAAAAGTCATAAGTAAGTAATTAGTATTATTATTTTTAGTTATCGCCTGTAGTGAGGATTGAACCTTTAACCCCCAAAAGATTGTCATGTCGAACTGATTGTTATTCAATGCCTTTAGCCGTTGCATCATGCGTCCACATGAACATTCGGCACAACAGTTAAGGTTCCCGAGTTCGACATAAAAATTCCCGAGTTTGAAAAGATACATCAGAAGAAGGTCGGAGGCTACAGTGACCGAAACGTTGTGAAAATAACACTCAAGATGAGAATCGTAGTCCGAATAATCGATTACTGATGGAGATTTGGTATGTGTCTGTCTTAAATCGAAACTATACTATTACTATATTTTAATGCATACTACATAGAGAGGGTAGTGCTGTAGCTGTTCTGTTGTCATTAGACCATGCTCCCAGGAATTAACTTCTCCTCTCGGAGAAGCAGTGTAGTATATGTTCATTCATCATGATACCACCCTACCAGGCATTACCTCCTCATTTCTGGGAGGGTAGTGTTGTGTTTGTTCTGTGTTTATAGTACCACCCTCCCAGGGATTACCATCTCTTTTTTGGGGGGTGGGGGTAGTGTAGTATCTGCTCTGTTGTCATGAGACCATTCTCTAGGCATTACCTCCTCCTTTGAGGGTTAGTGTAGTATATGTTCGTTTGTAATGATACGATCTTTCCAAGGATTATTTTCTCCTTTGGGAGTGGCTGACAATGTTGTATATATTCATTCGTCATGATACCATTCTCTCAGGCATTACCTCTTCCTTTTTGAGGGGAATGTAGTGTGGTGTCTGCTTTTGTTGTTATAGTACCATCCTCCCGGGGATTACCTTCTCCCGTGGGGGGGGGGGGGTAGTGTAATATCTGTTCTCTTGTCATGAGACTATCCTCCCAGGTATTACCTTCTCCTTTGAGGGGTAGTGTAGTATATGTTCGTTCGTTATGATACCATCTTCCCAGGGATTACTTTCTCCTTGGGAGGGGGCCAGTGTAGTATATATTCGTTTGTCATTGTACCACCCTTCCAGGCATTACCTCCTCATTTTCTGCGAGGGTAGTGTAGTATCTGCTCTGTTGTCATGAAACCATTCTCCCAGGCATTACCTCCTCCTTTGAGGGTTCGTGTAGTATATGTATATTACCTTCTCTTTAGGAGGGGGGGGGGCAGTGTAGTATATGTTCATGCGTCTTATATACTATCAAAAATATACGACCAGAGGGACCATATTTTTGCTAGTCCAAATAATACAGATTATGTCTTATTTCACTTCTAATTCCACAGCTAAAAATAAACGAAGAAAGAAAGGGGGGACACGATGTGTCACAAGACATACATTAATGAATTTATTTAACAGCTGTCAGGTCATTTATGATTAAGTGAGCACTTAATATAATTTTACGTTTGTCGCTGCTCTTTTGACTGGAAGACATACCTGTGGCCCGTGAGTATGGCGGCTTCAACCAGAAACAAAAGAAACAAAAAAAAATAGTTACTTATAATGCATAAGTCTTTTTCCCCCTCAGCAAATTCATTACTGAAAGCCATATTGTTCACAGCGATGCAACTTCTTCACTCAGTCGCTTTTAAGGTTTCTTTTTGATTTCATTAGATCTCGGGGAAGCTATATAATTAGCGAGAATTATGTACTGAAAGTAATTATTCCTGTCTCGTATCTTTGGAAAAAGGAAAAAAACGATGTAATAAATGATATTTTTATTTTTATTTTGCTTTCAGGAAGATATCAAGTCTTATCAACACAAAGGCGACGAGGGTCAAATATGTGAAATCGTTTGCGGCTTATTGTAGTGTACAAAGACAATGTGTAGACTTTATTGTATTAGCTGTAGCTGAAAAATAAAATTAAAAGAACAGTAGTCAAAGTTCTATGATATTAAATATGAGAATATTTAATATTGAAATTTAACCCACATCTCTATATAAAGTTAAGTATGTGTATATGTTTGTATATTTTTATATACAGGATTCACTTCTAAACTAATTAACCAATCATTATATTTTTTGAACAAAGCTGCTAGGATTAAAGGGTTAGTAATGTGGGCTATATTTAGTTTAATTTAGTTGTATCCAAAGGGGGTTAAAAAGAAAGTGGAATATCTTCATGAAAATTCAGATACCTTTGATTTTTGTGAAATTTTAACCGGAGGTATGAGACATCAATTAATAAATATTCTCCAAATTTTAGTTTCTTTGGAGTATTTTAAATTTTATTTTTAGGGGGCATAATATGGGCATAAGCTCCCATTTGAAAATTCAAATATTTTAGATTTGTATTAAATTTGATCTATAGTCTGCATGATCTGCAATGTGAAATCTGACCAAACCCAACACATCAGGTCAGAGGATTTACTGAAAGCGCTACATTTGCCCAGCATAGAGGTTATCCTAAGGATAAATCGATTATGCTGGTATGGTCATATGGAACGTTCATCCTCGTGGATAAACCGTTGCAGAAGCATGGATGTCTTAAATCGCAGGAAGGTTGACCAGCCCAAAAAACAAACTAAGAAGCAAGTGATTAGACAAAACTCACACAAAGTGGAATTTGAAGACAGTTGACCTACTGAACAGTGAAAAGTGGAGAGTGCGCTTGCGTAATATCAGAAAACGTCTGACCCCTGAACAAGGAGAAAAGTGATATTAAATGAATAGAAGAAGAAGAAGAAGAAGAAGAAGAAGTCGTCAGACACCAATTAAGCAAGAATCTATGAATTTTAGTTTCTTCTTAAAACCCCTTTAGGTTAAACCTTAAATTTTCTAGAATCAAAATGATGTAATAAATTTTGATCAAAATCAGAATAAGGATTCTAGACATAAGATTTAGTATCAGTATATCTTGATTTTAATTTTCATAAGAGGACATAAGCATGATGCAAAACAGTTCTGTTTGGGGGAATTCATTTTACCTGTTCTGGGACGGGTATTCCTCTTGTTATATTATAAGTAGAAATGGTAGTAGAAGTATTAGTAGCACAATTCTATCAGATCACCGAAGTGAAGCGACGTTAAGCCATTAGTATTTAGATAGGTGGCCATTTGGGAATATTGTAAGCAAACACTACACCCAGGTGAATAACCAGCCTTGTATGTGAAAAATGAGTAAAAAACAATAAAATAGTGTAAGATCTCCAACAAACCCGACTAGCAACAAAATCCTACCCCTTCATGGTAGAGGTCCCTAGATGCTGGAAAACTTATTTCCTTGAACTGTTTTACTTTAGATTTCCATCCCTGCTCTCTGTTTCCCCGGCCGTATCAACATGCAGAAATTTCAATGTAATGTTAACAAACATCTCACTGCCCTACTCCCCACCTAGGTTGCCCCCTATAAATCTGGCCTCTATCACAGTAACTCCTTACGCTTCAATGGCAATATGCCTTATTTGTGGCAAACAAAAGGGGAAAAAAAAGGAAAAAATATCTTTAACAGTGTTTTGAGGCCTGATTTTATTGGATGCTAACTAAAACAGGACAGCTTTTGATTTATCAGCCAATAGAAATGACCAACCAATGGCCTTCTGCCATTTGCATAGAGGGAGGAGCAAATAATTTTCTACCACTTACATAGAGGGAAGGAAGAAATCCCTTTTCTTGATTGGCCCACCAATGAAAGCGCTAGTTGCCACAGTAATCTGCACCTGGTGGGAAAGTTCAAAGAAAAATGTAAAGCTTTGAAAAGCTAAATGACAAATACTAACTGGCAATGATGATCACAGGTGTTTTCTAAAGAAATCCTCACCTCGAAACCGTTGGTATTGCTGGACAAAAATAAATATGACCCTAAGTAAAAGTTTTAATAATGAACATATTTATTTTGTACTTCTGATATGTGATGAAGCCCCAATTTGGGAAATGTGGGGTCGACCCTTGGTTGTCATTACTCTCACGTCATCGCAAACCTGGAGTGGTAGTATCTGTCAGAGGAGCATCTATGTGTTAAATAGGATCGATCCAGAGATATACATTGAAAAAGAGGGTTTGAAAGTCTATCAGGGAAGCGTTTTCACTCTGACTTAAATGGGAACGTTAAAGATAAATTTCACTGAATTAAATAAAAATATTCGACTCGTTGCCTCAGTCAAAAGCTCACTGGGCATTTTATCTCCCTTCTCTTCTTTTTCATTCTCTTCTTTTTCCTTCTCTTCTTTTCCCTTCTCTTCTTTTCCCTTCTCTTCTTTTTCCTTCTCTTCATTTTCATTCTCTTCTTTTCCCTTCTCTTCTTTTTCCTTCTCTTCTTTTTCCTTCTGCTCTTCACAACATCGAGTTTAGAAAATGAATTCCCGATCAAAAATGCGAATTATGTTCCTTCTTTTATTGACTTAAATCCGACATATTCAAAAGTAACTTGATTTCGATAACCACATCGCTGGACTCGCTGTCTCAGATGTTAAAATAAAGACACCACGAGTCGTCTCTGCTAATGCAGATATTCGTCATCAATGGGGCAGTATTCGAGTCCTCACTTGCAACCTATGATTTAAGCATTTCTTTAATTTTCAAGTTGTACACCAGGCAAAGATGGGCCCTTTTATGGTGGGGATGAGGCAAGCTTAAGCCACTTCCACTGCTTGATCCGAGTTAAGGATCATCACGTCTGCCACATACATATAAATTTACATCAGGAATAACTAATTAAAGTAAATATGATAAATAAAAATTTGAAGAATTTGAAGCATAAAACTTCTACCAAACTCAGCATTAAATAAGTCAAAAAGGGTCGATATGCCGTAAAACAAAACCAATACTTGTAGTAAGGATTGAACCTTCAACCTCAAGAAGACAGTCACTTAGAACTAATTGTTAATCAACCATTACACCATAGGTTCAAATTTCTTATAGACTCCTGAATTTGACATAAAGGTTTTGAAGTTTGAAAAGATGCACCTGAAGAAAGTCAGAGGTTACATCGGCCAAAACGTTGTGAACACAACAACCAAGATGAGAATAGTAATCCGAATAATCCAAATAATCAAATTATTAATCCTCATCTAAAAATTCTGAAACATAATACACTTTTATATTCTTTTATTTTCATTTTAATTAAACAAATTAATACTGCCAACCAACCTGTGACACCATCCATGGTGTCAGACTGGGATAATATTCAGGAGAGCTGGAGGAACGTACCACATCATAGGTTATTAAAGCCTTCCTTAACTAAAACAGGTTTAATTTTAATAAATAAATTCTTGCAGGGTCTTGTAATGATTCCTTATGCCATGTATTCACTTTTTTCGACGTTTTAGCATTTCTCCAGATTCACTTTTAAGGGGGGGGGGTTCCATTTCAGGGACCTTTGTGGATTGAGAGACCCTAAACCCGTATAAGTATTTGTTGTATTGATAAAAAGATTATATACATATTGATAGGCATATATAACTTTTGTGGTTGGAACTTTAACATGGGACCTTTTAAAGAGATCCTATGCAATCCTATACTCTGAGCACTCTTTTTTTGCCTTGACAGAATACAAAATGGACTTTACAATTTAGTGGAGAATGATCTCTATTTTCTCTAAAGCCCCTTTCTTATAAAAGAGACGTTGCTAGTCTCTCTCTACTCTATCGTTATTTCCGTGGAAGGTGCTCGACTGAACTCCGATCTCTTGTTCCTCCATGTAAGACATTCACAGCAAGAACTTGTCTTTTTTCCTCCATGTCCGTAGTGTCAGGCGGAATATCCATGAACTGGACTTCTTTGCTCTGGCTTCTCGTCTATAGAACACATTGCTTGAGTGGCTCTTGGCCTTGATAAGTGGTGACCCAACAATAACAATAAAAATACAGCAGAAACCTTTCATGTTTGTTTTATGTGCATAAATTTATAGTTTATAGCAGTATTTTTAATTATTAAATGATTTCATATGATGCTAAAACCTTATCTCTAAAATGTCTTTAAAATATTTTTTTTCTCTTTTGCATTGTACCATAATTATATCTCATTGTATATATGTACAGAGTGGTCCAAAAGTCTTCTTAGCCGTACAAAAAAAGTAGCAACAACAGAAGAACAAGTAATACTATAATAGAAAAAAACATGTAATGGATTCAGTTTATTCACTTTCATTGACGATGCCACACATCGAGAAGCTCTGTATGAACGCCAACATTTGCGTGGCAAAAAATGATGCGGCGCCATGACTTGTGTTATATTTTACGAAGATGTGCTTTGATGATTGTTCTTTTATTCTTGTCACATTTTGGTAGGGGTAACAATATTTTCGAACTACCCTTCTTGGTAGAGGCGACAAGACATTCAGACTACCCTTTTTAGTAAGGGTAACAAGACTTTCGGACTACCCTTTTTGGTAGGGGCAACAAGATATTAAGACTACCTTTTTTGGTAGGAGGCAACAAGAATTTCGAACCACCTTCTATATAAAAAGATATCCTTTTTTTTTAGTTGCTCATTTGTCATACACCGCCTCATAAGTAATTTAAATTAGTTCATACAACTGACTGACAATCTTTCCATCTCATTAACCCTTATCCTTGAGACGCTCTTGGTCTTGATAAGCGGTAACCCAACAATAAAAACAGACATGTAAATGCCCCCCCCCCTTCCTCTGTTAATAATAGTTTCATATGACGATGCTAGTCATTTTGACCTGGCGACTAACATAACCGAGGAAGGCAGTCCTTTTGCTCGTCTTACAGGTCAGCCTACCTGCTCTATTTCTGGCGGAGAATAGGTGTGCACTTCGTGCAATCGATACCACCACGGACTATAAAATCGGCTACCGAGTTCAAATGCTACCGAATCTATTATGTTAATTGGCACACTAAACCCGATCTTGTTCAGTAAGCAAATGGCCTTGATGACCCTTCTTCCTCGCCCCTACATTCACGAAGCCTCGCAAACGTGCAGAATACAAGTCTCCTATTTCTGTTGTGTAATGTAACGACCTGATTATGTTCAACATAATTCACAGGTTGTATAGAAATTATGAATCATCATATTTCCCTGGGTTGGTTTGTGTGTAGCACAAAAGATTATGACAAGCAGGTCTACCTCGGTGGTCTCTACTCCAATTTACTATATAAATATTAGTCCCTTCTAAGTGAAAAAATGCGAAAGTTGGGCCCATTTCTCCAACTAATTGTAAAGTTAAAACGCCATATTTCAAGTTAATTTCACTTTACAAAATAGACACATCATCTTTTTTATATAATTCGATATCAGTCACAAGGTTAACTAATTTGCATATTGGTTTTGAAAAAGGACATTTTTATTAAATTATTATTATTTTTTATTGTATTTTTTAATTCAATAATTGTTTTGATTCAAATATAACAAATAGTTCTGTTTCGCAATATTACTTCATTTCCTAAACAAATATTTAGCATTTGTCTACAAATGTTCTTTTCTTTAGTTACAAGTTACAATCTATTTCTAAATTGCAAGTGAAATGGCAAATTGATTTATTCTTTCTTTTCTTTTCTTTACCGTCACATTTAAAAGATAAATAAATTTGTATAAAAATTACTAAAATTTTAATGTTTATCTATCCATATGAGTAAATGAGAAAGATTTTGTTTTGCCGTTACAAGAAATTTATGAATATAATGTTTATTGTTTTTAATTAATGCTTCAAGTATTTCAAATAGCAAACTTTGCGAAGTGATATCGAGCCAGCAAAACCAGCTAGTATTACATAATGGGAGAATATTGATGGGCACTGCTTCTATGTTTGTCTTGTGTCATGTTGTTGATTCCATCTGTCAGGAATCTACAGAAGAAAAAGTACCTATATAAAAATTATTTTTATCCACTCCTTAGTCAGTTAGCACGGCAGTAATGCTGCCAATACACATGCAGTAAGTATCAAATCTGTTGCTAAGGTTTTTGGAAAAATAGTTGGATCATTCTATTGCTCCAGAAAGTATCTGACTCCTGATGCAATCCTCTACCTGTATAAGAGTCAGGTACGTCTTAAGATGGAGTATTGCTGCCACATCTCGGGAAGACCGCTCAGAGAGCACTATTTCTTGCCTTGACAAAGTACAAAATCGAATTCACAATCTTATTGGGGTTGATCTCTACTCTTCCCCTACTGTCCCTTTCTCCCAGAAGTGACGTTGCTAGTCTTTCTCTACTCTATCGTTATTTCCATGGTAGGTGCTCGACTGAGCTCCAATCTCTGTAAAACATTCACAGCAAGAACTCGTCTTCTTACCGCAACAGCAAATAGCTTACCTTTCTTCCTCTGTGTACCTAAAACCAAATGGAATTTCCATGAACAGAGTTTTTGTCCAAGAACTGTTCATCTTTGAAATACTATACCACACGACTGCTTCCCTGCAGACTACAACATAGCTTTAAGTCCAGTGTCAACAAATGCTTGTTGATCCTTCCTTATAAGTAACCAAACTTTGTTCATTCCATTAATCATTTTCAATCCTCTCATAATATTCTTCATCATTCCACTGAAAATTCGTCCATCTCATTGACCCTTCTCTTCCAGTGGTGACTCATTAGTATGAAAAATTTATGTGCACAATATAAACAAAGATATAGTATGTTTTTTATCAGAGTAGTCCATATGCTTGTACCTATATACTTGCCTCTCCATAAGGACAGAGTTAGAGACAAGGGCGGTTTTTAATGTGGGGGGAATCCAGCTCCGCAAAAAGGGACACTTTGGATTGGAACAAAAATTAAAATTGCCTCTTAGTGGGGAGCTAGTGGAAAAATCATACATTTGATGATACAAGCACCAAAATTGGCATGATGACTCCATAAGGTATACTAAAACATATCTGTCCGACTAGCCACCTCAAAATTCAAGATGGCGGCTATTTTTCAAGATGGCCGCCATCAGGAGCTCACGATAACGATATTCCTTATAAATTGGTATCTATTCAACCGATTGTAGTGATCTTGGTGTCAAATTGTATGTCAGACTCATATTATGATCTATGTTAGACTCATATTACATATCCATTGTATCATTCTCATATCATTTATCTCCACACAATGCATATCCTCAACCCTCACTTGTCAGATTTTACTTCCATACATAATCACATTTCGTACACATGCCTGATAGACTCTTTCCTTGGTCGAAAATGGTAACACTCTGCTGGTTAGTAATGACAGAAGTTTCCTGAATTTGCTCCATCCAATCCTAACTCTTGCAATCACACTAGCATCTGCTCCTCCATGTGCTCCAAGGTAAAATAATTCTGAAAAACTTCAATAGCTTCACCATTTAAATATACTTTCTACACCGTCTCCATTATTTTATACTTCTTGCACACAAACTGGTTATCATCTCTCAACCTATCTGTAATTCTACTGCACTTCTTATGTACTCAATCTTTACAAGTACAACAAATACAGGTGGTAATAAATCCAAGTAATATTCACCTTGATATGGTCCTGGGTGTGATCTTAAACAACATCTGGTACTGAAACTCTAATCTGAGAGCTTTACAGAGTATGGAGTCACCTCTCAATTGCCATTGCTTACACGTCCACTCTGACCCGTCATTTTAGTACCTGTCAGGTGTTAATAATTTCCACAGACTCTACAGACATTCACTAGTCCGTTTACTTTACACCCTGAGCAGTCAGCATGTCTGCCTTAAATAGTCTCCACTTCTTGTATATCTATTCAAGAGAAGTAACTGATCTTCTCATCTGATATTAACAATCTCCTTCTCTTATCAATTATGTAGCACATTCTTTCATAGATTCCTAATTTTTAAAAGTTAATGCAGGTCAAACAAATGAACTTCTATCAAGTACGAAAACAATGTTTTTCTCTTCGAAATCAAATATCATTTAAAGAAACCAACTTCTTGCTTGTTTCTTCATTATGCTAGAACCAGATTATGCTCTGCTACCAAATGTTAATAACTCCCACAGACTCCACAGACATTCACTAGTCTATTTACTTCACACTCTGAGAAGTAAGTATGTCTCCACTTCCTGTATATTCATTGTCTCCACTTCCTGTATATTCATTCAAGGGAAGTAACTCATCTGTCATCTGATATTAGCATCAGGGTCTTATTTATAGGTTAAATGGAATTTATCCTGGGTATTACATGAAACTGCATATGATGGTGAGGCCCCAATTTGGGAGCTTTCGTGTAACCTTTTATTTACCACTAGCAGGTATCCGCTGCCCGATGATGCCTGGGAGTAATGTAAAAGAATGAATTAAACAGCCCACAGAACGCAAATAGGTCACATCTGGAATAGTAATAGAAATTGCCGTAATTTCCGAAAGATGTCTTCAATGTATGTATGTTCGAGTTTACCCTAACCGTAAACTAAGCATAACCTATGATTTAGTTCGGCCGAAGTTGGTTATCTCATGTTGGCGGTTCAAATTGTGTAGAAGCAATGTTTATTTTGCTATGATCTGTTTCGGTTTTTGTTGGGTGCAAAAGATGAAGAATAAGTGTTGTTTTTTAGTTTTGTTCGATAAGCACCCATTTTGGTACACTGTATTTTGAAGAAAATATAAATGAAAAAGTAGTTTGTCTAATCTGAAATTAATGTTTTTTAAGTTAATATGCAGTACGCTTCATCGTTTCTGTCAATGTAGACTGAAGCAATTTTTATTTCTGTGTTAATCCACTGACCGTATTTATCGAGCGTGATTTTCGCCACAATCGAGGATGGTTGAAAAAATGAAAAAAACTTACTGTTGAATTACTGTCGAATAAGGAATAAATGGTTTGTTTATCAAAGTATTATTTTGGCGTAAATCATTTATGTACGGTATCAGCGTTGAAATTCGTCACATGCATATGTAAGCTGAATGCTAATTTGCTATTTTTAAATTTTCTAAGCGGTGAAGGTGGATCGCTTGTCCTCATGAAATAATCGCGAAACGGTGTATGAGGAGTGTAAGAGTTAATAATTCATAGAGAGTAATTAGCGTGCTACTCTCTCTTTAGAGCATTAATGTAAGAGAGTTATTTGTATGGGATATATAATAGGAATTAATTTTATAATGTTTAAAATATGTGTAACTTGCTAAAAATATGATCGAGATAAGGATGGATAGGTACTGTTGATTTTCGATGCGTTTAATGCATTATTTTTATAGTCTATTTTAACCGGGTCGAGAGACTAAAATCAACTCCACTTTATATACATATATTACACCTAGGTTAATTCGGTATTACCTGCCAGTGTTTACAAACTATATGCTCACAAAACAAATTAATATACAAACCATTTCTATGAAAATATATGTGCAGTTTCGAAATGATTAAATAACAGTTGACATGCAGTAAAACTCAACTGCCACAAAACCCAACAACCAACCAATTGCCACGAACACTAAAGAAATTTTAGCTATGTTGAGAATAGTCTTTTATAACAAAAAATTAGTGCCACAATGCAATTTGACGCAGATGCTAGTCTGTAAACTTCCAGCAGTCATTTATACAATCAGCAAATGTTAGATTCATGACAAAATTTTGTTGTCTATAATTGATAATTTATATTAAAAAAAATTGATGCCCATAAATGACAATTTGTAAAAAGCATTTTGGTGCCCATAATTGAAATTAAAAATAAATTTGGTCCTCATAATTGACAATTTGTAAAAACAAAATTGGTGCACATAATTGATATTTCTAAAAAAATTTTTTGTCCATAATTGACAATTTGTAAAAAGAAAATTGGTGCCCATAATTGACATTAAAAAAATAATTAGTGCCCATAATTGACAATTTGTAAACAAAAAAAATGGTGCACATAATTGACATTTAATTAAGAGAAATTTGGTGTCCTATAATTGGTATTAAAAAAAATTAGTGCCCATAATTGACAATTTGTAAAAACAAATTTGGTGCCTATAATTGACATTTAATTTTAAAAATTTGGTGCCCATAATTAGAAATTTGTAAAAAAGAAATTGTTGTCCATAATTGACTATTTGTAAAAAAAACTTTGGTGCCCATAATTGACATAAAAAAAAAACAATAGTGACCATAATTGACATTTATAAAAAAAATTTCCAGCATAAATCATCTAAGTGTATAAATTAAAATGGAAAAAAAAGATTAGATTTTTAATATTATACTAGACCCCGAGGGATCTTAACGTTTCGTCTAGTAGATGACCGGTAACCATTTGTCATAAAGAATTTGTTCCACATTTCTCTCGATCTGTCTGGTTTTAATTGACGACATCGTCATTTTGTAACGTCATTCACTGTGCAGGGTTATCCCCCATCTCTCTAATGGATGACGTCATCATTTAGTGATGTTATCACTTTAATGATATAATCCTTTTGTGACGTCCTCCAAACGAACAAGTGAACAAGATAAGAAACAAAACCCACCAAGTTTTAGTAGTATATAGATTCATATCCTTTAGATTAGAAATGCAAATTACTTTTGAGCAAGCCAATCTTAGAGACTGGTCTATTATGGTGTTTGTCGTTATGATAGGGAAGTAAAAGTCATTGTATTAAATATTAATAAAGTCTGGATTTGTGTGCATGACACACATAAGACTTATTGCAGAGATTAATAAAATCTTCAAAAGCATTCCTGGGTCTTCAGTTTTAATGGTCTGCTTTTAATAATTTCCTTTTGGAGATTCGATCATTTTGCAAGGATTTTACTTATACTGATGTTTATAATACCATTGACTTCTGATCATGTGCTGAAATTGGCATGTATCTTTGTCTATGTATATATATATATATATATATATATATATATATATTAATTTGTAGTCAAATTTTCGACGTTTAAGCTCAATAGATATACATTTATAATTCTCGATCATATATAAATAGACAATAGGATGCAGATTCTAACGACTATATCTTAATTTAACAGTAAAGAGATTCATTTTATGACCGTTTCTGACGAATCATTGTTCTAGAAAAATCAGGATATGTTAAATACCTTGTTTGTCTGGATAGATGATGAATCTCTTTACTGCTAAATACTTTGTTCGAAGCTCTAGTTGACAAAATCATCTCCTGGAAGAATAGTATGGAGGACACGAACCTCTGAGTCAATATGGCAAAGACGAAGGTAATAATTGCTGGTCCCAACCTGAACTCCAAGGAAAGTTCCCTTGCGCGGTCTGTCTGTGTGGTACAGGGAGAAACTCTATCTTCTACCCTGTCTGTTTCTACTGGGTCCAAAAAAGATACAGCAATACAGGTGTCTTTGCTGTGGGCACAGCTAAACCAATCAACGGTAGGCCAATGAAAGAGGTCGCGATTGGAGATAGCAAACTGAAAGCTGTAGCTGAGTTCTGCTACATGGGCGTCTCCCTTTCAGCCGATGGTGGTTGTGAGACTGCTGCCATTACTCGATGCAAATCTGCCTGGGAGGACTTTAGAGAACTCCTGCCTATCTTAACAATGGCATTTGGCCATCACGACTAGAGGATCGGTGTATACCAGCTGTCTGAGGACTGCCATGCTTTATGGGCTGCATCGGCGAGCACTCTCAAGAGACTGCAGCGCAACGAAAAAGCCATGATTAGATGAATCTGCCATGTAAAGCAGGAAGATGACACTCACCTCGAGAATTTTTTCTTTACGCTTGGTATCAAACAAATATCTAGATCTCCCAGGTCAGGGATACGCATTAAGTCGGCAGGTTAGAAGACCAAAGCTCTCTTGGATATGCTGTGTAAATGTGACTGTGCAGCCCTGGGGATTGCGAACTTTGATCCTCGCAACCGCCGAGCCTGGAGAGGAAGATTTCGATCAAGACTAGCAGACAGGTCCTACCCTCTTATAGAGGACTAATCAAAGGCCTGGTAAAAATAAATCAGATGATATATATATATATATATATATATATATATATATATATATGTATATATGAGGATAAAATACACGATATATCATAAAATGAAATGCCGTGGAGACAAGATGTATGAATAAGACAAAAGGAAAAACAATTAAATACGGGAAAAAATCATCAAAATGAGAGATTTACTAATTTCATTTGGATCAACTTAAAAAAAAGTGAAGATTTGAAATTTATTGAATAACGGCAAAACATAGGGAAAATCAGGACGCAAAACAGGATGGCACATGCATAACTATTTGAAAAATTATGTGGCATGTGCGGCAAAGACGTTAATTGGGGAAAAAAGGGAGAGAAAGAAGAAAAGAAAACAAAAACAAATGGAAGCATGGATGAAGTGCAGTAAAAAATAAGTAATACTTTAACCGGAATCAGAGTTTGTTATACAATGGCGAGGTATATTGCATTGTTTCAGTGCTATTTTTGCCAGATATTTGGTTAAGGAATAAGATCTGAGCCTAAAGTTTACGTTAGATGGTGATGAGAGAAAGATATCAGCACTTTCGATGCACTTGGAGAAAGGATTTAGTCTTGAAGAGGGTGCAGTTTGTAAAGTCAAAATTGTGTTCCTGTGTCTGACTAGTTTCAGATGTTTTATATTGGCGAGATGGACAGAAATCTAAAATCCTGCATTTAGGAATATAAACGGGACCTCAAACACCATAATCTCACTAACCCACTATATTCATACATACACACACACACACACACACACATATATATATATATATATATATATACATATATATATATATATATATATATATATATATATATATATATATATATATATATATATAAGGAAATTGACAACATCTTTGAAGCACGCATGAAAATGTATTTAAGTGAAATATTTTTGAAAATGAACACATGGTGCAATTTAAATGAAAAAATCATTTATTTAATTTGTTTTTTGCAAGTTTTCGTTGTGAAACAACTTTGTCAGGCGAGACTGTCTTATAGTTTTTTCTTCTTCCCCATTTTGATGGTATTATCACTGCGAGGGGTCGAAACACAGTAGAGGCAGAAAAGCACATCAAGTTAACGTGTGGGTCTTCTTCTTCACTTTGAGTTTCATTGTCAGGTACGGAAGTATGTGACGCAGTGAGTTCCAATGTGTATGCAAGAAATAATATATTAAGTGCACTATCTATTAAGAAATGGCCTCTTCATACTCTAGCAAGGACATTTCCATTAAGCATATTTGATACTGAGTTGTGGTTATATATTTGTTTCAGAACTTCTGATAATCCTGCTTTTTCCATTAGGTGGCCTATACACCTAAGAAAACTCATCTCAATTTATAATCCTCCAATTTTCAACACTACAGATTTCAGATGACTACTAGATGGCTCATTAACTATAATAGTTTGAGCCTTCCAATACAATGGATGGGCAAATACTGTAAAAGGAGTTGTGTTGTTATAATGTCACTTTTTCAACTAAAAATATCAATGTAGAATAGATGCATGGCATATTTGGTTGATCTAAGTCAATGAAAGGCAAAATCACAACAGTTACCCTCCCCGGACGATTTCCTTTGTTACCATTTGCATGGGTATGACCATTGCAGAAACAGGAAAACTGTCCACATGATTTCAAGTAAATATGGAGATTTAGGGAAATGATCACAAGACTTAAGATGGGTAAGTTCACCAAAATGATATATATTATCTTTATGATAATGGTAATAATGAATTGTTATTTGTTCAAACCTAAGTATCTCATTAGTCGTCACTTCATGCTGGGAAATCACATGAGTGACAAATTTATCTGGTGTTAATATGCCAACAATACCCATCCCATTAAAGGCGTCATATCTATCAAGGTTTTGTTGTCAATATTGTCTGCTGCATATCGCATAAATTGACCTTCTGTAACAGTGACATAACAGTTGCAGATGCATTTCGTTCAAAGTTTTGGACTTCGTCATATGAACTACAAAACTTATGTTCCTGTAATTAATCTAACAAAAACCTAGAACCGAAATGGTGATGCATTTGTATGGCTAGCCATGATTGTAAAGGAGGAATCATCATACTTGATCAAATAGCTTAAATGATAGCATGTCCCAGGGATGTCTGTTTCTTCTCTGTATTTTGTTCTGTTGCAATAATCTGCATAAGGAAAACAACACTATCAGGTAGAAATGACAAGGTTTTCTCTAAACTAAGTTCATATGTGGATGAGTAATTTGAGTTTTGAGTCATATCTTTTATTTCATTGTTTGCCTGTCCTACAGTTGGTACTGCACCATTAACAATAGACTGCATCCTTGGCATGTAAATCATTTGCAGAGGATAATCTTTCTAACACTGTATCATTTCACTCATAATTCCGGGATTTACATATTTTGTCTATAGTGAAATCAAATGTTAATGTTTTCAAAAGATGACAATCCTGACTTTTCTTTTCTTGGTATTTGATTGATGTACCACAAAAAGGCAGTTATTCTAAAAATCAAAAGTTCTTGTTCGGGATTGTAACTTACAATTAAATGTTGATATATCGACCCATTCCATGTTTTTCATCTGCTTTTATAATGTTAGGGTTACACTATCGTTTTCTACAGCTCTTATGAGCACGTTGCCCTGCACATATACGAAAACTACTTCTATGTTCCTCACATGATTTGTTGATGCTATTACTTCTTTTTCGGTAATTGTCACTGCATCCCCAACATTGTCACTCATGATACCTTCATTACAAATTATGCACATGTCTCTAGTACTTGCCTTAGACATTATTCAATTTGTAACAAAAAATGCAATTAACAGTAAAACCGGCAGTGTATAATAGGCTACAAATTTATTTCAGTAAGTTATTTTAAACTTTCGACCTATGATATATTCTAAGGAATTCTCTAAACATCGACAGATATGTTTAAATTTTAACCTCTTCATTTTGTTTTAAACAAGTTTTTTGTGTAAAAAAATGTTCAAATTTTATTTTGAATCAAACACTTTGTTTTTTGTATGTAATAAAACTTTTACGTCGTAAAAATATTTTGGTGCATGGAAAAGCAATATGGTCGCCAGCGATTAAAACATTGAATTAAAGTTCGATTCTCAAAACTTTACTAAATAAATTAAAACTTTATTTTAGGACAAAAATACATTTAAGACTAGCAATCAATTTTATCCAAAAATTAAGTAAAATAGGCAAAATGAAAACGAGGTTGTTTACATTTCTTTGTCATAAACACACGCTATTTTTGCAGATCGATAAATGTAAAATTTTCATATTTCGTATTGGTCGATTTTTCTAGACTTTTAATATGTTCATATAGACACCCCATAGAAATGCATTGTGCAAAAGAACCTTGTGTTGCAATTAGTTTGACCTTTTTCATTGAGTTCACTGAACTAAAAGTTGTTTTACAAAAGCTTGCAAAAAAATAAATTAAATAAATGATTTTTTCATTTAAATTGCACCATGTGTTGATTTTCAAAAATATTTCACTTATATATATATATATATATATATATATATATATAACATAGATCCATGTAACCACAATTACATGTTCAAATCGCGTTCCAAGAATTCAACATAACAACTGTTTGTGTACGATCGTTTCAGAGGGCATATGTTTTATTGATATTAAATCTCATCGTCAGCACAGAGTGTTAACACGGAGTTAAAAGCAAAATCATACAGACAGCATCTATGGAATACAAATCGACATCCCCATTTATACAACAAATAGAAACGATTAGGGGAGTAGATACTATTAAACCTCTAATCAAAATTTACCAGGCTGGAACTTTAATTCGGGATTTACATATGGTTCAAAGTAGAAAGAAGTCTATGTAATATTACAAGTAGGAGCTCGCATCCCAAATGGAAAAATTAAAACAAATATTATTTTATACGATATATAAGAGTTATTATGAGGGAGAATTAGTAACATATATAATCAAACAATGAGAAAATGTTAAGGTTTCTGAAGTTCAAATATCATTGGTAGAGGAATTGGCCATAAAAGCTATAGTAAGGGGCCGAAATTAAAAAAAAAACTATTTCTAATAGGTTAGAAGTAGTAGAAAAGAAAACTTGAAAGATTAATTAAATGGTAAAGCATATTGTTCACCTACCCACAAAACTATCTAAGATAGTGATACAAAGTATAGAACTTGGAATTCAGAAGTTAGGTCATATTTACTATGAGATCAGGGGTATTTTAAGCCAAGCTATCTATTATACAAGGCATAACTAAAACAGAATGCATAACTATTGGAAACTAAGGTAGAGGCATTAACCTTAATTGACCCCACTAAAGACAAGATTCAACAATAATAATGGTAAATTAAGTATTAATAAAATCAAAATAATCACTAAAATAGTGGACATACTGTATGCTCTGGTAGTTAGATTCATTACAATTGATAGTAAAAACTCAGCCCGAGGATAGTTATACTATCCTAAGAAGAGAGGGTATCCCAAATCCAACTACCCTCCACCTTCGAGAAGACCTATCCGTAATAATCCAAATTTAAAGGGGAGTTATGCGAGAGTTAATATTTAGGGGCTAACAATTCAAACAGGTTTTATAAAGTTTTTATATAAAAAATTATTAAAAATCAAACAAATCTCTTAAAGAAATGATAGGACGAAAGATTGTCGTCACATTACAATTTTTTTTAAATTGAAAGGTATTTAAAATTTCAAGTGACCAACACTAACAGTAACTCAAAACGCTTATACATGTACAATGGAACACGAAGATACACGTAATTTAAAACATAGATATATCCAAAATATTATTATACATACATATATATAAACATATACACAATTTAATAAACAGAACAAAATTTCTCTCTCTCTCATATATATATATATATATATATATACACACATATATATACACACACATAGGTACATATACAGAAAAAAATTAGCTATATATCACATATAAGGATTTCATACCTACAGCTTATAAGATAATCACAGACACGGAAAATGTTACATTAACATCTAGATAAATATAGACATATACATATATATTTATATACGCACATATATATATATACACACTTAGAAATACACACCACACACACACACACATATATATATATATATATATGTATATCGAGACAGCATTTTTTCTTTAAGACACGTATTATTAAAAGTAACCGACAATTTTTGTCTGGTTATTTTAGTATTGATCCCTTCAATTTTCCGGATTAAAATCTTAATCTCGGAAGAAAATTGGCCGATGAAACTGCCGTAATGTACATGTTGGTCCAGAGTACTTTCTGACCCGTCTGAGTCCATCGTCAGTGGAATAATGACAAACAGGTAAAGACCTGGAGTGAGATTTATAATTAATTATGGCGGGAAAATTTAAATATGAAACTATATTTATTAGGTATTATAAGCATTTAAGTATATTAGTACTAGTGTTAAAATTAATCTTGTTAATCTTCCGAGATTAAGATTTTAATCCGGAAAATTGAAGGGATCAATACTAAAATAACCAGACAAAAATTGTCGGTTATTTTTAATAATAATAATATATATATATATATATATATATATATATATATATATATATATATATATATATATATACTTAGAACCGATATGTGCATACAAATAAGCATGTACATATGTACACAGATCAATATCAGGAAAACACAAGCAGATTACACAGACAATCTTATATCATAATGTTATCGAAGAAGTATAGACATTGTTATTATATATATTTTATAATATTATTATTTTTTATCTTCGCTAGCAATCGAGTCTAAACATTGAATGGAAAGAAATAGCAGACCATCTTCAAAGTCTTACTTTACAAACTCAGTAGTAGCCGAAACGGGCGATGTCAAAATACTACCTATCCACATGTGGAACGGGGGAAATCAAACTTATCCTATTTCTGTAATTTGGTCTTTAAAGTTCCAAGAAGAGTGAACTTGAATAAAATAAAATCGGGATAATCTTTACTATGTTTATATAATAGTAATACATAATACAATTTATTTATAATTAAAAGGTTTTATTTATTTATACAAATATAAAATGGCTACACATTTCGGAACATGTTTCGGTCATAGCTATAATAATCATAACATCCCCAGGCCTAGAAAAAAAGGTCCGTTTTTCACAAGGTCCGTTCTTCTTCTATTGTAGAATGAAGCAAAAGTACTATCCATAAGAGTCACGTGACTAAATTCAAAACATTTTAAAAAAATTTAACATACTTACCGTTAAACTTTCATATATTTGAATTTCCAACGGCGTCAAAATCATGGTTAAATGAGGTTTCTACTGTCTGGATTGTCAGATTTAAGTAGGGCAGATATTACACGATTTACACCATGACTTGGTGTGTGTGAGGGGTAAGGAATCATATAGTTGTCTAATAAAATTACACACAGATAATACACATAGTTTAAATAGCAGATAAGCATACATATAGAAGTTATACAGGGATACACAATTCGAGAGTCAGAAAATGTAATATTACTTATGTTAAGTTAAATTAAAAAATATGATATTCTGAGTAAAATCTCTTGGAAACTTAGAAAACTAATGCTATACATATCGCTAATACCCGTTCTGGAACGAGTATTTTGCTAGTGATTATATAAATGTATCTACCGTTTTTTTTTTTGATTCATATTTGTGATCTGCAAAAGTAAAAATTATACATTTAGTGGCCCATGAAATTCAAACGGTTGGCGATCGCTGCTTCAGCTAGTTAAAACTAATACGATAACAGGGCATCTTCTCTCACCCCTTTCTCTCTCTCTCTAATGTTGAGCACTTTCGGAGATGTTAAAAATAGACTGTCAAAAATGCAAAGTTCCGAATACGTTCGTCGAACACTCTCGACTAGTCTTCTATCTGTGCCCGCTTCTAGGTACATATAGATCTTAATTTCCGTTAATTTCGTGACAGTTTCGGTTGGCCGAGTGGATATGGCGATTGCTTGCAGATTCTAGACTGACTCTGTGAACCAAGTTCGCGCCTCACGACCGTCTGAAATTGCTTGATGAGAGCAATAAGTTTGAAATGCTAGCGTCTGTAGGTATTAATAATTTAATATTTATTTATAAATATATATATATATAGAGAGAGAGAGAGCAAATTTGTTTGTATGTGTGTCGTGGCATCACAGTTAAAGGGTTGATCTAAGAGCTAAACTAGCCACAGCTTTTGGAATCAACACCTTCGATCCGATGTCCTTTTTGGTGTCTTGAACCTTTTTAAAACCTTTTATTCCAAATTAAAAGCATATAATAATAACATTTTAGCGTTCACTTTCCAATTCACCAAACAACTTGCTTATGATAATCGTTTATACTTTTCATGTCAAATCATCGTACATATTTGACATATTGTTTACTTTGAAGAGAAAACATCTATCCTTATTTTTTTTTTATTAAAAATAGATAAGAAAATATTTGATAAATGTTCATTAATATATTTTTTACTTCAATAAAAAAATTTAAATTTTATATTTATGTTACTTTATGTTTATTTATTTATTTTAAACAATCAAACTAAACATTGCATTCAGGCTGCAAACAAAGCAAGGAGCACTCTATTTCTCATTCGACGTTCTTTCTGCAAACTCACTTCTGAAATATTTCTACCACTTTATGTCTCTCTCGTCAGACCACTGTTTGAGTATGGTGCACAGGTCTCTGCTCCATATTTAATATGTGATATCCAGCACATAGAGAGAGAGAGTTCAAAGATTGGCTACTCGAATGATGCAGGGTCTATGGGATCTGCCCTATGAAAGCCGACTCTAGAAACTTAACCTTTTCTCCCTTGAGTGTCGACGATTAATTTAAGTAGGTTAAAAAGACAAAGTATTTTTGTTTGAAAGGTGGCCATGTGGATACGGCGTTCACCTTCAGTTTTAATATTTTATTCCATCGTGGGTTCAAATCTCACACTCGACAATTGTTTTTGTTTTTCGTAGGTTTTTGCTATAGTGTTCTAGTTATTTCCTAGACGATATCGACCATCAAAAACCTGAATAATTTTTTTTTTTAATAATAAATGGATGAAAAATATTTAATAGATGTTCTTAACTTCTAATCTTAGTTATGAAATTCAATAAAAGTTGAGAAACCGGGCATAGACGGGTATTTTAGCTAATAATAAATAAAGGCAAAATAATCCGTCAGACGACATCGGAAGTTTGCTTTTTCTACTATTCATAAGAAAAGAAGGGAACCGTCTATTGCTAATGACATTTGGTGACTCAAATATTAATATCAGCAGATGATAAGCTTTAGAAATACGCAAGTACCCTTGTATCATTTGGATTATTCGACCATCCTCAGGTATGTCTTGTAAAACTCGGTAATCTTTCTGTCGAAATTGAGAATTTGTACAGAATCTAGAACGGAAGCCTTTATTTAATCCATGGGGGTAGCTTGCTGTCGTTCCGTCAGCCATGACCGGGTAGAAGTCTTAAATAATTTGTACTTGTATTCTTAGTATCGTCTGCACTGAGGATTGAACCTTCCACCTGGTCGTAGGTTACATCGGCCGAAACGTTGTGAGAATAACATCTAAGATGAGAACAGTAGTCCAAATAATCCAAATTATCAATCCTCATATAAAAAATTCTGAAACAATTACCCTTGCTGGCGTCCTTCTGTCACTAGAGACAATAGATACCTCCTGAAAAGGTGCCTCCATGATGAGGAATTTATAGTGAAGCAAAGCTTGTTTATTTCCAACTCTAATCCTAACTCTAACCTCTCCTGACCCAACATTATTTAAATACAGTGGTAATGTAACGTAGTTTAGGTGTTCTTCAATTCTCATAGTCCATCCACTTCATTGACAATCCACTGATCGTATTTTTGTAGTTGCAGTTGTGATCTGGCAGTCAAAGTTTCCATCTTCCTCTCTCCGTCGTTCTTCTTTCTTTCTTTTCTTCTTCTGTCTTTTCTTCTTATTTTTCTTTCTTCTTCTTCTTCTTCTTCTTCTTCTTCTTCTTCTTCTTCTTCTTCTTCTTCTTCTTCTTCTCAATAACAGCTCTTGTCAACGTTATTAATAAAGAAACATCACAAATACACTTGAGGAATGTGTTAATTTCTACCACTCTTTCTCTACATGGCAACTGAAGCATCTTTGTTTTATTTTTTTTGCCAAATAAGTTGAATTGAATTGAATCAATAAATATCCTCCAAATTTCAATTTCTTTGGAGCATTTAGAAAGGGTTTTAGGGGCATAATATGGGCACACACTCCCATTTGATAATTCAAATATTTCAGATTTGCATTGAATTTGATCCATAACTATTTAACATAAATTAAGCAAGACTTCCTGAATTTCAATTTCTTCTTTAGATTCCTTAAGCCTTAAATTTTAGACATTTTGTAGAATAAAAATCATGTAATTGATTTTGATCAAAATTGGAATAAGGATTCTCAACATAAGGTTTAGTATCATTATATCTTGATTTTAATCTTCGTAAAGGGACATACAGGTGATGCAGAACTATTCTGTACGGGGAATTAATTTTATCCGTTCTGGGGTGGTATTCTTTTAGTATATATATATATATATATATATATATATATATATATATATATATATATATATATATATATATATATATGGATTTTTATAGGTACACAGTTTTAATAAACAGTGAAATAATGTTGGACGCACTGCAATTATTATCTATGAGGATTTTTTTTATGATTTATATTACAAAAGAGGAAAAAAGACACAGGAGAAGGGAAACAAAGATAAATCACTTCGTAAACTTTTCTTCTTTCTCTATGAGGATTTGTTTTCTCCTTTTCCAAACGAGTATTGAGAAAAAAAAGTAAAGAAAATTAAATAAAACTACCGAAACGTCTTTCAGTCGACACTCTTCAAGGTAATCGTCGACTATGAAGGGGAATCACGATTAAAAACGTAGTCAAAAGACCATAAATAATTATCGGGGGTATTAAAAAGAAAATTATAAAAAAAAAAATGGGAAGAGACATTTTTAACGTACACCCATTAGTTCTAGGTTATGGGTGTACTCTTTTTGTTTGCACAGAGACGGCTGCCGTAAATTGATAGCAACCGCTTCGAGAATTTTTAAATGCGATTTCGAACGAGCTCTGTGCAAAATAGAGAATGCCTCATCCGAGTACCCTCCAGTGCAAACTTGGCACTGTAATAAATGTTCACCCCTTTTCCTGAACATATATTTCTAGAACTCATGGGTTTAGCCACTAAATCTGTTGAATTCAGCTTTGATAGGAACATGTATCGACAAACTGATGGGGTAGCAATGGGTAGCCCTTTGGGCCCAGTTTTGGCAAACATTTTTGTTGGATTTCAAGAGCAACTGTTATTTGATCGGTTGCCTAAACCGATGTACTATTTCCGTTATGTGGATCATATTTTTTCTATATTTACATCCCGTACGGAGGCTGAGGGGTTCTTACGACATTTAAATTTACTTCACCCTTCATTGATGTTCACTATGGAAGGGGAGGTGAATAATTCACTACCGTTCTTAGACGTTCTTGTTGAAAGATCGGATGTTTTTGTCACCAGCATATACAGAAAAACTACTTTCACAGGTCAGTATATTAGCTGGGATTCATTCTCTCCTACAATCAGAAAATAAATCTGATTAAAACTTTAGTACATCGGGCTTTGCTGATTTGCTCTAGTGTAAACTAGATGTAGAACTTCAAAGTATAACAGAAATTCTTTCATCTAATGGTTATCCTTTACATACCATCGAAAGATGTATAAAGGACAAAATCGCCGCCTTTAAAGGCGGAGGATTTTTTGGCCCCCCAAAAATGTCCCGTTTATGTGAAGCTCCCATGGATCGGTATTAAATCCAGGAAGTATCACATAAAATATCTTCAGCCGTGTCACGTTGCTTTTTTGCAACTAAAGTTCGAACGGTTTTTAGGACTAAAATCACCTTCCCCTTTTTTTGGAAGGATGGTATCCCCCACCATTCAATATAACATGGTCGTTTATCGCTTTCACGGTCAGTACGAGGCTGACTACGTGGGGCATACCATCCACCGCTTAGAGGTAAGAATTCCCCAACATATCCTCTATACGTAGGCACAGGCAGTTGCCGACATCCGGGCGTTCACAAGCCCACGAGTCGGCCATTGGTGAACATTTATTACAGTGCCAAGTTTGCACTGGAGGGTACTCGGATGAGGCATTCTCTATTCTGTACAGAGCTCGTTCGAAATCACATTTAAAAATTCTCGAAGCGGTTGCTATCAATTTACGGCAGCCGTCTCTGTGTAAACAAAAAGAGTACACCCATAACTTAGAACTAATGGGTGTACGTTAAGAATGTCTCTTCCCATTTTTTTTTTTTATAATTTTCTTTTTAATACCCTCGATAATTATTTATGGTCTTTTGACCACGTTTTTAATCGTGATTCCCCTCATAGTCGACGATTACCTTGAAGAGTGTCGACTGAAAGACGTCTTGGTAGTTTTATTTAATTTTCTTTACCCTTTTTTTTTCTCAATACTCGTTTGGAAAAGGAGAGAAAAAAATCCTCATAGAGAGAAAAGAAAAGGTTACGAAGTGATTCATCTTTGTTTCCCTTCTCCTGTGTCTTTTTTCCTCTTTTGTAATATAAATCATAAAAAAAAATCATCATAGATAATAATAGCAGTGCGTCCAACATTATTTCACTGTTATATATATATATTCTACAAATGTTGGTAGCCTTACTCCTTTACATATATACTTTTCTCTCGTTGGAACTGTACTAATACTGCACTACCCTCTTTTATATATATATATATATATATATATATATATATATATATATATATATATATGTCACACTACAATGTATAATTTTTCAAACTGAAAGATTTTTTGTCCTTTCTGAAGAGACAGATCCAATATTGACATACTAATGTCAATATTGGGTTGGTGCCCCTATGATCGAATTCGTAAAAAAGTTGCACCAAAGATTGACTGTTTTGAAAATGTTTCGTAAGATAAATAACATTTTAGTCTTTGGAATGTAACAAAATCTTGCTTACTTATACATGCTCTATTGTTACAAGTTGAAATTTATCGAATTTTCAATAGGAAGAGGTTGGCATACATAAAGTATAGAAAGTATATGCTAAAACATATATTTTCGCAGCTAAAGCCATCCGGGTATCTTTTACGACGCTCAGCAGAGTCGTGAACGGGTTCAAGAAAACGAACGATAAAGTGATTAAAAACATAAATATGCAACAAGTAAAGGCGACCTAGGTCGAGAATAGATATTTTCCTACTTAGCTATGATATTTGTTTATATTTTTACATAGTATACATAGGGTTTTTATTAGATGTAAAAAAAAAATTCTTGTTTTTTTTTGCACAAAAACAAAATGTCGGTCGGTCGTGATTCTCTTACATAGCCCCCCACGCCCGCCATGTTGGATTTTGCGATTTTGGTGTGACGAACGATTTAGTTTCTAATAAATAGCACTTTGAACGGGTTAAAAATACAAACAAATGCCACAGATAAGTTTGAAAATAACTTTTATCGCCTACAGTTACTTTTATTTGTTGTATATTTGTTTTTTGAGCGTTTTTAGTCTGCTGAGCGTCGTAAAAGATACCCAGCCATCCAAAGCGACCAAAGATGCAAACATCAGCAGGAAAGGTTTTGGCCTCCGGATTTTTGAATGCACAAAGCATTTTGTAGAATTTGGTATATTCGGACTAATGTTCTCATCTTGGGTGTTTTTATCACAACGTTTCGGCCGATTTAACCTCCGACCTTCTTCATATGTACCTTGTCGAACCTGAGAATCTTTCTGTCGAACTCGGGAATCTGGACGGAATTTCGAGCGGAACCCTGTCTTAAATCCACGGGGGTAGCATGCTCTCGTTCCATCTGCCATGACTGGGAAGAAGTCTTCAGTAATTCTCAATTCTTCGTATCGCCGGCACTCAGGATTGAACCTTCAACCTTCAGTCCTATATCCACTGCACCACGGGTCCTTGCGGACAATTCTAGTATGAATTTTGGGAGCCTTAAACCTATTCTTGTTTTTGATCTAACTACTTATCACTATAGATCACTACTTATCTATTATTTATAATTATAGGTTCCCATATTGTATTGAATTCTATACGAGGTCTACTTAGTAAGTAATTGTCGCTTAACACATGTGCTGCTTCTCCACCGTTCTTCTCTATCTATAATTTTTACTTCATCTCATAAGGGTAGATGGTTCCCCTTTTCCTTCCATATGTGGTCAGCCAAACCCGACTTTTCGATTTCTCCATGTATTACGGCTTTCCGTAGTTCTTCTAGCCTTACCTTTAGTGGACGACATGTTTCACCTTTGTATACTTTTCCACACTTACATGGAATCGCATACACACAGTTCTTAGTCATGACTTTTTCCGTAGGGGGTTTGACTCTCACAAGATGCTTTCGGAGAGTGTATTCGCTCCTGAATACTATCCTGATGTTATATGAATGACATATATGGTATACAAACTGTGGTGAGTTCTCATGTGGTGTCTTTTTGGTGTTGCGTCTAGATTTTTTGGAGCTGATGTCATACTCTCTGGATAGTTGTTTCGGTGGAGGGTTTCTCTTAAACTATCCATTTCCTCTTGATATGTATCGTTGTTACTACATATTGTCTTTGCTCGATGTTGTAGGCACCGGACAATTCCTTTCTTTACATTATATGGATGGCGGGAGTTGAAATTTAAATATTGTCCAGTGAAAGTTGGCTTTCGATACAGAGATGACCTTAACCCTTGGTCAGTGCGAGTTATCAGCACATCTAGGAAGGATAATTTGTTATGTTCTTTTTCCATCGTGAACTGTATAGATGGGCGGAGAGAGTTCACATGGTCCAGTAATATTTGAACGTCCTCCTGGTGAGGCCAGAGTATGAATGTGTCATTCACATATCGCAACCACATTGTTGGCTGTAGTAGTGTTGATTGTAATGCCATTTCCTCGAAGTATTCCATGTAGACATTGGCCAGTACTGGTGACAATGGTGAACCCATAGCTAGACCTTCTTCCTGCTAGTATATATCAGATCCCATCATGAAGTATGTGGTTTCCATGCAGAAGGTCAACATCTCCATTAGATTATCAATTAATATAAATGCGTTCCTTCAGTGAAGCATCTGAAATCAACCTATCTCGTACTACAGGGTCTCATCGGTGGGTACTTTTGTGAACAGACTCACTACATCTAGACTTACCATCTGGTTGGAATGAATGGAAGCATTGTGTATTTCTTCCACAAAATAAGCTGAATTCTTGACATACAATGGAGATTTGCGTGTGAGTGGAGTGATTATATCTACTATCTACCAGGAATCGGCTCATTGGATGACATGCTGAACCTCGGGCGCTGACAATAGGCTTTAATGGAATACCGTCTTTGTGAATCTTAGGAAGGCCGTATAGGTGTGGTAGCTTGCTGTAATGTTGAACCAGCTGTCTGTATTTTGCAGGTGGAATTAGGTCCTTGTTTTTACTAAAGATCTGTGACAGCTTCCTCTCTGTTTTCAAAGTCGGGTTCTTTTTTACTTTACAGTAGCCACCTGATGCCACTAGATCTACCAATTTCTTGGCATATTCCTATCTATCCATTAACACTGTAGCATTGCCTTTGTCTGCTGGTAGTATTATGATATCATCACTGCGTAGTGACTTGATAGCCAAGACTTCTTCCTTTCAGACGTTAGGTTTTGGAGGCTTTGAATTCTAGAGTGCTTGTCTCACCTTCCACCTTAGCTCATCTCCTTGTGCGTTGGGTTTACCCAAGGCTGCTTCTTCTATTGATGCTATCATGTCTAAGTATGGAATCCACTTGATGGTTGTGGCGAAGTTGTTCATTACTGATTCCTCAGAGGAAGTCAGTTGACGTTTGGTGAATGGTGGACCTGGGGTCTTATGTCCTTAGATTTCAGATTTTTCAACTTCTTTATTTGGCGAGATTTGACCTCGTTAAATTCATGCTTATACGATATGTCCAGGTATTCTTGGATGCGAGTTTTGTCGCCCAACAGTGATATACTTTCCAGAAAGGGGGCGAGTTCGCTTAGGATTTCAGTTTTTAATTGATGTTTCTTCCACCGGATGTTATGGATTCTATCTCGAATGAGCTCATGTCCTACTCGTTTTGCGATCTTTTGTGTTCTGGAACTGACTGGTAGTTTCAACGTTAATCCTGATGGAACTAGCTTTAGGTCACGGCATCTGTATAGGAATGTAAGAACAGATGAGAACAGTAGTCCGAATATACCAAATTCTACAAATTATCAACCCTCATCTAAAAAATTCCAAAACATAATATCAAATCGGTACGGACCCGAAATAATACGAAAATGGAAACAAATCAAAAACTCTCAAAAACTGGCAAAAATGAGCAACCACATTACCTTGAGAAAAAAAGAACCATCAATAGCAAATATTATATAGCATTATTGATGCGTTTGAAGTAGGAAATTGCCAAAACACGGTCACAAGTGAAGAAGAAAAAAGTGATCTCTCACCAAAAAATGCACCGAGTCACAAATCGATCTCACCGATGGCAAAACTACATGAATTGCACTTTGAATTGCTTCCCCATCTGACCCCCATCTGACCCCCAGCAACTACTGGCTGTTTGTAGACCTCAAGAAAATGTGTCAGGGAAAGAGATTTGTCTCCATTGAAGAAGTGATATCAGAAATGGAGGCGTATTTTGATGCCAAAGACAAATCGTTCTACAAAAATGGCATCAAATTGTTGTAATCAGCCTAGACAGAGACTTTGTTGATGAATAGAGTCGAAGTCTGTTTAAAAGTTGTTGTCTTAGTAGTTAGGCCCGGAACTTATTGAGTGGTGTGCTATTTCCATAATGAGACGTTTTCTTTCTTTTTTTAAACTTTCCAGTTTCTTTCTTTCTTATTTCTTTTTTTAAAACTTCACCGATAAAGAAAGTAAAATGAATTTCCTAAACATCATGTTTGGCCTTTTGGCTAAGATGAAAGTGTAGTATCTGTTGCGATTGATACTGCACCCCATAGACTGGTATTGCCTTCGGGGCTTGATTTACGCCGGTCTATGGGACAGTCCTGTGCAGTTCTAGGAGGTCCACCCTCCCAGGCTTTGCCTCCCCTCTTTGGGGAAGAGTAAGTTTATTGCTTACTGCCTGAGGCGCCCCTACCGGGGAATGCCGACGGGGCTGCCCAGGCAATTTTTTAAATGGTCAGAGTGCTCACTTCTCGGGCGCTGGCTTTTCAAACCACACTTTCCCGACCTGACCTTGGATCACATCTTACTTGTGGGAGTAAGATAAATTAGATGAATTTCCCAAACAGAATAGTTTTGCACCATTTTGATGTCCTCTTATGGAGATTAAAATCAAGATATAATGATAGTAAACCTTATGTCAAGAATCTTTATGCCAAGAATGAAATATCTGAATCTGAAATATTTGAACTTTTCAAATGGGAGTTTGTGGCCATATTATGCCCCACCCCCCTAAAAATCATTTAAAATACTCCAAAGAAACTAAAATTTGGGGAATATTTTTCAATACCTATTGTTAAAATTTCACAAAAAATCGGAGCACTTGAATTTTTAAGAAGGGCTTCCACCTTTTTCCCCGTCTATTCATAAATAAGGCTGTTGCCTGTATAGGTAGCAACATCTATGTTTTCCCTCGATTCAACTAAATATAGTTACGACCCCTTTCAACTCGCAGCCATGTTCAAACATTCATAATGATCGGCTCATTAGTTTGGGAGTGAATCCTGTACATACAAATATACAAACATATATACATACCTAACTTTATATAAATAGAGATTAGTGTGAACACTGGCGAAACACAATTCTTTTTCGACATAATTTGTTGATGGATGGTGTACAAAAAGGAAAGACAACATAATTTTCCTGCGAATGCAGTTAGTAAACAATTAATAGGTGCGTATATTCTTGCGTTTCGGCGTGTGTGGGTTGGTCTGCATTATTGTAACGCGATTTCAAAATAGCAATCTATTGCTTGGGAGTTGGCTGGAAAGAAGAAAAAAAAGGAAGAAAATACAAAAAGAAGGTTATTGACGAAATAAAAGCTAAGTTGCGGTTTGTTATTTTGGGGGGACCCGAACAATATAATGTTTGTTTAATGCTTGTCCTCTTTGTGAGAGCAGAGACTGACCTTCAACATAGAATAAGGACGAAAATTGTTCCCCTTTTAATGACGACAGTTTGTCAAAACAATATCCCACAGGCATTGCATGTAGGACACATGAAAAATAAAAGAAAGCATTGACAAATATTTTTTTTTACATAATAAAACGGACACATATATACATACACGCATCTCTCTCTCTCTCTCTCTCTCTCTCTATATATATATATATATATATATATATATATATATATAATAATCATCATCCAGGTAAAACATCCACAGGGTAGTAATCCAAAGAATTTCAACCGGGTTTATAAAAAATGCTCAATATCAAATAGAGCTTTTATATATGATTATATTTATTTACACAGACATGTACAAAATCCGCGACACTGGCATGTCGATGTTATCGATCAACAGCTATTATAAACTGAGATCTCATCAGGCAGAGTTAGAATCCGATCTTAATCTTAGATCATATTTGGAAAGAATGAAATGGAGAAAAAAGAAAAGAAATTTAAAATTTGATTCTTAACGGTCCCAACCACGTGACTTTCCAAATTTAAATTTTAAATTTCTTTAATGCCTGATGAGATCTCAGTTTATAATAGCTGTTCATCGATAACATCGACATGCCAGTGTCGCAGATTTTGTACATGTCTGTGTAAATAAATATAATCATATATATATATATATATATATATATATATATATATATATATATATATATATATATATATATAGAGAGAGAGAGAGAGAGAGAGAGAGAGAGAGACAATATTGAGCTAAATTCAAGTGACCAAGATGTTATTCATTATACTGTTCATTTTTTCAAATCGTAACTTCAGTACATTTTTACGGACCGTTTCGCCTATCGACGATCAACCAAAATTAGTATGTCAATTCCGGATCTTTCGACCATGGGCTCTTCAGAAATCCAAAGTTCACCTTCAGAAAAACATATTGTAAGCCAGCAAGCAAGAAACCACAAAAACGAACCACTTACATTGAATACATTTTCTCTCGTGGGAAAACATAGATGTTGCTACCTATAGAGGCAGTCATCTTTATATATATATATATATATATATATATATATATATATAATATTTATAAATAAATATTAATTATTTATTACCTACAGACACAATCTTCAGTGCAGGAAGTTAATTCTCTACGGTCAGCGGGCTCGAACTCCGATCACAAATCGCCACTGATTTGCAGTCAACAGCGTTCCCCACGTCGGCCACAACGAATTAGCTTATAATTAAGGAGGAATTTAACTTTGTAAATACCGAGTCGGCGGGTATTTTACACGAGCAGTTGAAAGTGATCAACAAACTGTGTTTGGATCTTGCAGGAATATATATATATATATATATATATATATATATATATATATATATATATATATATATATGCAAACACACAACCATATATATATATATATATTCAATGGTCGTTATACATTATTTCGATCATCCATCGTTACCTTCAGTTTCGTGGAAACACTGGAAATTCAAACTTAAAGATACCAAACGTGACTGGTTTATCATGATAGTGTCATTATATCGGCTGATGAACCAGTCACATTTGGTATCTTTAACCCTGCGGGTTGAGTTTCTAGTGTTTCCATGAAACCGAAGGTACCAATGGATGATCAAAATGATGTATAATTAAAATGTTGTTTTTGTGAAATGATATACGCGACTGTTGTCAAGTATGGTGTCAATTGGTACATGGACTTTTTTTAATGTCCTTTTTTTCTTATTTAACTTGTTTATTCTAAAAAGATTTTTATTGTGTCTTTCTTTAACACATATAGACACTAATTTACAATAAAAACATTTTTTAAACAAAAACAAATGTCTTGCTATTAGCTTACGTCCGACTTGTGCAACAAAGTAATATTGGCATTCATGTAGTATAGTTACAGGGCAGACATCGAAAACAAACAAAATATACAACAAATATTTTTAGCAAATGCAAGAAAATTTTATTTTCTACCGACCTGTATAATTTTAAAGTTTGAAAACTGATTGTAAAATTTCTTATCTCTGAATATGTTATGGTCACTTTTACTTAGCCAAACACGAGTAAATAAAACATAGCGGGCGATTTTGTTTGGAGATTGTTGCTAATTTCTGGCTTAAAAGATAGTAAAAAAGGCTTACCCTACCACTAACCCTAAGTCCGGTGGTTGCAATCGGACTTAGGGTTAGTGGTAAGATAAAGTTTTTTTTTACTATATTTTAAGGAATGAAACACTAACACCAACAGATGGGTCGGCTATTTTGGATTTTTTACTGCCTCCGATAAATGGGATATCGATGAAATCTTATGTTGAAATTATAAAAAACTTTAAACCACTTTCAAAAGTTTAAAACTATGCATGTCAGTAGAAAAGTAAATTTTATTGCGTTTAGTAACAGTTATTTGTTGTATATTTTGTCCCCCATTTCTGCTCTGTTAACCATATTACATGATTACCCTAATATTCACTCTTCAGCGACTTTAAGCAAACACAGTATTAAATAGTAGAGTATTTGTTTTATACTTACACTCATATTGCAAAGGCGGTTAAAAGACAATTTTCTTATCATATTGTTTTATCACGTTGTTTTTTTTACCAGGCCAAGGACAATCATATTGCAAAGGCTCTAAAAAAACGCCTTCGTAGCCTTTAGGTCAGTCAGTATTTTACAATATTTATTCTTTTCAAAGAATTGCAGTAGACAAAGAATGGAATGGCATTTAATTTATTCATTTTTGCATTAGTATTAAAATAGTTCTGAAACAAAAGAAATGGAATATGAAGCATGTGAGATTCTAAGTGCTTTTTTACTCGGACTTTTTCTATTCTCCTTTATCAATATTTTCATTATTGTCTGATAATTAGGAACATAATTTAAGTTAAAAAGAATTTTTAGCATCTATTATAATAACGAGCAAAAATATGCGACCGGAGGAACAAGTTTTATGATTTCTTTTTTTTGTAGATATGATCGCTGTCAAGTTCAGTGATATGGAGCTGCAGTCAGAGCAAATTCATTACTTTAGGAGTCAGTCAAGCATTTTGGTTACTGATTCTACAACTGCGTTTTCATCAGGTGTCACTTTTTTTCTTTTTAGATGTTGTTCATTAATAAACAAAACAAAAAGAAACAATGAATTTACAGAGCCATTCCATTCTCTTTAGAATCAACACTCTTTAAATCGTATTGTATGTCTAGAATCAGTCAGCTGAATGAAATAGTGAGAGAGTGACGATTTTGGAGATAGTTTATACATAAGATCGTGTTCTTATTTGTTATGTATAATGCGAGAGTTGAGTTTGCTAATGAACAGCCGATTGTGACAATTTGTTTGTTGTTGATGTACACTACCTCCCAAAAGAAGAGTTAATGTCTGTGATGATCGTATGATCACAACAGAACAGACATTACACTATCTCCCTGAATTGAGCGTTGAAAGATATTTCAATAGTACACTTAATAAAAATAATAGTATAGTTTCGGCTTCAAACAGACATATACGAAATCTTCATTAGTATAATAATAGAATAAGAATGGCTGCAATTTTGCTGCAGCCAAAATAAAAAAAGATTTTTTAAAATCATCGATGTAAACGAATGTGAAAAAGTCGTGCCTGTCACTCTAGCTCAGTGGTTCAGAGTACTGGTCTTGTAAATCAGGGATCGTGAATTCGAATCTCACTGGGACATGGAGTTTGAGTGACGTTAGCCTTCCTTTTAAAAGTGAAAGTCAAGTCGGCAATTTGTCTATAGTACAATTCTTTTATGAATGGGAATCGCTTCAGACAAAACATGAAGCCACTTCATGTAAGGAGCTAAAGAAATACCACTTTAAAGTAAAAAAAAAAATAGCCAACGATAAGTGTTATATGGATATATTCCGACCCAGAAAACAGCAATTCTTCCCCCTTTGTCAGAAACATGGCTCATGGATTGTGAGGATTAAGGGCAAAATAAGGGAAGCAAGATTTACGAGGCTGCGGAAAGTAAACCCATGGTCCACTTTTTACTCTCCACTGATATAAGTAATAGTTTAGTTTCGGCTTCAGACAGACAGATATCAAATCTCCATTAATAATAGATATACATCGTGTATACCTTTGTATATTTATATTTTATCGGTAACAGCAGATGAATTAAAACACAGAAATTCAAGTCAAACTTGTTCAATTATTTGTGCAGTGAATCGATTGCTGATTACCAAGATAAGAAACTGTCGATTTTACCACCGGGCCATTTACATGAACAAATAAATCAGAAGATTATGATTAGCAATGATATATACGGTTAAACAGTTCGATTTGCAATGGAAAGATTGATCACTGACTTTCTCTTATTCCTTCGGGCAGAAATTAACACTTTAAAAATTTAGGCATTAAAATACTCAAATAAAATATCATGGTTCACAGAATTGATTATTAATTAACATTTTTAGAGAAAACAATCATACATTTAAATTCATGGTCACTTATAAATATATGTACAGTCTGAACTCTGTCTATTTCTTGAAGTTTGTCATCGATAGCCTTGAATCTGACAAATAGATATTTGATTCTTCCTAGCCAATTTGTCCTTGTTTTTTCCTTCCGCCAAGTTATTTGCAATAAAATAATGTATTTCGCTTCAGTTTCTTTAATAACTTATTCCGGCTCAAATACTTGTTAGATTGAAGCCATTTTTCGTTAATGACCTAAACAGCACTAGCCGCTACCAAAATTAATAAAAGCACATTTTTACCTTCCTATACTTGTATATAATAATCACAAGCTATAGTGTATTGTAATTGTAGAACAACTAATTAAAATGTTGTTTTAGTGAAATGATATATGCGGCTGTTGTCAAGTATGGCACATGGACTCTTTTACAATGTTAAATTCATTTTTCCTATTTAACTTATATATTCAAAATAGAAATGTTATTGTGTGTTTCTTAAAAACATATAGACAGTTATTTATAACAAAAATAGTTTTTTAAAACAAAACAAATTTCCCACTATTACCTTATATCCCACTTGTGAAACAAACTAATATTTATTTTTCAGTGACTTTATGCAAACAAACTTATAGAGTATTTTTTTTTTTTTTACTTACACTCATATGTTTTTATTTTATTTTTGTTTTATTCCGTGGCCTTTTACTTATAAATAGTAAATTATTTTCTCTCTCATTGTGTCTCTCGGTTTCACCCTACTGGCCGGAGAAATGCCTGTTTCGATGTTCTTGCAATTAAAAATATAATTGAAAAGAGTAGGTAGCTTAAACTACGAGGAAAAAAAGGTCTGACCACCCTTAGAAGGATACCCCCTCCCTCCGTCTTATTCTTAGATAAATGGTATGTTCGTTTTTACCGGGTCATTTGCAAAGTAGCCGGCCTACAAATAATGCTGCCAACACATGGCATTAAAAATTTAATAAATTCGCCAAAGTGCAGCTAAGTTTTTTTGCATGCTTTAAATATGACTACCTTTGGAACTCCCTCTCTGCTCCCTGTTTCCCCGACTATACCAACATGCAGAAATTTAAAATTAATGTTAACAAACATCTCGCTGCACATCTCCCAATTTAGGATGGCTCCCTCAACTTTCATCCTAATTCTCAGTAGCCCCAGTAGTGGCAACTTGCCTTGTTTGGGTGAACTGTTTAAAAATATATATATATGTTGCAAAGATAATTTCTTTCATATCTCATTTCCGATTAATAACGTTTTCTTTTTACTAGGCCAAGGACAGTCATACTGCAAAGGTTCTAAAACAAAATGTATTTTTTACTTCAATTCATTACGTTTGTGAAGAATAATGTTTTGTTGTTCATTTTCTAAAAAACAAAAAAATAAGTTTAAATCCCACTAGAGCAACAAACTAAAATTTAATTTTCAGGAAGTTTGTAGCAGAAGTACAAGCCACAGCAACAGCAGTAGCAGCATGCAACACAGCTACAGCAACCTCTATTACGATTTTGAATATGTGCTTAATTTCTAAGCTCGGCACTGATTGGTGCAAGCATTTACTTTCCTTTCTGACTTGCCCAATCAGGGATCATCTCTCATGTGAGCCGAACACCTGACAAGAGATTATGAAAGGGATCGCACAGCGTTTACTTCCTCTTTTCTTTCCCATGAGACGGGACTGACAACATCTCCCACGTTGCGCACATCAACTCCCAAACTTCTCTCTTGGGCGCAACATATACACCCCTCAAGTCCTCTGTCCCTGGGTTCGACAAGAAAACCCAAAAATTCACACCTGTGTACGGATACACATTCTTCATATATGAACTCTTTTTTCTTTCCTTACAAACAGGACATTCATTCTACCCTTCATATATGAACTCTTCTCTCTTCCCTACTAACGGGACATTTATTTAACACCACGTGGACTTTCTAACCTTTACTCTTCGTCCATAATCATGGGCGTATTCATTCACTAACACCCTTCTCTTTCATTTCTCCTTTTATTCGCATGTTAATGAAGACGACCAATAAAGTTATTTTATATATTAGAAATGGACGTCGTCTCATTTTCTATAAGTTGACGCGAAAAGCTTATAGATTATTTCATTTTTACTTACACTCATATTGCAAATACGGTTAACATAATTTCTTAAAGATAAAAACAAATGTTTTGCTATTCGCTTAAACCCCACTAAGGCAAAAAGTAATATTAACTTGTTGACAACTTTATTCAAATAAACTTATATATCATTTGTTTCTTACCTACACTCATATTGGAAAGGCGGTGTTTTATTTCATAGCTGATTATGGTCATTTGTTTTCCGAATAATAACGTTTTCTTTTTTCACCAGACTAAAAACGTTTTGATGTTCGTTTTATAAAAAAATAAAAACAAACTAAGTTTAAATCCCACGAGGGCAACAAATTAGAATTTAATTTGACAAGGCTCTTTATATTACAAAAGCTCTGTCAGCAAAATTTCTTTTTTTCATCGACTCAAAACCTTTCGGCTTTATGAAGAACTAGCAAATATATGCTCCTTCCGGTCACATATTTTTGCTAGGCTAAGAGGATGATATCATGATGAACGAAGTACATACACTAACCCCAAAGGAGGGGGTAATGACTAAAAGGATGATATCATGATGAATGAACACTCCCCCCATCAAAAAAGTATGAGTTAATGCCTGGGAGGATGATATCATGACAACAGAATAAATAGTACACTACTCCCCCCCCCCATACACACAAAAGGTAATCCTGAGAGAATGGTATTGTGAGGAATGAACGTATAATATACTGCACCCCCCCCCCCCCGAAGAGGAGGTAATGCCTGGAAGAAATGTATCATGACAAATGAAAATATACTACAGAGAATTAAATAAGCATAAACTGTTTTAATGTTAATATAGTTAGGATAGGTAGAAAAACTTTCGCATTTATTCATTTAAATAACATTAAAACAATGGCAAGTTTCATTGTCCATGTGAAACGCCTAAATGAAAATTGACCGGAAAAATATAGTTTCTATCGTTATAAAACAATATAAATATGCTAGCTAAAGAAAAACAATAACTTCTTTCATAATGTTCTAATAAAAAAAACATGTTTATTATAAACTTGAGTTATCATTCTTCCTTAGCTAGTATTATGGTGAACGAACATATATTACATCCGTACCCAACCGTTGCCATACACTTGATGCTTCAAGCTTCCCATGTTGCCATCGTATCAGTGCAGGATCAATAGACAGACATTCATGACAGGATGCAATTGCAAATTTCGCAACCCTCTTTGTCATACCAGGGGCGATCCTCCTGACGAAGTAGGTTGTTCATTTTACTCCAGGATGACCGCATTTCAAATGGATCTGTCGTATTTGGCTCAACTGCATACTGTTATCAGTGGCAGCATATATAGGTTCTGTTTACTTCCTCATTGCCTCCAGCCATCTCTGTGGAACTCTAGTGATCTTATTTGCTTTATTTTGACTTGACCTGATGAGCACAACGTCTACCACCAGTGCATACTTTTTGACAAGTTCTGAAAAGGTTTGCAACCGTCTTCTGATAAGCATTTCACTTGTAGCATTAGTGCTAATCCTGGGTTTGTTAGTCAATGTGTTAGTCGGTAAACACATAAGAAGTCGGTCTCTCAGTGTATAGCCAGATTTACTCTTTTTAGAATGGCATCTAACTCTGCAGGGTTTATGTGTCATGTGTCCGATCTGGTCGCATCCAACATGCATCTTCACATCAAGCTCCTCGCCATTGACGCACTATTTACCTTTGCATGGGTCAGCCTGACTCACTCTTTTAACAGTCTCGGTTAGCATACGTCTTAATGGGACATCCTCAGTTTCATTGTCTCATCCTTCTGTCTCCATGATTGCCCTGCACTTGATGACACTAGTCGCTACTCACAGCTAGCCACACACTGGAAGATTCCCAACAAGCTTTCCACAGAGAGAGAATACCTTTCTTCTGGTAATAGCGTCTGAGACACCCAGCAACTCATTGCCATATTTCTAAAACAGGCAAAATATTCAGCAACACTAGTTGCAGATACGACACTTTCATCCACATGCACATCATCGATGTAAGTCGAGGTTGTCTTCTTGATGTTGTTGTCTTGTGATAAGACTGAATTCACAATGAACCTCATTATTTGCAGAGACACATTCAAACCAAATCCCAACCTTGTTAAACAGTACCTTCTACCTTGGAAAACAATGGTCTGGTAGGGTCAAAGTGACTCACCAATGTACACTTGAAGATAAGCAGATCAGAGATTCAGCAATGCTACATTTGATCCTCGCTGTCTCCATTCCTTCAGTTTGCTGGTGCAAACATCAGCGTCTGCAGTATCTGCATCCACATAGCGGTTTAGTTCTCAGTAGTCCATTACAGGGCGCACTTTAGATTTATTCTGCTGGACGACAGCCATCAACAGAAGTAGCCCTCTTGAGGGTTCCAGCTTTTGTTTGTCATAGGAAACAAGCCAGCCTTTCTTGATCCATTGCCATACTTCTTCCTCAAATAGTTTCTGGACTGTTGCCGGCATTGAATAATCAGTGACACGTTTTTTCAGCTTGTCAGGAGCCTTGCCTTTCTGCCCGTTTCAATATCGCCGTCCATTCATTTCGTTGTTGGTCAAATATAAAAAAATATATATAAAAAAATATATATATAGAAAAATATAACAAAATATAAAAAAATTTTAAAAATATAAAAACATATAAAAAACACATAAAAGAAATATAAAAAAATATATATATATAAAAAAATATATATATAAAAAAATATTAAAAAAATATATATATATATATAGAAAAAGAATGTATAGAAAAATATATAGAAAATATAAAAATATATATAAAAAAATATATATAAAAAATTTTAAAAATGCAAAAAATATATTAAAAAATATATAAAAAAATATATAAAAAATATATATAAAAATATATATAAAAAAATATATAAAAAATATATAAAAAAATATATATAAAAAATATATAAAAAATATATAAAAAATAAAATAAAAAATATATATATGTGAAGAAATATATAATGATGAAAAAGTATTAAATTATGTGAAATGGGGTAAAGAATCATATTCTGGGTGGTAAAGTTTGGGAATGAGGACCACCACCCTATATCTCAACCCCATATGGACCTTACCTCCTTACCTAACCTTAGATTCAAACGCAATTCCCTAAACCCATCCAGCAAAAAAACCCTCATTGGGTTCTTCAGTGATAAAGGCTGGCACAGCTGCGCAAACAGAAACTGGCTCGTCAAGAAATTGTCCTTCTCCTGACTTCAAGATGGATACTTTGCCTAGAGCTTTTATTGCGTCTATCCCCATCAAGAAGTCGAACTCAAGTGGGTCCCTCATCATAACCAGGACCTCAATTACAACTGCGCGTACACTCTCCAGTCAGAGGCTAATGGACCGAACTCCACATGTCTGCAATCTCCCGCTAATAGTAACCACCTCGATGGTCTTCTTTCACCGCATCCGGCATACTTTTTGCTCACTATGGTGCAGGAGCATCCAGAATCAACTTGGGCAATGCACTCTTTCCCATTCACAGCTAATGTTACAGTTGGCAGCGTCGAGTTCACATCTGGTCTGGAGAAGAAGCCAGCGCATAGTTGTCGTCCCCATAACCTTTTCCCGGACAATCCAGAGGAGTGTGGCTTAGTCACATCATTGATAACGTGCACCACTTCTCTGCAGCTGGGGGTCCCGAGCTCTTCATCTGTCGTGCCGAGCAAGACAATCCCTAGCTAAGTAGTTAATTCCATCGCATCCAAAACATTTGCATTAGTGGGCCATCTTTCAATATAGCTCTCGCTCGAGCCAGAAATGCTCATTTCCTCCATTCGATAAGAATCTTGTAGGAGCTGTCGGACATGATCAGGTAACCTCATGGACAAAGGCTGCATTGAGGTCTTGATCTGTCATACCATCGAATGGTACAGAAAGCTTCTGCAGGTCCTCCAGGTAAACATCTATGGTTTCACTGGGGTGCATTCAGCGTGCCACAAACTGCACATATGCCGTATCGGACTCCAGGGCAAATGTTGTAAATAAAGCTTCCTTTATGGAGGCATAATCCCCCTTTTTTTCTTCACTCAATTGTTGGTACACCACAAAGACACCGCCTGTTAAGCGCATAGGGATTATACATTCTATTTTCTTTAGAGAGCACAGCCAAGACACACGCTCAGCCTTCTCAATCCATTGGCTGGGGTCCGAACCACTAAACTTTGGTATAAGTTTCAGATCAATCTTGTCTCCCATCATGACGCCGAAATAACTTGTAAGAAAGCAACGCACAAAACAAAATGCAAATTCCGAGACAATCGTCTAACAATCAACCGTTGTTTCTGCGGCTTTCCAGTTCATTCTAATTTCATTTTCAAATTCTTTCTTATTGTGGACGCTATGCAAATTTCATGCACGACACAGGTCATTTTTTGTCATTTATGTAGAGGGGATTAGCTCAGTCCATTACAAGCTACACATTTTTTTTATATATATACATTATCTTTGGAGATGGCACTGTGGCTAACTGGTTAACAATGTGGACTGAGGACCTGGGTGTGTCGTGTTCGAATCCAGTTTGTTCCACAGAAACACTTTCATCAAAACCCACACCTGACCTTGTGTCTAACCTCCTGGAGAGGAGGTAAATAAAATACATTATTTCTTAAATTATCTATATATTAATACGATAGTGTGTGTGTTCGTGTGTCACGCTTCCGGCAAAGCTCTGCGCATGCGTGCTGCACCTAGATTTTGAAAAACATTCAACTCGCCTAATTTTCGAAACATTTTCAAGTATTTCCCTTTGGCGCAACGGTTAGTGACGTAGTATTTTTGACTTCGGCTCGACTGGTTTATAGTTCGATCCCAACCAACCTCTAAGATTTTTTTTCTACATTTCGAGGGGAAGGGGAAGAGAGGTAGGGAAGGGAGGGGACGACCGGGAAGACACATATTAATACAATAGCGTGTGTGATTTTGTGTGTCATGCTTACATCAAAAGCAACGACCTTCCGAATCTTTGTATGCTACTCAAAAAATCTTGGCCTTTTGGCTAAGATCAAAGTGTAGTATCTGTTCCCATGGATACTGCACCCCATAGACTGGTATTGTTTTGGCCTTCGGGGCTTGATTTACGCCTGTCTATGGGTCTGTCCTGTGCAGTTCTAGGAGGTCCACCCTCCCAGGCTTCGCCTCCCCTCTTTGGGGAGGAGTAAGTTTATTGCTTACTGCCTGAGGCGCCCCTACCGGGGAATGCCGACGAGGCTGCCCAGGCAATTTTTAATGGCCAGAGTGCTCATCTCTTGGGCGCTGGCTTTTCAAACCACACTTTCCCGACCTGACCTTGGGTCACATCTTACTTGTGGGAGTAAGATAAAAATTGCCTAACTCCTGGAGAGGAGTAAATAAATATTCATGAATTGGAGCCAAATTTAATTTAATCGAAAACATTTACAAAGTAAGGTTTAGTCGTCGAAATATTACCTTCACTAGAAATATTGTATATAAAGAAGTTTTGTAAATTGTTTCATGTATTGTTCATTTTTTAAAAATAAATATACAAGTCCAAATGTTATCATATTTTATTCAAACATGTATAGGTTAGGAACAAGATAATTAGTATTAAAAACATCATTTTGTGTAATTTACAAGGGTCCCGCTAGTTTTCTACTAATATGACAAAGGCACAATTTTTTTAGTATCTCTTTACAGTTCGACTAGGCCAAAGATAGACTAACAGTTTTTTTTCTTTACCTAAACTTATATTGCAAAGGCTCGTAAAATAAAATTCCTTGTTTTTTTCGTCTCATTACGTTTTGGTCTTATGAAGAATAACGTTTTGTTGTTCATTACAGTTATTTCATTTTTAAACTCTTCCATTTCCTTGTCCATATCCCTGGGCAACGCCGGGCCACGGGTCCTGCTAGTATATAATATAACCATCTACCTATCTATCTAAATGAATAAATGCGAAAGTTGGGCCCATTTCGTTCAGTAACGGTAATGTCAAAACGCTCTATTTCAAGTTAATTCAAATTTATGCATTAAACGCACCATCTTTTTTATATACTGCTTATGTATATGCCATATCAGTCGAAGGTTAACTAATTTGCATGTTAGTTTTGACACGGGACATTTTATTAATTAACTATTATTTGTTATTGTTTTTTTTAATTCAATGATTATTTTGATTTTAATATAACAAATAGTTTTGTTTTGCAATATTTCACGTTTGTATTCAAATGTGTCTTTCTTTAGAGGGATTGAATTAATTTTTAACAAGTTGTGATCTATTTCTAAATTGCAAGTGTGAAGGCAAATTGATTTCTTCTTTCCTTTCCTTTCTTTACGGTCACATTTAATAAAAGATTAATAAATTTGTATCGAAACTATCAAAATATTACTGAATATATGAATAAATGAGAAAGTTTTTGTTTCGTTTTTACAACAAAGTTATGAATGAAATGTTTATTATTTTAAATTAATGTTTCAATTATTTCAAGTAGAAAATTTTGTGAAGCGTTGGCAAACCACTAAAGCCAGCTAGTTTAAAACAAACAAAAGTGAGAAGACAGGCAAAATTTCCTCATTAATTACATAGTCATAGCTAAAAGAAAACATGTATGTTTTAGTTTATTTAAGTAATTGAATTTCAAACCCATAAAGGAGGTGCGGGGTGAAACAGATTATGAGAGAATGTTGTCAGGTTATTTATTTGTTGTGGATATTAAAGAAAAATAAACTCTTTTTGTTATGAAATTATGTGCAAAATTCTCGACCAAACGATGAACCAGAAGACACCGGACACAAATCTCTGGGGAACGACATACATATCCTGCTCATAAGACAGAGACATCCCATAAATGTGTTTCGTTTTTAATCAATTTCCTTCCCTTTTTGTTTCCCGATTATAGTGACACCAGATTATTCTCCCCTGATTAAAAACACGGACCAATGTTTGTCCCATATGACTGACGAAACAGATTTGTATTAACGAAGCTATTAAGCACAAAGTTACCGGAGAAAACTAGCTCAGTTTTTGCTAGTATATATGACGAACGAACATATACTACACCCCTCCCAAATGAGGAAGTAATGCCTGGGAGGAGTGTCTACTGACAACAAAACAGATACTAACCCCCCATCCCCCAAAAAAAGAAAATAATGTCTTTGGGGATCGTATCGTGAAAACAGAACAAATACTATACTACCTCCTCCAAAAACTGAAGGTAATCCCTGGGAAGATGGTATCATGACCACAGAATAGATACTACAGTACACCCCCATCACACCCAAACGGAATAGGTAATTTTTGGGAGGATGGTATCTTGACGAACGAACATATACTATACTGTCCCCTCTCCAAAAAAGGAGATAATGCCTATGAGGATAATATCATAACAACAGAACAAATACTACACTACGCACCCACTATGAATTGAGTATTAAAAGATAGTACATTATTCTGAAATACTACAGTAAACTAAATTGAGTATTAAAAGATAGTAATAGTATAGTTCCGGCTTCAGACAGATACCAAATCTTCATTATTAATAGAAGTAATAGTATAGTCACGTATTAAGATAGACAGATACCAAATCTTCATCATTAATAGAAATAATAGTATAGTTCCTGCTCCAAACAAACAGATGCCAAATCTCCATTAATAATAGAACTAATAGTATAGTATTGGCTTCAGACAGACAGATACCAAATCTCCATTATTAATAGAAGTAATAATATAGTTTTGGATTCAGACAAACAGATACCAAATCTCCATTATTAATAGAAGTAATAGTATAGTTCCGGCTTCAGACAGATACCAAATCTCCATTAGTAATAGAAGTAATAGTATAGTTCCGGCTTCAAACAGACAGATACTAAACTTCCATTATTAATAGCAGTAATAGTATAGTTTTGGATTCAGACAAACAGATACCAAATTTCCATTATCAATAGAAGTAATAGTATAGTATTGGCCTCAGACAGACATATACCAAATCTCCATTATTAATAGAAATGATAGTATAGTTCCGGTTTCAGATAGACAGGTCCCAAATCTCATTTATTAATAGAAGTAATAGTATAGTATTGAATTTAGACAGACAGATACCAAATCTCCCTTATTAATAGATAAGATGACACCATTTGTGCATGCATTAATTTCTTTTGTTTACGGAGGAGGTAATGATTGGGAGGATGGTATCATGAAAACAGAACAGATACTAGACTAACCCTCACCCTCGAATTGAGCATTGAAAGATTAGTTTGAAATAGTATAATAAACGTAATTGAGCATTAAAAGGTAGTACAATAGTATATTAACAGAAGTAATAGTACAGTTCTGGCTTTAGACAAACAGATATCAAATCTCCATTAGTAATAGATTAAATGAAACCATTTGTGGCAACATTAATCTCTTTTGTTTACAGGTTGCAAAGCTTAGAAAGAACATTGAGAACACTATGGAAAAAAAATCTATTTCCGGCTTTCAATCTTGGTTGAAACTAAACCCAATTTAGAATAAGTGAACCTTTCCATTGAACTAATTAAAGAAATATGCTGACGTCTTCTGAGACTGGTGCCAATGAAATAGACAATCTTGTTGTTTTGGTAATCGAGATTATTTTGTGGCAGACAATTATTAATAACTGTCAAACTATTCTGGAGTTATTTCGATCCAGATAAAACTAAATACAGCTGAACCAGTGCTTTCTAAAAGAATATGTTCTTTTTGTTGTTGTTGTTGTTGTTTCTATAGAAATAGTAACATTACTTTTGTCAGAGATGTGTTACCTGAAAACAAAAAACCTTGAAATTGGCTAACTTCACAGAAGAGATGGAAAGCCTTTTCATATTTGGCAGCCATTACAGAGCTGAAAAGTTCAAGATAACCTTTTTTATTATAATAAGAAATCGAAGAAAATAGAAATAGTTAAAAAATGGAAGATGTATATCCAGTCTGTTGGTAAGGCCACTGGAAAAATGGCTGGATCATTTTACCGCTTCAGAAAGTACCTGACTTCACATGCAATTCTTTACCTATAGAAGAGTCAGATACGTCCAAAGATGGAATACTGTTGCCGCATCTGGGGAGGTGCTGCACAGTGCACTCTTTCTTACCTTGACAGAGTACAAAACCAACTTCGAAATCTAGTGAGGATGATCTCTTCTCTTCCCTGCAACTCATTTATCACAGAAGAAACGTTTCTAACCTCCCTTTACTTTATTGTTATGTCCATAAAAGGTGTTCGACTGAGCTCCAGTCTTTGATTCTTCCTTGTAAGACATTCATAGCAAGAACTCATCTTCCCACCACAACAATAAAAGGCTTTACTTTCTCTCTCCATGTGCCTTTCCATGGACAAAAATTCTTTGCAAGAGTTTCTAATCGGTGGACCACATTACCACGCGACTGCTTCACTGCAGATTACAACTTGATCGTCTTCAAACCCAATGTCAACAAATTCCTGTCATAAACCGCCCAAAACAAATCAAATATAGTTCATACCATTAATACCATTAATCAATGTTAGTACTCACATAATGTTCCTCATCTTTTGGCTGGCATTCATTCCCATCTCATTAATCCTCATCCTCGAGTGGCTTTTGGCCTTGTTAAGTTATGAATTTGAAAGTAAAAAAAGAAGTGGGAAGCCTTTTCATAATAGAAAACTGCGCCACATTTTGAGATTATGTTAAAAAAAATAACTATGTTGTTTTCTTGTTTTTGAAAAATTTGTATGTATGTATTAGACCGACCCATTTAGCATAAAGGCTAGAGCGTTTGCTAACGGCCTGGGAGACCGGGGTTCAATCCATTGTCAAGGCATACCAAAGACTCAACAAATGGTACTTGATGCTGTCTTGCTAAACACTCAGGATCATAAAGTGAGGATCGAGGGTAAATGGAAATGGGAAAAGAAGTTTCGCCTTCCCTACACTTCACTATAGTAGCCAATGAAAAGCGCCTTCAGGTCGCCCTCGACTATGGTCGGCAATTTTCCTTTTTTTATGCATGTACATAGGTATCATATGCAAGAAAAACTTGAGTTTTCAATCTGGGAACCAAGAAGGAGCATCATTCCCACCTTTCATGGCCTCCGTTGAGTCTTGAGAGACAATGGATACCCCCTGTGAGGGTGCTTGCGTGTGTAATTGTGAGGCAAGGGTTGCGAAATCCTCAAACACATCTCTCCTGGATCGGTACTCCTTGAATCCAGTGGCAAGGAGAAATCCAGGACGACTGGAAACAATGCTGAGATAAGTAGAGAGGACATACAGAACCTGGTATTCCCAAATGGTCACCCATTTGATACTGAACAGGCTCAACATCACTTAACTCTAACGAGAACCAGTGTGTCAATGTGATTATGCCTTATATATTCCCACTTTTAGGATAGCAATATTTAGATGCGGGTGTGTGAAAATAATGTTAAGAATGGGATTTTCCACGTAAGGTTAAAATTAAGCAGAGAGTGGAAAATTCTACTTAGAAGTCAAAAGTTAGATGTTAGACGTACGTGTCTGGATATGATGTCACAGACAGGAAGTCCGAAATGAAGCGTGATGAAGAAGAGAGAAAGAAGTGCCTTTTAACCTCTGTGTTTGGACACTATTTATTGAAGCTCTGTTTTCATTTGCCCCCTCTGGGGAGCGGGGGAGCAGGAGCAGGTGAGTGTAAGCTCACATAATGCGTACAAGAATAAAACATCAAAAACCGTCACGTCAGTGAGCAAGTATGTGTTGCCGTTTTTTTTTTTTTGTGGTGCAAAACTCTTCTGTTCGACTTATATGTTCCTTTACGATGTGCCAGACATCAGTCATTTGGGCGCCGGTTACGAATCTTGCCAGGTCTAGCCACACTGATGAGTCATAGAGACGATGTGTCTGTGGATAACTATATATATATATATATATATATATATATATAGATATATATATATATATAGATATATATATATATATAAACATTTAGAATGTCCAATGCAAATGCTACTACTGTTAAGCAAGCGATATGCCTCGTCAGGGCCGAAAGTTAATAATGAAAATAAAAATCTTGCAATGGGCTCAAAAGAAGCAAACATTAAAAATTTGAGATCATCATTATCGCCAATACAGATTGAAATATTGGTTTACGTTCATTTTATCAATATATTTGAACTTGTTTCATTTATATATATATATATATATATATATATATATATATATATATTGTAAATTATGGCAATTAAGCTACAGGGGGGGAATCATCAGGCTAAAACGCAGATGGAACGCGGAAGCTATTGTGTAACTTAATTGCCATAAATATATTTTCATAACTTACTACCTAACTCTACTCACGCATCGAGCACTGTTGAAGTAAATACTGAAAAAAATTATATCGCCTTATAACATTTTATGTGGATACATGAAATAATAATAATTATATATATATATATATATATATATATATATATATATATATATATATATATATGGGTGTGTATGTATGTATGTATGTATGTATGTATGTATGTATGTAGAGTTCGAATGCAAAGTACGATAAATCCAATTTCTTTAAATTGAGACCTTAAACAATAAAAGAGTGAATATATAAAATCTAAACTTCGACTAAAAGCTTATTTTAATTGAAAGCAAAACAAAAATTATGTCGGTATCATATTATGTAAAACATGATTTTTTGGGTCAAGTGTTTAAATGCAACACTTTTTGTAGTGGTAGATTCGTAAGTTTTTAAAATGGCGTTCATCGTGTTTTGCATTCGAACTCTTCATATATACATATTATCGATTTGAATATTTAATCCGATCGCTATTTTATTTTGGATTGATATAATTATAGAGGAAGGGAAGGAGAAGGAGCCACACTCTCATACTGGTAACTACTTTTCCTGCCCCTTCCATTAAAAATTGGATGTTATTTAATATGACACATACTTTTTGTATGCACCGGTTCTTATTTTTTATTCAAGCGTTTCATTGGTTCTTAAAAAAAACATTTTTTTAATTATTTTAAATTGATTTTATCAATTTTAATATTTAATCTGATGGAAGTGAATTTATTTGTTGCAAACCAGTCAAACAAAACCGTTAAGTTAAGGACAGGATTTACAACAAAACTATTCCTTGCTTAGAATATATTTACCTTCTTTTTATTTTGTTTTGTTTTGTAGATGTATTAACTAAAGTTTTAAGGGAGTTTTACTTCAAACGTTGAACTTAGGTTTGGCTCTCATTTACAATGGTGTCGGATCAAAAATAATTTTGGTTGTTATTTGTGACAAACCATTTGTAGTAATACAAATAAAGTATTAAAAACTGTAATAAAACTGTTTAAAAAATAAAATATGTAATAAAACTGCAACTTTACATTTACGATTCTGTGTCAGGAACTTGCATAGAAAGCAAAACACGTTTTCATAATCAAAGCTTGTTAGCAAATTCAAGTTTCTGTGAAAGCAACTAATAAAATTGAAAATGAAAGATGTTTTCAGAGTTCCGCATGATATCTCTTTGTTCAGAGTTCGAAAGGTGTACAAGATGACTTTAAAAACGGAGAGAGAGAGAGTGAGAGGGATGGGGGAGAAAAGTATAAAAGACAGAAGAGATGTGAAAAGTTCTCTCAAAGTGACATAAATTTGAAATATTTGAAACAGATCACATACACAAGAGTCTAAGAACAGAAGAGAGAGATATATAGAGAGAGAGATAGAAAGAGAGCGCGAACACGCAGGAGAGAGAGAGAGAGAGAGCAAAAAGAGAGATAACGAGAAGGAGAGAGGAAAAAAGAAGTAACGAGCAAGAAAGATAGAGGATAGAAAGAAATAGAGTGAACGAGTGAGAGAAAGAGAACGAACAAGTAGGAGAGAGAGTGAAAGAAAGAGAGAGAGAAAGAGAGAGAGAAAGAGAGAGAGAGAGAGAGAGAGAAAGCGAACGAGCATGAGAAAGACAGAGAATTTGGCCAAACCAGGAACCCCCAGATGAGAAGCTTTCCTTTCACACAATACGCAGCAGTTCGCTTATGAATATAGATCTGATTCTCTATTAGTCTATTCAAAGAATTTACAGTGTGGAGAAAAAAACTGTAAAGTCTTATTGCTATCAGATTCATAAACCTTCCTATTCTTACTATGTTTTCTTTATTCAATGCATTCATAGATCTATGGGCGTATTTTCTAGTGCATATACTTATATTTATCTATTCCCATATTTATATATTGATACATGTAGATCTACTTGCTGAACTACCCATCCCAAGACGGGTTTATAATAATGAGATACACTTGGAACCTATAATAAATGCAAGAGACCAGATCTTCTTCTTCTTCTTCTTCTTCATCATCATCATCATCATCATCATCATCATCATCATCATCATCATCATCATAATAATCATCGCTTTAACGTCTGTTTTCCATGATGGTATGTGCTTTTAGAAATTGACTTCCAAACTAACCTATATTTGGTGAGATTTTTTATTAATCTCCATTTCTCTCAAATCTATTCTTATCACTTCCTCCTATATTTTCTTTGGCCTTCCCCTGCCAACTGACCCTGATACCTCAACTGTTCTGTTAACCAAAAGTTAATCCCGATTGTACTATTCAACCCTAATATATTTCAAGGAAGGTGACAGCGGTTAAGTGGTTAACGCCACATACTGACGACCTTGATGTGCCAAGTTCGAATCCAGTTCATTCCACAGAAACACTTTCACTTAAGATATTGCCAACCTTTACGTGGTCGGTCTTGTGAGTAATCAATTTGTTTCTTGAAAGAATTCTGACTTGAAAGATATCAGGGAAACCAATGCCAACAATAGAATCATCTGATTCATAAGAAATGAATGAATGAATATATTTGAAAATAATCCAAAACATCAACGTCATAAAAATAATGTGAAAATAGAGATTGCACAGCTGAAGTGTAGTGGAGCTGATACGAGCGATTAATTGTTCACTGCTCCTAATGATAGCGGTTGGCCATGCTATTCAGAAGAGGTAAATAAATATAAGTAGGCGTATTTCATCTATATCAGATAGAGTTAGTGGAGCTTCAATATTGAAGCAGAAATATGAAGAATTTGGTCTTCCTGATTTTTACCAGTTCCTACAAAATGAAAGATTTCCCAAATTTAAGCAACTAGCATACTGCTCAGTTCTAGTTGGTTGTCGTAAGCTCGCTTCTCATTGCGATAACTGGTGTTTGTTGTAGCCATTTGGCCATTCGTCCATCAAAGTTTAACCTTTAAATGCTTCATTTTTTTATATTAGTTTGAAAAAATTTTACCAAGTAAAAAACATTTTATAGGGTAATATAAAGTAATATAAATGATTTTTTTTTTATCTCCCTCCCACAGAGGTAAGATGTAACACAAGGTCGGGAAAGCAGGATTTGAAAAGCCAGCGCCCTTGAGGAAGAGCACTCTGGCCTACAAAAAATGCCTGGGCAGCCTTGTCGGCATTCTCCAGTAGGGGCAGCACAGGCGGTTAGCAATAAACTAACCCCTTCTCAAAGAGTGAGAAGGCAAAGCCTGCAAGGGTGGACCTCTTAGAACTGCACAAGACAATCCCTAAGACCGGCAGAAGCAAGGCCCGAAGGCCAAGATGGTACCGGTCTATGGGGTGTTACATCCATCAGAACAAATACTATACTTTGATCTCAGATGATTTTTGGGAAAAAAAAAAAAATTATTGAACAAAAATAAATGATATTACAAATGTGCAAAAAATGGCATAAAATTTTAGATGTATAACAAAACACTACAATATATGCATCTAAATAATCATAATACACTAGAGAATCATAAAATAAATTTTGCTTACCATTATAATGACGAGATTTAAAAATTTAGGCTCTTGAATTAGGCAGATGACACACCGATGACACTCGCTCGTGACATCAAAGATACTGATTACCTATTTAGTAGGTGTGCTGATGCAACATCATACTAATACCTGCTCACACTTGCCAACAGGCTCATTGCAGATGTGAAACAAGTTGCAGTTTGACACATTTTCGTTGAATATTATATTAAATAGGCATTTTGTTGAAATATGTCATATTTGAAATAAAAAAGCATTTATGGGTTAAGTCAGTTAACGGCTGGTCGACCTTTAGTTTTCTGTAGGTCCCATTCACTGTCATCGAAATCCGCAAAAGCAAAGCCTGGACTGTCCATGACGGTCGGCGCACCTTCTGAAGGCCTCCCTTTCTGACAATCTGAAGAGGAACTTTTCAGGGCCATGATGGAATCTGTCTTACTCTATGGCTTGACAGCTTGGACATTGATGGAACAGTAAGAAGCATCACTCACCGGAACATGCACAAGAATGTTATCTGTTACATTGGACATCAGCTGGAGGAAACACCAAACCAAGAAACGCCTATATGGACACCTTCCTCCTATCTCAGTCTCGTTAAGAGAGAGAAGGCTTTGGCTTGCTGGTCACACCTGGAGGAGTAAGTTAGAACTTGTGAGTGATATTCTCCTATGGAATCCATTATGATAGATCAGTTGGAAGATCTCATCACACCTACATTGACAAACTTTTATAACACTCTGGATGCCATCTGGCGAACCTGCCGACAGCGATGTGTGGATGAGATAGTTGGAGGGAATAAGTTAGGAAAATCTGAGACAAATTCTCAACCTGATAGATTGGTTGATTAATTCATTGAAATATTTCCTTTGTGAAATCTAAGAGATTCTTCAATTTTTCTAAGAGGACGTTTCGTGGGAGTTAGCATACAAGCAGTTATCCAGTTTTATTTAGTACATGAAGTTATGGACTTTGAAAGAATTCATCTAGTGAGGTTAAACCTGCGTTAGGGGGTCTAAAATGATCAGAATCTGTTCCAATTTTTAGAATCTATATAATTATGTGTGACATAAGTATAATTTTAATCTCACTAAAATTAGATGTCAGAGACTCTGACTCATACTGATCTAAAGGGATACAATGAACTCTCTATCTGTGTGTCTCTGGGACACACCTAAATAGTCCCATGGGTTGGTTCTGTGCAATTTTGTCTTAAAACATAAATGTTACTTTTCAAAATAATTGATTACTTTATAAACATGTATTATCTTCCTTATTTTATTTCTCTTTCATCTTGAAAGCAACCACAAGAGACAATTACGCGTACACACGCAGACTCTCATACTAACACCACACAAATGCACACACAAAAACAAAAACATCTTTCTCTAAATAAGACATTGTTACGTTTACAACCACTTTTTCATTGTAATTTATTCGTTCTTTTATCAGTGCATTTTCTTCTATTTTTGTTTGTCGTGTATTGAACTATTTTAACAAGGCTTGTGACAATTGCAGCTTGTCAATTTAGAGAAAGAGAGAATAAAAAAGGTGTTGAGGAATAGAATATGAAAGAGAAAACCTTACATTTATCTCTAAAATAAACGAAAAAAGAATTGTATACTCTTTCTAGAGAGCTCGCCACATGATTGAGAACAGAACTTCCAACTAGGGAGCGGTTGTTCTATTGTGTCAATACATGTGTTGATCAGCAGGTTATACTGAAGTACTTGGTAAAGGCATTTTCAGTGCTCTCTCTCTCTCTCTCTATTTTTTTTTTTTATTTGCAGGGAGGCTTCGCTATTAATTAATGGCTAATCCCTATTGTTAAAATTTCACAAAAATCTGAATTTTCATGAAAGGTTTTCATCCTCTGTTTACTCCCTTTGCATAAAACTAAATTAAACTAAATATAACTCGCGTTGCCCACCGTTACGCCTCACAGCTGTGTTCCCAAATTCATAATGGTTGGAGGTTTGGGAGTGAATCCTGTATATATAATTATATAAACATATACACATACCTAACTTTATATAGAGATATTCATCCACAGACAGACGGTTTAGCTGTATCGTCTCTCTTTCTCTCTCACTCATTCACTCTACCTCACTCATTCTCTCTCTCTCTCTCTCTCTCTCTCTCTCTCTCTATATATATATATATATATATATATATATATATATATATATATATATATATATATATACTAGTAGAATACTCGTCCCAGGACGAGTATAAATAATACATATAGCATTAGTTTTAAATTTCAATGATTTTCCTTTTTTGGGGGATATAGTATGGTTTCGTTGCCCCCCCCCCCCCCCAATGGTAAAGTTTATAAAAAAATAATAATGTGCTTACGTTACACCCCGTTTCCATTGAATATATATTCCATAATTCATAACAGCTTCAATAGTTCAGGATGTTACCAAGTACATACATATTATTGATGCTTACATGTATGCACCAATCCTTTTAGAAATGTATTACTTAATATAACTCAAAATTTGATGTAGAGCAATTCTTTTCTTTCTTAAATTTCTTATATCTAACTTATTTTAAGAGTTTTTAGGGGGTAAGTTCGAGTTTGGGTGGGCGCGCTCCCTAAATAGTAAGGTTTACAAAAGAATTAATGTGCCCATGTTACTCACCGAGTTGCCGAGAATATATATTCCAAAATTCATAATGATCGGTTCATAAAAAAACTTAATATATATATATATGTACCCCGTAAATGTTAACATTTATCAAAAAAAATAATGTGCCTATGTTACTCACCGTGTTGCCTGGAATATATTTTCCAAAATGATGATCCATTCATTAGTTTATAACATTACCCTGTATATATATATATATATATATATATATATATATATATATATATATATATATATATATATATATATAGAGAGAGAGAGAGAGAGAGAGAGAGAGAGAGAGAGATTTTTTTTAAATTGCGGTCCTCTGCATATTTTTTAAAATAAACAAATCGCTCAGGCTAGCGACAAATAATAAAAACGCACCGGTAAACACTGGTCGACTATCGCCAAAAAAAATAATCATATATATATATATATATATATATATATATATATATATATATATATATATATATATATATATATATACCTAACTTGTTGAGGCACCTGTCTCCACTGGATAATAAGTATAATCTTCAAATGATATATTTTTTAAGAGTTTTAACAAACATTATTAATAACTTTTATATATATGATAGCTAGAGAATCAATTTCAGGACAGTTAGACACTGTTGGACACTTTATTAAATGCAAGCATGTTATCAAAGTGATCAAAAACATTCCACTATGGATGAAACGATTTAGAAAATTAACAGTCCACAACCAATGTTATGAGGTTAGAACATGTTTAATTTTGTTGATTTAAGCTCCCATTAGAGCAAGGGTTTCACATTGAAAGATGCAAAAAAGGTCATTGCGTGACAGAAGTGCAGTGGGCTGGAAGCTGTAAAATCAGCAGGGTGATTAACAATGGGTGTGGCAAGTAAAGTCCCGAAGGGGGTCCAATGATAGAATCACATTTTCTCACATGAAAATTCATTTGCATCACATTCACAGGAGGAGGAGGAGGAGGAGGAGGAGGTGGGGGAAGAGGTCAGTCTAGTAACTTGAACACGCGAATACAAAATATGAATAGATTCGTTTTTACTGACTTCTGACATATTTTTTTGTACTAATTAGTCACCGCTTATCAAGGCCTGAAGGCCACTCGAGGATAAAGGTTAATGGGTTTGTCGGTTGGACAGTGAGACACACACCTTGAGGATTGAAGATGATGGTTGAAACTGGGCAGAGTTTGATTATCTGGAAAGATACTCTGCTCATGGAAGTTCCGTTTAGCTCCAGGTAGATATAGGAAGAAAGGAAAATTATTTACAGTGGTTTAAGCTAGACGAGTTCTTGCTGTGAATGTTTTACAGGGGGGATCAGAGATTGCAGCTTAGTCGAACCCTTACCATGGAAATAATGATAGAGTAGAGAAAGACTAACCAGGTTTCTTCTGTGAGAAGAGGCTGTAGGGAAGAGAAGAGGACATCCCTGACTAAAGTTCTAATTACCTTTATTTGATCTCAAACAGTTCATGTCGAAGATGATTTTGGTAATGTTTAACAGAAACCAGATGAGATGATAAGTTTAGCTTTTGAATCCTGTAAATTAGGCGCCGTCTCAATATGGAATGTGAATCTTCATTAGTCTTGAGCACAATACTTATTTATGTTATTTTCATTGTTAAGAAAAAACTATATGTGTTTCCAAGTATAGCAAGATTAGATGTTGGGTTAGTTAAGCAAGAAAATGGAATTTTTCATTAGAGGTCAAGTTAGCAGTTAGGCTCGCATTTACTTCCTTCCCACTGCAGAAAGATGCTGTACAAGGCTGGAAGGTGGGATATAGGACAAGCCAGAATAAAAGGGGTGCACTCTAGCTCTAAAAAATTACCTGAGAAGCCCTGTCAATATGGTTGACAGTGGTTTTAGCTAGACGAGTTTTTGCTGTGAATGTTTTACAGGGGGGGGGGGCAGGGATTGCAGCTTAGTCGAGCCCTTACCATGGAAATAATGATAGAGTAGAGAAAGACTAACCACACTTCTTCTGTCAACATACTTAGAAAATTGAATTTCTTGAAAGTCGAGCATAATCAGTTGATTGGCAGCTTCAGATCAGAATTTACACTATTTCCTATTCTGGGAATATGTGTGGATCCTTTTGTCATGGAACTGATTTTACTCTGTGGAAATTTACAAATAAGTTAATCGGGGCTGATTGGATAATTTTTTTCTGAACTTTTGTTCATCAGATTTAAGAATGCAAGAAATGTCAATGTATCCCATTGGAAGAGTAAAAAGTGGGCATTGGGTTTACTTTCGGTACTTGCTTCTCTTATTTTGCTCTTTCGTCCTCACATTCCATGAGTGATGTTTTCTGACAAAGGAGGAAGAATTGCTGTTTGCTGGGTCGGCTGTTATTTGGAGTGTATGGTATATGAAGATTTTCAATCCTCTCATAATATTCATCATCAGTCAACTGTCAATCTATCCACCTCATTAACTCTTATTCTCAAGTGGCTTTTAGCCTTGATAAGTGTTGACTCATAAGTTACCAAAAATACCATGTAATAACTATACACCATATTTAAATATGGAAAAAAACCATCAACATACGTAAATGAACCATACACTTGAAAAAAGGTCAGAGAACACATCGGTAGAAATTAATGTTGATGAGGACAATTTTAATAAGTTAGTTGGGATTTAAAATGATAGACAAATATATGATAGTGAAAGGGGGTGTTTGAATGGATGGGTTTCAGTGACACCCTAAAGGTCAGAGGTGACCTGAAAGCGAAAGTCGATGAAACCATGTGACTTCCGGCGGGGGGGGGGTTATTTGGTCTCTTTTTGGCTAACAACTGAAGCAAGTGGAACGAAACGTCACTGGTCCCTGGCCCCAACGAGGGTGAAGGCGATGGCTTGCAATATAGCTACGTATAGCGAGACAAGCGATCTATCTATCTATCTATCTATCTATCTATCTATCTATCTATCTATCTATCTATCTATCTATCTATCTTTCACACACACGCATACAAAGTATTTTGTTCCTGTTCTTTGAATAAACCTTTATAAACCAAACAACACGTGTCGGCTTGATTTGTATCAACGGATGAAGGGGTAGCCTGGCTCACAACGATGATGATGTTGACGGCGACACAGAATGATTACAGCGGTGGTGAGAAGATCAACACGCGTGCGTTTATCACCAACCTGGGTTCACAACAACCAATACGCGTGTGTGAAGGGCATTTTATACACCCATCGATAAGAGGTACATAACATGAAGTCTTAGCAACGAACTGGATAAAAAATAAGCAGAACTATTTTTAAAATCAGCTAGTAACATTCTTAAAGAAAGGAATAAAACAAATACATGCAAGAATCAAAACTATCCCATTTCAATTTTCAAACCTGTCCAGACTCCAACCCAGGTTAAGTGGTTTGCCATCCAGCTGCAGATGCAGGGTGCCTTTCCCCCAATAAAAAATACCACCCATGGTCGTTAAGACGTTTTGGGAAGACGAAAAGGTGTGTGTTGTGAGGGATGAATAGTGGTTTTAACAGGATGGGGTAACTTTCCACACTCCAATCGATTCGTTGGAATGACTGCAGGGACACTTTGATGATCGTCTCATCAGTAGGAGGTGTGATCCTTAATTGCTTTTACACTCACTAGACCTGAACCCCCAGATTCTTATCTGTATGGTTATCTAAAATATTATGTTTATCAAAATACTCCCAGACTATTCCTGGGCTGAAGAGGACCATCATAGACAAAATCAGGGCAGTGCCAAGACAGGATTGTGTCAGAGTTATTGACAATTTTGCACATCCTATTGAACGGCGATAAAACAAAGACTGTTGGACATTCATGACTGAAACTTGGTGGACAAGTCAGGTATAGACTGAAGTTTATTTGTACCAATTATGGCTGAGCCTTTAATCTTCTATATACATAAAACTCAATGTTTGTGTGTTTGTGTGTGTGATGTTTGTGTTTTCCCTATAGAAAGAAAGGTTAGAGAATCTACATAAAATCTAAAAGTGTATTTTTATATAAAATTCACAGGGGAAGACAATGGAAGTGTTCCCAAATCTCTAAGTGCCCTCCTAATCTAAGGGAGCTATGAGTACCAAACCTCCTTTAAAACTTCAAATATATCATATGTATAAAATTCTCTGACAATAGAAGTGGTCCTGAATCTCTATGTTACCCTTTATGTGCCGAATATCTACGTGCTCCAACCTTTTAATGTCCCATTGGGACAGAACCCCCTTAAAACTTCAAATACGTATATCCAATTTAAATGAAATATAAACCATACACTAATTCAGAGAGTTTTCCAATATTTCAGCTTCTTCCCACTATATTAGTGGGCGAGGGAGTAAAAACAAATAAAGTAATATTGTGTTTTGAGCATAGTGAAAACGTACATTCAATCCCGAGCAACGTCGAGTCTTCCTTCTAGTTTATAATAATCTTTTACCTGTGAAATAAACTGTTATTTATTTATGCACGTGAGAACCCAACCGCATTCGAATGGCTACTTTGAATGTTATAGATTTTAAAACTCTGCAATTGTCCACTAGAAGAATTAATATTTTCTTCTGATTTGACATATTTTTTTGTTTTCTTCTTTCGCCATTGAGCCATTATAACTTGTTGGCAAATTGTGATTTGTTATTAAACCCTTGACTTTTGCCTCTTGACTAAGTGCTGTAACTATTCAACTATCAAAGCTTAGGACGGTTCTGTCTCAATATGTTTTTCGTTCAAGTATTGTTAGTCTCATGTCAAGGTCTTCTTTTTTAGACACTATTTTATATTATTATTATTATTATTACTATTATTATTATTATTATTATTATTGCTTGTGTCTCCATTCTTGATGCAATGACCTTTCATTTAGTACCGGACGCAAATGGAGAAAGTAAGAAGACAATGATAGGTTACAAATTCATCATGCACAATTCTCACATTAAGCAGGTTTCCTTGTTAAATTAAAACAGGTCTCTACCCCATCTCTCTCTCTCTCTCTCTCTCTCTCTCTCTCTCTCTCTCTCTCTCTCTCTCTCTCTCTCTATCTATCTATCTATCTATCTATCTCTCATTCTCTCTTCCCACGCGTTCTTTCTCTCTCTTGCTTTTTCTTTCTCACCCTTTCTCTCACTCTCTCTCTCTCTCTCTCTCTCTCTCTCTCTCTCTCTCTCTCTCTCTCTTGTTATCCAAAGATTAAAACAGATAACCAACAAATTATTTTTATCAAACTTAATTTAATGGTATATTTTTTTTACATATAAGACATTATAAAACCAACCGAAGATGATGATACGCATCGATTTGAAAATTGCTGATTCATCAATAAAATTCTATAGATAACAGTGTCGGCGCATCGTCAATATAAAATATGGAAGTTGTGGAACATTAACTGACACTAATAAGTCATTTGTAACATTCAATGGGGGAATCATTTCTACCTCACCTCATCATTGTATAATTGACAGAAAACAGCTGCATCTCGTTTACACATTGTGAGTAGTTGGCTCTATTTCTTTCTAATATTTTCCATTATTATTAAGTCATTATCCTCGTCGTAATGAAGATATACAGTAGCCGAAGTAGAGAAGTTTAGCCTTCACATGGACTGTAAGAACAACTCCTATAATAATTTGAAATAAAAAGGGTCACCAAAAGAAAAGGAAAACAAAGCCGTTCTATAAACAAGAATATAAGTATTTATTTAAGTGACCTTCATCGTTGGGTGTAGGTTGCCAGAATTTTAAATAGTGAAGAAAGGAAGTACAATAATAAAGTTCGGCTGCCAAAAGTATTTTCTTAAAACGGTATATTTTCAAGTAAGATAGCCTCGCTCGGCTGTCCAGTTGACAAAGACAGGAAGAGGGGACGTCTTTTTTCGTTGGTGCCAGGAAGCTCTCTGTCTGCCTTGCAAATTCCAAAGGGTCTGGAAGTAGTCCTTCAAAGGTTCAGTCGAAATTAATACGCCCTAGAGACTGATTGATAATCGTATGACCAAATCATTTCGCAGGGCTGTTCTCCACAAGAAGAAAGAAATGTCAAGGTCTATGACTGCTACAGAAGTTTCTTTGTCTTCTTCTTTCCTTTTTCTCTGTAATAAGCTAACAAAGTAAACAAAACAAAACGCCAACAACATAATTGTTCAACAGCTTTTTCATGCTCTTTAGTGCTCTATTTTTTTACAGCATTGTAAATTTATACATTATGTAAACTTCCTCTACAGGATTGAATGAAAACAGAGCATTGAAAAAGGCATCTGAACCAAATCAGTTCACCTACCAAAAGAGGCAGATCTTTCTATCTTCTTCACCTCATTTCACTTCAGATTTCCTGTATCCTGACACATAACCCTAATTCTAGTCTTTAACTTCTAATGGAATTTTTCACTTCTCTGCTTAATCTAACCTTACGTGAAAAATACCGTGTTTCACCCTATTTTTTTACACCCATATCCAATCTTGCTATATTTGTTCCATTCCTGACGAATGAAAATTTATACTACATAAATTTTCTAAAACAATATGCCGGAATTTTCCTCATCCCTCTAGTCATTTTTCCCACACGTTTTTTCTTGGCATAGGCACATGTAGGTTTCTTCGAATCTTCTTCCAAAATGTCTGCTCACAACAGTGAGATACGGAACACTAATCTCAAGTCTAAATAACTGTTAAGAAAATTCACATATTGGAAACCAACAGCAAATCACATTTATCCAAAAATCACCACCTCTCAGATTTAATACTACCTGTGTCGCATCTCATTCTTGATTGTTTACGGTACGTAACGACACAATTTTCTCACAAAAAATTCATTGTCAAAGCCTTTTTCATCGCCTTACACTGATTAAAATATAGTTACTACTTTTCTCTAGCCCATTCCTCGGCTTGGAATCCACGTAACTCGTCAACGGTGTTCTATACCCTTTTTACACAGATATTTTACATCTCTTCTTCCAATTATCATAGAGATAACACAAAAAAACAACATCAAAATATTACAAAAATAGCCTTTCAACATGGGGCGCTTGTCCCCCATAGACATTTACTATGGTAATCGCGACAACCCAACCCCACTAGTATATATTATATATTATAGTATTACGTCAATCAACGTTTCGATGCTATGGCATCTTATCAAAGACGGAATAAAACAAAATTAAAGTGAAAATTGCGAATCTCGCATTGGAAAAATCACCAGCAGAAGACAGATTTTAAGAGAGAAAGAAACGGGAGAAAAAAGTTATAAGAAATGGAAGGTCTAAAAACAACCAAAGTTCGTGTTGGTCAAATATAGGCCAGTATATGCTGACCCATCAAGTTTGCACTCATGAACCCAGCTTCCTCACATATCTCTTGTCAGGCGGCCATTAATTCAATGCCTCTTAGACTGAACAAGCATGGGGGAGAGGGGGGGGTAGAAAATCAACAAATCAACAGATAAATAAAATGAGAGATAAATATATTTCTATGAAAGAACGCTACAGAAGGCAATTAATTAATTAATCAATTAAGTGGGACTAAAACCCACAATGTTTAAAAACGTTGTCAGATATTTTGATCATACGGATTAAATATATATTAAACAGTATTAATAAATAGAAGTTTTAGTCGATCCATTACTACCAAATTTTATCTAGGTGCTAGCACGTAATGGATCAGTAATTTGCGATTTAGTATTGAAATATTCTGGATAAGTGTGGGTCCTACAGATAAATAACTATAGTGCCTATTATTATAGTTATTAATTATTATTTCTATACACCCTAAACTTACTATTACTTCCACCCACTGGCGTAGCTAGGGGGGGGGGGGCGAGGGGGGCGGGCCGCCCCGGGCGGCACACCTGAGGGGGCGGCATTTTGAGAGGGTAAAAATAGAAAGTAGAGAAAAAACAAAATGACCTCAGAAAGATTTCATACTTAAAGGGGAACTTTCATATAAATTTTTATCGAATAGGTGCGAAAAGAAAGTTGGATATTTGGGTGTATATACACCGACATCAAAGAGGAAATAACATTAGATGCGAAAGTTTGAATTCATTAATTTTATTACTGTCCAAACGTTTGTTTTTGTAGCATACTTTTTATAACTCCTTGTAAACTTTACAATTGCTAGCTGGGGGATCGGAAAAAATCACCCCGGGCAACCCCCACCATCTACTTAAAACAAAAGGAAAACAGATAAAATCTCAAATGAATAAAAAATATTAAAAATCAGTTTTCATATTTTAATTTTAATTTAATTGAATTTAGGAAAATTAGATACCGTAGAACTAATTTTTCGCAAGGTATGAAAATTAAGAATAATGTTAACTTAATAATAATGGACCAGTTTTCCTACCTAGCAAAAAATTTTCCATGGACGAATTATCCATGGGCGAATTATCCATGGACGAATTTTCCGGGCACCCAAATGCCGGGGGGGGGGGGACGGCGGCAAATTTTACTACCGCCCCGGGCGGCAAAAAGTCTAGCTACGCCACTGCTTCCACCACCACTACCACTGTTACTATTATCATTATTATTATTATCATTATTATTACTATTATTATAACTTTTACTGCTATTATTCTTACTATTACCATTACTTTTGTTATAAGTACTACGATTATTAACATCATTACCACTATTATTATTACTACAGATATTCCTATTATCATTATTATCAGTATAATAATTATTATTACTGTTATTATTATTTCTATTATTGCCCTTTTTATCCCTGTCATAATCATTTTTATTCCATGCTACATTTTCTATTCCTATTATTATTACTGTTAATTCTATAATTATAATTATTATTATCTCTACTGTTACTATTATTGTTATTATTGTCACTATTACTGTAATTATTTTTAATTAATTTCATAAATGCTTTACTTGGTATTGAGCACTCTTGAAAAAATTAGTTTTATGTTCATTTTATTAACATATTTGAACTTGATCAAGCTCTCTCTCTCTCTATATATATATATATATAGATAAGGAAGTGATGAAATAGATAAAATTTGTATAGTTTACAAGTTTATTAACTCAGTTAAGTATCATTCGGACCTAAATGTTCGGGATTATCTGTGACCATAAAATACCATTTCGAAATAACACAGAACATTGTTCAGCTTCTTTTTTTGGACTGTTTAAACAGTTTGGATCATTTAAATTTGATACAACATTCTGCCATAGTTCGAATCGTGTTTGATCTGTTTCAGGACTTAAATCGAGACATTTTTTCCCTTTAATGTTTTTTCAAAATTGTTCACCTTTAATAATTATTAATATTCAATTTGTGTTGGTCAGACCTTCTGACGATAAGAGCGTTATCTTTGAAAAGCCATGGCTTAAAGGTAATTTCAGGCATTTGTATTCCTTTTTTGAACACTTAATGAGTTAATAAACTTGTAAACTATGCAAATTGTATCTATTTTATCACTTCATTGTCCGTATATAAATGCTCTATCTACTATATTGAGCTTTACTGTATCTCGATAGGATCTAATATAATTTTTTATTTTTATATTATCCATATATAGTACTTGCATATATATGTAAAATTCTGTATGATTTTTCTACATTGCTTTCTTCATCCTGAGGAAGTCTTTCAATAAAGACGAAACGTTGATGAATACATAAATCACATAGTTTTTGGCTTTCCTTTATTCATTTTATATTACGTCGGATCATTTTATCGCCACTTTTCTTCATCTATTCACCAAGCCCGGACGCCGTTCCTACTGCTTCCAGTAGTGGCTACTATTTCTTCCCATCAACCCATCATGTAACCCCAATATGTTCACGTACTTGCATGACATTTTTCTTAATATTATCATCCTGAAGAAGCCTTACAAATAAAGGCGAAACGTTGATGAACACATAAAAAATACATCCTTTTTGGTTTTTCCTTTTTCATTTCTCATATATATATATATATATATATATATATATATATATATATATATATAACTCAACTAATATATTACATTTACAACTCAGAATTTTGCATAATTTTATTTTTACATTAAAACCATTGAAAAAACTACTACTTGGGTAACATGGGAATTTTAAATACGTCTATCATTCTTAATCTTTTCATCACTGTGATTGCTGTAATCTTACACTCTCTCCCCCCCTCTCTCTCTCTCTAACAAAAGATGATAACCTGAAATTGAATATCAAGAATATAAATGCATGTATCAATAACTACAAAACAGAAAGTCTTTTTTCTTACCAAATACAAACAAGAATCGTTCATCTGTTCATCTGTTCTGAAATATATTTTCTGTAATGTGAGTTTTCTTTAACTCTTTAATATCTGTGTTTTCAATGTTTAAGTATGTTAGATGAATACATGCCACCTAATAATACTTTAAAATAGTTTTCTATTTAAAGGGAAGTAACTTTGTACTTAAAAGTTATATGCATTGCCAATAAACATTTTGAAGCATATGATTGATCAGCTAGAGTTAACTGTCCCTGCTTTGATCAGACAAAAACACACAGGAAAATTCAATGGAATACGCTTACCAACATCAGCTTGGAAACAAACAATTAAAACCTCCTTATTTCCTAGCAATTCTCTCAGTTGTAAATTGTTAAATAAATAATTTATTTGATCTCCATAGAATCGTTTTCATCCATTTTATTTGCTTCAAATTTGTGTCTTACCACTCACAAACCACTTCACAACATTAGCGACGAGGTTTAAGAAAAAACAGGAACATTCAAATGGAGGACGCTTATCAGTTTAACACAGACAATTAAAAACTTATCATTGTATAGTCAACAGTAAAAAGGGAAATGATACATTTAATTATATTTATTAAAAATATTTTAATGATAGTGTATTTATTATTATTTACTTATTTGTTCATACATGTGAGTGAACATCTATATATGTATGTACACATATACGAACAAACAATAGCATAATATATAAAAGTAATTTATTGAACTGATATAATTTTATATAGACGTATGTAGAGAAATGTGGTATAAGGTGGCTAGCCTGGATCTGAATTTAATTTTTGTTCGGACATAATGAGTTTGCTGATTACCGGAGATAAATTATAGAAACCATTACGTTGTTTGATAGAGCTAGAGTTTGTAATGAGTACTGCTTCAAGGAGTCTTCATCGAGATTTATTTGATATAAATTTAATAATTTTAGCCTGTTCAAAGTTAAACGAATGATCGTGTTATACTGCTTGGGAGTTGCTATTTTTAGTGTCTCTTTTATGTTCAAAAAGCCTCTTGCTCAGTTCCCATTGAGTTTCCCCTACGTATATTTGATAGCAATTATTACATGGGACAGTGTATAATTAAAATGAGAATTCAAAAATATTTGGTGCGATTATGATGTGAAAAAATTTGGTTGTTCCATTTTCGAACGAACCATAGCCGTTAGAATTCAAAATGATTATATATATATATATATATATATATATATATATATATATATATATATATATATATATATATATAACTATTACAGATGCTTTTTTTAGTTGTAAATTACTAGCTGTTAAAAAACTCAATAGTTTTAAACACACAAAGAGTAACTTCGCCTGATGATGATTTAATGAATCAAATCGAAAGTACTCGCAAAAATAAAAGGAACATGGAACAAGAAACCCACAGAATGTATATACACCAATTTGACCAAAATACTGAATAGACTATTCGAAAATTGGAAGAAATAAAAAAGTATCAATAAACAAAAACACTCCGTGTTATTAATAACATTTGCCTGAATATATATATATATATATATATATATATATATATATATATATATATATATATATATATATATATATTGTTTCTAAACGAATAAATGTATTTTTTCCATTTATCTCCCCTATATTATCATAAAAACGGGTTACTGTTATTTAAATCAATGCTACATCAGGTTTTGATTTTCTATAGTACATACGAAACAGCTGAAGACATCTGTTTAAATGCCCATTTGCATAATATTTTCTAAACCGTCTGTAATATATACATGTTTGGGGTTATTCATTTGTAATTTTATTGTCTTATTTTCTCTATATATATGCAATAGTTTCATCAATAATTAATAATAATCAATTAAAGTGATTTAATTAAAAAAGTGATAAATTACGAAAATCTTTCACATGGTCTTAGGTTAAAAATTAAATAAATTTGTATAAAAAAGGTTTAAGAGTTCATAGAGAGAGAAGGACATGACTACTCTCTCTCTCTCTCTCTCACTCACTCATTCTCTTTCCTTTGTCTCTCACTCCCTCTCCTTCCCCCTCTCATCTCCTCTCTTTCTAGCAACTCCAAATTTTCTTTTTTATTGGTTTTCAAAAGTGCTCCTCCTCCCCCAAACACGCACAATCGTTTAGGCGAATTGATTTCTTCTTTTTTTCATATCTTTACGGTCTTATTTAAAAGATAAAAAAATTGTATTAAAAAGGCTTAAGAGTTCATAGAGAGAGTGAAGGGGTTTACTGCTCTTTCTCTGTCTGTCTGTCTCTCTCTCTCTCTCTCTCTGTCTCTCTGTCTCTCTCTCTCTCTCGCTCTCTTATTCTCTTTCCATACTCTCTCTCTCAATTCATCTTTTTCTCCTCTCTCTCATCCCCTCTCCTTCCCCTCTTCCTCTCTCTAGCAACACCAATTTTTTTTTATTGTTTTTGAGCCCAACACACACCATTGCTCAAATGAATTGATTTCTTATTTCTTTCCATTTATTTACGGTCTTATTTAAAAGATAAATAAATTTATATAAAAAATTACCGAAATGTTAATGTTTATCTTTTTTAATGAATAAATGAGAAAGTTTCTGTCTCGTGTTTACAAGAAAATTATGAATGAAATGTTAATTATTTAAAATGTTGATTTAAAGTAGCGAAACTTGAGAAGAGATAGCGAGCTGGCAAAGCTAGCTAGTATATATATATATATATATATATATATATATATATATATATATATATATATATATATATATATATATATATATATATATATATACTTTTTTATTTCATGCTTTAAATATAGTTTTTTTAATGATTTTTTAGTCTAAATACTCCAATGGTATAGCCACTTTTTCTAATTTAGTGTATTCAACAAATATTTAAAAAGTTTCAAGATTCAATGGAAGATAATTATGTCTTTTTATTGTGAAACTTGATGAAAATACTTTCGTAAGAAAAGCTTGGTGCAAAAACTGAACAAAGAATGTCTCAGTAATTTGACTCAAATGCATCTGCATACACCCAACAGTGAAGGGTAACAATGAGTTAATCTGGATTTTTATTTTATATATTTATATATATTTATTTATGTCTGCTTCCATAAGAATCTTAGTAAAACGCAATGCAAAAAAAGAGAAATTCACAATCCCATTTCAGGGTTAAAATAAAAAGAATAAAAAAATATAAAACCATTAAAACTCATCTGTCCAAACAATATTTTAAAATATCATTTAACAGCAAACTGCCTTAAAATATTGCACAAAATCGTTTACAAAAACAAAACAAAATATTTTAAATATCTAAGAAATTACTTAAAAAATAAAAAGACACATGCACAAGTTGTTATTATTATTGTTGTTATAATAATAATAATAATAATAATAATAATAATAATAATAATAATAATAATAATAATAATAATAATAATAATTGTCTGAGTCTCTATTTACTTTCATTTTTATTTCGCTTTATATGTTATCTTTAGAAAAAATTAAAAAATGGTATAACTTTGAATTATCTCCCTTCTTGATTTTTATAGCTGCCATGTTTTTTTTCCTGATCAACTTGTTTTGTCCGTGTTTTGCTTGCTATGACTTACTGTTTTTAATGCTTAATGTAATTCTTTTTTTAACTAAAACATGGTTTTAAGTAAAAAAATAAGTTGTTTAAAAAAAAACAAAAAAAAACAATTTCACTGTAAATAATTAGCGACCATACATTAGGAAAGTTTCATTTTTATTTTGAAACTGGATTTAAGCAGTGCTAGTTCACTCCACAACACTATATACTCCCTATACAGGCACCTTCTTGAGACTTAAAGGAAGCCTTTATTGTTTTTGTTTTATCTGTCATTACTAACCAGCAGAGTGTTACCACTGTCGACCAAGGGAATAGTCTATCAGGCATGTGTACCAAGTGTCATGGAAATGAAACCTGAGGGCATGCGTTGCATGGAGGGAAATGATATGAGCATGATAGGATAGATGTGTAATGTGAGTCTTAAAGACAGGCTTAGATTTGATGACCTCAGAGATAGATTAAATCCGGATAGTATAAGAAAGTGTGTACAGAACAGGAGACTTCGATGGTATGGTTTCATTGAAAAATTGGGTGAGAGTAGCTTGAGTTAGTAGATGTAGAACCGTTTGACTTGAGAGAAGGACCTGGCCAGAGATAGGTAAGTTTGAAAGTCAATTTCTAAAAGCCGTCCAACACTTGCCAGCATGTAAATAGATGTTAAACCGAAGATGATGATAGAAAGAATAGATGAGAGTTCTTGGGTGAGTAGATGTAGAATAGTTGAGGTAGCAGGGTCAGTTGACTGTGGAAGGCCAAAGAAAACATTGGAAGAAGTGATAAGGATTTATTTGAGAGAAAGAGGGATAAATAAAAAAGAGATAGCTTTAGTTGATCGGTTTAATCGAAAAACAGGTTTTCTGGTTTCACTTGTACACCATAAAATATACCACCTTTTTTTCATGAAACATGAACCGTTTTGTGTTGTGTTGTGTTTTTTCATATTAAAAAAAAAACATTGGAACAAGTCTTAGATTTTAATTTTTATCAAAATTTGTACTATTAGTAGGATTGAACAAAAATATGATAGAAACATGTTAAACCGAATTTGATGATGAAAGAATGGATGAGAGTTCTTGGGTGAGTATATGTAGAATAGTTGAGGTGGCAGGTGTAGTTGGTAGGGGAAGACCAAAGAAAACAGGAAGAAGTTATAAGGATTTATTTCAGAGAAAGAGGGATAAATAAAAACCTGGTCAAAGACAGCTTTGTTTAGAAGTCAATTTCTAAAAGCGAACATGTAAAAAAACAGAAGTTAAACCGAAAATGATAAATGATAATGATGAAAGAATGGCCGAGAGTTCTAGAGTTAGCATGTGTAGAACAGTTGATGTAGCAGGGTCAGTTAGCTGAGGAAGGTCAAGGAAAACATTGTAGGAAGTGCTAAGGATAGACTTGAGAGAAAGAGGGATAAATAAATACTTGACCACAGATAGGTTAGTTTTGAAATCGATTTCTAAGAGCTGCCCAACGCATGCCAGCATATAAAATGGATATTAAACCAAATATGCTGCTTCTGTTGCTGCTGTTTTTTTTTTGTTTTTGTTTATTTTAGCGAGTTGGATCTGAATGCAGCGTTGAACAAGGAGATGTTAATATCGTTTTGCTTTTGATCGAGGTCTTTCTTGTAGATTTGGAGTATTCATGTTCCTGAGGGCTTTCAGATTACTCCCAACACCAAAGTCAACAGGGACCAGCAGCGATTGCTCCAAGGCGTTGTGGGAAGTTGTCATCTGTAAGCATTGAGTGGCAGTTTCATATATGCCAACGGAATATTGCTATCCTCACACTGCATGGTGAAAGATGAATGAACGTCCTTGCTTTCCGTAGATTGCCTACAGACTCATTGGCAAAAAATGACCAGAGGCCGCCAGATGCCAATACAGATGCCTTTAGATTTCATCAGAGCCCCTTTAGCCAGACTACGGCCCTAATACCAATGGGTGTCAGACCAATCTGCCTTGAGTAACTAAAGTTCCTGATGGCATAGGTCTGACATTATGGACGTCATAGCTTTTGCGAATTTCCCCCTATGACTGTACATGCTCTGAGTGACATCCATATATCAGTCTGGGATTGTGCCAAACTCATCAAGAACCTTGATGCCAACAAGGCAACTGGTTCTGAAAACAATCCAATCATAGTGCTTAAGAAGCTGCAACCAGAACTAGCTTATATTCTTATAAAGCTGTTCAATCGTTGCTTAAAGGAAAAATGCTTCCCATCAAATTGGAAAACTTCGTCAATCTACCCAGTATTTAAGAATACTGGAGATCGTCTTCTGCATCTCAGTACAGATCAATCAATCTCCTGTGCGTCATGAGTAAGTTGTTTGAATCTGTGATAAATCAAGAAGTTGTAAACCACCTCAGAAAAAACAATCTACTCAGTGACAAGCAATATAGACTTCGTCCTGCAAGATCAACAGCTGATGTGTTGACTGTAATATCACACAGGATCAGTGAATCTATTGACATGCGCTTCGTTTATAGAGCAATAGCTCTTGACATATCAAAGGCCTTTGATAGGGTTTGGCACAAAGGTTTACTTCACAAGCTTGCTAGTCATGGAATATCTGGAAATGTCTTCTTAACCATCAAATCCATTCTCTCTGATAGGTTTATAAAAGTAGTCGTTGATGGCAGAAGTCTGAAGCACATAGTACCAATGCCAACATGTCTCAACGATTTATTCTGGGTTCAACCTTTTTTCTCATTTTCACCAATGATCTCCCAAATCACATTCTCAGATCATTTGTTGATATTTATACAGATGACACAACCATCTATATCAAGATCTTTCTGATTTTCTCTCTTTCGACCTGGAGCACATCATGTAATGGGGAAAAGGTGGTTGGTTAGTTTTAATACGTCTAAAATTAAGCTTCTCTCTTATCACCACCAACACTCGGATCCTCACTTTACCCCAATTGAAATGAATGGCTCTCTCTTTGAGAAAGCTTCCTGCTTTGATAAGCTTCTAGGACTGACCTTCACTCCAGACCTGAAATGGAAGACTTACATCAAATTAGTTGCTATGGTCGCTGGAAAAATGGTTGGAAGTTTCTACCATTCCAGAAAGTATCTCACTTCTGACGTAATCCTCTACCTGTATGAGTCAAATACGTCCTAAGATGGAGTACTGTTACCACATCTGAGAAGGTGCCACCTAGAGCATTTTTCCTGCATTGACCGAGTACAAAACCAACTTCGAAATCTAGTGGTGAATGTCCTCTTCTCTTTACTACAGCTTTTTTCTCACAGAATAGAGGTTGCTAGTTGTTCTCTACTCTATTGTTATTTTCATGGCAGGTGCCCGACTGAGCTTCAAGCTATAGTTCATCCCTGTAAAACATTTACACCAAAAACTCGTCTAGCTACAACCACTGTCAATAAGTTTCCTTTCTTCCTCTATGTACCTAAAACTAAATGGAGCTTCCATGAGCAAAGTTTCTTTCTCTGAACTACCGGTCTGTGGAACACATAACCATGGAGCTGCTTCCCAGCTGACTACAACATGGTCATTTTCAGGTCCAATGTTAACAAATTCTTATTGAGCCGTCCTCTTAAATAATCAAATTCTACCCAGTTTCAACCATGGTGTTGAATCACCGTCCACCTGACACACTCATTACCCTTATCCCTGAGTGGCCTTTGGGCCTTGATAAACGGTGACTCATTAATACATAAAAAACAATACCCGTTGCCACAGCCCTGCCATGTTGAAGAAGGGTTGGACTTTTGGGCTATGATGATGATGCTGATAATCTTTCTGATATGTGCAATCGTAAATCTCGATTATTGGTGTTATTGCAAAAATTGTCTGTCAAATGTCAAGATTTGAATATAGATCTTCAGCACAACAAAAATGATGATTGTATAGTCAAGCTTACAGAATCAATTGCTTAGCATGTTCATTCTTTATCTCTATATGTATAATGTTAGATATGTTGATATGTTCAGGATTCACTTCTAAACTAATTAACCGATCATTATGAATTTTGGAACACAGCTGCTAGGTGTAAAGGATCCAAATGTGAGCTATATTTAGCTTAATTTTATGCCATTACTAACCAAGAAAGATTTACCACTGTCGAACAAGGGAAGAGTCTATCAGGTGTGTGTACAAAGTGTGATGATGCTGCATTCCGAAAGAGTTGGACTTGAGGGCTGTGCTGCTGCTGATGATGATAATAATGATGATGAGTATACGACCAGAGGACGACAGATCCTGATACCGACTCCTCCTGAATTTTCACCAGAGCTCTGTTAGCCGGATTGCGGCCCTAATGCCACTGTATGTCAGACCTGTCTGCCTTGGGTGGCCCTACCAGAAATCGAGGTTCCAGAAGACATGGCTCTGACAATACAACATTGCCACCGCCCCTACCACTGTGAGGAAGGGTTGGACTTTGGATGATGATGATGACGATGACGATTATTATTATTATTATTATTATTATTATTATTATTATTATTATTATTATTATTATTACTACAATTTCTTCTTAAATCATATTTCCATTGACAGCACAACAATATACAAGCTAACTAATAATTCCTGACAGCTAATTTTCCAATAAGTGGCCATGATATTAATATTAATCATTATTACTTCTACCACTTCAACCTTAGCATAATAAATACTGAAAATGCAAGATGGTAGTTCCACTTCTTGGAGACTTGTTACAAAATTGTGGCGTGTAAAAATCTTTTTAAAAATCCATATTTTTGCATGCTCACTTATGTCATAGTAATAATCACTCAAATGTTAAGATTCCACATTTTTCCGATTCACCAAATTTAAAATCTGAAAAGAAAAGAAAAGTTAACTACTCAGCATATGTCCGCTTAACTGATGATTATAGATTTTCTCTCCGGCTGTCTGTGAGAATATTCCACCTTCCTATAATAAAAAATAAAAACATAAGTTAGAAATCATTGTTGTGGAAGTAAACATTAGAATGTTTTTAGACTTAAAGCTATCAGGAGCAACCGTTTATATATATATATAAATTCCCGAAACAGTTTTTTATGGTAAACAACTGATGATCCCTTAAATAAGGTTAGAAACAAACTAATATAATAACTGTAAAAACTAAATTGACTTACATGAGTGATTTTCCACTGAACGACTTGGGACTTAAGGTTTAAAAAAAAATTTTTTTTTTTAGTTTTAATGGTTGAGAAACTTCCGAGACTATATATATATATATATATATATATATATATATATATATATATATATATATATATATAAAAGAACAGCTTTACTTGTTATTGAGCACTTTTTATAAACACTGGGGTTTCAACGGATTAACATCTACAGAAACTAATATAATCCGGGTATGAGAGCTCAATGTAATAATCAGAGCAAGAATAAAATTAAAATAAAGTAACACAGAATCACATATCACCGGTGCAATAAAAAACGAATCCAGGCTAAGTGAGCAATAAAACGATAGAGAAACGAAAGAATTAGAAGGAAGGTAATAAAAAGGATTAAAAAAAGATAGAAACTAATTGAAAGAGTTAACAAGTAAAAAAGATTTATTTAAAGGGAAAGTTTTCCAAATTCATCTCATTTTTCTGTCTTCTTTGGTCTGAAGAGGTTGACTCTCTGTGAAGAGTACAACCGAAACATGTATGCACATATGTAACCAATAATGTTTGCAAAATTTATATATAATATATATATATACGCTAGCATATGTGGGTAAAAATAAATTAATATTATTTATTTAAAATTAATATTATAAGCCTTTTAATAAGATTAAAGTTGAGCCCAGTTCGGGGAAGTTAAAAATAGACTGACACGTAGCTATAAGGCATATTCCGATAACGTTCGTAGAATCTCTAGTCAGTCTTTCTTTGATATGCCACCCTTTACATAAATAGAACTTATATTCCCTTCTTGAATGTGTTAATGCCAGGTGTCCTAATGGTTACAGCGCTTGCTTACAGAGTCTAGGTTGACTCTGTGTGCGACCGTTCGAGATTATCATCCCTGATGAGAGCGAAAGCTCTAAACGCTAGCATATGTAGGTAAAAATAATTTAATATTATTTATTTAAAATTAATATTATATATATATATATATATATATATATATATATATATATATATATGTAATGTTAGTGTGAGAGAACCCCAGCGATTATTAAGGAAATTTTAAAATAAGAGCGTAATATTTATTTATATATGCATTACAGAAAATCAGAACAACATCGGTACTGTTGGCTTCAAAGTGGACCTATAGTTGGTCTCTCATGCCGGACTCTGAAACTGACATGGGAGACCAACTATAGGTTCCCTTTGTTTGGATTTGAAACCGACGGTAGCGACGTTGTTCTGATCTTCTGTAATACATATATATATATATATATATATATATATATATATATATATATATATATATATATATATATATGAGTAAAGTAAAAAATATAGATTTGAGTACAGCATAAATGGACAATAGTGCAAGGGAAGCTGATATAAAATATTGACATTCAATACTCAAATACTGCAGGTATTAAAATCAGCTCAATGATAAACCCTTAAGATCAAGCAGAGCTATTGTACAAGGGACATATTGGAAGTAAGAAGTAAAAAAATATAATAAAATAAAATAATTGTTAATCGTCTTAGAAACGATCGTACGCCTAATCGTTGTTGATCTTGAATTATTGAAATTGAAATAAACAATTTTATAAATTTATTTGTCTCACCTTACTCTATAATATGTATATGCATATAAATATATGGTGAATTATCCATGTATGCTTCGTTTATTGGACAAGCATTGGTCTTTGAGAAAATAAAAACAAAAACAAATTAATTGCATAAAACTGCAACTCATTGCTTTGTTTTTTAGTCTCTTACCGGCATTTTGGGGGGACATTTTTAGAAGCACATATTATATATGAGAAGGATAATTTTCAGAGAATCTTCCTTATTTCATCATTCAAGTTACGAAATGCAAAATCTGGTTGAAATTTATCCGTTAGTTTGTGGCAACATCGCTTTGGATGTTGTGTTAATCTTGGTCGTGGAACCCATGTGGCAATATTACTTGCTTTGGCAAAGGGGTATCTCTTTGGACCGGCACCAATGTGGCAACATCGTTTGCTTTGGACGGCTGGGCGATCTTTGCCGGACTTTATGTGACGACGGGATGATGTGTAACAACATGTGCACGTATGTGCAATGTCTCCTCTTGTTATGGCCAGTGAGCAATCATCGTCTGACGATAGTCACTGTCGTCTGCTTCTGGGACTGGCTAGCCGGCTGTTTGGTCGGGACCATCGTGCTGCAAATCAAACATTATGTAATAATGGAGCAAACCATTTTACTTATTATATAAAAATATAATTTATTATATTTCAAAAAGAAACATCTCAGAGCGTGCGACAAGACGCGTGCGTCTCTGTCAGAATTCAAACCAGTCTCTTATTTTCAATCTCTTTACTAGAGAGAGAGAGAGGAGGAGGGTGAGAGAGAGAAGGAGAGACACACCAGAGGGAGAGAGAAAGAGAGAAAGAGGGAATACAGACGTAATCAGTGTACGCCTTGTCAAATGTTTATTTTTTTGAGTTTCATAACTGATTTTCTCGAACGACGACTGGTCTGATCTCTGATCCCATCACATGCACCTATCATTGAATTTGTTTGACACCAACCTTCAGTCAGCCAAATATGACTGAGGCACAGGTGCACTCAGTGATCTCAAAACGCAGATAATTACTGTTTTTGAAATAAGTCTGGCATAAGGATTTACGAATATAACGGGGAGTACTTAGCTCCCCAAAAGCTCACGCATTGTGCCACAAGTTTAAAACGTGGTCATTTGTTAAGAAAACTTGCATTGTTTCAAATAAAAAATGATTCTGGTTTTAACGTTATTTTTTCCTTATCTATGGATTTTTTAGTTGGTTAAGTAAAGGTTCAAAATATATTCTACGGTGAAGCATCCTCATATCCACGTATGCTTCGTTTATTAGACAAGCATTGACCTTTGAGAAAATAAAAACAAAAAAAATTAATTACAGAAAACTGATTTATCATGAGTTAATCTTTGGGCAAACCAGAAGAGTACCCGACTCAAAGTCAGCAGCAAACTGTGTTCGGTCAGATTTAGTTCCTGATATTAAACTTCATTCGTAATATAACTTCCGGTGAGAGTTTTAGTTTCACAAATTTATTAAATTATTTATTAAATTGTTAGGTAAAAGTACAGAATAATTAACAAAGCTCCCCTCTCCCAATGTTATGAATAGCTTTCTAAATAATAACGTCAGCACGGTCTGTAAACTGCAGAAGATTATTTAGAAAGCCATTCTTAACATGGGGAGAGGGAACTTTGTTAACTATTCTGTACTTTCACCTAACAATTTAATCAATTAATTGATAAATAAAAATTAGTACAAAACTTGTCAAACCAGAAGAGTAAGCGACCCAAAACAGGAAGCCTTTAATATTAGGAACTAAATCTGACAGAAGACCGTTTGCTGCTGACTTTGAGTCGGATACTTTTCTGGTTTGCCGATCTTTGTAACCATGCAAAACTTTCCTTTCGCTTTTATGAACTATGTCACGATTCCTACAACAATCGAGAAGAAGGCGAATGTCCACACTTCTCTGGCCACTGTTGGTAACTCAGTCATAAGAAATGACGTCAGAACCGAAAGAGAAATGAGGTCTGAACGAGTCAATGTAACGGTTCATCAAAATAATGCAGCACTTTCTTCTTCCGTTCGCGTCCACCTCCGAACACATCTCCCAGAATCACGTTTCGTCGTGCTCCTTATAGTAGCGACATTTCACATATGATAATGAGCACACCAAAACCGCCTGCTGCCGTTTCCTCACTTTGAAAAAATTAGATTAAACTTTTCGCGAGTGGGCATTTCCGGGTTCGCGCCTGCAGCTCTTCTCCACACAAGCAGCAAACCAAACGTCTTCTCTTCGATCATCACGGACAAGTGTCTCGGTTCACAGCAGTCGGCTGCATCTCCTGCTCTGTGCTACAGGTCTTTTTTGCCTGGTGCTTCTCTGTGGTAATATGGCTGTGACTTCCTCCTCAAATACCTCGTCTGCGGAGGGAGCATCCGATGCATCTGTACCACGCCTGGGACTGTCCACTTCTATTTGCGGTGATGCGACCACAGCTTCCTCTTCGGATGACTCGTCTGCAGAAGAATCATCCAATACATCGGTGCTGGGCATGGGGCTGTTCGCTCCGCTCATCGTGATCACTTGTGAACTTTGAGTGGACTGCTCGCTGTCACTTCCACTTTCTGACGCAGTCAGGCCGATAACAGAACGTAAGTCCCTTACGTCCCGAGGCATCCCATCAATGAGGACATTCTGTCAGCTAATCACGCCCGTAACACGTCTAACTGTATAAGGGGATGTACAGGATTCTTGTCCAAACACGATTTCCCACCTTGTAACTCAGGTGTTGCTGTTCGGGCTCATCAGGGGGCAGCACATCAATGCCCTTCAGTCTGATATTGTAACGATGAATCATGTTGGCAGGGGCAGTTAATGATGACACATCGTTCTTCGGGGTGACGTTATACCAGTAAACTGCCTCCATCACTAAGCACAGTTTTCTTGCGGCAATCCGTTTCACACTTCGATGGCACCATTTCGTAATACCATTACCTGATGGTATGTGTGCACAGCGTAATCGCAGTCGAACTTCCCACTCATTTACAAAGTCTCTGAAAGTCTTACTGCAAAATGTTGGGTCATTGTCAGTGAGTATCTCAGTTGGTGGCCTGCGCTTGTAAATATGACTTTCAATTGGTCGACGATGCTTGCTGCAGCTTGCCGTCTTAGACAATGCCAAACAGAAAACTGCGTGGGCTCACAGTCAATAAGCGATAGATAGTGCCTTCCCTGGTAGTGGGTTATGTCTATCCCCACTCAATACCATGTGTTGCCGACATCTAAGTTGCCCTTCAGCCAGCACGTGGGCGGCAGATCAATCGACTGACACTCTTTACACTCTTTAACTACTGTCTTCACGGATGCCTTAGCAATCGTGGGGTCGACCTGCCTAAGTACCACGTCCTTTTTATGCCAAGGTGACCACTTTGATGATGGATGGACCTTATTTGATCGGATTCTGGCCTGCCTGTTAATGTAGTGCATACATGGCTCTGGGGTTCAGCTGCCTTTCTCATTAAATCAAGCCACCGCTGCGGTATGCGCATCAGGTTATCCGCTCAGTTGTGTTCTGACTTTACAACGGTAATGTCTACTGACAACCCGTACACTTTTATCAAGCTTTAAAGTGCACCAAGTCGTCGTCTTATTAGCATTTCGCTTGCTGCTTTAGTATGCACCCTGGACTTTCTCGTAAGAGTGTCGGTTATCCATTTGTACATGCAGGCAGAGTCGGTAAAATATGGATGTTTCCCACATCAGTGCCATTTTAACACCCTTTAGTACAGCATCAAGCTCTGCCAGATTTATGTGCTGCACATCGTTTGCCTTGCATAACCAACTTGCATCTTCCATCACAGCTCCATAGTGCTCCAGTGACACCCCGGTCGCTAAAGAACTTGCGTCAACCCAGACATCAACCCACCACTTGCTTCACATGGGGTCTCCTTTGTGCACTCTCGCAACGATTTCTGTCATCATCGTGGTCAATGAAACATCATCCATCTCATCGTCCCAGTCTTCGGTGACTGCCACTGCTCTCCTCTTAATAAACGCTGCTGCCACTCTGATCCATTTACCAACTGGAAAGTGCCCGACTAGTTTTCTGCGCAAAGAGAACGCAGCACGTTCAGTGATGCTGCGTGGCATACTTAGGATCTTGTTACCTCGTTCCCATCACAGCATATTGCACTCTCCCAAAACTTTCAGGCCAAGTACTCGCGCACCGTCCTGCAGCCGTTCAGGTTCCTTACTTACCAGCCCAAAGTTGGCCAGGTGCTGTCTCACTTTAGCTGCGGACACTATATTTTCGTCTATAAAGACATCATCGATATATGCCCATTTAATAGCGTCGTCATTTGACAATGCAGCATCTACAATGGTTCGCATAATGGCTGGTGCCACATTGAGTCCAAAACCCATGCGTGTCAAGTAGTACCTTTTCCCCTCTATTATGATAGTCTGATATGGCCACAGGGATTGATGCACATGCACCTGTAAGTACGCCCTCCGTAGATCGAGCACTGACACATTGGAGCCTTTTGTTGACCACTCTCTCAGTTGGTGTGCACAGACGTCTGCATGCGCAGTTTAGGCATCAACGTACCCATTCAGTTTGCAAAAATCTAGAACTGGTCGTACCGTAGATTTGTTTTGCTGGAAGACTGCCATTAGTAGAATTAGGGCCTTTGGGAGCCCTAGTTTTTCTTTAGGATAGAGAAGTAGCCATCCATTATTCAGCCACGTCCATAGCTCATGTCTATAGTCTTGCCGGATTTGAGCGGGCACTGAGTAGTCAGGCATACTGTTAAGTTTACCAGGCGGGTGATCACCTGATCACTTCTACGATGCCGTGCACACCTTGGCCTGTTCATCAAACATAGCGCTAAAATCAGGTTCCTCTATCTTAATCTTAGTGGAAACATGAGGATCTGTTTTGTAGAAGATGGCTTCGCCAGACTGGTCAATGCTGAATCCACCCAGCATTTTAATAACATCCATCCCAAGCAGCAGATTTCTGACGACTCCAAGGACTACATATTGATCCAGTTATCAGAGACCGGAAACATTTTAAGTCCACCAGTGCTCTGCATTTCTTCCCATCGATCCACACTTCAACAGTATGGAGCGCCTCTCTTAAATTGACTGAGGAGAGACTGGCACTGATATCTTGCCTCCTTTTTCGTTTTCCGGACACTCAGATGCAATGTGGCCTATCTTCTGGCATCTGTAGCACTGAATCTTGTATGTATGTGGGGCCATTACGCCCTTTACCATGCTGATACTGGCAATCTCTTACGAAGTGGTTTGGACCAGAGCATTTATAGCATTTAATGCTACCATTAGCCGACACAGTGAGTAACGTCCGATTGGTATTAGACTGAACCGGTTGTATAGGTGCCGCAACTAATTCTTTTTCATCTGCCGTGATAGCCCATGCTTTAGTTAAAATCTGTCCTAGAATCATCTCATCCATTCTCAACGACGCCCGAAGATGTTGCCTTACGTGACTCGGCAATCCTGCTACAAAAGCGCACACCATCCATTTTTCTGGGAGTATCTCCCCAACAAGGAGGGCAAGTCTTCTGAAGCTGAGCCAAAAACACATCTACAGTCGTCACGTCGTGAAGTCCTCATATGCCACAAATGAATCAGTTGCAAACGCAGTTATCAGTACCTGCTTGACATGATTTATATCTGCCCTCTGTTTCTTGCCTAGCTGTCTATACACAGCAAGAGCGCCCTCTCTTAACCGCAAGGGAAGGATTCGCGGCACTTCATAAAATTTGCACAATTCACAAAGAAGTTACACCTGTTCTATCCATTCTACTATCAGGAGATCAGTGACAGTCCCACTAAACTCTGGAATCAATCGAATGTCGAATTGCTTGCTTGTCATATAAACGCCGAGATAGCTTGAACGAGTCAACACAACGTTTCACCAAAATAAATGTGGCACTTTCTTCTTCTTCTGTTCACATCCACCTCCCAATGCATCTCCCAGAATCACGTTTCGTCGTGCTCCTTATAGTAGCGACATTTCGCATATGTTAATGAGCATGCCAAAAGCGCCCGCTGCCGTTTCCTCACTTTGAAATAATGAAATTAAACTTTTTTTTAAGTGAGCGTTTCCAGGTTCGCGCCCGCAGCTCTCCTCCGCACAAACAGCAAAGCAAACGTCTTCTCTTCGATCGCTGCAGACAAGTGTCTCTGTTCACAGCAGTCGGCTGCCTCTCCTGCTCTCCATTACAAGGTTGCTTCCGCTTTCTTTCTCTCCCGTTCTCTTTTTCCCTCTCTCTTTCCATTGAATTTTGTCTGAAGCAGACATATCTCGACGGTCAGAATGTATGCCTCTTCTTAGCCTTATCGAGAGAGAGGTACTTTAAACAGCCACGATTCACTAATTTGTTTTCTGGAAATATGAATAAACCTGTGAACCATGAAAAAAAGTGTTGTTGTTTTCTCTTGATAATGCTAAATGTTTAAACCCGGTGATTCAGGTAGCCGTAAGAGAACTTGTTACTCAGAGAGGGATATTTCCTCCGACTCTCTCTATAATACTAGTAATGAAAACGAAACCTGTAAATAGATTTAAATATAAGAAGTTAAAAATCGATTTGAAACACCATCGATTTTATATAAGATTTAATAAAGTCTGTTAAGAATGATTTTAAAAATATGTTTTTAAAATAGAAAAAGATTTAATGGTTTAAAAAAAAATGATTTTTGACATGAATTATGAGAAACCTTATTTGCAAAAAAAGCCTTGAGAGAATGAGTAAGAACAAAAAAAAACGAATCGCTATTATACTGATATATTTCTGACATTGAGTGTGCCATAAAGAAAGTCAGGTTGAATGCAACCTGTAAGCCACAGATTGCCCCGAACTAAAATATATCTTGCAGGTTTTTAATTTATTAAGTCAGAAAATTGTTTCTGTTCTTTGGATTATATATATATATATATATATATATATATATATATATATATATATATATATATATATATATTTGCTCTATTTTAGCAATATAATCTCTATTACTGTTTTAATACTATTTTCCACATTTCAGTGATGTATCATTATCATTGCAATAAGGTAGAAAGAATAACAAAGATAAATAGCTACTAGATCTAAATCTGACATGAGTCCTCCATATTATAATTATGCTCTCTCTCTCTCTCTCTCTCTCTCTCTCTCTCTCTCTCTCTCTCTCTCTCGCTCTCGCTCTCGCTCTCACACATTTTTTTCTCTCGCACTCACACTATCTCTATCTCTCTCGCACACACATTCTGTCTCTCTGTCTGTCTGCCTATCTGTTTCTCTCTCTCTCTCTTTCTCTCTCTCTCTCTCTCTCTCTCTCTCTCTCTCTCTCTCTCTTATGCTTGTTTATTTGTTTGAATTTTTTTTATTTATAGTCTCCAAAACTAGTCGACAGAATTGCATCTAATTTAGCATGAAGAACCCATACGATGCTGAATATGTCATAAGGAGAAGTAATACTTATAATACATCTACTACTACCACTACTATTACATATAATAATAATAATAATAATAATAATAATAATAATAATAATAATAATAATAATAATAATAATAATATATGTGAAGTGGTGGTTATTGTGAGATATGGGACGATTATAAAGAATGATTTTAATAAAAGCTCTTTTGTATAGATCAACAATTAATACTATTTACAACTGAAGAAGAATCACTTATTAGTTTAGATGTATTACTTGAAAACATCTATGCGACACGGCTTATCCAAAATGTCTACTGTCTGGAAAATGCAAGGAACACAACTCACTATCACAATCTCTTTGAAGCAAGGGAGATAACATTTAGGCAAAGAGTTACTTTCCCTTTAAATACAAAAATGTTCTTCATATTTATTTTCTTAATTAAATCTCTTTCATCTGACACTTCCCCTTTCAGCTTTGTGATATTTTTGTTTTTGTTGTGTCCTGATCTGCATTGGATTTACATGATTTGCACGATTTGGGATGTGAAGCGAGCTTCTTAGTAACATCTTCAGTTGAGTTCTAAACTCTTCCTTTTGCATTGTTCAGACAAATCAAATGTATCCAACAGTATCTCAAGTGGAAAAGTATCATCCTGCGTGCCCTGCATGTTTGTTTCTGTGCGATACGAGAGTCGCAACTGATTCGCATGTCGAACTCAAACAGAAGACTGCACACTGACGTCATAAACCTTGTGTCTACTTCACTTTGTTGATAGTCTTTTGCTAAGATTCTTTTTTCTTCTTCAATATCCGTCTGGAGAAAAAATGGTTTGTTTTTCTTTATTTATCTCATCCTTCGTCCCAGTTGATGTGAAGAAATTGGCAGTGCCCTGACAGTTGATGCAAGTACTGAAATAGTTTCTGAATGCTGAAATGACTGAATCCTCTTTTACTTTGGTTTGCTTATCCATGAATCTGGATAAAGCATCTGCATGTCCGATTGCATCAGTTGAACAATATCTAATGGATAAATGATAATCCAACAGCATAGTGGCTCATCTTTACAGACGGTTAGCTGTGTAGACAGGGATACCTTTCTTGGATCCGAAAATGTTAACAAGGGGTTTATGATCTGTGATAAAGGTAAAGTGACGTCCATATAACATTTTGTGGATTTCTTTTGGCAAATATTATTGCCAATGCTTCTTTCTCTATCTGACTATAGTTTCGCTCAGCAGGTGTCAGTGACGTGGATGCATGAGCTATTGCTTTTTGGCTGCCATCGGGAAAGCTATGTGAAATGACAGCTCCAACACCATAATCAGAGACATCAAAAACAACAATGACCTCCGTGGATGGGTTGTTGTGTGTGTGAAGAAAGTAGTGATTTTTACCTTATTGAAGACAGACTGGCATTCAGTGGACCATTTCCATGGTATATCGTTTTTTAAAAGATCTTTGAGAGGTGCACGAACTTGATGAAGTTCTGAAAAAAAATGCACTGTATTGGCTAACCATGCAAAAAAAAAGAGCGTAAAGTTTTAATATTCGTCAAAAATAAATCCCAGATATTTAATTTTTGTTCGAAAAATTCTCATTTTTCAGCTTTTACATGGAATCCATACTGCTGAATTCGCTCAAACGTTATAGAAGTTCATGTTTTGTAGCACCTGTAACGATGAGTACGGGTGTGTATCTAAGGAATTGTTCAATCCAGTGGAATAATCAGCACATATTCTTACTCTTCCATTCACTTTTTAACAACAACAATTGGAGTAATTAATTGATTGTAGTACTTCTTGTTGTTGCAGACGTTCCAACTCCTTGTTCATTATGTCAAGTGCAGCATAGAGCAACAGACAATTTGGTCTGAAAATCGGTTTTGCATCAGATTTTAATTTAAGAGTTGTCTTTGATTTGATACAAAATCCTAGACTCTCCTGAAAAACATTTTAAAATTTAGCCTTAGGTATTTCTGTGAATTTTTTTTCAATACAAGAAATAGAAGAAAGATTTAAAATGTTAAAAACACGCTTGAGAGGAATATCGAAATGATTCAATTCCTCTATCCAGTCTAAACCAAGCAAATTTAAATCAGAATTATCAGAGAGATAATGTTTTATTATTAAAAGATACATTACAATTTGACTCACTCGTCAACTGAATTGTGTTGCCTGACGCACTTTGAGCTATATGGTGTATTTCGGTTCAAGCTGGCTTCCCACTATATTCCAACATGAAGCATGAGATAAGGGTAATGTCCGAAGCTGTGTCAAACGGAAAACGAACTGTACTGCTATTTAAAATAACAGTAATAAATCTTCTGATAGATTCAAAATCAAGTTTGAATGTTGCAGACACAGAATTTTAATTTGATTTCTTCTAGCTTGTGTTTATTTTTAAATTTCTTATGTGTCAAATTTGAATACCCGTGTGTGTGTGTTTTGAACGTTTTGCCTTTCTGAGGATTACAAAATCCTTCTTTAAGTCCGTAATTGAAGCATTCCTGACACTGATGCTTCTGAAAATGACAAAAGCACGAAAAATGCATCTCGCCACAATTCCAGCAAGTACTTGGAGGATTTTTCCTTTTCGGAGGTTTATTAGCCTTTTCTTGGACATTGTTTGTAGTAGATGGATTATTGGACTGTTGTACCATCATGGTGTCGCGATTAATGCTTAATAAACGTTGGCATTCCAAGGTGAGAGCTTTGACTATGACATTTTTATCCTAGTTCAGTCTTGAAAGTAATTGCGTATGAATGTTCGAATCCTGTGGAGATTGTAGTACTGCAATGAATATCAGACATTTAAATTAATCGTCTGTAAGGGATTTCATTTGAAATTTTCTGCATTCATGATTTGCATAACCAGCAATGGTAATATAGTCGTCAGCATCATTTTTTTGTTAGTTTCAGGCAATTATAACAGACGTTGAAAAGCGATTGCTGAACACTAAAAATGACTGTAAGCTATTCAACTGTTTCAGTGAAGTTTAAATCATATTTTTACTAGTATTATTAACTATCAATATATTTTTCCTAAAAAAATTCTCCCACTATTATAATTGATTGTAGCATATAGCATTTGAATAAATTCTCTCTCTCTCTCTCTCTCTCTCTCTCTCTCTCTCTCTCTGAGCATCCATGTTGCTCGAATACGGTATCGCATTGTAAGCATAAATTTCAACTCTGTGACTTAATTAAATCATTGATCTTAAGATATGCATCTGCCATTTTCTTTTCTGTCTGACAGGATGTAATTAATTCTTTTATTTTCGTAAATCAGGTTTTAAATTAAAGATGAAAAGAAAGAAGAGAAGATATGTAAATTTATGTGCCATTTTTCATGGATAACATTTAAAACATATTGAGTCGAGCGGGGGGGGGGAGAAGAATTCTGATATTAAAATAATAATGAAGAGGAAGAAAGCCAAACATTTAAGATGCGTCCATTCCATTCAATCTGATGCTATTTCAAACTTATTCGCGGCAGACCGACAGAGCCTTTTATCAAGACACCTGGATGCATTTAACCCATCAGCGCCCATGGTCCTTTTTATAGCATCAGAAAGATAATTAACCATATTTCAGCTACATCTGTATTTTTCAGAGATATCTACAGTTAGTCATAAAGATTTGAGTTTCTTTCAAATAATACATCTATTGTCTGATGTATATTGGCCAACACTGATGTCTCAGTTTTCAGTATACTGTAAAAATCTAGAGTGGAAGGATACAATCAGTTTCATCAAGTAGATAAAAATCTTTTTGGTAAGTAGTCCTTATGACCAACCCACATTTATATAGGGTGGGCAAAAATAAGGGTCCTATTTTTAAAAATTCATAACTTTTTTATTTATTGATTTATTTATTTATTTTTTTTTAGAATAAGTAAAGGACCCCTTCCGAAGCAAGCATGAGCCGTATTAGCCCTAAGGAACGTACCCTCATTTAGAAAACATTATTTTTGCTTAAAAAACTCAAAACAGTGTAAAAAACAATACTTTAGTTTTTGTAAGTTTTAAGAAGTGTTTTTCGGCTAAAATTTGTTTTGTTTATTTCAAAAAATCTCGGAAGGGTCAGTCTACACACACATAAAGTTTGGTGAGTTTAACTTTTATTTTGTGGAAGTTATTCAAATTCAAGTTATTCAAATTTAAAGATAGGACCCTTATTTTGGTCCACCCTGTATATAGTATAAATGAATGCTCTAACTATCCTATAAAATAAAGTAAATATTTTAAGATAATTTTAGTATCAAATAATATTGTATTTACAAAAGATTTTTGGTAATAAATTAAAGAAAAAATTGGGCTCTAATGGGTTAATAATAAAACGTGTTTATCGATGAAAATGCTATGATAAACGAACAAAAGGTAACGATATGCTAGACATGATACAGGAACGGGGTACAAATCACAGACATAGTTACTACAGGAGAATCTACGTTAATTGTCACAACACAATCGAAATATATGTGTTGCCAGGGTAAAAGAAGAGTAAGATATGCAATAAATGGTGTACAACTAAACAGTACTTACTTTCTTATTGATGTTCTGGGAGTCTGATCCTGCAACCAGAAGAGGGATCTAACAGAACAGTGTCAGAGTTGTGAAGGCCATGCAAATATGGAGAGCCAGGCGCATCACGTTCGCCAGCCTTGAAACCCAGCAAAGAAAAAGGCTGAATCCAGTTTGTAAATTTGCACTCCAGTTCTACAGATGGGACGTCCATGGAAATTCTGTTTGGCTTTCGACACATATAGGAAGAATGTAACGTTTTTTGCACTGGTGGTAATAATACAAGTTCTTATCGTGAATGTTTTATAGGTAGGAACCAGAGACTGGAGCTCAGTCGAGCACCTTTTATGCTATTTCAAACTTAAGTGTGATAGACTCACCCTCTTCTTTTTGACTAGGAGCAAAATATGGTAGTATTTGTTCTGATACAAAACTTAGAGATTATCTAAAATTAAATGCGTCCATCCAATCTATGGGATTCAAAGTGAAGGGTGAGAGATGCACAGACAGAATGGCCGGCTGACGGATAAAACCCATAAAACGCATCTAAAAATGAAGAAGTATCTACTTCCCTTTTTATGCCTTCTGACTTGTATACCAAATCATTATCAAAAGAGATCATCTTTATTTGAGTTGAATATAACACTGATATTAAATATCCAATGGAAATCTTTCATTTTATTTATTTAGTTTTTTATTAGATTGGAGAAGATGATTGCGAGGAGAGGAGAAAGAAAAATCTATTTGCTTTGAGGATTCAAAATTAAAAAGATTAAAATAATAATAATAATAATAATAATAATAATAATAATAATAATAATAATAATAATAATAATAATAATAATAATAATAATAATAAAAGAAGATGGTGGAAATCTAATTTGCATGTCTGTTCAATTTGAAAAATTGGCTGAGAGAAAAGCCAGAAAAGATTGTCAAAGAAATCTGGGTCAGGGTTATTAAGTAACGAAAAAAAAAACGTCTTTCTTTCTTTTTTTCGTAGAAAATGCTGTATATAATTGGTCTGTGAATGTCTCATAAAACTGCTCGGCAAATATCCTTTTTCTAAATAATAAAAAAATGAGTAAGATGAAATCTACCCGTTTTCAAATTGAGTGCATCTATTTCTGCCTCTTCCTTTCTCTCTTCACTCACTTTTACTCTCTCTCTCTCTCTTTCTCTCTCTCCTTCTCTTTATATAGCTAATATATAAAGTAAAGCATGTCTGTTTCTAGAATCTTTGTGCCTACAAAATCAATATTTAATTCTGATTGTGTACCATTGCTCCATGTTCTTAATAACAAAACGTATTTCGATTCAATTTCTCAAAACAAAAATATTTAACGCTGCGGAAGATTTAAAAAATAGGCGCATTTTTTAAATAATGACCTAGATAACAGCAGCTGACCTGTGGTTGAAAAACAGGGAAAGGAAATCTTAGTGTCCTTTTCGAGTCTGTGAGTTCGAACCTCACTCGGGGCATAATTATTTTTACTCTGAGTTTGCCCCAAAATGAACTTTGACATTTAAAATTATAATATTAAGCAGATTGTTTAGTTTTACTTCTATTTATTTCTGTAATCTTCATAATTTATGGAAATTAGGATCTTCGACAATGCTGGCTAGCTCTGCTAGTATATATATAAGATAGACTCTCCTAATGAGAACTATGTATAAGCGTCTGATTATAAAATGAATGGTAACATAGTAGATGATGCATTGTAGAGAATAAGACCCACTCTCCCCACCAGACAAGTGATATTTGTACAAGTCCGTGGTGCGCCATTTTTCAGGGACTTACATCATCATAGGTGTTTTTAGAAGTTTTCTTCTCCTCGACTAGTTGCCTAACCAAAGTTTGAGATTCTAATCTACAATATTGACGGCGAAACATGTGTCTGTGGATAATTATATTTTATAAATAAATATATATATACACTCATCATATAAGGACGACACACAGTGTAAGTGAAATAACTCTCTCTCTCTCTCTTTATGGCCTCTATTCAGTCTTGAAAGACAATAGATACCCCCTGTAGGGGTGGCTGTGTGTGTAATTGTGAAGCAAAAGTTGCGCAATCCCAACCACACCTCTCCTGAATCGGCACTGCTTAATTCCAGTGACAAGAAGAAGTCCAGGACGTCCGGAAACAATGCCAAAGTAAGCAGAGAGCACATACAGCACCTGGTATTCCTAAATGGTCACTCATTCAGTACTGACCAAGCTTAACGTCGCTTAACTTTGGTTATCGCATGTTAACCGGTGTGTCAATGTGATTTAGCCGTAACTCTCCCCCTAGCATTTAGGTTAATGCATCACAGTAAAATAGCCGAATATGTCTTTACTGCTAAAAACAATAACAAAGGAAAAAACATTTAAGTGTGGTAAAATATCCCTGTATTTTATGCGAGGCTCCTTGGTGAGATTATCGCAATGGACATACCATAATTTCCCGACTTCCAGGCGAAAACGCACTCCCATTAAGTGGTTATTTATTTTTATTATTTTTTTTCTTTTTGAAAAGGAGGTTTACCTCGAAAATTGAAAGAATATGACACCATCCATATCGTCCTTGTTCAACACATTACGTTGGTAAATAAATATTTAATTGAAAATTATTGAATTTTTCAATATTTTCATTTGTTCTGCTTACCTTGTTTTGTATCAAATGGAGTTTTCTACCAAATGGCATTGTCACCGCCTTCAAATTCTTACACACTATGCACAATGCTTCAAGCAAACTAGAACATCCTTTTCATATATATATATAATTATTTATAAATAAATATTATTTTCAAAATAAACCCATATACACATGTGTTTCATGCCAAGCTGGCAATCATCAGTATGAGAGGAGACAATCTGATTCGAACCCCGATACGAAAGTCGTGTTTGACTCAGTAGCTTGGGCACGTACCAATGCTCCAACGTGCATTGTCTAGAAATGGGAAGTAAATTAACATCTAAATAACAAATACGGCGGCTATTCAACAAGCAGTCGAGAGAGAACTCAATAGGCGTGGCCTAGAGTTATGCATTATGCTGAATGATGGCTTGTTGGAAACTTTACTTTTACTTGTTAAAGCTTTGAATAATTATTTATAAATAAATATTATTTTCAAAATAAACCCATATACACATGTGTTTTATGCCAAACCTGCAATCATCAGTATGGGAGGAGACAATCCCTGTCGGTCACAAGGTTCGAACGAATATATATATATATATATATATATACACACACACACACACACACGCACGATTTGCTGTATGTACCTAGCATCAGCTGGGAGTCTTTTACTTTAATTTTTGTAAAAAAAATTTTATTTGAAGCAAGTTAAGGATTAATTTTGTAAATATATTAAAACATAATTTAATTTTCACGGTGTCGTTTGGGAAGTAAAATTATTAAGTGAACCAAAGTAATGTGGATAGAATCTCTATTCATAAAATTATTGGATGTAAATAGCTTCCAAAACTGTCAATGTTTAAATACATTACGATTTGCTATGAATGTTAAACCCAGAAATAACTTTCTATTAGACAGTCTAAATGCTTTAAAATTGGAAAATAAACAAAAATTGCTGCCCACCCCAGGGTGCGGAACACGTTCAACTCCCAAAATACCAAACTTGGATGAAGAAGATGATTTTCATTTGAAATTCAAAATATCTGCGAAAAGGACCAAAATATATTCAAGGAATTTAGCGATGATGATGATGATGATGATGATGATGATGATGATGATGATGATGATTTTGAATTTTGAAGATCCTATTCGTTTTAATTAGTTTCACTAGTTTTGAAGCAGAAGCAGAAGCAGATATGATTATATAAAAATAAGTACTCATAGACACGTACACACAATCTCACTCACTCTTCAAGGTACACAAACATGTACACAAAAACTATCTAAAAGATACATACATACATACATACATATATTAGTTTAGATATTAGACAATGTTGCTTCAGCTACGGTTCAGTTTTAATTTTCTAAGGGAAAAACCACATCAGAAGTAACCCCTAACGCTTGTCTCTTTGAAGTATGAAATCTGGTGTAATGGTGAGAGATGTGTGGTGAATTATAACTTTAAGAATACTATAAGCTTTTTTACAGTAATAACAGTGAGCACTTTACAAAATAACATTCAAATAAATACATTTTCATTGGTTTTTACAATGTAATCTTTCTATTCTAATTGTGAACTTTAATTGGGGCCACGAGTTTCTTGGGTTTCTTTACATCCCTGGGCAACGTCAGGACACGGGTCTGCTAGTATATAGTTATATATATATATATACATATATATATATATATATATATATATATATATATATATATATATATATATATATATAACATTACTCAATAAGTCCCGGGCCTGACATATAGATGGCGCTACTAATAAAAAATTCATATGATTTTCATAAAGTACTTACCTTCAAATGGCACATGTCAAAATTTGAGCCCAATAGGATAATCAGTTTACAAATTACAGTTATTTAAGTGAAGTTACTGGTGAAAATTTTCAAAGCAATGGAAAAATCTGAATTTCGTGTGTTGCTTTCTCATGGGAGAAAATACTGTTGAAGCAAAACAATGGCTTTATACGTGTTATTCGGACTGTACTCTGTTGGAAACAATGGTTAAGAGGTAATGTGCTGACTTTAAATGCGGTCGTACAGACACAAATGATGCTGAACGTTCAGCTTTCCCAAATGCAGCAGCTATCCCGGAAAACTCATTTAGGCCAATCATAAACTGAAATTGCATGACATAGCAGAAGAGTTGAAGATAGCAGAAGGCATTGTATTCATTATTTTGGATGAACATTTGTCAATGAGAAAGCTGTGTTCAAAGTGGGTGCTGAGTTTGCTCAGAGTTGAACATAAACAACAATGCGTTGACAATTCAGAGTGGTGTTTGCAACCGTTTCAACGAAAAAAAAAGGAGTTTTTGCAATAATATGACAATCGATGAAACATGGATCCACCACTTCACTCCAGTGGAAGCAGTAGGTCATAACCGTCTATAGCAACTGAGACGCAAACATCAGCAGGCAAGGTTTTGACCCCTGTATTTTAGGATACACAAGTTTTTTTTTTGTTCATCGATTACCTTGAGAAAGGAAGAACCATCAATAGCAAATATTATATAGAATTATTTGTGTGTTTGAAGGAAGAAATCATCAAAAAACATCCAGAAATGCTGAAGAAACAAATGTTCTTTCACTAAGACAAGACACTGTGTCACAAGTAGATAGCAATGATGGCGAAACTACATGAATTGCGCTTCCAACATTTTCTGTACCCACCCTATTCTCCAGATCTGGCCTCCAGCGACTTCTTGCTATTTTCTGACTTCAAAAGAAAGCTCCAGGGAAAGAGATTTGACTCCAATGAAGAAGTTATATCAAGAAATGAGGCGTATTTTGAGGTTAAAGACAAATGATTCGACAAAATCGGCATCAAATTGTTATAGAAACGTTGGAATCAATGTATAATCTTAGAAGGAGACTATGTTGATAGGTAAAGTCGAATTATGCCTAAAAGTTGTTGTTTTATTAGTTAGGTCTGTTACTCATTGAGTGATGTGTTAAAAGCCGTCCAACACATGCCAACATATAAAATGAACGTTAAACCGAATATGATAATAAATGACTTACATTATCATTCTTATGGAGATGCAAAAATGCTTGTCATTGCTGTATTTATTCTTATCTTGGATGTTATTCCTACAACGTTTCGGCCGATGTAACTTCTGACCTTCCAGCGCATCTTTTCGAACGCGTGAATCTTTGTATCGAACATGGACATGTGGCACAGCGGATAAATGTGTTGAGTAACAATCAGTTCTAAATGGCAGTCTTCTGGAGTTTGAAGGTTCAATCCTCACTTTAGGCGATACCAACGAAGAATAAAATAAAATTTATTTAACACTCCTATCCGATGATGGCTGACAGAACGAAAATAATCTATACTCATGGATTAAATAAAGGGTTCAATTCGATATTCCGTATAGTTTGACATAAAGCTTCCCGAGTTTGAAAAGATGCACCTGAAAGAGGATCGGATGTTACATCGACCGAAACGTTGTGAGAATCCAAGATGAGAACAGTAGTCCGAATGATCCTAATAATACAAATTATTAATCCTCATCTCAAAAATTCTGAATCATTGTTGCATTCCAACAACATCGACCAATGGTTCAACTTGACCAGTCCGAGAAAAAAAAAAGAAAAGAAATGACTGTTGTCTCATAAGAGAGAACTGACCTTTCTGAAACCAATAAATATACGTTCTCTCATGATTTATTATTATTTGTTCTTTCTGGTCATCAGCCTTAGCTAACCATGAGCTGTTGACATTAGCGTTCTTCTCATTCTTCGTTAATTGATCCCTTATGAAGAATAAAACACGTTCTCTTTATTTACTTTATAGTGAAACCTCTGTGTCCGTTCCATTTTCTTTGACCTTATAATATACCTTATAACAAGATGTGTCTTACATTGATTTTGAACACTTAGGGAAATTGTGACGTAGGTAGTGACATAGTTTTGGTTATAGACAGACACATAATTTCTGTTATAAGATTATAGCTTGACTCAAGGACATTCTATGGCGTAAGGATATCATAATAGATAACGTAGGTAGAAAGTTACAATAATATTGATACATAGATAAACTTTTGTATTATTTGGATCATTCGGACCACTATTCTCATCTTGGATGTTATTCTCACAACACTTTGGCCGTTTTGTCGAACTCGAGAATTTTCATCTCGAACTCGGGAATCTGTATGGAATTTCGAACTGAACCCATATCATGCCTGATGGAACGAGAACACTCTACCCCTGTGGATTAAATAAAGTGTAGAGTTCGAAATACCACACAGATTCCCGAGTTCGACATAAATATTCCCGAGTTCGACAAGACACGCCTAAAAAAGGTCGAAGGACAAAATAAAATCTACTTACTTAACGCTCCTACCCGGTCATGGTTGACGGAACGAGAACAATCTACCGTTGTGGATTAAATAAAAGGTTCAGTTCGAAATTCCGTATCGATTCCCGAGTTTTACATAAAGATTCACGAGTTCGAAAAGACACACCTGAAGAAGGTCGGAAGTTAAACTGGCTGAAACGTTGTGAGAACAATATCCAAAGATCCAAGATGAGAACATTAGTCATAATAAACCAAATGATACAAATTATCAATCCCCATCTAAAACATTCTGAATCATTGCTGCATTGCCAACGTTATCGTTAACGACTTTTCTTATTGAATGTTCGTAGTTTACAATGCAACAAGGTGGCGATGCTCTTTTTATTGATGAGCTCAATTTCTTTAATGAAGTTCGAGATTTTGCTTGGGTTATAGTATTTTCGAACAGGTCCTTCAGTTTATTTGAATTTTAGTATTTTCTTCAGCTTTCCTTGGCTTCGGATATTTAACTGTATATGGTTCTTGGCATTACTATATAGTTTCAAAGTAATATGGCTACTTAGAAAATATTTCAAAATGTGTTAAAATAAAATGTCTATCTATCTTGAGATAAGGGCATTTTCACTTTTTCTTTCAATTTTCTTATCTTTTTGTTTTTGCTGGGAATTTGACATCCTACCGGATGCCAGACATTCCCACGCTATTTCAGAGACTCCAACCGAGGGCTCATTTTAAGATTCTAACCGTTCTTTTAAGCACAATTGTTTGTATCTCTCTTGTACTTGGTTCACAGGGTATATTCACCAGGTAGTTTTTGAAATTCTTTTTAATGAGCCCGGTTGCTTCTATGATTACTGGAATGATGGAGATCTTCCTAAGATTCCAGCTTCTTTTTGTGTCATTGGTATTTAGTTATCTTCTCCCTCTCAGCTTTGTTTTAGCCAGCATCATTAAGGACACTGACTTCAACTAGGGTTACTTCTTTCTCCCTCTTCTCCCATATCACTGTGTCAAGTTTAACAGCTCCGTTTTCTAGGTATGGAGCTGTAGGGATTGTATAGTCATAGTCATGTTACCATGAGTTACAATATGCCAGGGTAACTCTCTCTTTCAAGTATTTCCGAAAAAGCCACTATAAATGATACACTTCAGGAATGTTTAGTCCCTTACTCGTAACTCTCACCACCCTCATTCTTAAATAAACACCTAAAAAGAAAAATCATCTAAGGGGAATAACGTGTATTCTTTTATTAAGAGTTAGCATTCCTTGATTTCTATTTTAGCTTAGAACCGAACAAAAAAGGTGTGGTTATAGAAGATAGAAATATTTACAAAACAAAGTTGAACATAATGGACCCCTAGAAATGCCGAGTCGGTACAGTTAGTTGATAATAAAAAGCCGTTGGATAATGATGAAGAGGCAGTTTTTCTTTTTTTTAACTCAGTTTATTGATAAGTTAAGTTGCATAAATGAGAAACTGAGTTTTTGAACTTGTAACATTGTTTTTGTTATTTTTACTTTAGGATCTGGGCTCTTTGGATTCTTGAAATTGGATTTGTGATACTAATCTCTGACAGTGTTAGGCCCCCGGATGTTTTACATTTGGATAGTAATCTCTTTAACTGGTAATTTACTTTAGATTAAGTTTAGAAATAAAGATGATATTTGCAAAGAAAATGTTGTTCATTTTTTAAATTTTCAACCATTCCAGGAATGCTGGGTTTTTTTTTGCGTTGAAAGAACAGTTTATTTTCTGTCTCTGTTTCTTATCTAAATGTTAGGTGTTAATTATTCAACTTGATCCTCTGCATGTTGCTCTAGATAAGAGTTAAAGACTGCTGCCTTAACGTAAACAAGTACGGCTTCTAATAACTGTTATCTTATCAACATCTTACTTACTATCATCTCCATTACCCATCAGCAGATGATCATTATATAATCCTTTTTGGCATATGATGAAACAACTTTTTCTTGTCTTTTTTAAATCCTTTTTTTAAAATTCATATCCTTCCCAAACGTTGTAAAGAGCGGATGCAATTGCTTCAATTTTAGGAATGAAAGTAATGTTGTATGTTTCTGCTGTACTTAAAAGAATGATGACAAACACTTATATATAAAAATATAATGGTATATATTTATTGCTTGGCTGCGGTGAACAAGTAGAGTCAGAGTGAATGGAGAGAGCTTGCAGTTGACCGAAATTGATCTTTCTAATTTGCTAGCCAGCCGCCTGTCTCCTAATCTACATTTGGGCTAGTTAATATAACATTTTTGGACACCCACGTATTCACAACTGCAACGCTCATTCCGAGATTTTGCCAATATATCAATGTAGCCAATCCCTCTATTAGACTTGTCTTCCAGTCATTTTATTATTTATTTAGCAATGAGTGTATTTTTGTCTTCTCTGTCTGCAGGTGACCTTTGCAGGTGTCTCTGCATCAAATCACCGGATGATTATTCTTTCTGCAACGTGTTATGTTTGGTACTCCAGACCTGATATTCAACAGTAATTGATTTATTTGCTTTCTTTTATGGCATATCAACCCTTTTGGATTATTTAATACCGAATCTTGCCATTTCTGTTAAAGTTCAAGTTTTTATTTACAAATATGTATTCATGGTGTTTGCTTGAACTAGTTATTTATGACGTAAATTTATACGGCATAATCACGTTAACACACCGGTTCCCGTTAGATCACTGAAGTTAAGCAACATTGAGTCTGGTCAGTACTAAATGGGTGACCATTTTGGAATAACAGGTGCTGTCTGCTCGCCGCTTATCTCAGCGATGTTTCCAGGTGTCTTGGACTTCTCCTTGACACTAGAATCAAGCAGTGTCAATTCAGGAGAGGTATAGTTGGAGAATGTGCAACCCTTGCTTCACACTTACACGTGAAACCATCCTTACAAGGGGTATCCATTGTCTCTCAAGACTGAATGGAGGCCATGAGTGAGATTTATGTGTTTAGCTCTGGATACACTTTCATGTCATACCCAGGACTGATTCTATTCAACCCACAGATGGGGCTCTGTCAGGTACTACAATTCCAGATCAAAATGGACCGATGGTTAATGGCAACAAATGGGTGATTCTACACCCCAAAAAGTTCCCAAATTGGAGCATAACCACCGGATGATGTTTTGTGTTATACCCTGAACACAAAAGCAATTAAATAAGGTTCGATGATCACAGGTCCCTATATTACATAACAACTGTCTTTGTTTGAATGAACAAGTTTGAGTGACACTTTAAAGGTCAATGGTGACCCTAGCAGAAGTCTATAAAACCATGTGACTTCCTGCCAGGGCATTCTCTGTCTCTTAGCTGGCGAGATTTTAAGGAGAAAAGTTGTGTCTGAGTGCTGCCCCAATGATGGGCAGCGTGCATAGTGTGGCTGTGTGTAGTGAGACAGGCTATTCGTCTATCTATCTTTCTCTCTCTCTCTCTTTCTCTCTCTCTCTCTCTCTCTCTCTCTCTCATGTGTACACAAGTGCTCTGTCACTCTGATGTTTTATGTGACTGTCTCTTGTTTTAAATAAATCATTTTTATAAACATCGGCATCTGAGTAGATTTATCAGTAGACAAAAAAAAACTGGATTCACGACGAAGACAGTACAGGTGCATAATGGTTTTATACATCCAATACATTTTAAAATTAAAATATTTGGTATTCTATTGTATCAAGATTAGCAACACGTGAGTAGAGAGTTTAGATTAATTCTCTGCGCATGTGTGGTGTTGCTAAAATTCACTGTGTATTACATTGCAATGCATGTGTCTGAAAATACTAGACAGTTAAAAATATTTGAGTGGACAATGACATTTTATTTATTAATAGTTTGTCTACAAACAAGAAAGACAGTGAATGCGATATGAATGGAACATACAAGTAAATACATTGTTTCCATACATGAAAGAATGCACAATGTTATTCCTAAGAAGGTAAAAAATACATGCGCTAAACACAAGACATTTACTTACATGTCTTCATGGTATCTTTTCTGTTAGGGGAAACACCTCGAAGGTAATGTTGACTATAGCACTTCTAGCCAGCAAATGAGGAAAACTTTTGGTTCTTATTCTCGACTATGTGAGGTGCGACAGTTCCCAACCAAACTCTCATGAAACCTAAAGGGGAATAACTCTAGCTTGGAAAATAATTCCTCACAAAAGGGATATAACATGTTCTAGCTACCTAAATTGACGCTTGATTTTTCACCTTCAAGTCATGTTTTCTTCCATGATGAATTTCTGTGGATTATATTTCTAATAAAAACTACAGTCTCTTTTTTACAGAAAAGACGTTGCTAGTTTTTTCTTTATTCTATGAGCTCAAATCCCCCCCCCCCCATCCGTAAAACGTTTACAGCAAGAACTCGTCTAGCTACAAACACTGCTAGAAACTTTCCCTTCTTCCTCTGTGCACCTAATACCAAATGGAACTTCCATGAACAGTTTCTTTCCAAGAACTTCCCATCTGTGGAACACAATACCACACAGCTGCTTTCTAGTTAACTTCAGCATGGTCGGTTTCAAGTCAAATGTTAACAAATACTTGTCGAACCATCCTCTTAAGTAATCAAATTCTGTCTATCTCACCCATCATTCCTAATCCTCTCATAGTACTATTCATCATGAAATCGACAATCTCATTAATCCTTAACCTCGAGTAGCCATTGGTAAGAGGTGACTCATCAGTAAAAAAAAAATTAAAAACATCTCAAAACTAGAAAAATATATGAAAAGTTAACAAATTTTATTTAAAACCTGTTATTGAAACCAAACATTTTTGAAGCTGGACTTATAGAAAATGTAAATGTCTGAATTGAAATTGCACATTTAATTTGTAATTTTCAAACATGTGTGTTCGTAAAAAGAGTTAAGTAAATGAATTATAGGGGCAGGAGAAGAAACCAAACAAATTCTTTCCTTATCTCCTTCTGTTTTAAGTCAACATTAATGATTAGGAAACATATGTAGTAGTAAGAATAAATTACTGAAATCCTCTACAAAACTAACTTAATCAAAGGAAAACAAGCAAGAAAATTATTTTTTTGAGAAAGATTTGTCTATATTTCATTCTAATTGGCTAATTTATATCGTAGCTTTACACATCAAAATATTCGGGCATTTTTAACAAGAGCCAACAAAACAAAAAAGGAGTGAAACAAAAACAAATACGCACAAATAAATGTTAAGGCAAGATAAGTTACTCTTCTACCTACCTGGATAAGTTTATTTGTGTCTTAACTTATTTTAAAGTGTTTTATTGTTCAAAACAAACCGAGTATCGCTCTGTTAAGTTTGAACAAAAAAAACAAAATTGTCGCCCATAAGCCCTTCACGCAGAGCCTTGAAAATTGTTCAAAAATCGAAAATTAAAAAAAATACTGGTAGAACATTACATTTTCGCACGGTGACATTTATTGGATGTGTTTCTGTCAGTTATTTTTTTAATTTTCGATTTTTGAGGACCATTTTGTTTTCCACTCGAACTTAACAGTGACACTCGGTTTGTTTCGAATAAAAAGAACGCTTTAAAATAAGTTAAAACACAAATAAATTTATCCAGGAAGAGTAACTTATCTTGCATTTGGTAACATTTGTTGCATATTTATTTTTCTTCACCCCTTTTTTGTTTTGTTGGATCTTGTTGAAATGCCCAAATATTCTTAGTATGGTGCCAACTATCACCAGAAATTAACAAGTGAATAAGCCTGCAGAAGGCAGAGCTTTAGTTTAACCCTAAGATCATAACATTATTGTCATAACAACTCACTATTTATTTTAAATCTAGTGTACATATCCTTTACTTGTAAAATCTTACCTTTCTCAAGACTAATCAATCCTGACTATTGGTTATCTCTTTTTGGTTGAGATGTTAGCTGCAAGAAGGAAACACGGGGCAAAGATCAGGATGTGAACTTTCAAAGATGCGTCAGAAGCAGAACCACGTTGGACGCTGAGAGAAGCAGACGGTACCTGTAACGGCAGGGCATCTCGTTGTCTCCATGAAAAGGCTGCTCTGAACCAATACACATATAAGTACACTATATGCAATTTCAGACTTTGACCAACATTTGTCTATTTCAATCACTTTGACACAAACCGCTAAACCCAATTTCCTCTAACAACCCTGTTCCTATTTTTCACTGTTTCTACCGACCAATTTATGTGTACATAAACCTTTTTTCTATAAAACTTTGTTTGTTTGTCTGTCCCTTTAAACGACTAACCGTATGATTGTAAAAATCCCTGCATGTTGCTAATCCCTGCAAATCTGGAGGATACAACTGGTTTTAGCCACTCCTGGGGTAAGCAGAGCATACCTTGTGTCTAATGGGTACATGCCACTAACACACACATGTACTGTATGTGTGTGTGTGTGTGTGTGTGCAATGCAGAAATTATACATATTTATTGATTTCCAATCTTTTCTTTGAAATGTACTGAGGCGCAGAACGAAAGAGTGATTCTTTTGCCTGTCCCTATCTTTTTTTTTTTTTTGCATAAACTTTGAGTAAAATCTACTAAACCCCATAAATAACTGAATGCTTGCTTAAAGAAATGAATCAGTGATTTTATGGCTGTAATCAAAAAGAAAACTGGATGGTCCTAGACAAAGGTAATAACAATATATAACAGAAATCAACATTATATAACAAAACAATCTCTCTCTCTCTCTCTCTCTCTCTCTCTCTCTCTATATATATATATATATATATATATATATATATATATATATATATATATATATATTATTATTATTATTTGTACTCACTAAGAGTTAGCACACAAGTCATCGTCAGTGATTGTTTAAATGTGTGTTAATCAACGTTTGTTTCCCTAAGGTTTTTTCCTATATACTATAACTCGAAGACTACTGCTACAAAAACATAGAAATAGAAGTTCAAATATTCTAAGTCTTCAATTGTATTCTTTATTACTATTGTCCTCATCAAATGTTGATATTTATAGCATGTTTCAGATAATGTGCCTTTTGACCTTCTTTGAGTGTATATGGTTCGTTTCGGTACAGCGATGTTGTTATTTTTCAATATTCAAATATAATTGTTGCCAATTATTTGTGTACTTTATATTTCTTACATACTTAAACCTGACCAACTAATGTACTTGATGCCGATTTTTTTAATTCAGGAACGCTGATGCATTACGTGACATCAGCACTCGTGCGAAGGATCACATCAATGTTCTTATAAATCATTCTACAGAGTGATTTACCCTCCAAAAAAATGACACCCATAAAATACTTAATAAAATGCATAATCCTTTCTGCAATCCAACCATATTTAGTACAAATAAAGTTCAGTCTGTGTCTGATTTGTCCACCAAGTTCCAGTCATGAATGTTCAACAGTCTTTGTTTTATCTCCTTTCAATGATATGGGGAGGGGGGCACTTTGGTGATCGTCTCATCAGTAAGATGTGTGATTCTGAATGGGCTTCACACTCAATCCCCAGATTTTTATCTGTGGGGTTATCTTAAAGATAATTTTTATTAAAACAATCTTCAAACTATTCCTGAACTGAAGCGGGCTATCACAGCCAAAATCAGGACAATGCCAAGACAGGAATATGTTTCAGAGTTATTGACAATTTTGCATGTCGTATCCAGGTGTGCTTAGCATTGAACAGCAATAAAACAAAGACTGTTGGGCATTCATGGCTGAAACTTGGTGGACAAGTTAGACATATACTGAAGTTTATTTGTACGAGATATAGTTGGATTGCAGAAAGGATTGTGAATTTTCTTAACGATTCCGTGGGTTGAAATTTTTTTGGGGGGTTACCCTGTATTTAGATGTTCGAAAAAAACCAAATCCAATGTTTTATAAGAACATTCATATTATGTTTCAGAACTTTTGAGATGAGGATTGATAATTTGTATCATTTGGATTATTCAAACTGCTATTCTCATCTTGGATTTTAATCCCACATTTCTTCGATGTAACCGCCGATTTTCTTCAGATACATCTTGTCAAACTCAAGCATTTGTACAGAGCCATAGGGCAACAGATAAAGTAATAATCAGTTTTAAGTGGCAGTTTTCTGGAGGTTGAAGGTTCAATTCTCAGTATAGACAATACTAAGAATACAATTATAAATTACTTAAGACTTCTACTTGGTCATGGCTGACAAAACGAGAGCAAGTTATCCCCGTGGATTAAATGAAGGATTCTGTTTGAAATTCTGTACAGATTCCTAAGTTTGACATAAAGATTCCCGAGCTCAACAATAATGTTGGAGGTTACATCGGCCAAAACGTTGTGAGAATAATATCCAAGAGTAGTCTAGAATGATCTAAATAATACAGGGTTTCGTTTTGTCTGAGACTTTTTGATGGTGTGGATTGCCGAATCTCAGTGATTTAACTGCCCCTCAGATGGAAGCAGATATGTCAAGCTTTTGTGTTGTGAGTGAGTGGTTATGACAGGAGGGCTGAACATAGGCACAAAGTATCCTGTCCGTTGTGTGTAACATATCACCGCCTGGGGGTATGCATTTTAAATTCACTGTAACATCCCGATTGTCTATCAAATATGCAGATACTGTGTTATGGTTCAGTATGTTTTGTGCAGTGAGGATTGGGACATTTGATGCAGGGATGAGTGTTGCATATGCAACCTTGTGCCTTACTCACATACAGGAGAGTCGGAGGTTACATCGACCGAAACGTTGTGAGAATGACATCTAAGATGAGAGCAGTAGTCTAATTAATATAACCAAGTCGTCGTCTTCATTACAGAAACAGTAAAGTTCACAATACTTATCTATACCTTGTTGGCTGGTCGTTCTTATGCTTGCTTTCGCTATGGTCTTTCCAGACCGAGGAAATACCTGTCCTGTAATTAAAGTTTCTTATATATCTCCTTATAAAAGAATAACTTGACACAAATCCGATGGAAGAAGATGGGTCATATATTTGCCGTGATCGTCGTTCCAAATTACTGTCCAGTGGAGAGGAAACAGAGAGAAAAGATCGAAATCACGAATTAGTTATATCTTGTCAGCCCATGTCATTATATATCCTATGACTTGTGTGATTCAAAATGGACTGTTGTTTTTTATCACCTCTTTGAGCCAAGTTACATCATACCTATTTTTAATACATTCCCACAGCCTAAGTAATTTTCAACCTGGATTCAGCAAATTGATTCAGGAAAGTTGGAGGTTACAGCACTGAAACGTTGTGGGAATAACATCTAAGATGAGGACAGCAGTATAAATAATACAAAGAACCGCACTTCTTTATGTGAAGAGAGGGTATTTGCTGCATAGGTGACCACCTAGCCTTCATACAACAGTGTCCTTGGCCAGAGAGATCATTACAACATTGCATGTGCAATAAGCACTAAATTTGATCCTTCCTGTGTGATGTACGGTGGATTTAAATACTGTGCTTAGGGATATTCATCATTCATCATCATATTCGGTTTAACGTCCGTTTTACATACTGGCATGTGTTGGACAGCTTTTCAAAATTTACTTCTAAACTAACCTATCTCTGGCCAGATCTTTATTCACCCTTCTTTCTAAGTCCATCCTTATCAATTTCTTCCATGTTTTCCTTAGCCTTCCCCTGTGAACTGACCCTGCTACCTCAGTTGTTCTACATCTACTAACTCAGGAATTTTCTTTCAATCTTTCAACGTGGCCACACCATCCAAGTCTACTGTTCTGCACACATCTCCCTATACTGTCCAAATTTAATCTTCCTCTGAGCTAATCAGATATAAGCCTCTCTTTAAGACTCACCTTACACATCGATTGTATCATTCTCATATCATTTCTCTCCATGCAACGCATATCCTCAACCCTCACTCACCAGGTTTCACTTCCATATATCATCACACTGTGTACACATGCCTGATAGACTTGGTCGACAGTAATAACGCTCTGCTGGTTAGTAATAATAGGAAAGGAATAATAATAGCTGGCCTAATTGTTAGCAACCCATGTTACACTACTGTCCCTCAGGGTTGCAGGAATGCCAATAAACTAAATCTGAAATATTTCCAAAACCCTCCCACACAGCGGCGTGCAGAAAAGAGGGGGGCATATAATCAATGAGTTGGTATCACAAGATCTCTGAAAGCCACTGCTCCCACACAATATGACAATGGCTATAATTGATTCGCTAACTCTCTGGAAACTCCATTAGTTAACATAAAAAGAAGGTGCGAATGTTGATTGTAATAATTAAGCTTCAATTAACTCATTCTTTGATTAAAACATTGGGTAGGATCTATACTAATATGAGTGATGTGTGTCTGTTTGATTCTGTGCCTACTTTTAGTCTGTAAGACATACGGGTACTTCTGCATTTTTATGGTCCATGCTGAAATAATAACGTTATTATTTAGACACCCATTCTTAACATGGGGAGGGGGCGGGCTTTGTTAACTATTCTGTACTTTCAGCTAACAATTTAATAAATAAAAGATACCATAAAAATTCTATCTAAAAAATAACACGGTTTTTAAAATGCAGAATGTGAAATCTGATAAGAATACCCCCCTCCCCATGTAGATTGTTGTAAGGGGATCATATTTATCCCTTTTCTTACAAGGGGTCTCTGAGAGAGCATGAAAGGCCCCACTGAATATATGTTTACCTCTAAGTTTAATGAGATTTAAACTGTAGAGATTTTAAAAATTGGAACAGATTTTGACACTTTTAAGGTTCTCGAACAAACGCTATATTCCACCAAATTAACACTTTTCTAAACCCATAACTTCAGTCTTGTAAGTTTTATTTTCAAACCATTTTCTCTATAGAGACCTGAGTTATAAATTATCTTCCAGACCAGAGTTATTCCCCTAGGGCTTAGATTTCCAAATCTCGTCGCAAACACTAGATCTCATGGCAACTCTTGTACAAACATGTGGTCAAGAATTAAGACCAGAATTCTTCCTTAGTTGCTGGCTAGATGTGCTACAGTCTAGTATTACACATGAGTTCTTCCCCCCCCCCCCTCAGATGACTTGTAATCTTTTCGTTTCCAGAAAACATCTTTTCTTTTGCTGAAATGCAAGTAGTTGACTCACTGGATAGTGACGTCTCTCAGAACTTGTGACAGTAGCAGTCATAGAGATGTTGTACTTTTCTAATCTTTTTTCTCCTTGTGGCTGAAATAATAGAAGCAATTAAAAAGATCGACAAGCAGCTCCATTATTTGCTCTGGAATTTGGTTTTACTTTTTACAGTAATTTACATCTAGATGAACTGCATCTTCCTCTTCCAACCCTCTGTAAAATAGTGGAGGCCTCAAAAACACTGTGCACTCAATTTGATGCCAAACTCCCCAGATACAAGAACTCTCTCACTTTTCATAAACAGAAACAGCTGTTCGTCTCTCTTCGTTGAAATGCAGCAGTTGGTTTATTAGATAGTGACGTCTAGTTGCAATTCCACAAACATATAACATTTTTCTTATGGTGTCTGTTCAAACAGGGATGTCAATAAAATAACTTACCATTAACAACTTTTTTCTATTTATCGAAGAGAATTTAACGATTTTTTTATGCGGATAAAGTTTACACTACTATTTACTCAGCTTAACATTTATGTAAAATATTTCTTAATATGTAGCAAATATTCTCCACTGTATAATAAAGAACAATGTGTATGTAAATAAATATAAGTTAGTGAGTAAACATCGTGCCTTTTTTTAGTTGCTGGACGAAACTACAAGAGAGAAAGCAAATAGCAAGTCTTACATCTCAATTTATCACATCCTAATGTAGCATAGTGTCAACAGAAACTGTTGTTCGTCACTCTCATTGACACGCCATAGCTGGCTCATTAGATAGTGATGTTCTCTGCAGTGGGGATATAGCAGTCGTAGAGATGTTGTTCTTTTCTTCTTTTTTCTCTCTGTGGCTGGAATAATGTAAGCAATTAAAAAGAACAACAAATAACTCCATTATTTTGCTCTGGGATTTGATTTACTTCATACAGCAATTTACAGAAAGTAGATCTAGGTGAACCGCATCTTCTCCTTCCAGGGTGGTTGAAGCTTCGAACACAAGCATCCGATTACTTTGACGCTGAACATCCAAGGTAGAGAATTGACTTTGCTTCTCTGCCATTTCAATTTCCTGCTAGAATGCAACTTCCTGTACACATAACTCTAACCTCTAACTTAATCCTCTAACGGAAAATTCCATTTTATTGCTTAAACAAACATTACATGGAATTTCCAGTTTTTAACCTTATTTTTACATACCCAAGTCTAATATCGTTATGCATAATCTTTAAACCAGTAGCACTTCACCCAGTAGAGATTAATAATTTGTACACTGAAAATAAAGAAAAGACATATATAAAAAAAATAGCAGATGAAGTAATAGAAACATGATTGCACATTAATAAACTATTCTTGACTTTAGGGTTGGGATGAAAGTGTAATATCTATTCGGTCCTCAGTCGGGAGAAGAGAAATCCTTCTTGGCTTGGGCAATTTTTATTTTTGTTTCGATCCAAATTGCCCACATTACAAACCTACTTTGTATCCAACTTTGTTTTTATGAGGAGGCAAGCAGAGTTGCAGAGTCGGAAGGCATAAGGTCTAACTCCGACTCTGACTCCTAGAATTCCAAAATATCCGATTCCGACTCCGATTTCAACTACTTATTTTAAAGTTTTCCAACATTGAGACTGTCTGTTGATTCTTCTGAGATTAAAAAATCCAACTCCGACTTCAACTCCTAGATTTCTAAAATCTCTGACTCCGACTCTGATTCGTTATTTAAAATTTTTCCAATATTCAGACTGTGATTTGATTCTTCGGATATTAAAACATCTAACTCTGATTCCGACTCCAACTCCGAGCATTCTTACGAGTCCGACTCCGACTCTGACTCCTTTCCTAACCTCTGACTCTCTGCAACTCCAACTCTGCAACCCTGGAGGCAAGTAAATAGAAACTAAATTTCATTTTTTTTAATGTTGAATTTATAGAATAACATTTGCAAATATGTATATAATTTCATATTTGACTGATTAACAAACTGAATACAAATGGCAATCTAAACTGTTAAACAATTCAGTCGACTTCACAATCCACACCAGATTCAGTTAACTTTGGCATAGGTGTCTGCATAACAACAATACTTCTTATTAAGATGCTAACTTATTCAAAACAGTCAAGGAGTAAGGTTAACCTTCATTGTTCGACCATCCATTAATGCCAACAAACTTCAACCAGCCATTATCAAGGGGGACAACTCACGTTGAACATTCGTGCATTTATATTAACATAATAAAATAGCATATCATATTTTGTATTTATATTACTGTAAAACTCATTTTATTAAAAAAGAAAAACTCATTTACTACAAATGTTATGACATATAAAAGTATTTTAGAACATTTTTGACAAGAGCCAAAAAACAAAAAAGGGGTAAAAAAAACAAATATACAACAAATAAATGTTACCAAAGGCAAGATAAGTTACTCTTTTACCTACCTGGATAAGTTTGTGTATATTTTAACTTATTTGAACTAATAATGTTCAATACAAAACTAGTGCCAACTCTGTTAAGTTAGAATGGAAAAATTGAGTCTCAATAATCGCTCAAAAATCGAAAACCACACAAAAATACTGGTAATAAAAATATACAGTTCGGATGAACATTACATTTTCGCACGATTGGTGACAGTTATTAGTGGTTATTCTGTTTCATTTATCAAAATAGGTTTCCTTTTAGCAGAAGAATTCTACATAAGTTTGTTTTTCTTCCTTCTGATAAGATCTAAACCTCTGTTGAGACACCTTAGATACCATTTTGTAACTCTTGAGAATGGATGATTTTATAAGGTCATAATTAGTGCAATCCGGATATCCTAGCAATAAGTGAAACGAACCTTCAATCCTCAACCTCCTCTCACCACTTTGACATGACAGACACTCTACTGTAAAGACTCTGACAAACATATGTACGTGCTAGGAGTTTATGTTCGGAACACCCTCCCCCTGACTAGAGAACATAGGTTAGAATCAGATGATCAAGACTACATGTGCTTTAGATTGACTTTACATCAGAGTGTAAGTTACTTATATTTCTTATACCATTCCCCTTCAACCCAGGACCGTACCCTGCTAAACTCTGTCTCTGAAAGCATAGATAGAGCACTCTCACTCGACTCGAATGCCCAATTACATGTATTTGAGGATTTTAATGCACACCACCGTGACTGTTTGGGATTCTCCAGCTTTACTGATGCAGCTGGTAACTCTACATATAATTTCTCCTTAGCTCACTCCCTCTCACAGACTGTCGATTTCCTGACCCGCATCCCGATCGAGTAGACCAGCAAGCCTCACTTCTAGACCTGTTCTTGACCTCGCTGTCCGAGGCTTGTGTGACGAAGACCTATAGCCCGCTCGGCAATGCTGATCACATTGTGGTAATGATTTATATCACCCTAAAGACTGATTTCAGAGATCACATCAGCGACGCCCCATGGAGTGAAACCTTCCCACTTGCTGCTGATCAGTGTGCAAATGAGTTAACAGAATGGGTCAAAGCAGGCATTGAAGCCCATGTCCCCATGCGAAAATTCTTCAGCAAGCCCCACTCTCCTTAATGGTTCACCTCAAAATGTGCAGCTGCCATTGCTGAGAGGCAGCAAGCATTCCAACAATTTGGATGCCATAAGTCAGCTGCGAATAGACAGAAGTTTATAGAGTCAAGAAATAATTGTATGGCAGTGTTAGGTGAAGCAAATGAGAAGGTATACAGAGATAACCAAAAACGCATTCAGTCACAGAAACTAGGTACTCGCGATGTCTGAAAAATTTACAATAGTGTGGTGAAGAATGGACAATCAACGATTCCCCCTATCAAATCACAATGATGTTGTTTGCACGGTAACTGATAAGGCTGAACTACTTGCCTAGCATTTCGCCTTGAACTCCACTTTGGACTCAGTAAACTACTCCCTTCCTAAATTCCCTTTGCGGACCAAAGCCACACTTGAAAACCTGGTCATAACCCCATCCCAAGTCAGAGACATCATAAAAAAACTTGACACCTCCAAAGCTTGTGAGCCTGATCTTATACCTGTAATAGTAACAAAGAAATGCTCTGCAGAACTGGCCCCTATCCTCTCCAAACTCTACAACAAATGCCTAGCTGAATCTTCCCCAATAGCTGGAAAACTGCCTCTGTGGTACCAATGTTCATGAATTCTGGGGACAGAACTGATCCTCAGAACTACCGCCCAATCAGTCTACTCTCGATCTTTGCTAAAATCTTTGAATCCTTAATCAATCTAGCGATAGTCCGGCACTTAGTTAATGTTAAATTTCTTTCTGACTGCCAGTATGAATTTAGACAAGCACAATCTACTGTGGATATCCTAACGGTCATCTCTGAACGCATATATCATACACTGGAAAAGACAGGTAAAGCTAGGGCAGTAGCACTTGATATATCCAAGGCTTTTGACAAGGTATGGTCTAAAGGGCTTCTCCTAAAATTCACTCATATGGTATTACTGGGCAAATATTTAATATAATTAGATCCTTCATAACCAAAAAAAAAGAATCCAGGTTGTCCTCGATGGTCGTTCATCTAAGAAACATGGCATAAATGCTGGTGTACCCCAGAAATCTATCCTTGGACCTTTATTGTTCCTGATTTTCATAAACGACCTCCTTGATGACATGGAGTCTGAGATAGGTATATTTACTGATGACACCACGCTCTACTCTCGTCATGTAGGCAAAACAGACGCGATCATATCCGAGTCAATGGCTGAATCCTTAGAAAATGACTTCCAGGCTGTATTGGATTGGGTTCATAAATGGTTGGTAACTTTTAATGCTGCAAAGACAAAGCTCCTTTCCTTCAATAACTACAAGGAACCTCTCCAACCACCAATTGTCATGGCAAATAACACCCTACCTGAGAGTTCAACATTCAAACTCCTCGGCCTAACCTTCACGAGTAACATGAATTGAAACAAATATATTGAAGACATTGCCAAGGCTGCAGCAAAGAAGGTGGGCTCCCTCTCCCGTGCTAGTAAACTCCTCTCACCTGACATTATCCTGTATCTCTACAAAGCCACCATCCACTCATGCATGAAGTATTGTTGCCACATTTGGGATGATGCATCATCCACTAGTCTCTCCCTCTTAGACAAGGTTAAAAAAAAAAGTCACAAACTTAATAGGTCCCTCACTATCCACCAAGCTCCATCCCCTGTCCCATCGCCGCAATGTTGCATCCTTGTGCTTGTTTTACAAATACTTCAATGGATTGTGTTTCGATGAACTGGATGCTCTAGTGCCCCCCTCGACGTAAATACACTAGACCAACCCGACAATCAGCTAAATCCCATCCATTCGCTGTGGAGGTCCCCAGATGCCGGAGAGCCTTCTACTCCAATAGCTTCTTTCCTCGTGCGGCCGGCCTTTGGAACTCCCTCCCTGCTCCCTGTTTCCCCAACTGTACCGACATGCAGAGGTTTAAAACTAATGTAAGCAGACATCTCGCTACACAGCTCCCAACCTAGGATGACACCCCAAACCTACACCCTAATTCTCAGTAGCCCTTACGTTTACAGTGGCCGCCTGCATTGTTTGGGGTGAAATATGTTAAAAAAAAAAAGAAATAAAAAGAAATCCGTGATCGATGGAGATGCTAAATAAATAAATGTATAAGAGACATATTCGTTTTATTTACTTAAAGAATATTTAGTTGACAATGACAATTATTTTTTCGGAAGATAAAAGAGTAATTTATTAATTCCAAACGAATATTATTATTAATACTAATTTATACAGATTGATGTAGAAAACACCGTGGAATATCCATGAGGTCCCACTAATCTATATAATAATACGCTAAGTCATTTCCTGTTCATACGTATGTTATCACCTTCCATACCCATTTATTTTAATGAGATTGTCCGATTGCCAAAGATGCCGTGCAATACAAAAGAATAATTGAAAATGTGCTGGTGTTGTCAAAGTAAAAGATCTGACTTTACCCATTTTAAAATGAATTGTTCCAAAATCGAATTTTCTCTTCCGGTTTTAATTTAAAAAAAAAATACTATTTGCATTCTTTTTACTTTAATGCCATTTTAATACACATCTAAGTATTGCAATTTTAAATAATGAAAGAAAAAAACTTGTTCATTTATTTATTTAAATTTTAGCTGACAATGGCAATCATTTTTACCAAAGAAGAAAGATACAATATTTCTCTGTATTAAACCTTAAATGCATGTATTATTTAGAGAGATATCTGGATTAGCAGTAAATTATACTGATCAGTGAAAGGTAGTGGTGAAATGATTAACGACGCGGACTGACGACCTGGGTGTGCTAAGTTCAGATCCAGTCGATTCAATATAACCTGTTTCACTTATGGATGTTGACAACCTTCACCAGGTCCCTCCTGTAAGTACCCATTCTCTAAAAAAAAAGATCGGGGAAACCAATGCACGGAAACCAAGATAAAAGTTCTGACTTTACCAATTTTAAAATAAACTGTTCAAGAATACGGACTGACGATCTGAGTGCTTCAATTTTTTATTCAATCGGTTCCATAGCATCAAATTCATATAATCATGTTGACACACCGGTTCTCGTTAGATCACCAAAGTTGAGCAACATTGAGCCTGATCAGTATCAGATGGGTGACCATTTGGGAATACCAGGTGCTGTATGTAGAAGGACCTCAGCACCTCCCTGCAAGAACTGCAAAAACCAAACCTTGTCATCTCCTCTGACTGAGACATACATGCAACTGTGGACCGCTTGTGAATTTGATACTCCCATGAAACTTCTTCCTTTGGAGGAAGCCAGTTCAACCCACTTAGGGTGAATGCCGCTTCGACTTCGATAGCATCACATTCACTTATAAAAGCTGGGAACCGTCATCATATGTCTTCTGTAAGCACCACATTCTTAAAAAAAAGAATCTGGGAAATGAATGCCAACAGCAAGCCAAACCGATCAAAAAAGTCGTACCATGCTGGCCCATACAAATAGATGAAGAAAGCAACCGTGGAATTTCCACAACGTCCTGCTAGTTATTATACTTATTATTGTTACTAGTAGTAGAAGAATTAAATCTGGTCAGTATAGGGAGAAGTGTGCAGAACAGGAGACTTTGTTAGTATGGTCACATTAAAAGAATGGATGACGGTTCTTGGATTAATAGATGTAGAACAGTTGAAGGAAATAAGAACTGTTGGCAGAGGAGGCCAAGGAAAACATGGGAGGAGAAGTGATAAGGATGGATTTGAGAGAAAGATGGATAAATAAAGACCTGGTCAGAGAGAGTGAGAGAGAGATTAATTTGAAAGTCAATTTTTGAAATCCGCCCAACACATGTCAGCATGTAAAATAGATGTTAATCGAACATAATGATGATGATATCCAATGGATGTGTAATGTAAGTCTTAAAGACAGGCTTAGATCTGATGACCACAGAGGAAGATTAAATGTGGAACATATAGGGAGAACAGAAGACTTCGTTGGTATTGTCATAATGACAGACTGGATGGGAGTGCTTGGGTTAGTAGATGTAAAACAGTTGAGGTAGCAGAGTCACTTGGCAGTGGAAAGCCAATTAAAACACTAAAGGAAGTGATAAGGATGGATTTTAGAGTAAGAGGGATAAATAAAGACCTGGTCAGAAATAAGTAAGTTTGGAAGTCAATTTTTAAAAGCCGTCCAACACATGCCAGCATGTAAAACGGACGTTACACTGATGATGATGATGATGATGATGATGATGATGATGATGATGATGATGATGATGATGATGATGATGATGATGATGATGATGATTTGTTTATTTTGTTTGTTAGGTGAATTAAACTTCTGCATAGAGCTCACAAAGATCATGCCTCGGGATTGTCCTGTTTGCATGAAGTCCTCGTCGTCGTTAACTTACTGGATTGAAGGTGTTTACTCCTGACACTGAGAACAGCAAGGCTCAGTAGTTGCATGCAAAAGTTTTGTCTAGAACACACAAAGGAATGGCGCAGAAGCAACATTGTCACTTTCACTTCATTGATTTGTGGTTCTGCACCTGAAACATCTTTGCTTCGACATGCAGAGACAGAGACGACCAGAGAACGATGGATCCTGATGCCGACTCCTCCTGGATTTTCACCAGGGCTATGTTAGCCGGGTAGCTTTGGCTGCTACCGCGCTGCTACCGCGCTGCTACCGCTCCTACCATGGTAAGGAAGGGTTGGACTTTAGGAAGAGGAGAAGGAGGATGGTGGTGGTGGTAGCAGCAGTAGTAGTATTAGTAGTAGTAGTAGTTTACCTATTTCCTTTATCTCGGTCCAAAACCTTATCGCTCTTGTAATGCTTTGAAGATAATAGTGGTCTTGCCTTATCTGAACAATCCTTTCTTTCGTAACATATTTACAGTTCAGTACACTACAGCATCATCAGCACACTTCCGCTGAACTCGCCTTACCCTCGTCTCGATGCCGAAACAACAAAACAACAAACAGACCAATTCTCTTTTGCTCACGTCTAATCAGAAACTCGGAATAACCAATTCAAAGAACCATACATAATTAACACTCAGATCATCCAACAAGCAGATTTGTTTTCGGTGCAAAGAAAATACAAAATAAATACTTTCGCTGTATATAAGTAAGTATAAATCTTCGCTGAAGTGTGGGTGCATAGGGAGAAGGGGCGACAGAGATTATGAGATCTAAAGATTATCTCTGATGGATAATCTCTTGTTCGTCTGCTAGTTAATGTAACATTTTACCATTCTTGTTTTTCTGTTTAGTAGACATAGAAACCAGTTGATATATTTTTTTCTTACTGATGGGTCACCACTTATCAAGGCCCAGGGGCTACTCGAGAGCAAGGGTTAAAGAGTGTGTCAGTTGAATGATGATCGACTCCATGAGAGGACCGGAAATAATGGGTGGGTTGGGCAGAAAAGTATTTAAGAGAAATAGGTTATCCAAGAAGACGGCTCATCAAGTATTTGTTTGCATTAGACTTGAAGACGACCATGCTTTAGTCAATTGGGAAGCAGGCTCGTGGTATCTTGTTCCACAGGTGGGATGTTCTAGGAAATACACTTTGTTCATGGAAGTTTCGTTTGGTTTTTGGTAAAGAGAGAAGGAAAGGTAAGTTCTCTGCTGTAGTTGTGGCTAGACGAGTTCTTGCTGTAAATGTCTTACAGGGATTGGAGCTCAGTCGAGCACCTACCATGAATATTACGATACAATAGAGAAAGGCTAGCAACATCTCTTCTGTATGAAAGAGCCTGTAGGGACAAGAATACTCACATAATGCTGCCACCTTTATAAAAGTATTTTGAAAATTTGTTATTATCTATATATTAATACGATAGCGTGTGTGTTCGTGTGTCACGCTTCCGGCAAAAGCTCTGCGCATGCGTGCTGCACCTAAATTTTGAAAAACATTCAACTAGCCTGCGTTTACGTATATTTATATGTTTATCCCTCTGGCGCAATGGTTAGCGAGGTGGTATTTTTTACTTCGGCCCGACTTCGAGGTTGGTTGGGATCGAACTATAAGTTCGATCCCAACCAACCTCGAAGATTTTTATTCTACATTTCGAGGGGAAGGGGAAGAAATAATACATTTTTTTATTACCTGGTTAAAAACTACCTTTTTGTGTTGCTTAAAACTTAAAACTATTTTTTGTTTTTATGTTGGCGTTTTTAATGGCATTATCTATTTAATTACGTTGACTGCTTAAAAAGTAGGGTATCGGCCAGTATTATTTTGTTGTCTTTTTTTTTTTAACGGATGGCATATCAACCTTTTTTAGTAGATATGCGCAGTGTCCATCGTACACGATTTACTATTTCAAACAATTATTTCACTTTTATCTAGAAGGGGGTGGCTCATAATAAAGCAAGCGTAACTTACTAACAAATAGAGGGTGCTTTGTTACATTAGGACCCGTATTGAAAACATCATTTCGTGTAATTTACACGGGTTCCGCTAGTTAGTATTATTGTTGTTATTATTATTATTAGTATTAGTAGTAGTAGTAGTAGTAGTAGTAGTAGTAGTAGTAGCAGAAGTAGTTACTCACTAGGACTTTTCACACAAGTCAGTATCAGTGATTGACAATAACCAGTGTTCCTTGGAGTCTGAGTGACAACAAGTCTCCCCAGATTTTTAGCACTCTCCAACTCTTTCGATAACCACCGCAAATGATTTTGCGTTATCGCAACAGCCGCTTACTATTGGTTTCTTGCTGGCAACGATCACTGGTCTTTTCTGAGATTTGGGTGGCAATAAGCCTCTCCAAGATCCCAGTACTCTCTTCACCCTTCCACTGAAAGTCTGTTTAGTGCTCTCTCTTCTCGGTCTTTTCATCCTCTTTGACTCTTCACGTACACAATATGATTATTCACTTTTACACTTTGAGATTTACAGGTTGATTCCCCCCTCCCCCCGTTGGGGTTTTACAGTAATATTGTGGGGTCTGCCTTGTCACCAGACATTCATAAACAGCAAAGAAAACAACCGTTTTGTGTGGCATCCACCGAAGCTGGTGTCATCACTTTTTGGGAGGGAGGGGGCGCTTCATGAGATTTGTTGCAGTTTCAGTTTCTTGAGTTCATGTGGTGTTCTTCTTGTTTTTCTTCTTCTTCTTCTTCTTCTTCTTCTTCTTATTATTATTATTATTATTATTGTTATTATTATTATCATTATTATTATTATCATTATTATTATTCACTCATTAGGAGTTATCACACTGGTCATCGTCAATGATCGCCCACTGCCAACAACCCGTGGTATTCCCTGGGGTCTGAGTGACAACAAGTCTCCTCAGACTTCCAGTATGCTCCATCTCTTTTCGTTCATCACCGCTGATGACCTTGCGGTATCGCAACAGCCACCTACCAACGATTTCTCCGCATCATCATCATCATCATCATCATTATTATTATTATTATTGTTGTTGTTGTTGTTGTTGTTGTTGTTGTTAGCAGCAGCAGCAGCAGCAGCAGCAAATATATGCTCCTTCTGGTCACATATTTTAGCTATTATATATAATGAACAAAAAAAAAATACCCACCATCCTGGATTCAGCAAGCTGACCGCTGTTATTCTCAACTAACTAAATTTTGTACTAGATTATCTACTTGTTCAATGGGTGAGTTGTAATCGGCTACAATGTTGTTGCAGATTAATTCGACAAGGATAACAGCGTTGTCATCGATTCCATTGACCCAGTTGTTGGATTCAACTATGTATTTTTGGCTTTGTCTGGAAGTCAACAGACAAGAACAATGTATGCTGTGTAGCCATAATCCAACAGACCAACATTGGAGAATGCAAATTCTTCGAGTATGAAGTAGAGCTTGATGATTGAGAACTGCTTCTTGTTTGGCTGGTAGCAATTGAATGTGATGTTGGTAAGAAGAACAATGGATCAAGGATGAGCCATCACTTCTCGTTCCACTCCTACTGAAAATCTAGTTTGTTGAGCTGGTTGGTCATGACTTTAGTTTTTTTTTTGCTTTTTACTATTTGGTTCACCACTTATCAAGGCCAACTGAAAGATGATGAACACTATGGGAGTACTAACATTGATAAATGGTATGAATTGTTTTTGATCACTAATGGGCCAGTCCATGACAAGGATTTGTTGACATTAGATTTGAAGACAATCAGATTGTAATCAACAGAGAAGTAGTCCTGCGGTAACGTGTTCCGTAGGTGGGAAACCCTTGCAAAGAAGCTTTCTCCATGGAAATTCCGCCTGACGCTAGGCACATGAATGGAGAGTGTAAAGTCTTATTTTCGTTGTTACAGAAAAACGAGTTCTTGCTTTGAATGTCTTACAAGGAGAAACCAAAGATTGGAGCTCAGTCGAGCATCTTACATGGAAATAACGATAAAGTAGAGAGAGACGAGCAACATTTCTTCTGCGAGAAAGGAGTTGTAGGGAAGAAAAAAGAGCACCCCCACTCCTCACTAGATTTCAAAATCGATTTTGTACTCTGTCAAGGTAAGAAAGAGTTTTCTGTGTGGCACTTCCCAAGATGTCGCAGCAGTATTCCATTTTTGATCGTATCTGACTCTTATATAGGTAGAGGGTTGCATCTGGAGTCAGGTACTTTCTGGAGCAGTAGAATGAAGCTAACGTTCTCGTCTCTGAGTTGAGGATTCAGTGTGTCAGTGTTCATTATAGCGACGTGAATCTGATTTTGAGGCAGATGGAGATGTCGATATTTTTTTTATTTTTGAAGAATTGACAGCTTTGATATCGTTTCTGCAATTAACTGGTATACGATGTTGGCTGCAATATTTGTGTGTCCTGTTCCAATTCTGATTAGGGACTGAGTTGGTGTAATTCATTCTGGTAGATATGATTCGACCATGCATATTTGTATTGGGGATCTTCCTGTATATCTGAAGTATTTGCTGCTTTAAAAGTTCATAGTCTGTAGGGGTGTGATTGTGATGGCTTTTTGAGTGGCCAGCCTCTCGTGCAGATCTGATTATAGTTTTTTAATGATCAACATCAGGTGATGTTCTGCTGTGTGTTTTGAGTTGATTTTGATCTACCAAGATTTTTGAAGTCCTATTTGAAAGCAATGATCTTGACACTGTCGACAAAAAGAAAAACTTTCAATTGAAATGTATTCTCTTGTCTCTTTTTTTCATGTTATCTATTTCTTCCTTTGTAGATTCACGGTGATTATTGAATAACATTGATAAAATCAGTATGAAGCGTCAACCTGTTTTTCATTTACGACTGGCAGATAGTTGTTACAGTCGGCAAAAAGAAAAACCTTCTGGTCATTGACGAACACCAGGAACAGCAAGGAACACAGTACCGAGCCTTAGGGGACATCATGAATCACATTTGAAACACCAGACGGAGAGCCATTGACTTGTACTAGAAATGTATGGTTGTGGTTGAAAACCGCCGAGTTGGAGCTTGTAGAACAGAAGTCTAATTTGCTGAGTCGAAAACCTTGTCAAAATCAAGGAAGACAATGTCGGCTGCATTACCATCATCTATGATTTTAGTGACCCACTCCTCCATAATCAGGAGATTAGTTAAGCAGGATCTCTTCGGTATGGATTTGAGCGATTGATATGGTGATTAGGAGATGGGACATGATCGCTGACTTGAATAGTCTCAAAGACTTTGCAGACGACAAAGGTGAGTGAGATCGATCTGTAGTTGACTGATTCCTCTCGGTAACACTTCTTTAAGAGGAGACAAATAGTCATTGTTAGCCAGTCTTTAAGCACATCACCCGTTTTAAGGGATAAGTTTAAGAGCCTAGTTAGAGGAGCACATCTGATGTGTTTGGAGTTGATTTTGATATCCGGGATCACTGTTCACTGTTGCTTAATTTGATTGAGAATTTCAGTGTGGGTATAATCCATTTTGTTTGTCTTCTTGATAATAATCGTTATAACTGCATATTGTTGCAAGAAAGAATAATAGATAATATGTTGACGAGAAGGGAGAAGAAAAGAAGACATAATTTGTTTAAGAAAATCAACTTGCATTATCAACCTCTGCATTATAAAATGTCTCTTGTGAGTTGGTGAAGACGACATTGCAGACAGTAGAATCTCGTCTTCAACTGTTGGCATGACTTTGATGCTGCTGGTTATAGTGATGGTTCATGTTTTAGTGAAGAAGGAGCTGAAAGAGACTGCTTTTAGTCTGCGGGCATGTCCCTTTATTTGTCCCAAATGGATCATGACAGCATTATTTTGTTTCATTTCTGATTTTGTTCTCATTGTGTAAACATCTGTCCAGCGGGGATTTTGTGAATCAGAAAGAAATTTTATTTTAAATGACTATATATATATATATATATATATATATATATATATATATATATATATATATAGTCAGGTTGTATATGAAAAGAAATCAAATAAAGTGCTCGATCATATAAGAGAGCTAATATAATTTATTTAGATACTGTATATTACATATTTCAGCAATGTACCGCGGTTTCATCCCAAAGGGCAGATTTAGACATCTTTAGTAAATCTCCGTGCCCAGTGGAATCACTCCCGACAGGGAATGGCGTCAACAATGACAATGACAATGTCATTGTTGACGCCATTCCCTGTCGGGTGTGTCTACAATCATTTCAGCTTGCCGATGATTCCACTGAGCACGGAGATTTACTAAAGATGTCTAAATCTGCCCTTTTGGATGAAACCGCGGTACATTGCTGAAATATTATATATATATAGGCAGCATCTTCTCTTGCAGGCAAGTATGTCTAGATACCCTTTGATATCCTTTCAATAGTCCGAATCAGGATCTTAGTTTCGGAGGGGAATTGGCTGATGAATTTGCCATAGTTTGGATTTGTCTCCCAAGTACTTTCAGACCCATCCGGGTCCATCTTCAGGGGAATGAGGTTAATCAGGTACAGACTATGTGTTAGTATTTTAGAATATTATTACTGATATTAAAGTTAATTCTATTAATTAGGGTTTTTGGGGTTTGTATATATAGGGCTTCTAATATATGGAGTTTTTGTTTGCTAGTACTATATTCTAAGATTTTGGTATTTTCTACTAAGAGTTTTCTGAATTCCGATCGGGGGCAGGAGTGGTCGTTAGTTAAGTGTTGGACTATGGCGCTAGTATCAGACTAAACAAGGGATTTAAAAAAGAAAATTATTTTATCATTCCTTCATTAAATCATGGCTTTTCAAAGATGTAATCGTATCGTCAGATGAGATTCAACAAATAAGCTAGTAAAATAAAATCTACTATAATGTCAACATTTGAAAAAGTATAAAAATGTAAAAAAAAATATAAAAAATACAAAACATATAAAACATATAAGAGAAAGCAGAGAATGTAGGCAAAAAATTCACCATTTCAAATGCACGAATAGTTCGTAAGGTTCGATTCGAAGAATCCAGTGTATGGTAAAATCCAGTCCTGTGTTTATATAAAAGTGCTCAATAATAAATAGAGCCGTATATTTATTTGGTATAAACCTTGTTATTTATACAAATATTTTTGCCCACGCATTTGCAGACATATTTCAGTTCTAGCTGAACCTCTTCAGGTCACAATCTCAGTATAGATGCAAAAATGAACGAGCAATTCTTTCTAGAAGTTGCAAGTAGTTAGTGTCACATGATTCAAGGCCAATCGTCAAAATGTCTCGACAATTTTAAATTTTATTTATTTTAAATTTAAAATTTTTAATTCTCTTTATGTTAGTTTCAATCATGAATGCCCAACAGTCTTATTCAATGATATTGAATGATTGTCTCATCATTAGGAGGTGTGATCCTGAATGTGATTCACACTCACCGGAACATATCCCCCTAGATAATGTCTATCAACACAATTTCCAGACAATTCATGAACTGAGAAGAACTATCACAGCCAATATCAGGGCAGTGCCAAGAGAGGAGTATGTCAGAGTTATTCACAATTTTGCACACTGTAACCAGTTGTGATTATCATTAAATGGCAATAAAACAAAGACTGTTGGACATTCACGACTGAAACTTGGTGAACAAGTCAATCATATACGGAGGTTTATTAGTATCAAATATTGTTTGATTGCAGAAAAGACTTTGAATTTTATTAATGTGTGGCATTTTTTTCGAGTCACCCTACAATGAGGTGATGGTGGAGAAATGGGTGGATGCATTCGTTTTTCCAAGGGTATTAGTTAAAATGATGCAACTGTCTCGACAGAACAGTACACCGAACATACATTCTGAGCCGCTCTCACTGCAAACCATAGTAATAACAATAATTCTAAATATTCAAAGGCCGTGCACTCGTTTGAATATTTGCAAAATCAATCAGTCAATACTTGTGTAAAAAAATCATTATGATGACAATGGTGATTATGACTATTACTACTGATGCTACTACTAGTGCTACTATTAACCGAATCATTTTCTTACAAATGTTGCATTTCGACTTTTGCCGTCATTATTACAAAAACACATGAAAGTTCATAATCATACCTTTTTGCTTTCTTGTTCTTGTACGCGTCCTTTCCGACTGAATGAACGCCGCCTGCAAATAAGTTTTTTCATACCTTGAAAAGGGACTAAGTAAAGACAAAACTGTTGGAAGACAGAAGAGATTTATTCGACTTGATATTCATTCTAAATCACTGACTAGTGAGGTGGGATAATGAGAGATCGATAATCAATCTAATCGTTACTCTTTATACTGATTGGTCACTGCTTACTTATACTCAAAAGCCACTCGAAGATATGAGTTGATGTGATTGTCAATTTGATTGATGAACAACACTATTCTTAAATTTCAACCTAGTCTCATACATGAAAATTCATAATCCTACCTTGCTTGCTCCTGTACACGACTTTTATAAAATTTTGCTAGATTGAGGACACGCCACCTGCAAATAAGTTCTTTTATGCCTTGAAAAAGGACTAAGTCAAGACAAAACTGTTAGAAAACAGAGAAGATTCATTCAACTTGATATTCGTTCAAAATCATTGATTAGTGAAATGAGAGGGAGGATAGACAGAGAGGAATATATAATCACTGTCTAATCATATCTTATCAGTGAATTTAAAATTACCATGTTCACATGCGTAGTGCTTCCAAGGAACTGCCAACTTCTCATCCTCACTCTCTCTTTGAGCTATGTGACGTCACACCTCTTCCTATCAATTCCCACAGTCTAATAATTCTAACCTCGACTTCAGCAAGTTAACCCTGGCTGAACTTTTATTTGCTGTAATTTTCAAATATCTTATATAGTATATGAATATTGGTTAGTATGTCTACTAGTATAAATATTAGTTAAAATATATTTGTTCAGATGGATCTGGATTTATGTTGTAAAGAGGATATGTTCTGGACAGGGGGTCACAATGAGGTTACAGGTTCAACTCTGCCAGGAAATAGGCTGGAGATTCGTGAGAATAGAAAGTGATAATAATTAATCGGAAATGACACCAGACAGATGATTGAGAGAAGGTATGATTTTAAGTTGAGTTAAAATATTAATGTGTTTAATGATTATTCGTGTTGAATATTAGGCGAACAAATAAGTGGGTTTACCTGCCTAATATGTAACACAAATCGTCATTAAATAAATCAATACTTTAACTCAACTTAAAATCATACCTTATCTTCTCAGACGTCATCATACGTGTGTGTGTTGTAGTGATCCTGCCGGCTGGTGACAATTTTGTAGCTGCAATCAAAAGCCATCTCAAGCTTATCACATTGATTAACTACTAGATTAATTAATTCAACCCAGGATCTTTTCGAAAAGAAATGATTTATTCATAACGGCTGCAGTTGATCGTCTAGTGCTGGGGTCAAAAAGGAGGGAAACCGAAAGAGAGGAAGAGAAAGAGAGAGTCAATTATTTATTTCAAGCGTATGGCGTGATTATTATTGCTTAAAAACGCATCTTTTCTGATCCAAGCTTCCACCCAGACTATCAAGATTGCAACCGCCACTCTCTCAATCGTCTGTCTGGTGTCATTTCCAACTAATTATTATCACTTCTTATTCTTATGAATCTCCAGCATATTTTCTGGCAGGGTCGACCCCATAATCTCATTGTGGCTCCCTGTTTATAACATATCCTGTTTACAATATGATACCAAATCTATCTGGACAAATATATGTTAACTAATATTCATACTAGTAAACGTACTCACCAATATTTATAGTAGGCCTCCATTTAGTCTCGAGAGAAAATGGATACCCCTTGCAAGGGTGTCTGCATGGGGAATCAATTGTGAAACAAGGGTTGTGTAATCTCCAACCACCCTACGTGATTCTAGTGGCAAGGAGAAGTCAGGGGCGACTGGAAAGAATAAGTAGAGAGCTTTCCCACATACAGCACCCGATATTCCTAAATGGTCACCCATTTTAATACTGACCAGGCTCAACACTGCTTAACTTTGGTGATCCAATCAGAACCAGCATGTCGCCATGATTATACCATACCCATATTTAACAGTAGTAGTAGTAGTAGTAGTAGTAGTAGTAGTAATAATAATAATAATAATAATAATAATGATAATGATAATAATGATAATGATAATAATAATAATAATAATAATAATAATAATAATAATAATAATAATAATAATAATAATAATAATAATAAGTGTGATATGGGTGCATGGACTATGAAATCAGCCCTGTCAAGTTTAAATCTTATCAGATCTATAATGTTGAATTATGCACTAAAACGATTGAGAAATATATGAACCTACAATCTCCCCCCCCCCCAGATATGTGTAACATAGCAACTTGTGTGCAATTAATCGCTTACAATAAATCTTTTACAATGGATATTTTTTTATGCATTAAATAACACCAAAAGGGGTGATATGCCGTAAAATAGACCACACAAGCCTTTTATTTTTCCGCTTTAAATACTCCCAAAAAGATTGATACTCCATAAAACAGACTGGACATGTGTTTTATTTTATTTTAACATTAAAGAGCCCAAACGTGATATATTAGGATGGTTTATGACAAGTATATGTTGAAATTGGATTTGAAAACGGCCATGTTGTAGTCTGACAGGGAAGAATTCCTGCGATAACGTGTTCTACAGGTGTGAAGTTCTTGGAAATAAATTTTGTTTGTGAAAATTCCGCTTGACACTAGGCACACGGGAATTAGAAAAGAAATGACAATGGAGTAGAGAAACACTAGCAGTTGATATGTTGTAAAAACAAAACAAAAACAATAAAAAAACAAGAGAAACCTTTAATTGTATGTATTTTGGCATTAAATAACTCAAAAGTGTTGATATGTCATGAATTAAAAAAAACAAAAATAAGAAACGTCTTTTATTATGAGTTGGCATTAAATTACCTGAAAAGGGTTGATATGCCGTAAAACAAACAAAACAAAAATCATCATCATCATCATCATCATCATCATCATCATCATCATCATCATCATCATCATCATCATCATCATCATCAATCCCATACATGAAACTGTAATATCTTACCAAATTAGAGAATAACTAATATGGCCCTTCTATCTAGCAAGAGTACACACCTTACTTTTTTTTGTGTGTGTTTTTTGTTTCACTCTTTCAAAAAGAATTTTCATTTAACCATGTGATTTCTAATATTGCACTTGGCCACCTTCTCAGTGTTTACGTGAGATTAATTTGCAAATGGGAAAAAAGAACACTATAAATAGCCATCCACTCTCGGTGCAGCGCAACTTGACAAAGTCGGTTTTACGACAAATATAAAACGAAACAAGATATTACTGAGAGAAGTAAAACAGAAATAGCACAATGGGTGACTAGTTAAATTGTATATGGAATCGGTTAGCCAGGTTCAGATCTAATTGGATTTATTATGCTTACTTATCCATTAATCTAATATATAAAGTAAAATCAGTCTCTTTCTCTAGTTTTGTCATCGATAGATTTCCTCCTACAAAATTAATATTTGATTCTGCTTCGTCAGTTCTTTTGGTGGGACATTGCAGCATGTTATTAAGAACAATAAAATGTAATTCGATTTAATTCCTCCCAGAAAAAAATTTGAACGGATCTGAATTATTTTCATACGGACGCCATCTTAAAAAAAGGAATATAATTCTGTTTTCGTTACTAAGGAGTTACTTCTCTTTGTTTGGAACAAAGATATTATTTAGGGAAAAAAGACAACATAGTTTTAAAAAAATGCAAGTAAAAACACTACCGAGCGACGCGCAGGTACAGCTAGTGTTACATAAAAAAGTTTACTGAGCGATACCAGACCTCTGATTGGTTGAGCTAGATCAGATGGAAAGAGAGATGGTATATTTGAAATAGTTAGAGTTGAGTAAAGCAATTAGTGTCAAGCAACAAGTTTATATAGAGCAACAATTATCATGAACTAGAAGAATACCAATCCTAGGATATTTTTGCACCACTTGGATATCTCCTTACATATGTTAAAATCAAGATATAATGATAATAAATCTTACGTCTAGAATCCTTATTTCAATTTTTATCAAAATTCATTATATTATTTTTATTCTAGAAAATGTATCAAATTTAAGACCTAAATTACAGAGGTCTTAAAAAGAAATTGAAATTCAGGGAATCTTGCTTAATTGGTGTCTAATAATCATGGATCAAATTTAATGCAAATCTGAAATATTTGAATTTTTAAATGGGATGTTGTGCTCATATTATGCCCCCTAAAAAACCTTTAAAATACTTCAAAGAAACTGAAATTTAGAGAAATATTTATTAATAGGTGTCTAATACCTATTGTTAAAATTTTACAAAACTCAGAACTATCTGAATTTTCATGAAGGGCTTTCACCCCTTATTTGCCCCCTTTGCAACAAACTGAATTAAACTAAATATAGCCCACCTTACCCACCTGTCACCTAGCAGTTGTGTTCCAAAATTCATAATGATCGGTTAATTAGTTTAGGAGTGAAACCTATACATATATTAACATATACACATACCTAACTTTATAAAAATAGAGATAAAATATTAATAGTAATTATTCGAGTCATATCACACTGGACAAAAGAAGAACTCAGGAAACTGGATCAAAGAATCAAGAAACTAATTACTATGCACAAAACGCCTAAATGACGAACTTGACCGACTGTATATAAAAAGGAAAGAAGAGGGAAGAGGACTCGTAAGTATTGAAGATTGCATAGACAGTGCAATTAAAGGACTAGAAAAATGCATAAAACAAAATACAGAGTGGCTGATTATCACCAAAAAAGAAAAAACATTAACAAAAATCCTATTTAAAAAAATTATTATTTGGTAAAACAAAATAACAAAAAAACGGCATAATTAAAAAAAAAAAAAGAAGCGAAACAAAAATCAAAGTAAAAAGACTCCCGGGCAACATCGGGTAGATACAGCTAGTTACTAATAAGTAAAGAAAATTGTAAAGTGGTCGACCATAGTCAAGTGCACACCCGAAGGCTCCCATTTCATTGACTACTACACCGAAGGCTTTTTTCCTATATGTTTTAATCGCACAAAATACAGGCTAAAATATTCCTCAGTTTTGGGATTGAGTTATATTCGAAAAAAAATTCCATTTTAATTGTTCTAATTAACCTCAAATTGTAATAAATTTGCTAAGTGACCCATTTCTGTCTATCACTCTCTTCCTCTCTCACTGCATTTTGTTCAAACTGTTTCTATTACTATCGCTTCGATCACTCTCTCTCACTCTCTTTCTCTCACCCATTCTCTCTCACATATCCACGCACATACTCTCCCCTCTCTCTCTCTCTATGTTTATAAACAACCGAATGTAATAAAAAAGGAGAGAATTTTGTTTTAAATTGTAATATTTCATTGAAAACAAAAGGGAATAACACCGCAGTAGTAGAACCATAGCCGAGAGGGAAAGAGAGAGGGAGAGAGCGAAAGAGAAAGAGAGAGGGGAGATATATTGTGAGCAAAAAGCGGCTAATTTAGCATTTTGTCTTTCTATTTAACTGGCTTTGAAAACTCATTTCCTTCTGATTCAAACAATATAACCTGAGCTGAATGGGTGACCAAACGGGTCACTTTTTTATAGTTTATTTAAGAAAATCAGACTTTTAAGGTTAATCAATGTAGTAGGACTCTGGAAGAAAATGGTTATCAAAAACAACTATTATAATCTAGAGATCTTTTGCTCATGGCCCATCATCATAAAATCCAAACCTCCTCCGACTTCTCTTACCTAACAACGCCACTGACTGCCCCCATCCACCGGGACATGCCTATCTACACTGACAGTGAGATCAATTCCAATAGACCTTATTATTGTTAGAGAAGAAGGAGTGGAAGAGCGTATTGATCCATATAGCCATACTATCTGATAAAAAAAAAATCCCATCTCAGTGAAGGTCACTGAAACACTGTCAAACGTAAAAAACACGGAAGTTAAAACTGATAGGATCCATTGAATGCAGACTGAAGTAAGACCGGTGATCATCAGAGCCGTGGGACTCATAAAAAAATATAAAGGAATTGACATTTTACACCAGTCGTATCCCAGGCAACATCAATGTACATGCTGCCCTGAAAGATTGCCCTATTTTGGGAGATCCTGCAGTATCAGAGCCAACCGAGCCATAGGTAGAGGTGGAGATACTCTTCACCCCATTGCCGGAAGGAATGGTTCCATCGGTAGCATTCTTTCATTAAAGCATGTTTGATTAAACATGATCGATAGCCCCTGCCGGTTCAATCTTTTATCCAATTTTTCATGCTTGCCAACAAGTAATTTGATCTCTGTTTCAAAAGTGAACAAGAACTGTCCAAAATTATTCTTAACATGCAGAGAAGCAGTTTCGATATATATATATATATATATATATATAGGTTTTCAACACTGGATTCGTTGATCAACTGATGTTTGCTCTGATTCAATAGCCTGAGGTTTAATAGTATATATAAAAAAGAAAACAGCGAATCCAAGGACGAGAAACCCCCGGTACCTTTTAATGGAATCCTAAGTGTATTGTATATAAACACACACACACACACACAATATATATATAAATTCCCGAAACAGTTTTTCATGGTAAAAAACTGATGATCTCTTAAAATAGTGTTAGAAACTAACTAATATAATAACTGTAAAAAATAAATTGACTTACATGAGTGATTTTCCACTGGAAGACTTGAGACTATAAGTTTTTTTGTTTTTTTTTGTTTTTTTTTATATAGTTTTAATGGTTGAGAAACTTCCGAGACTATATATATATATATATATATATATATATATATATATATATATATATATATATATATATATATATAAGGAAAAGTTAAAGTTAAAGAACCAAAACAATTCCAAATATCCCCAGGAGATCAATTGATACAAAATTTAGTTTTTAGCAAATTAGATCTTATGAAATTCCCAAGAGATATATTGAATACTTCAGATACTAATATGCTAAATGATTAACAGGTTATGTCAAACAGAACTTGCATATTATAATTCAGTAGCTTATATGATATAATTAATTAAAATCTTAAATATTATAATCAAGTTCCGAAAATAAAAACTTGGCAGTGTTTATCCATATGTACACGCTTTTCAGAAAACCATTTATTAACATTGTTACATCAGAGTTAAGCTTGAATATTTATATGATTTTCCTCCTCAGCATATATAGACTTTATTCAGATGACATCAATTTGATATATCCCTAACCAGTTCGAGAACAAAACAATGAATTATTACCGTCCGAGATTATCATCTAGCATATGTAAATAAAAATAACTTAATATTATTTATTTAAAATTAATATTGTTATAAGCCCCTTTAAATAGATTAAAGCTGAGCCCTGTTCAGGGAAGTTAAAAATAGACTGACACGTAGCTATAATGCATATACCGACAACGTTTGTAGAATCTCTAGTCAGTCTTTCTTGATATGCCGCCCTTCGCACAAATAGAACTTAAATTCCCTTCTTGAATGTGGTAATGTCCCATGGTCTAATGGTTACAGCGTATGCTTACAGAATCTAGGTTAATTCTGTGACAGGGGTTCGAACCGTGTGACCGTCCGAGATTATCATCCCTGCACTGATGAGAGCAAAAGCTCAAAACGCTATCGTATGTAGGTAAAAATAATTTAATATTATTTAGTTAAATTAATATATATATGGAAATTGAAAAAGGAAAACCAAAGAATATTATTTATGTATTTTCTCCCTTTCCTGATTATATATATATATATATATATATATATATATATATATATATATATATATATATATATATGTCTTTTAAGGGAAGTGGGGTCTGATCAACTCTGCTGGGAAGCCATGAAATTAAATACTGTCTTGTTTTTAAATTCCCGAAACAGTTTTTCATGGTAAACAACTGATGATCCCTTAAAATAGTGTTAGAAATAAACTAATATAATAACTGTAAAAAATAAATTGACTTACATGAGTGATTTTCCACTGGAAGACTTGGGACTATAAGTTTTTTTGTTTTTTGTTTTGTTTTTTAATATAGTTTTAATGGTTGAGAAACTTCCGAGACTATATATATATATAATATTAGTATTTCATGTATCCACACATAAAATTTTATAAGGAGATATAATTCTTTATGTATCAATGTTCAGTATTTACTTAAACAGTGCTCGATACGTAAGTAGAGCTAGGTAGTAAGCTATGAAAATATTTATAGCAATTAAGCTACACAGAGGCTCCCGCGTTTCAGCCCCGGGGGGAATCTTCAGGCTAAATTTTAGCATGAAGATTCCCCCTGAGGATGAAACGCGGGAGCCTCTGTGTAGTTTAATTACCATAAATATTTTCATAGCTTACTATGTATATATATATATATATATATATATATATACATTGTATTTTATGTAATTGTTTTTATTAGTAATTGTAGCGTTTGTTATGTTGCTTACTACTATTAGGATTGTTCACTTCCTAAGTGATACACATTAATACAAAAGATTGCATTATTAGTCGCCTTTAACTTTATAGGACGTATTTTTCGTTAATATATATTTTTTATTAATTTTAGACGTACATAAAAGTAATCCATGGGCACGTGTTTACTTTTATGTACGTATAAAATTAATAAAGATATATATATATATATTAACGAAAAAACGTCCTATAAAGTTATGGGCAACTAATACTGCAATCTTCTGCATTAATCTGTATCACTTAGGAAGTGAACAATCAATTATTATTTTTATTATTATTTATACCATTTACTTATAATAATTAGATTATAATTTTAATCATAATGCTAACTAAATTTATTTCTATTTAGACTTAAATAAAAAATATTTAAAAATAAGATAAAATTAAATTAATTTAAACGGTTTCTATTATTTTACAGAATCCCCTCTTCACCACCAAAACCCAGGCAGACAAATTCCGCTCCTTTATATCTGTCGACCTAATTTCTTCCCCCCTACACAGACTGTGTGTGTGTTTGTGTGTGTGTGTGTGTGTGTGTGTGTGCGCGCGCGTGCGTGTATGGTTAGCATAGTTCAATTGCATTCCAAAAGCCAAGATTTTTTTTCTTTTTCTTACAAAGCATTTTTCAAAACAAACATCTTTCAGTGTGAATTATTTTTACAACTCGTTTCTCTTAAAGTAAACCAAACAACATTATAATGTCAATATTGGATCTGTTCACCTCAAGTTCGTCAGAGAAAGTACATGAAAAGTTCTCAATTTGAAAAAATTACAGCGTATTTTAACATGGAAGACAAACGTTCAGAAGAAAAAACTTTGAACTCACGCGCGACCCTCAGAGGTCCCCCATCTTGAACTCATATCGTTATAGGGATCTGTCTCCAAAACCCTACGAGGAGTTTGTGAACTAGCAAATACACAACAACCAAACAGACAGGAACTACAATTTAACCACTAATTCCAGCAATACAAGCAATCAACACAAAAAGAATATAAAACAGCTTTAAAACAGCAGAAATAATGATAAACTAAGATTTAAAATTAATGATGATGATGATGATGATGATGATGATGATGAAGAAGAAGAAGAAGAAGAAGAAGAAGAAGAAGAAGAAGAAGAAGAAGAAGAAGAAAAAATAATAGGAAACGAAATATAATCTAGTTCAATCCACCTCATAACCGAGAGGTAATAACACAAATTGCCAAAATAGTCTATAAGATAATGGATAAACATTTCTCTAAAAGCAATAAGCTATCTAAAAATTAGCAATAAGAATAGCATTAAACTTCGTTATTATTGTATGGATAACATTCAATCAATAATAAAGAAACACAATAAAAAAAATAATTAATAAAAGTAGCAGTAATAATAGTATTAATGTTAATAATAATACCGACTTATGTAATTGTTGAATAAAACATAATTGCCCCATAATGAATAAATATTTGTCATCTAATGTCACATATAAAGCAACAGTAAATAATATCAACAATGAACAACAAGTATACATAGCAGCCACAGAAAATAATTCCAACTATAAGTATAATCATCACATGATAACATTCAGGAGTTAAAAATATAGAAATGACATTATTAAATATGGGTACAAAAAAATAAAATTTTAGCTCTAATATCAATTGAGAAATCTTAAAATTATCTGTTTTTTATTGTAATATAAATAGTAGAAAATGTAAATTATGTTTAGAGGAAAAATATAAAATCATAAACCAAATCAATTTATTCAACAAAAACAAGAATTTATAGCTAAATGCAGACACATACGAGGGGCGTTCAATAAGTAATGCCCTGGCACATTTCTCATAGCAGTAGATTAATGAAACTTGGCACAGTTATTAGTCTTTCTCTACATAGGAACCACCCAGAGTTATGCATTTCTCCCATCGTTTGATGCAGATCTGGACACCGTTTTTGTAGAACACCCCAGCTAGGTCCTCCAACCACGTTGTAACTTCAGAAATCAAAGCTGCATCATCTGAGAAACGCTTTCCTTTCAAAAACAACTTCATGGCTGGAAAGAAATGAAAGTCAGAGGGTGCAAGGTCAGGAGAGTAAGGGGGATGGGGAAGGATTTCATAGCCACATGCCTGTGCTGATCTGGCGACATGCGAGTTGTGGACCGGAGCGTTGTCCTGCAGGAGGAGGATACCTTTGCTGATCTTACCCCACCTCTTGATTTTGATAGCTTCTCTTAATTTCATCAAAAGTGAAGCACAATAGGCTCCTGTAATTGTGGTACCCTTTGCCAGGAAATCTGTCATCACTACTCCGTCCTGGTCCCAGAAGACTGAGCATGACCTTACCAGCAGAGGGCTGCAACCTTGCCTTCTTTGGAAGGGGTGAGTCCAAGTGCTGCCACTGCATTGACTGGGCTTTGGTCTCTGGATCATAGTGATGGACCCAAGTTTCATCCTGTGAAATCAGTCTTTTGAAAAACTTTGACTCATCTTCTTGGCACAAATTCATCCTCGAGCACTTGACGCGTTCTTGCTTCTGGGAATCCATCTGGCAGACACCTTATGCATATGCAAATGGTCATGAATGATAGTTTCCACAGACCCTGTACTAATCTTGACCTCTTGGGCTATTTGGTGAATAGTAATGCGTCGATCTTCCAAAATGGCAGCCTCAACTTGATGGACAGATGCCTCATCAATGGCAGAAGAGGGACGACCAGGTCTGGGAGCTGTTTCCACAGATTCCGGCCATGTTTGAATTCACAATGCCAGCGTTTTACAAGGTCATATGATGGGGCATCATCACCATAAGTTTCTTTCATTTCATCAAAAGTTTCCTTTGGTGTGCATCCTTTCAAATACAAAAACTGGATCACTGTGCGACACTCAACTGGCTCTATTTCACACCTGACTCAGTTCAAACACCTGTAAATCAGAAACCACAATTAGTTCAGAGCTGTTTTTAGCAACATAACCCATACAGATATAAATCATTACACATGCAAAATTTCATCTAGATCAAACAACTGGAAGTGGGTCAGGGGCATTACTTATTGAACGCCCCTCGTAAATAAATACTTGCTTTGATATTTTAGCCCAGATTTAGTAATAAAGAAATGTAGAATGAAAAACAATTGTCCAAATAATTACTAATTATCATCTCGTATATAAATCTGATTCTCCGACCCCCCCCCCCTCCCCAAACATTAATACTCGATAGTTTCTTAACAAAAGTTTTATAAAAAATCTTTCCAATAAGTGAGATAGGGCACATATTAGTCCGTGGTGTAAGAAACAAAATTTTTACTTTTGATCGTTTTCTTAGCTTTTCATATTTAATCCTGATCCATATTTGACTCGATTTTTTCCATTAATGAAAGAAGTGGGACAGCTCTTTATTCACTATTTCATATGGACTCTTCCACTTCTAAAGTATACCAAGGCCCAAAATGAATAAGATATATTTCTAGAGATTCACTGAAAAAGAATGGAAATAGTACGTTTGCTCACTTAACTTGTACAAATTGTCGACTGTCGAAGAAATTGTGAAAAAAACATAAACTATAATAACAACAGTACATGTTTCGAATATAAATTAATAAATAAACAGCCCCCAATTCTTTTAATTAGGACAAAATTATCACTGTTGTTAGGCACTGTTTACATTGTATCAGGTTTTCTTTCTTTTTTGTTTTGTTTCGGTTTTGTAGGTTGCCAAAAAATACTATCATGACCGACTGGCGATTGTTTTAAACAAAGACTTTGTTAGTCTGGTAGCGAAGATAAGTGAATTGGATTAAATGAATCATTTATTCTATCTTATTTTAATAGTTTTTCAATTGATGTTTTGCCTTAATGATAACAAAACAAAAAGATTTGCGTTTCCTTTTTTTTTCATTTGGATTATAATTTTATTATTGCAGTTTGGTCAAAATAATAAACCACAAAACCACAGGTAATGTTTCTAGTTGTTCTACACACCACAAACAGATAATTTCTCCCATAAGTAAAATAAAGAAAATATGTGTTCATAAATTGGGAGATCAGCTTAAATCTCTTATGGTTAAATGTGGTAAATGCCGAAACAGAGTTTGTGACAATATATGCTGTGGTCACAGAGGTAAGCTGGAGAATGGGGTCACCAATGTCGCATGAGTCGCTGTTTCAATAGCTCTATGCCCACACTGTGAATTTAGATCTTCAAAACTGTGATATTGATATATTCGGTAGGTAAAAATAAGTTCTTTCAGAGTAATGTAGAAATACAATTTCCTCTGACAAATTTGTGTGACTTAAATAGAATTTGATCCAAAGTATTTTTAACTTAAAGTAATTTGAAATTTTCTTTCAATTTTTAAAGAATTTCCTTTTTTTTACATTTTCTTTAATGGTAAACAACTTAAAGCCAGAAAGAATTAAAACGAAGACAAAATTTCTAAATGTACGTCAACACAATTTACTGTGTAATCGATTTTCAAACAATAATATATTTAATAATCTGAGTTTTTATTTATTTGGGAAATACAAAGTAATTGGGGTGATGGAGTAATATTGTGGGATCTGCATTTGTGAAGGACATCCATAAACAGCAACAAAAACGTTTTACTTGTTCCATTTATAATGTAAAAGTAAATAATTGTAAAAGTAAAAAAACAAGAATAAATACAGTAATATGAGGTTCAGAGGTGGGAGAAGAAGTTTCTTGGGTTTCTCAATTTTCCTGGGCAATGTTGGGACAGGAGCGATACTAGTACTTAAATAAAAGAATGGTATGCTGTGATAGCATCTGTTTGAGTCAATTGTTAGGTTTTGGTCTGTAGTTGAACAATTATAGCATGATGACCGAATTTCAACACAATTTATCATATAGTCGGTTTTGAAACAAAATACATTCCTGTATTTTGTTTTACTTTATTAACCTCAAACAAAGCATATTGCCACTTAGACGTAAGGGCTACTGTTATTAGGGTCAGATTCATGGAGGCCATCCTAAGTGGAAGTTGTGCAGCAAGATGTTTGTTCACATTACATTTAAATTTCTGCATGTTGGTACAGTCAGTCAAACAGTGAGCAGGTAGGGAATTCCAAAGTCAAGCTGTTCAAGAAAAAAAGAAAGTTTATATTATCACACACACACACACACAGACACACACACACAGTTCAGATCGATTCTAATGTGAATCAGTTTCTAATAAACCTTTAGAGAGTTATTTGAAAAGTCTCTCGATCTGTAAGAAATTTCGGCTCTCTACGGACCTCATGTAAAGATTCCTTTTAGTAATTTCTTAATTATTTTGATTGAGTTTTCTTAATTTCTGAAGAGCTTATTTGGAGAGCTTTTTTGATATGCATCCGAGTTTTACTTTTGATTTATTTTTAGAATAAAGTTTTAACTATTTCACCTCCCTATCACCTACATATCGCCATTTCGCCTGGATATTGTATGATTTTCATCTGGCAATTGACTCTGACGACAGGGATGTTCATGTGGTAACTTGGATTTGTTCAAGTATGTTCTGAATTTTTCTCCAGAAACATGTGTGAGATTTCTTTTTTATCTGAAATTAAAATAATATAACTCTGATTCGTCATTATATATATATATATATATATATATATATATATATATATATATATATATATATATATAGTATGTCAGATTATGTTGAAAAGAAATCAATAAAGTGCTCGATATATATATATACATAGTATGTCAGATTATGTTGAAAAGAAATCAATAAAGTGCTCGATCGCAAAAAAAGTGAGAGCTAAATACAAATAATTTATTTTAAAAACTATTTGTTGCATATTTCAGAGTCATACCGCGGTTTCATCCAGATGGACTGGCTTTTAAAATTTTTTAAATCCGTCCATCAACGGTGAATCCAAGCGCCATTCCCCCCTGTGTTTACATTTCGGAACGCTGAAGAGTCCTTATGGGCGATAGACGTTTTTTTATTTATTTAAAAAGTCAGTCTATCTGGATGAAACCGCAGTACGACTCTGAAATATGTAACGTATAGTTTTTTAAAAATAAATTATTTATATTTATATATATATTGTTACATATTATGACTAGGCGAATTAAGATTTTAGAAGCTATATTTTTTAATCAATTGTACCACGAGCAGACAAAAACATTTTATCAATTTTTATTTTCGCCGAGACAGTTATAAAAGAAGAGAAAGGAAAGATTTCCTAAAAAAAAGAAAAGACGCGTACCATTTCGTGTAAACCTTACCCCATTTCCAGCACGGGATGACATATATCATGACCTTGGTTAAAAGTACTTGTAATCTGTCGCACTGATCTGATCACCCGTCAAACGCCTACACAGAATACACTCATGCCTTAGGTCATGTGACCAACATCCATATAAGCTTTGAGATAAGGAAGAAACAGACAGAGATTCTCAAGAGGAAAAGGGAAAATGCTCTTAACCGTCCTATGTTTAATATCTGTGCTATAAGAAATGCTCTAAAGAAGTCAAATATATGAATCCCGACTCAGGTTCGAATCTAATTCCATCCACAAATACACTTTCATCAAAACCTACACCTGGCCTTGTGTCTAACCTCCTGGAGAGGAGATAAATAAAATATGAATCCTGTGTCATTTTGGGGAATATTTTACTACCACCAAGAATGAGCGGATTTAATTTGGGAAAACGGAACTCTAGCTAATCAGCCAATGATCCATTCATTAGTATTACATCTCGATACCCTAACCGAGGATTGTGTAGCGCCCCCTGCCCCTGTGCCTAATATTTGTTGGACTCACTTTCTTATACCGGAAGAACTTTGTGTTTTCCTGCTTATATAACTTTTGCACCTTATTGTGGATTACTCCAACCATATACTGTAAGTCAAACCCCATTTCCTTTCATAGCCTGTCTTCATATGTTTATATGCAGTCTTTGCTCGTCATATTAATATAGTGTTTAGATTCTCTTCTCCCTCATCTATGTTTTGTTCTCTGCATGTTTATTTTCTTTATCTTTGTGGAAATAAATATTTATATATAAACTGTAACTTGGTTGTTTCGTGTTGTCTTCCGCTTTTTTTATTTCTTCTCTCTATACCTGATGTCCTCATATTCTTTTATTGATATATCAGATCCAGGGACCACAAGCCACTTCCAAAATGTTATATTGTTTTATCATCATTGTTACATGTACGCTGCTGTAGTCTCAATGAAGGCTGAGTGTGACAATATATATATATATATATATAGTAAAGTATGAAAGTATATTTATGGCAATTAAGCTATATAGAGGCATCCGCGTTTCATCCCCACACAGAATCGTGCCATAAATATATTTTCATACTTTACTACTAAACTCTACTCACTGAAAATGTATACACAATATATTATATCATCTAATAATATTATATGTGTATACATGAAATAATAGTTATATATATATATATATATATATATATATATATATATATATATATATATATATATATATATATATGTAATTGAATATTTAATATTTAAGTTTAATTAAGAAATCAAATGTCAATATTTTAATTTTTAATTTTAATTTTAATCTTTAATTTTAATTTTTAATGTTTAAATTTAATACTTAATATTTTTTATAAATAACTTTAATTTTAATTTTTAGATTCTGTCTATTTTCTATATATAATTATTTAAAGTCCGTATTCTATTTATTTTTTATTTATTTTTATTACAGAGTTTTATGTATAATTTCTCTGATTCTATGGTTATAGTATTCTGTTATATTTTATAATTATCTTTTAACTGTATTACATATAATAATATATATTTTTTTAATGTTTTTCTTATTGTCCTGATTATAATAGATAATTAATATTATCATATTAAATCAAATATCAAATTATCATTATCTTGCTTATTATGTTGCTTATAGATTATTACCACTATTCTTACTTTGTTAGTTGATTTAATTTATTATGATAATGTAATCCATTATATATTTTCACTATCATCGATTTTCTTTACCTTCAAATTATTTTTAATATTTCTTTATTTAAAACCCGCACTTTTTTATTTGTTTTTATTTTTTATTCTTTTATTATTTTTCTATTATTTTTTATTCTACTTTATTCTATATTTAATTTACTATATGCTATATATTACTTTTCGATAACCACCACAAATAACCTTGCGGTATTGCAACAGCCTCTTACCATTGATTTCTCGCTGGTAAGAACCATTGGTCTTCTCTGGGATTTGGGTAGCAATAAGCCTCCCCAAGGTCCCAGTATTCTCCGCACTTTTCCAGTGGAAGTCTCATCCCCCTCAACCCTCTACAAATATTTTGTCTGGTGTCAGCCTAGCTCGGCACCATTTTTTTTTTTTTTTGGTGGGGTGGGGAGGGAAGGGGAGAGCTTATAGTGTTTCTTGTAATTTCTTCACCTCTTTTCCATAACCACAGCAAATAACCTTGCGGTATTGCAACAGCCTCTTACCATTGATTTCTCGCTGGTAAGAACCATTGGTCTTCTCTGGGATTTGGGTAGCAATAAGCCTCCCCAAGGTCCCAGTATTCTCCGCACTTTTCCAGTGGAGGTCTGGTTTGTGCTGTCACTCCTCGGTCTTCTCATCCTCTACAAATATTTTGTCTGGTGTCAGCCTAGGCCGGCACCATTTTTTTTTTTTAATTTTAATTTTTTTTTGGGTGGAGGGAAGAAGGGGAGAGCTCATAGTGTTTCTTGTCATTTCTGTTCCTTGGTTCATTTTTGTGTGGTGTTAGCTGAGACCGATGTAATTTATTAGGGTGGGGGGGAGAGATTATGAAGTGATGTTTCTTGCAGTTTCTATTCCTTGGTTCTTGTTGTGGTGTTCTTCGTGTAGTTTTGTTTTCTCCCTGTTGTAAATTTCTTGTGACTGGTTACCCTTTGTAGCTTATGCGGGTTGGTTTCCGCATTCAGGGATTTTCCTTAAGATTGCAGCTGTTTTGATAATTGCCGTTCTTTGTATGGTTTCAGTGGTCCCTTTGATTCCAATTTCTCCCAGTCTTTTCTCCAAATTATTATTATTATTATTATTATTATTATTATTATTATTATTATTATTATTATTATTATTATTATTTGTACTCACTAGGAATTCTCACACAGATCATCACAACCGGTGGTATTCCCTGGAGTCTGAGTGACAACAAGTTTCCTCAGATTTCCAGTGTTCTCCACCTTTTTTCGATAGCCACCGCAAGTAACCTTGCAATATCGCAACAGCCGTTTACCATTGATTTCTCGCTAGTAAGGACCATTTGACTTGTCTGGGATTTAGGTGGCAATAAGCCTCCCCAAGGTCCCAGCACTCTCTGCACTTCCAGTGGAGGTCTTGTTTGTGCTGTCCCTCGTCGGTCTTCTCATCCTCCTTGACCCTATGCAAATATTTTGTCTGGTGTCAGCCTAGGCTGGTACCATTTTTTTTTTGGGGGGGGGGGAAGCTTATGATGTTTCTTGTTATTTCTGTTCATTGGTTCATTTTTGTGTCGTGTCAGCTGAGGCCGATGTAATTTATTGGGGCAGGCTCATTAAGTGATGTTTTTGTTCCTTTGTGATGTGGTGTTCTTTCTGTGGTTTTGTTTTCTTCCTGTTGTAGATTCCATGTGATCCTTCGTAGCTTATGCGGGTTATTATTATTATTATTATTATTATTGATCTTATAAATAGAGTAGTAAAAAATTATATAATAAGAGGTTCTGTTTCCTATAATAATTGAATATATATATATATATATATATATATATATATATATATATATATATATATATATATATATATATATATATATAGAGAGAGAGAGAGAGAGAGAGAGAGAGAGAGATATATTAAATAATACTAAAATTTGGCTTCTATTTGTTAGGTGCTGAAGAAGAGAATTTTTAGAATTATCTCAAGTGTAATAAAAAATAAAATATTCTAAATCGTTTTAGAAACGATCGTATAACAAATATTTGTTATGTTTGAATTCTTGAAACTGATATAAATAATGTGCTAATTTTATTTATGTCAACTTTATATATCACACTGTAGTCTTAGGAGTAATATATTATTATTATATTATTATTATTATTATTTATGTATATATTAGTGAAATTAAAGTTGAATTATTTCTACATTTGATTATTGGGGAAGTGGTCGTTTGATCAGTACCATTGGAAAGCCATGAATATTATAACTGTCCTGTTTTTAAATCTCCGAAACAGTTACATGGTAAACAGCTGATGATCCCGTTTTAATATTTCACGCTCAAGTTAAGGTCCCCTGTTTTTGTTTCACTGTTAGATATTTGAATCCCCTTTTTTATTTATGAATTTTCCAACGGTGGGTCGGCTTATGCAAGTGCTAAGTCTGTGATATCTTGGATTTAGTTAGTTTCTCTAGGAATTTAAACTGCATTTTCTTTCTTCGTTTAAAATGACTCAAAGCTTCTTTAGACTATATATATATATATATATATATATATATATATATAGAGAGAGAGAGAGAGAGAGAGAGAGAGAAAGAAAGAGAGAGAGAGAGAGAAATGGTGCTTACCAGCATAAGTAGGATGTTTAATTTGCACAATGATTTTAAAAAGCAGGTTTTAAAAACTAAATGTCTCAGTAAAATCAAATCCCATAATGGTTAAGTGAATTCTTTGGAATCCTATCTGTTTCTGATGACAACACTTTAGCATAACTATTTCAAAGAGAAAGATATTTTGAATACTAATAATAATAATAATGGCTGTGAAGTCAGAACTCCAATCCCGGAAGGCGAACCATTCACATCAATTTACAATCCGTTATAACCTCTAAGGAATAGGGAAATAAAAATAATATTGATTAAGAAAAAATGTAGGACATAAGGTAAACTTCAGTTTGTAATGCATTATAGAATCTCATACAGCAGCCATTTTATTTACATAGCTTTTGTCTTATTTCCATGCCATCTCGATCTTTTCTTCTTTTTATTTTCTCAAAATCTGCCCACCATAATAAATTTAATTTATATTTTAAGATATATTCCAAAGCTGTTGGAGCAAAAATAAAATTAATTTATAAATAGTAAAGTATTATTCAGTGGGAGTGGGAGAGAGGTAGTACAAAGAAGAAGAATGGAAAGGAGGAGGAGGGGGGAGGGAGGAAATAAGAATATGAATAAGCAGAAGAATAAAAAGGAAAGGATTAAAAAAAAGAAGAAGAAAAAGAAGAAGAAGAAGAAGAAGAAGAAGAAGAAGAAGAGGGGGCGAGTGAGGAAGGGAAGGGAGAAGAAGAAGAAGAAAAAGAAGAAGAAGAAGAAGAAGAAGAAGAAGAATGTGGAAAGAAGAAGGAAGAAAAGGAAGTAGAACAAGGCTGAGAGGAGGAGGAGGAGGAGGAGGAGGAGGAAGAGGAGGAGGAAGAGAATAATAATAATAATAATAATAATAATAATAATAATAATAATAATAATAATAATAATAATCAACAGAAACAAGAAGAATGGGAAAAGAAGAAGGAAGAAGAAGAGGAGGAAAAAACAATGCGAACAAGAAGAAGAAGAAAAAGAAGTGGATATAGAGGGAGGAGGAGACGAAGGAGCGGTGGTGGTGAAACTTTCATAATAAAAAGAAGGTAGAGGAGTGAAATAAAAAAGAAATTAAAAAACGAGCGATTATTATTGCTGTTTCCGCCATTAATTTTTCCTCAGCTTTTGGATCAATAGGGCCATTTTTATGATGCTAGTTATTCTTTCGATTCTGTAAAGGCAACTCTTTAGCAGAGAAACACTCCTGATATTTCTTCACACTTTGTTTCCAAAGATAATGGCTGATACATTGGTTGGCATGTCTGCTGTGGCTTTATTAAATTTGAATGGCCTGATTTTTATTTTAAGTGTGGGTGTACGGTTAGGTGGTGGTAAGGTAAGTGGCAGGCTGGTTGTACTTCAGTAAGCAGATAAATGTTTACAGACAACAAAAACAAATGAGCAAATCTGTGTGTGTAAATGCTTATATATATATATATACTAGAAGATACCCGTCTCAGAACGGGTAAAATTAATTCCCAGACGGAACAGTTTTGCTTGCAACACGTTTATGTCCCCTTATGAAGATTTAAATCAAGAAATAATGATAATAATTCTAGAATCCTTATGTCTAAAATTTAAGGCTTAAGCTTAAGGGGTCTTAAAAAGAAATTGAAATTCAGGGAATCTTCTTTACTTGGTGTCTAATGACTATGGATCAAATTTAATGCAAATTGGAAATATTTGAATTTCCAAATCAGGGGCTGTGCTTATATTATGCCTCCTAAACGTCTTTAAAATACTTCAAATAAACTGAAATTTGGGGAATATTTATTAATTGATGTCTAATACCTATTGTTAAAATTTCATAAAAATCAGAACTACCTGAATTTTCACAAAGGGTTTCCATCCCTTCTTTGTCCCTTTTGCATAAAACTAACTTAAACTAAATATAGCCCACATTACCACACCTTACGCCTATCAGCTGTGTTAAAAAAATGTATAATGATCGGTTAATTAGTTTAGGAGTGGATTCTATACATAGAAATATATTAACAGACACCTACTTAACTTTATATAAATAGATAATATCATTATATGTACATTTACATATACATATATTCACATGTGCATGTATATTTTTGTTTGTATATAGTGAATATACACAAGTGGGTGTTACACACACTTATAGATGCATGTATAATACATATTGAGGCAGTAAATCTTCATTAAAACCTTTATTAAAACAATAAACCATTTTCTTTTCATCAATTAAAAAAATGTTCCTATTTTTAAATGAATTATTTAGTGAGGTCAACATTTTGTAGGAACTGTCCAAAGTGTATAGTTAATATATTTGTGTATAGGTTTAGCTAATTAAGGCATATTTACCTCTGCCAAGGAGGTTATGTTTTCAGTCGAATTTGTTTGTTTGTGTACAGCCTAACGTCGACATCGCTTGACCAATCGTCACCAAACTTGGTCAAAATATCGATCAGAGTCTAACTTAGAACTGATTTAATTTTGAGATATCTAAGTCAAAGATCACGGTCACGGAAAAGGTGAAATTCACACTTTTGACGATAACTTTGGTTCTGTTCGTCGTATAGACTTGCTACTTGGCCCATATTGTAGCCAATGCAGTCCTGCATCTTATATGATCTTGATCTGGATCTTTGGCCTTGACTTTGAAAAGTTCGATCAAGGTCGAAATTTTGATGAAATTTCAACTTCCAATTTTTTTCAAATTTGATGTATAGAGCTGATTCTTTTTTATAACAGTAACCACCATTCAAAATTTCAGCATGATCATATAAATACTTTTTTGAGTTATCAACGTTTTCATAGGAAAACTTCAGGAATACATCATACAATATGGAGAAGTAAGGCCCAGATAAGACTTTGCCCCATCCTTACGTTGTCAGGTGGAGATATGCAGTCTCACAACTGACATTTTCTTGTTTATATATATGATGAGTCTTGAAAAGACGAAACAGCTGTCTGTGGATGACTATATTTTATACTAGCGGAATCCGTGGGAAAAACTGAGGAACCTAAAAAACTCCTGCTCCTATCCCTGACCCCGTATTACTATTATTATTTTGTAATTTCCATTAATATCAATTTCAAGTGAAAAATTTAGTCTTTGCTGTTTGTGGATGTTCAGTATAAACGCATACCCCTCAATATTTTCATAAACCCCCATTTATTTTTGTTGCCTGGTTCAGAGATAGGAAAATAATAATTCAAAATCTTTCATTAAAACTCTGCGGTCTTCTAACATAATGTAAAAGCAGTATCGAACAGAAACATTCAAATTGATTTTGATGCACCATGTACACCCTGCTCAACACATTTGCTTTTCCTATGCATGGGTAATTGGAACTATGTTGCCCTATAGTCGTTGATAGTCATGAAGTAGATACTGCCATGAACTGACCACTTGGGTTTGCCAAGTTCGAATCCTGTCGGTTACATAGCACTACTTTCACTATAGATCTGATTATAGAAATAACTGAGGAAAACCGATGCCAACAAAAATAGGAATATAACTATCTCTCCTTTATAATTAAGTGAAATTGTACTTGTCGTTTAACATATTCTTTTGAAATAAATCTACATTCTGAATCTCTGCCTTATATCTGTTAATTCTTCTTTCTATAATGCAATAAAGAACTTATATATATACACATCGACCAACCATAGGTATTAGACACATTGATGGCACGGCGAGAAGAACAGACAACGAGAAAGAAAGCAACAACGAAGAAACTACACAGCGAAGAGAAGGGAACGAGAAACGTAGGTGCCAATAACTAAGAGGATGTTATCATGAGGAAAGAACACTACCCCACTCCTCAACAAAGGCGAAGTTAATGCCTGGGAGGATGATATCATGTCAGCAGAACAGATACTACACTATTCCCCCTTCAAAACGAGAACGTAATTAAAAAAGGAGGATAGTATCATGAGGAATGAACAAAAGAGAAGGTAAGGTCTGAGGAATGTATTATGACGGATAAAAATATACTACATTATCCCCCAAAGGAGGAGATACAGCCTGAGAGGAAAAGAAATAAGTGGTAATGCATGGGAGGATGGTATCATGATGAACGAACGGTCAAAAGTCGTATCATGCTAATTCATATGAAAGAAAAGGTATTGTAACTAAAATACTGAATATTATCTAAAAATAATTTTATTTGTGTGAAAAAAATAAACAAATATGAATGTTTTGATGTCGTGCATATAATATCAATATATATATAAAAAATATGAAAACGCTTTTTAAAAAGCAGAAGGGCAGAACAGAAAACAGGTTGTCTTCTTATATGTGTGTGTGTGAGAGAGAGAGAAAGAGAGAGATGAGATAGATTTCACTACATTCATCGCCCAACGCATGCTGTTTTTTTTTGGGGGGGGGGCGCAGTATGCAAAAACATGTCTTCTTTCGGTCAGGTCTTGCCAGCTAAGGGCAAGGAAGAAGGCCCCACCCAGAAATCATGTTGTTTGTGTGATTTTCGTTTGGTGCCCACCCCCCCTTTGATATCTGACCCTCTAAACTTTTCCATTAAAATGACTAATACTATGTAATAATAATTTGAGTGTTGGTTCTAAACATACAGACACAAAATTTTCATTATAGTAAAAAATAAATATTAAGTATTTATTTTTTCAATCGAATCCATTGATTTAGAGGTCTATGCCTTAAAATAGATTAAGAACCATACTATATAAGGTTGCCACAAGGTTTTTTTTTTCATATTAACCACATTATGTCGCCAAAGATGGACCTCAAATGTATAATTTTGCAAGGGAATTTTGCCTTACATTTTTATTAAAACATGAATTTGATTTAATTTAGATTTGTTCCAAAATTTGTAAAAATAATACATACCATAAAAACATATTTGAGAAAAATTGCCAATATTCTTTTAGAAAATATATGGGCATAAGTTCAAATCAAGAGCACAGAAGATGTTACCAAGTCTGCTGCAAAGAATATAAGCTCCCTTTACCGGGCTAGAAAATTACTCACACCTGCCAGTATCCTATATCTCTACAAAGTCACCATTCGCTCTTGCATGGAGTATCGTTGCCACATCTGGGCTGGTGCAGCAACCACTAGCATTTCCCTTTTGGACAGAGTGCAAAAAATAATTTCTAACCTAATAAGTCCTGCACTGTCTGCCAAGCTCCAGCTCCTTCCGCATTGCTGCAGAGTTGCAACCCTGTGCTTGTTTTATGCGTATTTCCACGGAATGTGCTCCAATAAACTTACTGCACTTGTTCCCTCTAAAAAAATACCTTGGACTCACTCGACTTGCAGTAAAATCATACTCCTTTACTGTAGAGCTCTACACTATAGAGGTCCTGGAAGATTTTCTACTCTGATAACTTCTTTCCTCGAACCGCTTACCTTTGGAATTCCCTCTCTTCTTCATGTTTTCCAGACCGTACCAACATGCAGAAATTTAAACAAACCTCTTGCTTCCAAACTCCCCACCTAGGTTTCCACCTTATAAGTCTGGACCCTATCACAGTAGCCCCTTACGTCTCTAATATCAATATGACTTGTTTGGGATGAATAAAAGTAAAATGAATAAATAAAAACAAGATGCAAAAAAAAACTTACATTTGGCTTTTATTTTATTTTTTCTATTTTTTTAATGATGTGTTAAAAAAAATATACAGTTGAAAGAACACATACGTTATTCAAACAAATTCTCTTATTTGGGCAATAAAATATAATATAGTCAATATTTTGTATTTTCGCTCTTTGCAATTAATGCTGTTTGACTCTTTTTATCATCTATTCATGTAAGGGAATCTAGGAACAGGGTGACCCAAATTAAATGCCACCCATCCATGGAATTGTTGATAAAATTCACAAACCTTTCTGAAATCCAACCATATTTCATAGAAATAAACTTCAGTCTACGCCTGACTTGTCCACTAAGTTTCAGTTATGAATGTCCAACAGTCTTTGTTTTATCGCCATTCAATGATATGCTTCAAATGTGAACCTCTGCAGTACAAGTACACCTGAATATGACTGATTTGGCCTGTAATGTCCCTCTTCAGTTCAAGAATAGTCTGGGGATTGTTTTGATAGACATTATCTTTCAGATGACCCCACAGATGAAAATCTGGACGGTTAAAGTCCAGTGAGTGTGCGAAGCCCATTCAAGATCACACCTCCTACTGATGAGATGTTCACCAAAGTGTCCCTGCATATTATTGAATGGCAATAAAACAAAGTCAGTTAGACATTCATAACTGAACCTTGGTAGACAAATCAAGATTAATCAATATTATACTGACGTTTATTTGTACCAAGTATGATTAGATTGTAGAAAGGATTACAAATTTTATTAACGATGGAAGGCATTTTGTTTTTAAGAAAGGGGGTAGGGTCACCCTATATTTAGATGTTATTATATTTTCACTGACATTAAAACATTTGCAGACATATTTTAACTTTTTATTTTTCAATTTTTCACCTAAAGCATTCTTGACTTTCTTCAAATTCTTGAATTTCCCCATAATATTTAAATTGGGAGAATTTGATAGCCACTTTAAAATGCGGATTCGTTTGCTAGAAAGCCAATTTCAAATGGAAAATACAGCAATGATAGAGGATATTATCTTGCTGAAATATACGATTTCTTGAGTTTGGTAATGAGTGTTTGAATGCCAAGACTTTCTGAAACTTTTAGGTAAGTCATTGAATTTATCTGACTTTCAATGATATTTTGGTCATTATTTTTCTTTTCTTGTTCTATGTAACCTCATGTAAAATAGTAATATTTATATTCTACTTTTATGTTTGTGGAACAACCACGTGTTGGAGTACCTTCTCCAAGCAGGCGGTCACCATATTGAATGTGTTTTCTTGGGAACACACTAGGGTCGGAAATAAATTGAGAAATAACAATGATGAATAAACAGTAATATTAAAGAGACGGTTGAATTTACATATACACTTATAGTCATCCACAGACAGACTGTTTCGCTGTATCACAGCTCTTCAGTGCGGCTAGACTACAACCATCTAGTTGATAGTCAGAAGCTCTTACCACTAGGCTAGGGGAGAAGCACTTGTAAATGATATCTACAATATCTTTTTGTATAAACATTGATTGCTGCTTTACAGTGCTCGAGTTGTTCATTTACAAAGAGCTTTGCTAAGAAGCAGCAGGTGATATCACTTAACAACAGTGCTCGATTCGAGAAGAGGGCTTCCTATAGTCATCCACAAACAGATTGTTTCGCTGTATACCATCTCTTCAGTGTGGTTTCACTAGCACCACTCCCAAGCCAGGGATTGAACCTTCAACTATCTAGTTGATAGTCGACAGCTCTTACATACATTTATTTCAAAGACAAATGTAAGAGGGACATAATAAAATATCATACATAAATATTAAAGGTGTAATTACTAACGTAAGAGTTCTGTTAAAACTAACTACGCACAATCAAAATAAACATGTGTTGCCAGGGTAAAAAGATTATAGAGAATGCATGGGAATACAGTAAATACGACTTACTTTGATATTGCCTGTGAACTATTCACAGTATGAATCCTGCAATTAGTAGATAGGAGCCATGCTAAAGGGTTAGCTGTCTGCGTACATTACACGAATAGATCTTTCAAACTATTTTTTCTCAAATCTTTTCTCTGTAATTGATTGCAAACAGTGAGGAAACTAAATATTTATTTCTCTTTCAAAACACAGCCGATTTGCAGTAGTTTGTCGTAAGTTAATAAAATGTTATTTAAATGTTATCATAAACAATTGAACCTAGTCGACTATGACTTTTTTAGTAATAAAAAATGTAAAAAATAGACTAACAAGTAATTTATTTTAAAATGAAAATACTGCAAAGAGAAAACAAAGAAGGAAAAAGGGACAGAAAACTCTTTCCTTTTTTCTTTCTTTTCTCTTTGAAGATTACAAAGTATACCGCTTTGGTGTTCGTTTCTAACAAATAACTTTTGGAGGTGATGTGGTGTCTACATTAAGGACACATCTAACCTCCACATCATCCGGTGTCATACCTTCTAAGAAAATATTGAAATGTATGCCTTACAGAATTAAACTGAATTGTTAAATTTACATATTCAATAAAAATGTAAGCGCATAATTCTGTAACTAAGTAAAATTATGCTAAATACAACTAAAATGAAAACCACTTACTTTCGTCTGGAAATTCTGAAATATTTAAAGTGTAAATTTTACATGGGTAGATGCTTTTTTAACAAATTTTATGCTGAAAATCACCTATGCACATTACACAAGGGCACACATTACATCTTTTTCTATGGTACACTCGATTCAGCAACAGCTTTTAAGATTATAACATTTTTTTTTATAAACTTACATGTTTAATTTTTAGAGGCGTCTATGGGTGGGTTCAGTTACTTATGTTAGTTTAACGTAAATTGACCGCCTGCACGGGAGAATGTCACCTCATACCATCTGGAGGTCCATTTATGTTAAGCTTACATAGCGAACTGACCTCTCCTCGCCATCTAAATATTAAAGAGATACGTTTTTTTTATTTTTTTATAATCTTAACATTATACAAAATATATAGAGTCACTCGTTGGGAAGCTGTACTGATACATTCTTTGAAATTCTGTGTAAAGTGGTTAAAGTGCCCACAACAGAAATTTTCTCTAGAAATACACTGTTTGTTGTTTTAGATAAAATACACCATAAGGTCTCGAACTGTGGCATTCGTAAAAAGAAGGCCATTTTATTGAGTCTCGTTTTTCTGCTGACGTCACGGTGGTTTGTGCTAAGCAGATAAACAAGACGCTTCAAAGGAAACGTTTACACACTACATATGGACATATGACGGTGGTCATTTCTGTCTGAAATTATTTTATCTTTGATCTAGTAATTGTTTGGTATTTTAAAAAATAATACCGATAGTTGTGTTCATGTCGTTGTCAACATAGAAACATAGATGAATTCTGGTAGAAGGACATGAGTCGTCCTATGGCACTAGTTCCTTGTCTTCATCTTTGTATGCGTCCAGTGACGACAGCAGCCTTATAGTTGAATTTGATTTCTTGGTCAATCCAGAATTTATCCAACCGCTTCTCAAATATCTTTACAGTTTCGGCTTCAATTACACTTGATGGCAATCCATTCCACAAATCAACACAGCGATGGCTGAATGAATATTTTTTCAGGTTCAAACGTGCCTGTGTCTTGTAAAGCATCTGACTGTGTCTCCTGTTTCCCACTCTTGTATTTTTTCTAGTCAATTGTTTATCCGCATTGAAATCATAGGTAGAAGTCTGCAAGTGATTTGAAGGTAAAATTATATAAAACTCATTTAGAGTTAAATTCAAGATGGATACCCAAATCTTCCTAGGAATATTTTAAATAATAAACAAATACTTACTTGTTTTCCCTAAAATTTGAAATATTGTTTTTACAAAATATCAAGTCTGCATAACATAATACGTTTTATTTGTCTTAGTACAAAATTCTAATTTATTTTTGAACGCATATGAAATTTAATTTTATGCCTACCAAACGACACCTGTTGTAATACTACACTTCATCTTTTCTGTCCTCCATCAGTGATGGAGAAATCATTCTAGACTGAGGCAATTTAAATAATTGTCCCAATCCAGAGGGCCCCTTTTTATGGAGTTGGATTTTCTGTGTCTAACTCTGCCCTCGTGGTGAGGCAAGTAAATAGAGACTAGAAATTCCGTTGAAACGTGTTTCTTTTTGTATAAAAAGAATGTTCAAAATTTATTTTTTCGGACAAAAAGTTCTTTGTGTCTGATAAAAGAGTTAAAATATGTTTTATATCTTTCGAAATTTCTTTTCTAATCAGTTTACAAACATGGACACTCAAAATCAAAGAACAAATGACGTCAAAGTGTGGATTTCTCACACATAGACGTGAAAATCTTGAAATTCACTAATTCGTTTATACCTAAATTGAATTTCACACCAAGCCTTTTAAAATGTTCAAAGTGTTTTTCGCATTTTGACCTTTCTCTTGTAAGGTTTACCAATGCTGGGGATCAGACAAAAACCTACCGAACAAAAGCCCACCATATAATTAAAAGAAAAACGAACAAAAGGCAAATAGCATAAAATAAATAAATTTAAAAAGTTTTTTAATATTTTATATTTAACTTATTTATAATTTAATTATCAATGATTTTTGTCAATATTGTTTTTTTTTGACAAAAATCTTTGATTTAATTTTGAAGATAACCTTATAAATGCAACTGTGTTCTTTTTAAAAGTTACCTAGCGAATTTATGCGATGGTATAAATGGAAGTGGAAAATGGCACAGGTAAAAATGGCACAATGAATAAAAGGAAAAATGTTCAACATAAAGATTCCCGAATTTGACAAGACACATCTGAAGAAGGTCGGATGTTACATCAACCAAAACATTGTAAGAATAACGTCCAAGATCAGAAAAGTAGTCCAAGTAATCAAAATCTAAATTTTGGATAAGTAGCTGATCAGCATTTCTTCTCTGCTTTTGTCTGAGAAACGCCATAGTCCAAGGACAGGATCCTCAATTGTGCTGTGTCTGACCAGGGGTGGGTCTGCAAGCTGAGAAAAATGGCTATATACTTGATTTTACTTCAACCCATCCATGTATATTTACAGTTTTACACTTGAGATAGCAGGGTCAGTTGGCAGGGGAAGACCAAAGAAAACATGGGAGGAAGTGATAAGAATAGATTTGAGAGAATAGAGAGGAATAAATAAAGACTTGACCAGAAATAGGTTAATTTGTTATTCAATTTCTAAAAGCTGTCCAACACATGCCAGCATGTAAAATGTTCAACTGAATATGATGATGATGAAGGAGAACCTTGGCATTGATAATCTTCTTTGTTCTCAACATGATTGATCCTCAGCCACCGCCTTCTAGTATCTATTTGGGAGGAAAATAAAAAAAAAGAAATAAGGTTTTTATTTTTAGAAGAATCAGATTGAATAGTACAGTTAAGGATGAACTTATAGATACTAGGGCATGACGTGACCAGCCGATTAGTCGGATCGGGCTTCTCCAACTTCCTGTCTAGCCGAAGTAAGGGCTGAAGTGGACGAATGTCTAACCACCAGGATCTCGTCCTATGGCATCACGGGTGACCACCCACGGCCATAGGTGGCCCTGTTTTCGGGATGGGGGATACCTTTCTGCATGGATTTACAATCGGCAAATTCGTGGTGTGAATTTTATTACCCAGACTGTAGAGTTCTTTTATACTGTTGAATATTAAATCTCGTAAACTGTCCACTGAATTCTATTGAAACTTAACAGCTTTTAAAAAATATGAAAATTTCTTTTTATTTTAGCTTAAAAAGAAAAAAAATATATCTTTTTTTTTTTTTCAGATATTTCGGTTGGCCTTTGTTTTGTTTTGTACATTCTAGTGTTGGTCTCATGCTATCCTTCTATAATCTACTTTTTTATTTACTAATGAGTCACCACTTATCAAGGCTAAAAGCCACTCAAAGATTAGGGTTAATAAAATGGATAGATTGTTAGTTGATTGATCGGGAATATTATGAGAGGGTTGAAAATGATGAATGCAATGAACAAAATGTGATTACTTATGAGAACGGTTTATGACAAGTATTTGTTTGTATTTGATTTGAAGACGACCATGTTGTAACTGCAGGGAAGCAATCTTGTGGCAATGTGTTCGACAGATGGACAGTTATCGGAAATAAACTCTGTTCATGTAAATTCCGTTTGATGTTAGGCACATGGAGGAAGAAAGAAAAGTTATTTGCAGTTGTAGTAGAAAGACAAGTTCTTGGTGTGAATATCTCACAGAAAGAAATCGAAGATTGAAGCTCAGTTGAGCACTTTCCATGGAAATAACGATAGAGCAGAGAAAGACTAGCAACGTCTCTCTGTGAGAAAGAGACTGTAGCAAAAAGAAGTCATCCCCCACTAGATTGTGAACTCGATTTTGTATTTTGTCACGGTAAAAAAGAATGATCAGATGTTGCAGCAGTACTCCTTATATAGGTAGAGGATTGCATCAAGGGTCAAGTATTTTCTGGAGCAGTAGAATGATGCAACCACGTCTGTTGGTTATGCATACATGCATGAACCTGTTACTTAATGCAGATAACTATAGTGTTGCAGTAAACATAGCATGCACATGTTTATTTATGCAGAATATAACTGATATCCGGTTCTTTGCAATTTCATACTGACCTGTGGTAATATCAAAACAAACAAAAAAATACTGAAACATTCTTGATTTTATGCGCTTATTTGTGGCAACTCGTTAATAGGTTTTACACTTTGAGGAGATGGAGAAAGATAAGGATGAAGGTAGTTTTGCCTGCATCCAGACACAGGATGCAATGAATGTCATTTACATAATGAGAATTTTGTGAGATTGAAGCGGAGGCAGGAGTGGCAAAACGGATAACGACACAGACAATTGAATCAGCTATACAGAGTTCAAATCGAGTTAGATCTATGGCATTCGCTTTGTCACGTGTGGCAGATTTTATAAACATGAGATTTTCTTTTTGTTAGTTTTAATTAAGCTTTGCCTCATCCCGAAAATATCTCCTTTTATTTTTATCAAAAGCTAGTAACCTTTTTTCGTTTCTATAAACATAAAAATATATCCATTTCTTTCCTCTCGCCCCCTCTCTTAATTCGGCAAAGTAAAAGGTTAATGGCATGACTGAGGGGCAGTGTGAACTGCTCGTGTTTCTGAATCTTTTTCATACCTATATGCAACAGACTAAGAACCTTTTGGTGTGGCTAGCGCCATGATGTCTGAGCTTCGAAGTAAAGCACGGCTCCACTAGATTCATAATCACTTCTCAAATGCACCTTTCCCAATTTCCTTCTTCGAATCAAATTCGCTTCAGAAAATGCAAAATGAGGAAGCAATGTCATGCACTATCATGTGACCCGACGTCATCGGCGACATCAGCGACCCATCAGAAAAATCATCCACTTTTCTCATATATACGAGTCTTGGCCAAAAAGTTTTCTAGCTTTCATCCTGTCATCAGAAACGTCATCCTTAAAAAATTTCCGGACCATAATCTTCCATCTATTCTCACCACCATCAACCTAAACGTGCTGAACATTGTCTAAACCCGGAGCTGGAATCAGTCTTTAAAAAATAAGTCAAAGATCATTTGTTGACATTTATGCAGATGACACAACCATCTATGGCAGCACATTGAAGAGCAGCAATGATTAAGATCTTTCTGGTTCTTTCTATTGCGATATTGAGCATGTGGTACAATTGGGAAAAAGGTAGCTGGTTACTTTTAATGCGTTCAAAACCAAGCTTTTCTCTTTTCACCACCAACGCTCTGAGCACAACTTGACCCCAATTGAAACAAATGTCTCTCATCTTGAGGAAACCCCTGCTTTGACAAGTTTCTAGGACTGACCTTCACTCCACACCTGAAATGGAAGACTTACATCAAATATGTTGCCAAGGTCTCTGGAAAAATGATTGGATTATTCTACCACTCCAGAAGGTATATCACTCCGACACAATCCTCTACCTGTATGAGAACAAAATACGTTATAAGATAAAGTACTTTTGACACATCTGGGGAGATTCTGCTCAGAACACCATTTCCTGCCTTGACAGAGCATAAAACCGACTTCGAAATCTAGTGGGCAATGTCCTCTTCTCTTCCCTACAGCCACTTTCTCACAGAAGAGAGGTTGCTAGTCTTTCTCTACTCTATCGTTATTTTCATGGCAGTTGCTCGACTGAGCTTCAATCTATAGTTCATCCCTGTTAAACATTTGTAACAAAAACTCGTCTAGCTACAACCACTGTAAAAAAAATTTCCTTTCTTCCTCTGTTCACCTAAAACTAAATGGAGCTTCCATAAGCAAAGTTTCTTTCTCAGAACTACCCGTTTGTGGAAAACAATACCACGGAGCTGCTTCTCAGCTGACTACAATATGTTCGTTTTCAAGTCCAATGTAAGCAAATTCTTGTTGAGCCGTCCTCTTAAATAATCAAATTCTTCCCAATTTCCACCATAATTTCCAATCAACACGGTGTGGTTTCACCGTTCACCTGAAACTCATTAACCCCTATCCTCAAGTGGCCTTTGATAAGTGGTGACACCTTAGTAAAAAATAAAATAGATTGCATTTTTTATTTTATCAGAGAAATCCAATTTTTAATTGAGAGAAAACATTCAACCTGTCGCCTTGGAACCAATTTCATTTTGTGTGCTTTGCTATCCATAAAAGATGAATGAGAGAGATTAGAGATAATCAGGAGGTCAGTCGGACGTTTATGACTTAACGTCCAGCAACATAGAGAATATTAGTATTATCTACATACAAATAACCTACCCCAAGGTAGAGAGCAACCACTATCTGTGAGTACGGACTGTGCTTTATATATATGTAATGTATAATGTTGTACTTACTTTTTTGTATTTGTTCTAAAATGATAAACTTAACTGCAACCATAAAATTACCTTCTCTTGTTAAAAAAGAATTTGTTTAAATGTATATATGTTTTAAGACGATCACGTTTAGGGTCACCAGTGTTCGTAGAGCTCCCAAACAGAAGTATTAGAAGTACTAGGAAAAGGAATACCAAGTACAATTCATGCATTTATTTACAAATACAAAAACGTAAACACAACATTATACAAAACATGAATCCTTGTGCATGGAAGCTACTTGCTTGGTCATAAAGAGCTTAGTAATATGTGGAGTATTCTTCTATGGCCGGAGAGCTCAAATCAAGTCAATATAGGAGGTTGAGTGTTTTTGCACTTAAAAAGTTTTGTTACGGCGAAGCACTTTGCTTTCGAGGAAGCGCCCTGAATCTGCCGATTTCAGTTTGGTGTAGCTGTCTAAGCTGATATGATGTGAAAGTACTTGAAATCGGTGATGTGGGCAGTGCATGATCTCCCTTCATACATCTAGAATATGTATTTTTTATTGATTGATTAATTGATTGACGATGATACATAACATAATCTCTCTCTCCCTTTCTCTTTTCTCTTACTCTTTCTCTCTCTCCCTCTCTCTCTCTCCCTCTCTCTCTTTAGTCATTTTGTTAAATGGTTACAGAAATCGATGATGTTTTAAAAGGAAAGAGCATCCATCTTAACCAATATTTCAAATCGTTATAGCTTATTAATTGTACTAATTAAGAAGCTGCTATGTCTTCTTGTGATCTGTTTCCCCCCCCCCCCATCTTCACTCTCTCTTGTTAGTTATTTTCTTCATTTTTACCCTACAGAAATACATGATGTTTTAAGAGATTGATATAAACGAAAGCGTAAAAAGCAAAAATTCTAATGCAGATTCCAAATCTTGAAGAATTTTAGCAATTGGCAGTTTTAAGCTTTTACAATGATTAGTAAAGCACAGAAAAAACAAAAAAAAAATAAAAAAGAATTTTTTTAAATTATGGATTAAATGAATAGTTAATGTAAAATCTTAAGCCATTTTGACAATAAAATTCTGCTTCTTCTCCTCCTTCTACACCTTCTTCTTTTTCTGTTTCTTCTCATCCTTCCCTCCTCCTTCTCATATCCCACATCCTTCTTCTTCTTCTTCTCCTCCTCCCAATTGTCATTTTCCTCCCTCTTCACCTTCTTTTTCTCTTTCTCCTCCTCTTTCCCCCCTCCTCCTTCTAATTTTTCCCCTTCTTCTTCTTCTTCTTCTTCTCATTTCCTCCTTCTTCTTCTTCTTCTTCTTCTTTTTCTTCTTCTTCTTCTTCTTCTCATATACCTCGCCCTTCTTTTTTTGTCTTTTTTCTCCTTCTCCCCCCTCGCCCTTCTTTCAATATCTCTCCTCTTTCTTCTTCTCTTTCTTCATCTTCTCCTCCCTATCCTTCTTCTTCTTCTTCTTCTTCTTCTTCTTCTTCTTCTTCTCCTCATATCCTTTCTCTTCCCCCTTCATCTTTTTGTCATTTTACTTCTTCTCTTTCTCCTTATATTCTCTCTCCTCCTTCTTCTTCTTAAATTTTACGTTCCTGATAAAAAAAAGCAAAGCCTTAGTGTGAGAGATTTAATTGTCAAGATGAGAAATAACGAATTGACTAAGGTAAAAGAAATAGCATTTTTACCAGCAAACAACAGTTTGCTATGTATGGTTAAAGAATCAAGTTTATGAGCAGGCATAGACCCATATGTCCGTCTGTCAAGGAGAAAGAGAGCACATATTAGGATGTTTATATATATATATATATATATATATATATATATATATATATATATATATATAAAGTAATCCAGCAAAAGATATAAGCGTCAACTAATATCTTATAATTAGTGAAACATCCGGATAAAAACTGAAGCTCAATATACTGGATAGATCATTAATATTATAATATAAAATGAAATAATAAAATAAGGTACCAATCAAATTTTATTAGAATTCAAAGTTCAAGCAATTCTTTCGGTTTCTCGTATTTGGACTGTCACTCATCACCTGGATTGGTCTTCGGTCAACCTTCTGGATATCGTTTCTGATTATGTTTTTTAAATTGTATGACTTGGATGGATTGTACAGATTTAACAAAAAAGTATGTTTTTGGGTTAATATATTTGATGTTATATATTTTTATGTATTTTTGTATATATTTTTATATATTTTCAAAGTGTAATTTTATTACCTGTAGTAATATCACCGCGGTAATGGTCCTCTGAGGAGAAGAATTATCTTTGAAAACTCATGAGCTAAGGACGTTAAGATACTTTGCTTGAACTTTGCATTCTAATAAAATTTGATTGGCACCTTATTTTATTATTTCATTTTATATTATAATATATATATATATATATATATATATATATATATATATATATATATATATATATATATATATATATAAAGTAAGTTGAGATGAATAAAATCAGTACATTATTTATATCAGTTCCGAGAATTCAAACACATAATGTACTAATTTTATTTATCTCAACTTACTTTATGATAGCTCTGATTGATCTGATACTAATAACTGCAGTATTTGGAGTACTTGAATGCCTGTATTTTGACTATACCTAT
>OY744524.1:61965917-62128417 GCA_963556195.1 Sepiola atlantica
TTATGCTTCTGATCAATTTTAAGGAAAATCGCTGCCCTTATTTGGTTTTTCAGTTTATTTATAAGCAGAAATAGCAAGGAATTGAAGGACTAACACATTACAGAATCATAAATTTATATTATTTGGATTATTCAGACTGCTGTTCTCATCTTGGAAATTATTATCACAACGTTTCAGCCAATATAACCTCCAAACTTCTTCAGGACCCATGGAGCAATGGTGATAAGTGCTAAATAATAATTAGTTCTAAGTGACAGTCTTCTGAGGTTTAAAGGTTCAATCCTCATACTAAAAATATAATTACAAATTACTTAAGACTTCTATCGGTCATGACTGATGGAATGAGAGCAAGTCACTCCCGTGGATTAAATAAAGGGTTCCTTCAAAATTCTGCATAGATTCCCGAGTTTGACATAAAAATTCCCGAATTTGACAAGACACACGAGAAGAAGGTTGGACGTTACGGCGGCAGAAATGTTGTGATAATAACATCCAAGATGAGAACCGTAGTCCGAATACTTTAAATAATTCAAGTTATCAATCCTCATCTAAAAAATTCCGAAACATAAAATCATAAATGTAGGAATAAGTAGATGTAAAAGTCATGGTTTTGTTCGGAGGAGGATTAAGAAGAAAGACTGAAGTTTACACTGCTCTGGGTCACTTGTTCTGGATCAACTGCCAGATCATTTCTATTCTACCCAATGGTTTTAGTGTGTGTAAGGAAACTGAACACCTTTTTGTAGCACAATAAGGTTTGAATAGAGGTCTAAAATTTAAGATGGACTCTTGTTCAGACAAAATCAGAACAACACCAACAAAACTATCAAAATAAAAACTCCCTAACAGCAGAAATATATTTCTCATCGGCTCACGTTTACAATGTTTTTTTTCCCATCTACTGTTTTCCATCTGTCGTTTGTATCTCAATAATCTGCAATTGTATCCATTAAGTCTACCATGCACCGCACACACATATCTCAATATTCAATTCAACAACATATCTATTACTAATGGAGATTTGGTATCTGTCTGTTTGAAGCTAAAACAATACTATTACTTATATATCTTAAGCCAAAACTATACTATTACTTCTATTATTAATGGAGATTTGGTAATCTGTATGTCTGAAGACAAAACTATACTATTACTTCTATTACTAATGGAGATTTGGTATATGTCTGTCTGAAGCCAAAACTATACTATTACTTCTATAACTAATGGAGATTGGGATCTGTCTGTTTGAAGCTAAAACTATACTATTACTTCTATTACTAATAGAGATTTGGTATCTGGCTGAAGCTGAAACTATACTATTAGTTGTATTACTAACGGAGATTTTGTATCTGTCTGTCTGAATCCCAAACTATATTATTACTGACCAAGTATTTTCTAGAAGAAATTAACTCGAATTACATTTTATTTTTCTTAAAAACATGCTGCAACAATCTACAAGAAAAACTGACTAACCAGAATCAAATATTGATTCTGTTGGAAGATAGCTATCAATGACAAAGAAACAATAAAGAGAGTGACTTTACTTTATATATTAGATAAAAATGTTAGAAGAATGTCAGGCATTAACAGTTCAATTTACAATAATAGTTGTTCATCGGAATAGACTTCAGTCCCTTTTTTATGATGATGGCCATTTAAAAATAATTCGACCCAGGCAAAGTATTTTCTAGAAAGAATTAACTCGAATTACATTTTATTTTTCTTAAAAACATGCTGCAACGATCCACAATTAAAACTGATGAACCAAAATCAAATATGATTACAGTAGAAAGAAAACTATCGATGACAAAGTAACAATAAAGAGACTGGCTTTACTTTATATATTAGATAAAAATGTTAGAAGAATGTCAGGCATTAACAGTTCAATTTACAATAATAGTTGTTCATGTGAATAGAGTTAAGTCCCTTTTTTAACATGGTGGCCACTTAAAAATAATTCCTGCCCGGACCAAGTATTTTCTAGAGAGAATTAACTCGAATTACATTTTATTTTTCTTAAAAACATACTGCAACAATCTACAAGAAAAACTGACTAACCAAAATCAAATATTGATTTTGTTGGAAAATAGCTATCAATGACAAAGAAACAATAAAGAGAGTGACTTTACTTTATATATTAGATAAAAATGTTGCAAGTATTTCAGATATTAGCAGTTCAATCTACAATAATTGTTGTTCATGTGAATATTTTTTTAAAAATGAAAAGTTTGTTTTTACCATTCGGAGTGTAGACTTGAAGATATGCAAGTAATGCTCACATCTTAAAAAAATGTTTTTTTCAATCATTCAGCCGTTTTCCTGTTAAAGAAACAATAAAAAGACTGATTTACTTTATATATTAGATTACATTTTTTTGAAAGAATGCAGATATTAGAAGTTGAATATACAAAAAAAGTGTTTTTGTTTTTAAATGAAAAGCTATTTTTTTTACTATTGAGAGTATAGACTCGGAGATATGCAAATAATGCTCACGTCTTTTCTCCTTTTGCCTTTTTTTACAATCATTCACAGTTTCCTTTTTTTAAAGAAACGATAAAGAGACTGACTTTGTTTTATATATTAGATAAAATTAATGTTGGTAGAATACAGACATTAGAAATTGAATCTACAAAAAAAAAGTTTTTTGAATGAAAAACTGTTTTTTTTTTACCATTGGGTGTGTAGACTCGGAGATATGCAAATAATGCTCACCTCTTTTATTTTTAGTTTTGATTTTTTTCTTTTCAATCATTCAGCAGTTTCCCTTTTCAAGTAGATCTTCTGTTATTCTTTTGCAAAAACAATGCGTCTGTAACCGATGTGCCTATAATTTCTTTGTGCGATTTTATTGTTTGTAAAAAAACAAACGTTTTGGTCTGCTTGCGCTGTCCTGCCATTAGTGAGTTCCAGTGAAATGTGATTGCACCATTAGACGCAAAGACAATAGCCATCAAGACCAATAGATGAGACACTATGTATCCATCATTGAACCTATAAAAAGGCATCAAAGTTGCATTCTTCTCCAAGATATGAAAAATTGTAAAGATCATTAGTTTTGTTAGTGAAATAAAATGCGCAAATCTATGAATGCGTATTTCCTTGCCTATTGATTTTATTTGCAATATTTGCAGAAACTTTTTTGTTTTTTTATGCTCTTGTGTGGCAACAAGACGACGATATTTTTATGATTGGCCATTTATTGTGACTTCCTCACACAAAAAAAATATTACCTCTGAACTAGTGGGATCCATTACTAGCTCAATTGGAATAATAATAATAATAATAATAATAATAATAATAATAATAATAATAATAATAATAATAATAATAATCATCATCATCATCATCTTCATCTTCTTCTTTTGTATTAACCCCGGCATATCGCAGCATCCGCAATAATGGATTTTTGTCTCCACTTTGCACAATCATAGGCTTGGTTCAGGTGAAGGCCGGTTTTACAGAGATCTTTGTGTAGAGTGTCTGCCCATCTCATCATTATCCTTCCTCTTGGTCACTTCCCGGCGACTTCTAATACAAAGGCAAATTTTGAGACGGTGCCGTTGTCGGCCCGCAATACATGTCCGAACCATTTAAGCTGCCATTCGTTCATCTTGCCTTTGATTTGAAATGGTCATTAAAAGTGATGGAAATCTGAGGAGACTTGGTGTCACTCAAATTCCAGGGTACACCACTCAGTGAGCAAATAATAACTTGAGATGAAGAAGGGAAAATAATGGAAGTTATAGAAGTTCCCAATCGAGAGGTTTTATCACCACTTGGCAAACATGAAAACTATAAACATCTGGGAGTCCTAGTAACAGACTCTGGGTCGTTCATAGGGAAGAAAGATACAAAGAAAATGCAATATTGAAACATATACTTTATTAATTGGTCCCCCAATTTATAAAATCGGGGGACTTATGTTTTAAGGCATGTCCGTCCGTCCGGATTTTTCTCCGCAACCATCCACTGAATTTCTCTGAAATTTTGCATGAAGTTGTAACTTTGGTCAGGTTAGAAAGTGACATTCTCCGATTTTTGAAAAAAAATCTGGTTATTCCCCCAGGGGGTCAAAAGGCCCCGAAATGGCAAAAAATGACATTTTTTGCACCATAACTGTTCATCTATCCATTCAATTTCTCTGAAACTTGGCCAAAATGTGGAGGCAATTGTTCCTAATAGAAAATAAGTATCGCTGACCTTGGAAAAAATCTGGTTCGCGCCCCCAGGGGGTCAAAAGCCCCCAAAATGGCAAAAAATGACCCTTTTCTCCCATAACGTTTGATCCATCCATTCAATTTTTCTGAAACTTGGCCAAAATGTAGAGGCAATTGTTCTGGATATAAAATGAGCATCCTTGACCTCAGAAAAATTCTGGTTCGCGCCCCCAGGGGGTCAAAGGGGGGGGTAAAAAATGCCCCAAATTGTCCAAATTTATTGCATTTTACACTCGTCACATCAAGTTACATACAGACGGGAACTACGCACGGGGGCCTTGTTTTATTTATTATATCTGTTTCTCATATCTATAGGTTACTTCTGGCTAGATCAGTAAAAAGAAACATGAGGTCTAAACGCTACTATCTATCCGGACTTTACATGACAACCTTTCTCTTCTAAGTTTTAAACAGCAACTGACTTTTAACTATCATTGGATCAAAGGGAAAAGCTGATGCTGGTGTGATTGCAAGAGTTAGGAGTCGATGGATTAAGTTCAGTAAACTTCTGCTATTACTAACCAGCAGAGCATTACCACTGTCGACCAAGGGAAGAGTCTATCAGGCATGTGTGTGCAGTGTGATGATGTATAAAAGTGAAACCTGGTTGGTGAGGGTTGAGGACATGCGTTACATGGAGAACAATGATATGAGAATGAGACGATGGATGTGTAATGTGAGTCTTACATATAGTCATATGATGACTGAACCAACTAATTAGCCATCTGCTTTCATATATTGGACAACTGACCCGGGGGGGGGGGTCAAAGCCTGTTAATCATCTATATAATAATACACTAAGGCAAGTTCATGTTCATACATATGTTATAACCCTCCAACTTTTTTTGAAAGATAAGATTGCCTGATCGCCGAAGATGCAATGCAAAAAAAAGTAATTTTCAAAATTTCATCTGATGTTGCTGTTGTATGAAACGTGAAACTCGAACTAAAATACACTTTTTGGGCCTTTGGATCAAAGTGTATTATCGTTTTTTGTCCAAAGATGGTACAATAATATTCTGGGTTCTTTCATCCGAACCAAACGTTCATAGAATGGAAATATGTCACAAACTCCTTCAAGGTTTTTGGATATATACTCCCATAACCAGATATATTATGAAACTACATGAACCAGATTACTTATATATGTTTCAGTTTGAACAAACGTGGTACAATAATACATTTGCGCCGGACGTCCATAGAATGGAAATATTTCACAAATTCCTATAAGAGTTTTGAAGATAGACACCTCCTCCATAACCAGATATATTCTGAAACTACATTACAGAAGATTACGACTGTGAATTTCCATGGGTCCTGCTTGTACTTTTATATATTCTAATGGGTCACCACTTATCAAGGCCCGGAGGCCACTCAAGGATAAGAGTTAAAGAGATTATCGGTTGGACGATGAACGCCACCACGAGAAAATTGAAAATAATGGGTGGAATGGGCAGAAGATTTCTTAAGAGGAATTAATTATCCAAGAGGACGGCTCAACAAGTATTTGTTTACATTAGACTTGAAGACGATGGTGTTGTACTCGGTTGGGAAGCAGCCTCATTGTATTTTGTTCCACAGATGGGATGTTCTAGGAAGGAAACTTTCTTCATGGAATTTCCATTTGTTGTTTAGTACAGAGAGAAAAAAAGGAAAGCGATGTAGTTGTAGCTAGGCGTGTTCTTGCTGTGAATGTTTTACGGGGTGGGGGGGGGGGTGAGCTTAGTCGAGCACATACGATGAAAATAATGATAGAGAGAGATTAGCAACATGCCTTCTGTGTGAAACGGGCTGTTGGTAAGAGAAAAGATGATCCCCTACTAGATTGTGAAGTTGGTTTTGTACTTTGTCAAGTGAGAAAGAGTGCTCTGAGCGACACCTGTCCTAGATATGACAGCAGTACTCTATCTTTAGACGTTTCTGACTCTTATACAAGTAGAGGATTGTGTCCGGAGTGAGGTACTTCTGGAGCGGTAGAATGATTGAATCATTTTTCCAGCGACCTTAACAACAGATTTGATATAAGTCTTCCATTTCCGGTCTGGAGTGAAAGTCAGCCAAGTCATATGTTACATTATGATGCAGATTACCACTTTCAAAATTTTAACATTTAAATAAAATACACTAATTCCTGGAATTGATTAATTATTAACCTGCTTTTTTATGGAAGGAGAAAAATCGCATTTGTTTTCATTAGCATTTGTAAATAATTAATTTTCATTAAATCTTTCCATATTCTTCAAGACTAAGATCCGTAGTTCAGAGATTTTACGAACAATGAAAGTTCAAAATGGTTTATTAACTATTACTAATGGAGATTTTGTATCTGCCTGTCTGAATCTGAAACTATATTATTACTTCTATTAATGGAGATGAAGTTGGAACTATACTATTATTTCTATTAATAATAGAGATTTAGTGCCTGTTTGTCTGAAGCGGAACTATACTATTACTTCTATTAATAATGAAGATTTGGCATCTGTCTGTCTGAAGCCAAAACTATACTATTACTTCTATTGCTAATGGAGAGTTGTTATCTGTCTGTCTGAAGCCAAAACTATACTATTACTTCTATTAATAATGGAGATTTAGTATCTGCTTGTCTGAAGCCAAAACTATACTATTACTTCTATTACTAATGGAGAGTTGTTATCTGTCTGTCTGAAGCCAAAACTATACTATTACTTCTATTAATAATGGAGATTTGGTATCTGCTTGTCTGAAGTCAAAACTATGCTATTACTTCTATTACTAATGGAAAGTTGTTATTTGTCTATCTGAAGCCAAAACTATACTATTACTATCTTTTAATACTAAATTCGGTTTACTATACTATTTCAGACCAATGTATTATCTTTCAATGCTCAATTCAGGGTGGGAGTAGTGTAGTATTATTATGATACCATTCTCCCCGGCATTACCTACTTCTTTTGAGGGGAGAGCTAGTTTAGTATTTGTTCCGTTGTTATGAGATCACTCTCCCAAGCATTATTTCCTCCTTCAGGAAAGAGTGTAGTATATGTTAGTTCATCATGATACCATCTTCCCAGGCATTACCATCTCCTTTTGAGGGTGGAGGGAGTTTAGTATCTGTTCTGTTGTCATGAAATCATTCTCCCAGGCATTACCTCCTCCTTTGGCTAAAGAAGGGGTGGTAGTGTATATGTTCGTTCATCATGATACTATCATCCAAAGCATTATCTCTACTTTTCTGCGGAAGGAGTGTAGTATCTGGTCTGTTGTAATCAGACCACCCTCCCAGGAATTATCTCCTCTTTTAGGGAGATAGTGTAGTATATGTTCGTTTGTTATGAGACCATCTTCCCTTTGGAGGGAGTAGTGTATTATATGTTCGTTCGTCATGATACAATCCTCACAGGCTCTCACTCTCTCTCTCTCTCTCTCTCTCTCTCTTTCTTTCTGGCTGGTCTTTCAAAGTCATCTGACGTTGTCAACTAGCTGGCCATCTTGGCATGGCCTTCACAAACCCTGATGCCATCTCCATCAGGTGGCTTTCTTGGTAACATTCGTATATATTCTCTTCTGGTAGCAGTCGCATAGACCTCAAGAATGGCCCAACACAAATGTAAGTAGTATTTGCTTATATACTGTTCATTCATATTCTCTATCTGCGACCTCGGCAACATGTGTCTTTCTAATTGTATTGGGACAGAAATTATTCTTTCTTTAGTATTAATGTCTGTTTTTCCTTTGTATATTATATTGTGTACCATATTACATATTTCCGTATCTACCTTTATGTTTGTCTTTGGCAAACTGTTTATATGAGAATAAATCTGCATGTATGTAAATCCAGCTGTTTTTTCACTATTGTCCTTTACTCCTCCTTCAAACACCCATGTGTTATCCACAATAACACAACCCACAAAATGGTGGCCTCGTGCTCGGGAAAGATATACCTGAACACATGGTCACTAAAACGTAAAAGCTAGGATATAAAATATTCGTTAGCCTTACAATGGTTTGCATAGAGAGAGAGAGACAGACAGACAGACAGACAGACAGAAAAAAGATTGCCAAAGTTAATAGAAACAATGAATAGAATGATGAAACATTTTTGACAATAACAAAATAATATTTATATGCGTGCAAAAGAGAAGATCCTCATACATAAAAGTATTTAAAGAAAGAGTTTGTGTATGTAATTGTGTTTGTAGATTGTTGAGAGAGAAAATGTAGTTCCTCTTGTACGTACCTGATCCTAGAAAGAACTGGGGAAACCAATGGCAACAGCAGAATTGGGCCAATAAAAAAGTCGTACCCCTTTTTTTATTTATTTATTTTTCTTTTGCCAATATATTTTTGGAAAAAGTGTTACATCACAAAAGCCGGTATTTGAATGAAAAAGTTTCAGTGACACCTAGTGGTCAGAAGTGACCCCTGAAACAGAAGTTGACAAAATCACGTGACTTCAGGGAAGAGATAATTCTGCCTCTTCCTGACGACACTTCAAGAAAAGTGTCCAATTTAGTTAGGTGTAACTAGGTGTATCTATCGATCTGTCTATCTATCTGCCTGTCTTTCTCTCTCTCGTGCACACATGCATAAGTAACCTGTTACTTTAAAACAACGGTTTCTCTATGACTGTTCATTTCTGATTGATAAACCTTCTTAAAAATTAAACATCGGCGTCCGAGTGATTGTATCCACAGTTGATCAAGAGCCTGGGTTCCTCGCGAAGACAACGTGTGTATAATGGTTTATACACACCATGGACAACCGAAAATGGTACAATACGAATAGTTATGGCACCGTGTTCTTTTATTGATTTAATCTTCGTTGTTTAAAACAAGTAACAAAGTTTTATTCTTTTGGGGGTTACAATGATGCTCGTCTTCTTCTTTTGAATAACGAACTTGCAAATGAGAAATCTTAGCCCGAGCAAATCAAAACACAAGACCAACCGAACACAAACAGACAATCTGCTTCCGAGGGCCAGCAAAAACTAACTGACTGTCAGACCCCAGAAAATCAAACTGCCCCCTCTGCCCATCTGCTGGAATATATATATATATATATATATATATATATATATATATATATATATATATATATATATATAGAGAGAGAGAGAGAGAGAGAGAGAGAGAGAGAGACATTCCTGAAACCGCACCAGAAAGGACCACTTGAGATGATGGCTAGCTAGCATCCACTTAAAAATGGTAATCTCCTGACAATCTATGAACATAAAAAAATCACTGTCTAGGGTGTCCTGTATCGAGCCGGCCATTATTTTTCTCAAGCATCTCTTTCTCAGCATGAACCCCCATTTAAAGAGCTATTAACTTTCAAAGAGAAACTAAATTCTAGGTGGCCAAATCCAAAATCAGAGATATTTCCCATATCTTGAGTGATTTCTCTTTTCTTAGCTAAATAACTCTTACTTGCAGCAAGTGTGTTATCTACATGCATTACAACTATGCAAGCAACTAAGCAGTGCATGTTTACATAGGGAACTTTTGGATTTAATATTTAAGAAAATTCGATGTGTATTTTGATATTCTATTATTAATGTAAATGTTCTGTGTATCGCTTTTTGTCGTATTTTTTGATGGGTTGAATTGAAAACAGTTAAAAAGGGAAATGCACAAGAAGGTATAAAATTGGAATATTTGATAATCCGACTTTAACGTTTTTATAGTGTGCGCATGTTGAAGCCCCTATTCAAACACACAGCCACCATATTGACTATGTATTTTCTTGAGAACAGAAAAGAGTTAGAATTAAACAGAAAAATGATGAAGAAATGGCAATAATAAAGAGACGGCTGCATTTACATAAATGCTTACATTTATCTATCACAGAGAAGGTTTAATAATATAAATGTCTAGTGTATTGCTTTATTTTGTATTATTTTCTCAAGGGTCGAATTGAAAAGATAGTTAAAAAGGGAGATGTCCAAGGAGGTATAAAATTAGAATATTTGATATTCTGATTTTAATGTATATGATGGAGCCCCTACTTCAACACATGGCTGCAATATTTAATATATGTTTTTTGAGAACACGCGAGGGTCAGAGAAAATGGGGAAATAACAGTGATAAAAAAATGGTAATAAAAAAGAGATTAAAGAGAATAAAAATAAAGGTTGCATTTGCATATATATACATATATTTATTTCTCACAGAAAGTATTTGTCAGAGACGAATGTAAGAGGGGCATAATAAAATATGATACATAAAAGGTGAAAATTAAAGACGTAATTACAGCAAAAAGAGTCCAAATTAAAAGTCCCTACATACAATCGAAATAAACATGAATTGCCAGGGTAAACACATTATAGAGAATGTATGGACTATGTAAAGTAAATATGACTTACTTTGTATTGTCTGGAGACCATTCTCGATACGGATCTTCGACCAGTAGAAGAAAAGCCATACTGAGACGACTAAAAGGACCATGATTGAATATCTATCTGTGAACGATAGTTAAAACTCGTAAATAGGACGTCTGACGCCGTTTCATCAGTCATGAAAAAAACATGTCAAAATATAGAGCTAAACTGAACATGTCCAGCTAGCTTCAGCCCAATGCCAGAAAGAGACTAAGCCTCGATTTCGAATCTCGCACTACACATGTTTGAGTCATTTATGTACTTCAAAATTTTTTAATTCATTCTCACTTGTTGTCAGTATAATTCAGGGGAGAAAACTCGCTTGAAAATGGTTCAAATGACATAACTGTGAATATACTGGGCCAACAGAGTTATAAGAAAGAAAGAAAAAAGATAAGAAATGGTTTCTTTTAGATTACTTTTGTTTGCTTTCATGACCTTGAATCGTTATCTAAGTTTTCTTTTGATTAATGGATTACTACTTGTCAAAGCCAAAAGCCACTTGAGGATAAGGGTTAATGAGATTAAATGATTGTCAGTTGAGAGATGAAGAACCTTATGAGAGGATTGGGAAAGATTGATGAAGTTAATGACCGGAATCTGTTGACATTGAATTTAAAGATGGCTATGTAATAATCTACAGGGAAGCAGTTCTGTGATAATGTGTTCCACAGTCAGGAAGTCCTTGCAAAGAAGCTTTGTTTGTGAAAATTCCGTCGTTGTGGAGGAAGGACGAGTTCTTACAATGAATGTCTTACAAGAAGAAACCAGAGATTTGAGCTAAGTCGAGCACCTTTCATGGAAGTAACGATAGAGTAGAGAGAGAGAGTAGCAACGTCCATTCTGGGAGAAAGGGGTTATAAGGAACAGAAGAGATCATCTCCCACTAGATTTTGGAGTCAATTTTGAACTCTGTCTAGGCAACTAAGAATGCGCTGAGTGGCGCCTCCCCAGATGTGTCAGCTGTACTCAATTTTAGGACTATCTGACTCTTGTATAGATAGAGGATTGGGTGAGGTACTTTCTAAAGCGGTCGAATGATCCAATCATTTTTCCAGCGACCTTAGCAACTGATTGGATGTAAGACTTCCATTTAAGATTTGGGGGTGAAGGCCAGTCTTAGGAGCTTATCGAAGCAAGGGCCTACCTCAAGGAAAGAGCCATTCATTTCGACTCGGGCAAAACAAAGATCTAAGCGTTGGTCAAATTTACATAGCCTATGACACTTTCTGGCTAATAGCCTATCTGCATACCAAGTTTGGTTGAAATCCAACCAGAAGTTTCTGTATCTATAATGAACAGGCAGAACGACAGACAGACAAACGGACAGACAGACAAACGGACAGACATTTCATTGTATTTATTAGATTTCATCCAAACTAAAGAAGATAATATTTGATGTTCATATATTTTATTTTTTGTTTTCAAATACTTTCATCCCCCACCCGCCATCTAACAGTTCGCCTACCCCTTAAAAACCTCATCCCCCCCACCCCACCCCCGCCTCCGTTTTTTGAGAAGAGAAAACAAAGAGATGCCGATTTAAATAAAGTCTCTTTCAATATTTCTTAACCACTGGGGGTGAAAAAACACAGATTTTTTTCCACTGGCATAAGCTGTCTCTTATCAAATGTGATTACATTGAATAATCAGCCATGAATATTCTCTTGCATGTAAAGCCTTCTTTTTAAGTCAATTATTTTTTTTTTTTGCATCTGTTTATTGTTTTCTGTTGTTCTTGTTTTTGTTGTTGGTGGTGGTCTTGTTTTATATATTTTTATTTGAATTCATTTTTTTTTTAATTTTTCAATTTTTTTTTTTACTTATCCTATCAGAGAAAAATGATTTCATACAGAATCTGCATTCCTGAAAGATGTATAATAAATTTATTCCCACCATTTACAATAAAATAAATATCAGCTCAAGCGGTTTTACTAAGTTCTTTTTTTCATGTTATTATCTCTCGCTCTCTCTCTCTCTCTCTCTCTCTCTCTCTCTCTTTCTCTCTCTCTCTCTCTATCTATCTATCTCCCTTTGTTTCTCTCTCTTTCTGTCTCATTTCTTTCCTTTCTCCTCTCCTCTCTTTCTTTCTCTCATCTCTCTCTCTTTCTATCACTCCTTCTGTCTCCATCATTATCTTACTCCCTCCCTCTCTCTCTCTTTCTCTATCTCTCTTTGTTTCTCTCTCTATCTCTCTTTCTGTCTCGTTCCTTTCATTTCTCCTCCCCCCTATTTCTTTCTCCCATCTCTCTCTCTTTCTATCTCTCCTTCTGTCTCCATCATTATCTTACCCCCCCCCCGCCCCCATCTCTCTCTCTCTCTCACTGTCTGGGTTAGGGATCACCGTCTTAGGTCTTTCCTAACATTATCTTCGTAATCTACTTTGTCAGTATTGGTTCCAGTCAGTTGGTTTCCTTGCTAACAACGTGTTATCTAATCACAAATATTACAGCTGAAAATTGACATGGCGCAGTTCTAATTCCTCTTGCTTCGATGGCAAGCGAGAATCCTGATTTTATAGCTAATCCAATTGAGAAACAGAAAAATCTAATTTATCAACTATCCATTATTGAACCTTAAACTGTAATACTTATTCTTTTGTTTTCTTATTATGCAGCTTGTATCAAACCAATTTAACACACAGCTGACATATTAATGAAATCAGCATCTAGCAAAAATGTTAGTCCATGTAGAACACCAAGTTAGAGCAACGAGATGGCAGATTGCGGCTTTCTGCAGTTTTGTGCATATGTCTTATGCTCTGTTACACATTCAACTGCATTAGTTGCACATGCAAACTGCAATCTTTATTTCCCCCTATAAAACATTCATAACAAAAACTCGTCTAGCTACAACCACTGTAAAGAATTTTCCTTTCTTCCTTTGTGTACCTAAAACTAAACGGGACTTCCATTAGCAAAATTTATTTCCAAGAACTACCCGTCTGTGGAACACCATACCCCGGGTCTACATCCCAGCTGACTACAACATAGCCGTTTTCAAGACCAATGTTAACAAATTCGTCCTCTTAAATGATCAAATTATGCCGAGTCTCAACCATTGTTACCAATCATCACGGTGTTGTCTCACCACCCACCTGACAAACTCATTAACCATTATCCTTGAGTGGCCTTTGGACCTTGATAAACGGTGACTCATTAGTACAAAAAAAGAATTGATAAAAGCCCAATACTGTGATATTTTTTGTCTTCCTCTAATACATAGCATGTCTCAAACCAATTTAGCACACAGCTAACATACAGGGTCTGTAAAGTATTTGGGAGCATACGTTATTTTACTATAGTAGGACTATTATCTAACTTTATGTGTTCGATATTTAAGAATTATCAATAGCATCCTCCATAATTACACAACAAATGAAGAGGCACACATTTATTGTGACTGTAAAGGCTGGATATAGTGATTTATAAACAAAACCATTTTGAAAAAGTCATTGTTTTCTGGCTTCCCCACGAGGGAAAGAGTTAGAAACAAGGTCGGCTTTTAATGTGTTGAAAATCCTTCTCCCCCAAAAAGAGACACTCTGGATTGTAACAAAAATAACAATTGCCTCAGTCTAGAAGGATTTCTCCTTCACCGACCAAAGACAGAACAGATGAAGTGTAACATCAGAAGAGATAATACACTTTGATTCTAGCTAAAAGGTCACTTGATCTTTCGTCTACAAAGTTTGCAAAGAGTTAAAGGCGTAAGATGAGAAGGTATCACCATTATCAAATAATTATAAAATTAACATTATATACACTCTGATAGCATTAGAACACCTGAATTTATTTGGTAAATACAGCACACCGTTAGTGGCAATCATAGAAGATCCATGAAGTTTATTGCAAAAGAACACTGTGTGACAGAAGGAACAATCTGAAATGTTGTCTACAAAGACATTTGATGTAAGTCTTATGTGATGAGTAAAAGTCATGTTACATCAGAAAAGGTAAAAGAACATCACTTAATCAGAGCTAATAGACGCTTTAACGAATTTTTAAGTCCGGCATTATTTTCATGATCACATGACCCATAAAATTTGACCTCCTAGATCCTCATATCTCAATCTTTTGGACTACTATGTATAGAGCGTTGTTGAGAAATCATTCATAAGCACCCTCTTAACACTAAATACTCCCTAAAAGTCTCCATAGTTAGAATAATGTCCATACAACCACAGCAAAGAACTTTCCTTTTTCTCTCTCTTTGGCAAAAACCAAACGAAACTTCCATGAACAAAGTTTATTTCCTAAAACATCACATCTGTGGAAGAAGATACCACGAGTCTGCTTCCCAACCGACTACAGCATGATCAACTTCAAGTCTCATGTGAGCAAATACTTGTTAAACCGTCCTCTTGGATAATCAATTCCTCTTAAGTAATCTTCTGCCCATCCATTGTTTTCGGTCCTCTTGTTGAGGTGATCATCGTCCAACCAACGACCTCTTTAACTCTTATCCTCGAGTGGCCCAAGGCCTTGATAAGAGGTGATCCTATAATAATAAAAATAAAATATGATCAAGGACCACTTGATCCTAGCATGTATTTTTTTTCAATTTGATTCAATTAATTTAGCAAAAAAAATCACAAGCATATTTCAGTTGCCATGTAGAGTGGTAGAAACTTACACAAAAGAAGATATAGTAGCCCAGCACCTGTCCAAATTCATCTTGAATTGCTGCGTTGTTGACACATTTATTACCTCTTTTAGAAGTCTATTCCAAGGTCCAGGGATCCTGATTGAAAAGGCGGCCCTCCTCAGGTTCAATCAAAATCGGCGGTGAAATAGTTTCTTGTGGTGTTCGCATAGACATTTTTCTGGTGCAGGAGTGAATAATAGGTCCTGAGGTATATCGTAATGATCATTGAGGAGATTGTAGCCGAAAATGAGATCACCGCATAATCGTCTGCGCTCAAAGGAGAAAAGGTTAAATTTCTTGAATCGGCTTTCATAGAGCAGATCCCATAGACCCTGCATCATTCGAGTAGCCAGTCTTTGAACTCTCTCCAGATGCTGAATATCACTTATTAGATATAGAGCAGAGGCCTGAACACCATACTCTAACAGTGGTTGGCGAGAGAGACAAAGTGGTAGAAATATTTCAGAAGTGAGTTTGCAGAAAAAACGTCGAATGAGAAATAGAGTGTTCCTTACTTTGTTTGCAGCCTGAATGCAATATTTAGATGGCTTGAAGGACGAGTCAACAAGAAAGCCAAGATCTTTTGTCTCTAGTAGGAGATGAATACCTCACATAAAGGTCATTATCGAAGCTGGGGGACACTTTAATGACTAAAATTATATAACAATATATTTATTTTTATCCTCAAAAGCGTTTTTAAGTAATAAGACATTATTATCTGTTTCTAATAATCATTTTTGTGTATGTATCAACCTGTCCTTAAATACATTGTGCACCCTGTATAATTAACCATACATTGTCAAATATTAATTAACCTTGCATTTTAGGTTTCTCTCTTAATAGTTGTGATCTCTTGGGCTGCTCTATTTTACAGGAGTTGTTTCTTTCCTCATACTCTTTTTTATTATCGTTTGTCTTTTTTTTACTATCATTTGCACAGCTCGTCTAAAACTAATACACAGCTGTCATATAACATAACATATAATGAATGTATGTCGGACCTTTCATAAATTTATTATTATTACTAGCTATACCTACCCGGCATTGGATGCAGGGAAGTCATTTTAGCTCCTAATTTTCATTTATTTGCACATTTCTTTTTTAATTTATACACAAAAAAAATGTATTTGTAAGGGAGACAATTCTTTTTATATTCTTACATAAAAAAATATCAGTTATTTCCCTTGCTGATTTTGATTTCTCAGTCATAATTGAAAAATGTTTCCATATTACCAGCTTTCTGGGTAGTACTACATATTTTTTTTAATAAACTGTAGCAAAGTACGTTATTATAATTCCAATAACATGATACAAGTATAACGAATGAGAATTGGCTAGTCAGAATCAAAATTTAATATGTCAGCTTAAATGCTATTTAGGTCCAACTGTTAAAATCTCACAAGATATGCTAACTGTATATGTTAGATTATTGTTGTAGACCCGTGCTAGGGGTCACAAAGATAACAACCACAAATTGTGACAGGTTAAAATATACAATGTATTTATTCATAGCAATACAGTAATGCCACTAAATGTGGTAGGAGATGACCGGATTCCTACCATGCGGTAAAACATGAATAGGAATGTCCTCGATATTTAACACCTACCCACTATAGGAGTATGTGACACAAGGTCGGAAAGTGGGATTTGAAAAGCCAGCGCCCGAGAACATGAGCGCTTTAGCCATTAAAAATTGCCTGGACAGCCCCGTCGGCATTCCCCGGTAGGGGCGCCTCAGGCAGTAAGCTATCAACTTACTCCTCCCCAAAGAGGAGAGGCAAAGCCTGGGAGGGTGGACCTCCTAGAACTGCACAGGACAGACCCATAGACCGGCGGAATCATGCCCCGAAGGCCAAGACAACACCGGTCTATAGGGTGTAGTATCCATCGGAACAGATACCACACGTGGACACTCACATAATAGGAATGTCCTCTGTTTGAGTCTTTGCAACCATGGTATTTATTATAGATGGTTGCTTCCATTAGTTCTTCAATAGGGGTGATTTGTACCCCACAACACCCCCCTCCCGAGCTTTTCATTCCCCTGGAATGATCGTATAGCTCTTTTCCCTGGGATTGATCTCTATGGGATCGATCCTTTTTCTTTTTCTGGAAGACCGGCGTTGTTCGGCTGCTTGTGGTGTTACCAGGTCGAACGTGTCATATATATGGTCCATTACTTCTTGTTCAACAGGAGGTTGTCTGTCGTCATCAGTGACACGTTTCCGAATTTGGTTCAAATGCTTCTTGTGAGTGAATTTTGGACCTTCGATTATGTAAACCATCCGCCCGATCCTCTGCTTGATCTTTCCTAGTTCCCACATCATACTATTATTTTTATGTACCTGAAAAAATACCTTTTCCCCAGGTAAATACATCTTTTTAGGAACTGTAGTATTCGGCGGTTTTACCTGTTTAGGCAAAAGTTTCTCGAAGACCGGCCTAATTTTCCTCGCAAATATTAACTCTGCCGGCGACATCTTTGATGGAGTGCTTTCATTTGGCGTAATTCGGTACACCTGTAAAAACTGTTGTAACGCCTTTCCTGAGGGCGTTCCTTTAGCTTTTTTCAGGGCTCTTTTTAGCGTGTCCACGAACCTCTCTGCCTGACCGTTCGATCGAGGATGATAGGTTGGCGTTGTTATGTGGTTGACCTGGAAATCCTCGCAGAAACTTTTAAAATCTGCTGACGTGAATTGCGTGCCATTGTCCGACACCAAACAATCGACCACACCAAACCTAGCATACAATTCGTGAAGAGCACTGATTGTAAAATCCGTCGTTGGACTCTTGCATCTAAATACCTCAGGCCATTTTGAAAAGCTATCAACAACTATTAAGTAATAGTTTCCCTCCAATGGACCTGCAAAGTCCACGTGTATCCTTGACCATGGATGGTCAGCTTTAGGCCACAGGCTAAATTGTATTGGGGGCGCTTTTGCAGCCAATGCGCATCCCTTACACGACTTTACCATGTCTTCAATATCAGTGTCCATGCTCTTCCAGTAAACGTAGGACCTCGTGAGGCTCTTCATTCTAGTAGCCCCAGGGTGCCTCGTATGAAAATCTTTTTAAAATTTTTTCTCAGCGTGGCTGGGATTACCACCCTTTCTCGGTACAACAGTACCTCATTGCACATAGAATAAACTTCCGCCGCCGATTCATCTGATTGCATTTTTTGTTTCGTTTCTTTGATGAAACTATCTTCTTCAGCCTCCCTTATTATATCTTTCAAAGTCACTGGTAATTCCCTGATCGTATTGCACAGTATTTGTGTATAGTCCTTTTCACTTTGTAGTGACGCTATTACTGTGTCCTCCAGCGGTTCCCTTGATTTCGGGATTAATCGCGACAATCCGTCAGCGTAACCTAACTTCGTAGATGCAAGAAATTCCATACTGAAATCGTAATTTAGCAGGATGGTCGCCCATCTTTGCAGTCTGTTGGCTGAGTAAGTTGGTATCCCTTTTTCTGAACCGAAAATGGTTATAAGCGGCTTGTGATCAGTTTGTAATTTGAATTTTCGACCATCTAAAAAACGGTGGAATTTTGTAACTCCGAATATGATCCCCAGTGCTTCCTTCTCAATTTGGGAATAATTCTTCTCGGCTGGCAGTAAGGTTCTCGACGCATGGGCGATCGGTTTAGTGGACCCATCTGGCATTTTATGTAGAATGCATGCCCCTATTCCATAAGCACTTGCGTCGGTTGCGACAATAATCTCTTGTTCTGGATTGAAATGAATCAGAAATAAATCTGATGTTAGTACATCTTTTAACTGCTTAAATGACGACTGGTACTCTGGCGTCCAGTTCCATTTTTTGTCCTTTTTTAATAGTTCATTCAAAGGCGCGCACAATTTATGCATATTCTTAATAAAAGTTTGATAATAGTTAACGAGCCCTAAAAAACTTTGCAATGTAGTTACATTTTGAGGCTCTGGCATGTCTTTTATGGCTGTGGACCTATCCGGGTCGGGTTTTCTCCCGTCCTTATTTAATATATGACCCAGGTATTTTATTTGTTCCAAAAAAAATTCACATTTTGCCTCCTTCAAAGTGAAGCCGTATTCTTTTATTCTGTCAAACACTTGAAATACATGATCTCTATGTTGTTCAACATTTTGACTACGTATGAGAATATCGTCCAGATAGCCTATTGAAAAATCCAAACCGCTTAGCAAAGTGTCAATTATCTGTTGGAAAATAGCAGGTGCTACTTTTATCCCAAATGCTAATCTATTGAATTTAAAAAGACCTATGTGTGTTGAGATACACAAAAATTTTGAACTATCGTCTTCTACTGGTATCTGTAGATACGCCTCGCTTAAGTCTATTTTGGAAAAGATTTTTCCGCCATTTAACTTAGCGAATACTTCCTCTGGGTTTGGTAACGGATAGTGGTGGTCCTTGAGCGATGCATTCAATCCGGTAGAGAAATCTGCGCATACTCTGATTTCTTTTGATTTTTTTTTTATGTATACGGTGGGGGCTTCCCACTCACTATAGTTAATATGGGTCAAAATCCCTGTGTTAACTAGTCTTTCCAATTCTTCTTCAATTTTTTCTCTTGAAGCGAACGGTACACTACGTGGTTTTTTGAATATTGGTTTTGCTTCATCTAGCAATTCGAATCTCGCTTTTATTTTCGTGCAGCATCCAAGCTTTTCAGAAAAAACACTTGGAAAAGATGTTTTTAGATCCTTTTTTAGTTTGTCGGCTTCGGCCGTTAAATTTTCGACTTTTTGACAAAAATCACTCATTGACGAGTCCCATAATTCAAATTCTTGGATCCAGTCAGATCCAAATAAATTTGATGTGTTCCTAAGAACGAATACTTTTAACTTTTTTGTCTTTCTTTTTAGTGAAACATTAATAATTAATTCACCCTCAAAATGTATCTTTTCACCAGTTACCGATCTTGCGATTTTATTCGTCTTCATCATCGTGGGCTTACCTAATTTCTTCCACGTGTGAACATTTATAATCGATATATCCGACCCTGAATCGAGTTGCAGATTTACTTCTCTATTTCCGATTCTCACTGTAACATATTTCCTTATGTTCTCTGTTGGTGAAGGGTCCCTTTTTGCAGTTTTTATGTAGTTCTTTTTTCCTACTTTTGCTCTGCAATATGAGGCCTTGTGCCCTGCTCGTTTGCATAGGTCACACGTTATTTTCTTATGGTACCAACATGCATTGTACCCATGAGGTCCTCCACATTTACTACAAGGGGTCCTAGGCTTTTGTCTATCCTGATAATTTTGTGAAGGGTTCTTTTTGCCTCTTGGTTGGTAATAGCTGGCAGGTGAGTGTCCTTTATTTTTGGAGCGTATCTTTTTAATGTGAGCGATACCTGCTTTCTCTATGTTTCGGGAATCTTGTTTCACTGCCACAAACCGTTGACAATCTTCAGCCAGTTTCTGAAGCGTTAAATCAGGTTCTAATTCCAGTTTATTTAGAGCACGACGTCTTATATCGGCGTCTTTTGTGGCTATCAAACCTTGTGTGAATATTAGGCATCTAAAATTATCTGCCGTTAATGATGACAACTTGAAGTCGTCACAGTTTTTATTAACTATAGACGCAAAAGTCGTATAATCCTGATTTTCCTTATGTGTAATATTCATACATTTCCATCTTTTATGGAAAAGGCTCGTCTTTGGACAGTATAACTCCATTAACAGTTTGACTGCCTCATCAAACGACAATTCGTTGGTTTTTCTTGACAAAATATAATCCACGAATTTGTTATGTTTGGATGCACCCAACTTCCGTAGTAATAAACGAACCTTCTTTTGATCCGTCCATGAACCACAATCAATCTTGAATAAGTCTTCAAATCTTCTGAAGTATGTTTCAAACGTTAGGTCTTCCTCGGGAACATAGCGAAATGTATCAATGGCTGACCAGATCGCATTTTGCGAAAAAGCCGTACTGTTTTCCTGTTCGTTGTCCTTATTCATTAAAACTTGCGTTAACAAATCCATTTTTTTATCTGATTGGTTTTTATGCTCTAAATGTAATTTTTTCAATTCCAATATTTGTTCGTTCATTTCTTCCGCGGCGTATTTCATCATTTCTTTATTTTCTCTTCCCTGTTTTTCCTCGAAGTATTTCATTAAACTTAACCGTTTCTCGTCATTTTGTTTCTGTACTATCAATTGTTCTTCTCGAAACCTTTTTTCAAGTTCTAATTGTTGATTTTGTTGAAGTTTTATAATTTCCAAAATCTGTTTTGAAAAATCCTCCATTTTTTTAATTTATTTTTTTATGACAAAAAAGCGTTTTCAGAAACAAACCAATTTTTTTCTATAGTACCAACTCTACAAAAAAAACTTTTACAATTTTTGTATCTGGTTATATTGACGAGTATCTCCTTAATTTATTTTTTCCTTGTGTGGCAATTTTCCACGAGAAAATAATTCAGCGTTTGTGTTTATACAGAAAAAAGTTTGACCTTTTTTTTTTCTTCAATTTTCTTTTCGTAACGTGTAAGTATTTAGTTCAAATCCTTGTTGAACGTACACTTTTTTTTTCTTTTACAAAGAATTAGTTTGTTTTTTTTTTTGAAAAAAAAACGAGTTCATAGCATTTATTTAAATATTGGCCATAATTTCCGCTTTAAGTGCGTAACAGAATATCATATTTTCTCATTAACACAAAGTGTTATGCCGTACCTGCTTGTCGAAAGTGTTTTTTTTTTCAACATGCCAGTCAGTCAGAGAAAAATTTATTTTAATCGGAAAAATCCGACGTAACTTTTTAATTTTGTTTTTCAATGCTAATGCCTTTTTAAGACAATCTTTTTAGGACGAACAATTTTTTTTTTTTTGTACTTACTGAAACTTTGAGTCGTTTTTTTTTTTTCAGTTGTCGTAAATCAACGCCATTTATGAGTTCCGTTTTAACTCGTAGTTTAGGCTTCTTGTGGCTTTTTTTTTTTTAACAGCAAGATAAGCCTTTTTTGACGACGTCTTTTGTTGTTTGACGTTTTTTGTTTTTTTTCAAGTAAATCCTTGCCCGAATCTTCGTTGTTCAGTTTTTTGTCGAATGATCCCGTAACTTTCTTGAGTAATCCTGGTAGCCAGTATTCGTGACTGGTATAAAATCAAAATCCTCACGTATGTGCTTTACTAAATTTCTCGTCGCCAGTGTTGTAGACCCGTGCTAGGGGTCACAAAGATAACAACCACAAATTGTGACAGGTTAAAATATTCAATGTATTTATTCATAGCAATACAGTAACGCCACTAAATGTGGTAGGAGATGCCCGGATTCCTACCATGCGGTAAAACATGAATAGGAATGTCCTCTATATTTAACACCTACCCACTATAGGAGTATGTGACACAAGGTCGGAAAGTGGGATTTGAAAAGCCAGCGCCCGAGAGGTGAGCGCTTTAGCCACTAAAAATTGCCTGGGCAGCCCCGTCGGCATTCCCCGGTAAGGGCGCCTCAGGCAGTAAGCTATAAACTTACTCCTCCCCAAAGAGGAGAGGCAAAGCCTGGGAGGGTGGACCTCCTAGAACTGCACAGGACAGACCCATAGACCGGCGGAATCATGCCCCGAAGGCCAAGACAACACCGGTCTATAGGGTGTAGTATCCATCAGAACAGATACCACACGTGGTACGAAGACTCTCACATAATAGGAATGTCCTCTATATTTAACACCTACCCACTATAGGAGTATGTGACACAAGGTCGGAAAGTGGGATTTGAAAAGCCAGCGCCCGAGAAGGTGAGCGCTTTAGCCATTAAAAATTGCCTGGACAGCCCCGTCGGCATTACCCGGTAGGGGCGCCTCAGGCAGCAAGCCATAAACTTACTCCTCCCCAAAGAGGAGAGGCAAAGCCTGGGAGGGTGGACCTCCTAGAACTGCACAGGACATACCCATAGACCGGGGGAATCATGCCCCGGAGGCCAAGACAACACCGGTCTATAGGGTGTAGTATCCATCGGAACAGATACCACACGTGGTACGAGGACTCTCACATGAAAGGAATGTCCTCTATATTTAACACCTACCCACTATAGGAGTATGTGACACAAGGTCGGAAAGTGGGATTTGAAAAGCCAGCGCCCGAGAACGTGAGCGCTTTAGCCATTAAAAATTGCCTGGACAGCCCCGTCGGCATTCCCCGGTAGGGGCGCCTCAGGCAGTAAGCTATCAACTTACTCCTCCCCAAAGAGGAGAGGCAAAGCCTGGGAGGGTGGACCTCCTAGAACTGCACAGGACAGACCCATAGACCGGCAGAATCATGCCCCGAAGGCCAAGACAACACCGGTCTATAGGGTGTAGTATCCATCGGAACAGATACCACACGTGGACACTCACATGATAGGAATGTCCTCGATATTTAACACCTACCCACTATAGGAGTATGTGACACAAGGTCAGAAAGTGGGATTTGAAAAGCCAGCGCCCGAGAACGTGAGCGCTTTAGCCATTAAAAATTGCCTGGACAGCCCCGTCGGCATTCCCTGGTAGGGGCGCCTCAGGCAGTAAGCTATCAACTTACTCCTCCCCAAAGAGGAGAGGCAAAGCCTGGGAGGGTGGACCTCCTAGAACTGCACAGGACAGACCCATAGACCGGCGGAATCATGCCCCGAAGGCCAAGACAACACCGGTCTATAGGGTGTAGTATCCATCGGAACAGATACCACACGTGGACACTCACATAATAGGAATGTCCTCTATATTTAACACCTACCCACGATAGGAGTATGTGACACAAGGTCGGAAAGTGGGATTTGAAAAGCCAGCGCCCGAGAACGTGAGCGCTTTAGCCATTAAAAATTGCCTGGATAGCCCCGTCGGCATTCCCCGGTAGGGGCGCCTCAGGCAGTAAGCTATAAACTTACTCCTCCCCAAAGAGGAGAGGCAAAGCCTGGGAGGGTGGACCTCCTAGAACTGCACAGGACAGACCTATAGACCGGCAGAATCATGCACCAAAGGCCAAGACAACACCGGTCTATAGGGTGTAGTATCCATCGGAACAGGTACCACACGTGGACACTCACATGATAGGAGTGTCCTCAATATTTAACACCTACCCACTATAGGAGTATGTGACACAAGGTCGGAAAGTGGGATTTGAAAAGCTAGCGCCCGAGAACGTGAGCGCTTTAGCCATTAAAAATTGCCTGGATAGCCCCGTCGGCATTCCCCGGTAGGGGCGCCTCAGGCAGTAAGCTATAAACTTACTCCTCCCCAAAGAGGAGAGGCAAAGCCTGGGAGGGTGGACCTCCTAGAACTGCACAGGACAGACCCATAGACCGGCGGAATCATGCCCCGAAGGCCAAGAGAACACCGGTCCATAGGGTGTAGTATCCATCGGAACAGATACCACACGTGGTACGAGGACTCTCAAATGATAGGAATGTCCTCTATATTTAACACCTACCCACTATAGGAGTATGTGACACAAGGTCGGAAAGTGGGATTTGAAAAGCGAGCGCCCGAGAAGGTGAGCGCTTTAGCCATTAAAAATTGCCTGGACAGCCCCGTCGGCATTCCCCGGTAGGGGCGCCTCAGGCAGCAAGCCATAAACTTACTCCTCCCCAAAGAGAAGAGGCAAAGCCTGGGAGGGTGGACCTCCTAGAACTGCACAGGACAGACCCATAGACCGGCGGAATCATGCCCCGAAGGCCAAGACAACACCGGTCTATAGGGTGTAGTATCCATCGGATCAGATACCACACGTGGTACGAGGACTCTCACATGAATAGGAATGTCCTCGATATTTAACACCTACCCACTATAGGAGTATGTGACACAAGGTCGGAAAGTGGGATTTGAAAAGCCAGCGCCCGAGAACGTGAGCGCTTTAGCCATTAAAAATTGCCTGGACAGCTCCGTCGGCATTCCCCGGTAGGGGCGCTTCAGGCAGTAAGCTATCAACTTACTCCTCCCCAAAGAGGAGAGGCAAAGCCTGGGATGGTGGACCTCCTAGAACTGCACAGGACAGACCCATAGACTGGCGGAATCATGCCCCGAAGGCCAAGACAACACCGGTCTATAGGGTGTAGTATCCATCGGAACAGATACCACACGTGGACACTCACATAATAGGAATGTCCTCGATATTTAACACCTACCCACTATAGGAGTATGTGACACAAGGTCGGAAAGTGGGATTTGAAAAGCCAGCGTCCGAGAACGTGAGCGCTTTAGCCATTAAAAATTGCCTGGACAGCCCCGTCGGCATTCCCCGGTAGGGGCGCCTCAGGCAGTAAGCTATCAACTTACTCCTCCCCAAAGAGGAGAGGCAAAGCCTGGGAGGGTGGACCTCCTAGAACTGCACAGGACAGACCCATAGACTGGCGGAATCATGCCCCGAAGGCCAAGACAACACCGGTCTATAGGGTGTAGTATCCATCGGAACAGATACCACACGTGGACACTCACATGATAGGAATGTCCTCGATATTTAACACCTACCCACTATAGGAGTATGTGACACAAGGTCGGAAAGTGGGATTTGAAAAGCCAGCGCCCGAGAACGTGAGCGCTTTAGCCATTAAAAATTGCCTGGACAGCCCCGTCGGCATTCCCCGGTAGGGGCGCCTCAGGCAGTAAGCTATCAACTTACTCCTCCCCAAAGAGGAGAGGCAAAGCCTGGGAGGGTGGACCTCCTAGAACTGCACAGGACAGACCCATAGACCGGCGGAATCATGCCCCGAAGGCCAAGACAACACCGGTCTATAGGGTGTAGTATCCATCGGAACAGATACCACACGTGGACACTCACAAGATAGGAGTGTCATCGATATTTAACACCTACCCACTATAGGAGTATGTGACACAAGGTCGGAAAGTGGGATTTGAAAAGCCAGCGCCCGAGAACGTGAGCGCTTTAGCCATTAAAAATTGCCTGGACAGCCCCGTCGGCATTCCCCGGTAGGGACGCCTCAGGCAGTAAGCTATCAACTTACTCCTCCCCAAAGAGGAGAGGCAAAGCCTGGGAGGGTGGACCGCCTAGAACTGCACAGGACAGACCCATAGACCGGTGGAATCATGCCCCGAAGGCCAAGACAACACCGGTCTATAGGGTGTAGTATCCATCGGAACAGATACCACACGTGGACATGATAGGAATGTCCTCTATATTTAACACCTACCCACTATAGGAGTATGTGACACAAGGTCGGAAAGTGGGATTTGAAAAGCCAGCGCCCGAGAGGTGAGCGCTTTAGCCACTAAAAATTGCCTGGGCAGCCCCGTCGGCATTCCCCGGTAGGGGCGCCTCAGGCAGTAAGCTATCAACTTACTCCTCCCCAAAGAGGAGAGGCAAAGCCTGGGATGGTGGACCTCCTAGAACTGCACAGGACAGACCCATAGACCGGCGGAATCATGCCCCGAAGGCCAAGACAACACCGGTCTATAGGGTGTAGTATCCATCGGATCAGATACCACACGTGGTACGAGGACTCTCACATGAATAGGAATGTCCTCGATATTTAACACCTACCCACTATAGGAGTATGTGACACAAGGTCGGAAAGTGGGATTTGAAAAGCCAGCGCCCGAGAACGTGAGCGCTTTAGCCATTAAAAATTGCCTGGACAGCTCCGTCGGCATTCCCCGGTAGGGGCGCTTCAGGCAGTAAGCTATCAACTTACTCCTCCCCAAAGAGGAGAGGCAAAGCCTGGGAGGGTGGACCTCCTAGAACTGCACAGGACAGACCCATAGACTGGCGGAATCATGCCCCGAAGGCCAAGACAACACCGGTCTATAGGGTGTAGTATCCATCGGAACAGATACCACACGTGGACACTCACATAATAGGAATGTCCTCGATATTTAACACCTACCCACTATAGGAGTATGTGACACAAGGTCGGAAAGTGGGATTTGAAAAGCCAGCGTCCGAGAACGTGAGCGCTTTAGCCATTAAAAATTGCCTGGACAGCCCCGTCGGCATTCCCCGGTAGGGGCGCCTCAGACAGTAAGCTATCAACTTACTCCTCCCCAAAGAGGAGAGGCAAAGCCTGGGAGGGTGGACCTCCTAGAACTGCACAGGACAGACCCATAGACTGGCGGAATCATGCCCCGAAGGCCAAGACAACACCTGTCTATAGGGTGTAGTATCCATCGGAACAGATACCACACGTGGACACTCACATGATAGGAATGTCCTCGATATTTAACACCTACCCACATTAGGAGTATGTGACACAAGGTCGGAAAGTGGGATTTGAAAAGCCAGCGCCCGAGAACGTGAGCGCTTTAGCCATTAAAAATTGCCTGGACAGCCCCGTCGGCATTCCCCGGTAGGGGCGCCTCAGGCAGTAAGCTATCAACTTACTCCTCCCCAAAGAGGAGAGGCAAAGCCTGGGAGGGTGGACCTCCTAGAACTGCACAGGACAGACCCATAGACCGGCAGAATCATGCCCCGAAGGCCAAGACAACACCGGTCTATAGGGTGTAGTATCCATCGGAACAGATACCACACGTGGACACTCACATGATAGGAATGTCCTCGATATTTAACACCTACCCACTATAGGAGTATGTGACACAAGGTCAGAAAGTGGGATTTGAAAAGCCAGCGCCCGAGAACGTGAGCGCTTTAGCCATTAAAAATTGCCTGGACAGCCCCGTCGGCATTCCCTGGTAGGGGCGCCTCAGGCAGTAAGCTATCAACTTACTCCTCCCCAAAGAGGAGAGGCAAAGCCTGGGAGGGTGGACCTCCTAGAACTGCACAGGACAGACCCATAGACCGGCGGAATCATGCCCCGAAGGCCAAGACAACACCGGTCTATAGGGTGTAGTATCCATCGGAACAGATACCACACGTGGACACTCACATAATAGGAATGTCCTCGATATTTAACACCTACCCACGATAGGAGTATGTGACACAAGGTCGGAAAGTAGGATTTGAAAAGCCAGCGCCCGAGAACGTGAGCGCTTTAGCCATTAAAAATTGCCTGGACAGCCCCGTCAGCATTCCCCGGTAGGGGCGCCTCAGGCAGTAAGCTATCAACTTACTCCTCCCCAAAGAGGAGAGGCAAAGCCTGGGAGGGTGGACCTCCTAGAACTGCACAGGACAGACCCATAGACCGGCGGAATCATGCCCCGAAGGCCAAGACAACACCGGTCTATAGGGTGTAGTATCCATCGGAACAGATACCACACGTGGACACTCACATGATAGGAATGTCCTCGATATTTAACACCTACCCACTATAGGAGTATGTGACACAAGGTCGGAAAGTGGGATTTGAAAAGCCAGCGCCCGAGAACGTGAGCGCTTTAGCCATTAAAAATAGCCTGGACAGCCCCGTCGGCATTCCCCGGTAGGGGCGCCTCAGGCAGCAAGCTATCAACTTACTCCTCCCCAAAGAGGAGAGGCAAAGCCTGGGAGGGTGGACCTCCTAGAACTGCACAGGACAGACCCATAGACCGGCGGAATCATGCCCCGAAGGCCAAGACAACACCGGTCTATAGGGTGTAGTATCCATCGGAACAGATACCACACGTGGACACTCACATGATAGGAGTGTCATCTGTTTGAGTCTTTGCAACCATGGTATTTATTATAGATGGTTTCTTCCATTAGTTCTTCAATAGGGGTGATTTGTACCCCACAACAATTATTATTATTACTTTATGTGGATTAGTCCATATTATTTGGATTTACTATTACAAAGATTATTTACTGTGCTGGTATACTAAGCACATACAAATTATATATTATTTTCTTTGATCTAATATTTTATTATTTTTACCTTGTTTTGCTCTGCCTCAGACCAATTAGCATGCAGCTAACAAATAATCAATGACAGACATTATTAATCAAATTAGCATTTAGCTGATTGTGTTTTTATCAGGTTTTCCAAAAATCTAACACTTGTTCTAAAATTTTTAGGATAAAGAATAAAGGAAACATCCAAAATTTATCATGTGTTCATTTATTATTATCCGAGCTTTCGAATTGCACAAGTCATCATCAGTGTGGAGAATGTATTTCATAATTGATAAGAGAAGGAGATTGTTAATATCAGATGATCGATGAACTCTTGAATTATTATAAAGAAAGTGAAGACTATTTAAGGCAGACATGCTGACGACTCAGGGTGAAGGAACTGTACCAGTGAATGTCTATAGAAAGTATAGGAAACATTAACATATGGAACTATGTTCTGTTACCGAATGTAGCAATCCCCATGTGAAAAATGCCTGGAACATAATCAAAAGTTGTTTAATATTGGAATTGGAATTAAGGCTAAAATATTTCTTTGTTTGCTTTTGTGTATTTTTATTAACGTATGAGAATCTTTAGCATTGATAATATGTTGACTATCTAAATTATGACTAGCATTATAACTTCTTATTAGTTACTAGCAGACCCGTGTTTCTGCGTTGCCGGGAATCTAGAGTAACCTAAAAGAATTCCTGGCATCAACCTTGGACTATTGAATTAGCTACTGTTTATGATTGTTCGGCACAAATGCAGACCCCACGATATCAATTCAAAACAGCAACCGAAAAAGTAAACCACAAACTTTAAACATGAAATTTGCAAATCGCATAACCGTGTTGTGTAATTGGCTAAAAGAACTGATTTCTAGTAAGTAATCGTTTTGGAATTTATGTATAGAAAAGCAAAAATCAAATGTAAATATAAGTAAAACTTACTTAATTACTTAAATCTATTATTATACTAAATATGAGTTAATTAACGTTTGTTTTCCAAACGTTTTTTGCCTATATATGTAATTTTTGGGGGGTAATGTACAATAATACATACCTCAATAAATCATGGGCGTGATACATAGATGACGCCAATAATAAAAAAACATCAATATGATTTTTATAAAGTACTAACCTGCAAATGTAATATGTCAAGATTTAAGCCCAATCGGATTATTAATTTATAAATTACAGTTATTTTAGTGAAGCGACTGTTGCAAATTTTCATAATAATGGAAAAATCTGAATTTCGTGTATTGATGAAGCATTGCTTTCTGATGGTAAAAAATACTGCTCAAGCAAAGCAATAGCTCGATAAGTGTTATTCGGGCTCTGCTCCACTGAAAACAATGGTTAAGAAGTGGTATGCTGCCTTCATATGTGATCGTACAGGCATAGATGCTCAGGTCGCCTGGAAAACATTTTTTTAAATCCACAAACTCGTTTTAGCCGATTGTAAAGTTGTGTGATATAGCAGAAGAGTTAAAGATATCAGAACGCAGTGTATTCACCATTTTGCATGAACATTTGTCAATGTGTTCAAAGCAGGTACCTCGTTTGTTCACAGTCAATCAAAAAACAACAAGGCGTTGACAATTCAGAGCGTTGTTTGCAACTGTTTCAACGTACAAAAAAAGGATTTTTGCGTCAATATGTGACAATATGTGTCAATAGATGAAACATAAATCCACAATTTTACCCCGAAATCAAATTAGCAGGTGAGGTTTTGGCCTCCGTATTTTGGGATGCGCAATGTATTTTGTTCATAGATTACCCCGAGAAAGAAAGAACCATCAATAGCAAATATTATATAGAATTTCTGGTGCGTTTGAAGGAAGAAATCGCCAAAAAACAGTCACAGATGAAGAAAAAGTGCTCTTTCACCAAGACAATACACCGTGTCACCAGTTGATCACAAAGATGGCAAAACCATATGAATTGCACTTCGAATTGCTTCCGCATACTCCTTGTTTTTCGAGATCTGCCTCCAGCAACTATTGGCTGCTTGCCGACCTCAAAAGAATGCTCCAGGAAATATATATGATATTGGAAATTGAGGCATATTTTGAGGCCAAAGATAAACCGTTCTACAAAAAAAGCATCGAATTGTTAAAGAAGCGTTGGAATCTGTGTATCACTCTAAGAGGAGACTATGTTAATGAATAAAGTCGAATTTTGCCTAAAAGTTTTATTAGTTTGGTTCGAGACTTATTCAGTGAAAAAAAATTAAATGGCTGACTGATGTACGACTGAACCGAAATGCATTATGGTGGAATTTAACTTCGTAAAGAAAGAAATTTGGAGGGTGGGAGGTATACTCATTGAGTTTTTTTGCTTGATCGTAATGTGTTTCAGATTGAGGCTTTGTTTGTAAGGTACAATTTAACAAAAGAATAAAATGGCTGATTTGTGTCTGATTTGAACCCAAATGCATAAAGGTGGAATTTAATTTCCTAATGAAATTAATGTAAAGGAAGAGACAAGGAATATTCACTGAGTTCTTTGCTTGGTCGGGGTGTATGTGCATGTGTGTATGTGTGTATTTTTTAGGAGGGGGGGGGGTATCTGGATCGAAATCCCCAGAAATAAGTTAACCTGAAAAGAGTTGGAAAAGCGGTTCTTACCCCAAATGCTAATTTTCTATCTATACTGTCTACGGGATGCATATGTTTCACAGAAACATGAAAACCTTGGACAGCTAGCATACAATGTTATCGACAGTCAAAACTCTGAAGTATGATATATTTTAGACACAAGTTTTTTGATCATCGACAAAGGTAAAACTGAAAAAAAAGAATGAAAACATTGTTTCAGAAACACGTAAATACAAAATGAAAACGAGGCAGAGACGAGGAGTTTACTAAAATCTAAAGAGAGCCGTATGCAGAAAAGAAGATATTTTGAGCATTAAAGAATAATGCTAGAAAGGAAAAAATACAAATTATGCTAGGTAATAGCAGAGTTACGAGAGGTTAAATAGAGTTTCACACGAAATGAAAAGGTAAACAAAGTTCGTTTAGATTGTCAGAATCGCGAGGGTGATGTTCCCGGACTATAAGCGTGCAAAGTTGAATCAAGCAATGTTGCATGCAAAGACAGAGTAATAATTAATAAACAAGATGAGGTAGTTCAAATAAGGTTTATTGAACGTGTGTGTACGTGGAATGATGAAGTGTGTGATGTATGCATGTGTGTCGATGGAAAAACAGTTCTTGAAAAGGTATAAGAAGAAATGAATCCGGCGTAGGAAAAGTCTTTGAAAGCCGTACACAAAGAAAATGAGTTGAGAACTCTTACCGTTGTTTGACCACGTGTTGACGGAATAAACATGTGTTGGTAGTTGTTATGCCGAGACCAGTTCAAGAGAAAAGCGTGAGACGAAGCGCTAGTGTATTAGCGTCGTTCTGCCGAGCAGAGAAGAGTGAAACGGAACGCTGGTGCCAGCGTTGTCCTGCCGAGGCTGGTCGGCGAAGGAGAGATGGATTTTCCGTTTGCAACGGTTTTTATAGTCAGAAGGGCAGATAACTCTGGTGTCGCTTTACAGTGCCACCTGTCGGTGAAAAAGCGACACCTACCGGCAAACCGGTGTAGTTATGTTTTGAAAGAAGGAGGTAACTGCTACAAGATAAAAGAAATAATACTAAAAAATAATACTAGCACTTTTTAATTGTATTTTAGAGAGAAGAAAGGCAATAATTCTTATCGGTGATGCTCAAAATGTCGGTATATTTAAAGAGATAGAAAACTGTACCATGAGAGTTGTGAAGAAGGTCGCTAAAATAGACAGGGGACAGGCACCGGAAGCCTCTCGCCAGTGACGAGTCTGATGGAATCCTCTAATAAAAAAAGGCCAGCTAAGGAAGATAAATGCCAGGGTATCTATTCTACGTTAGACAGAACACCATCCACGATGTCAAAAATATGCGTAAATAGAAATATGTGTAATAATAAAATTAAAAGAGGCATTGAATTAGAATGCAACAATAACGAAGAATGAATTAATGAGATGTAATTTTGTAAATCAATATGCGAATTAGTAAGTGTCTGAGTATATTATATATGCTAACAGGGCCGGCGGGACGGTTATAAAAGTGTGTGTGTGTGTGGGGGGGGGGGGCTCTCCTAAAAAGTGGGGGGGCCCGGTTAAACACATGCATATATAACTTCATTATTGATGATCGTAAAGTGGGAGGGGGCCAAGTCAAAAAGTGGGGGGCTTGAGCCCCCCCCCCCCTCTGCCCCCCAGGTGCCGCCGTCCATGGCTAAGTATATTAGAAATACGAAGTTCTTTAAATTTCTATATGAAAAAAGGGTTTTCATGCCATTGCGATAACTGACTCAACTTTACGAGACTGTAAAATTTATGAAAAAAATGAAATATGTAGTCAATCTATCGACTTATAAATTTAAAAAACAAATTTATTATCTAAAAGAAGATGACAAAAATATTTTACAGTTATATTTGGACCTAAGTTTAAAAGGAGAAATGAACGAACGGAGTTTGCACTTTAGTATATCGGTCCAATGGCCACTAGAAAAACAATCGTCACTGAATCTGGGGTAATTAGTCCCCGAAAATTATTTTAGACACAGAACGAGTGATTGTCTGAAGAAATATTGCATTAGCCATTTGACTTGCTGATAGTAGGAAGCTAATTCCCCAGAAGGAAGATCAATCAATGCTTATTTTTGATCCCTCAAACACACACGCCCCCCCCTCTCTCTCTCTCTCTCTCTCTCTCTCTCTCTCTCCCTGTTTCACTCGTGTGTGCATGCATTTGAGTGAATGAGAGAGAGAGAGAGGAGAGGAGAGAGTGTATGTAGAACATTTGAAGGAACTTATTTTGCCCCCCCCCCCATCTCTCGCTCTTTCTTTGTTTCACTCAGTGTGTGTATGCGTTTGTGTGAGAATGAGAGAGAGAGAGAGAGACAGACAGAGACAGAGACAGAGACAGAGACAGAGAGAGAAAGAAAGAAAGAAAGAAAGAAAGAAAGAAAGAAAGAAAGAGTGTGAGATGGAGAGAGAAAGAGACAGGGGTGGAGAGAGAGGGGGAAAGAAGAACATTTGAAGGAAATCAGATATCTAACTTTTTGTTCTTTCTCCTTTTCTTAAGGCCCCATCCCAATCTCTCTCTCTGTCTCTCTGTCTCTCTCTCTCTGCTTCACTCGGTTTATGTGTATATATGAGAGATGGGTTGAGAAAGAGAGAGATAATATGTATGTAGAACATTTGGAGGAAGTCAGATATCTTACTTTTTTATTTTTCCTTTTATCCCATCTCTCTCCTCTATCTGTCTCTCTTTCTCCCTTTCAGTTGGTGTATATGAGAGAGAGAGAGAGAGAGAGAGAGAGAGAGAGAGAGAGAGAAGGCGAGAGAGAGAGAGAGAGAGAGAGAGTTTGCAGAAAATCTTAAGGAAATTAAATATATTACTATTTTCTTCTTTCTCACACATTATCTATCTGTGCCCGTGTGTATGTGTGTGAGAGAGAGAATGTAAACCATTTGAAGGAAACAGACATTTATCTTCTTTTTTCCTTCTTTTCTACTTCTCTCTCTCTCTTTCTTTCTCTCTCCTTCTGTCTCCCTCTCTTTCCCACTTACATGTGTGCACTCTTCCTGTATTTTGATGTCACACTCTCTTAATGACTGAACCCAAATGCATAAAGGTGGAATTTAATTTCCTAATGAAATTAATGTAAAGGGAGAGAACAGGGAATACTCACTGAGTTCTTTGCTTGGCCGTGGTTTATGTGCATGTGTGCATTTATATCGAGTAGTCTGCTTTTCTGCTGTTCTTCTCTTGCCTCTTTTTGAAACCCATTCTGCTGCTGAAGGGCTACCTTAATTTTGCTTTGGGGAGGCCGACAAAAGGAAAATAAATATCACTGTTATTAATATGCTCCCTACAATGGTCAACAAATCTAACATACTCTCTTTTCAGTCCTCCATGTTTAAAATTGCTCACAAAAAAGGATACAGACCAGATGCCCCTATAATGACAGAATGGATGAATAGTATCCGTTTTCCATTATAATTATAATAGGCTGTAGTAGAAAGTCCATCTGACTCCATAGAATAATTAATAGACGACAGCAGACGACATCGAAGTTTACATAGAAATATCTTTTATTTGAGCTGTGCTGAAAAGGAATTAAAAACAGCTTAGTGTCAATCTTTACAAAGGATGCCATGAGCCTTGGTAGGTTTATTATATCATAGGCAACTTAAGGAAGTCAGCAAAATACGTCATGATACATAAAAGGGGGTGAAAATCACAGACGTAAACACTAATGTAAGTGTCCACGTTAAATATTCATAAACATAATCGAAATAAACATGGATTGTCAGGGAAAACAGATTATAAAGAATGCATTGGATATGTAAAGTAAATACAACGTTGTATTTTCTGGGAAATATTTTGATAATGAATACTGCAACCAGTAGAAAACGACCATGGTTGAATATCTATATGTGACTAATAGTTGCACCCTGTAAAAATGATGTCTAATGGTAAATACGACAGAACTGTGAAAACCATGTGAAATGTGGAGCTAAGCCAGACACGTCCGGCCAGCAATAAGCCTAACGTCAGAAAGAGGTGAAGCCTAAATGTTGTGTTGTGTATGTACATAGTGCTATTCTTTTTTGTGTATTTCATAATTGAAGAGTGCATTCTATTGTTGCCATAATTGAAGAGTGCATTCTGTTGTTGCATGAGTGAGTGAGTGAGTGAGAGAGAGTGAGAAAGGTAGTATGTAGAACATTTGGAGGAAGTCAGAAAATTTACTTTTTACTACTCTCTCTCTCCCTTCCCCCTCCCCCTCTCTCTCCCTTTCTTTTCTTTTTAGAAGAGATAAGTTGAATATGTTTCAAGGGAAATAACTCTGAATATACTGAGCCGACAACCGTATTTTAATAACAAACATAAAAAATATATTGGTTTTGTTTTTTATTTAAAATTCACTCAACAAAAGAAAATTTGATTCACAACAAGTGGCGATTCAACAGGGTTGGGGGCATGTTCCCAAGAATTTTTAGCTCCTCCCACGCATACATTTACATACTTTTTAATGTAAGGATGTGATAAGAGTGATCATTCCCTATTTTTGAAGAAATGAACTGTGCTGTAAACAAATAATTCAGCTGTTGTTTTGTGGTAAAAATGATATCAAAAATGAAAGAAAAAAAAGCAATTGGAAAATAGAGGGAATGAAAATGCTAATTTTTTAAATTTTTTTTTCGAAACGATTGAATCAAAGACATTTGTAAAATACAAATTCGTAAAACTTGGCTTCAAAATGGCTTGTATTATTTGAATTATTCAAACTATTATTCTCATCTTGGATGTTATTCTCCCAACGTTTCGGCCGATGTAACCACCGACCTTCTTCAGGTGCATCTTGCTGAACTCGGGAATTGTTATGCCAAACTCGGGAATCTGTACGGAATTTCGAACTGAACACTTTATTTAAGCCACGGGGGTAGATTGTTCTCATTCCGTCAGCTATGACCGGTAGAAATCTTAAGTAATTCTTAATTATATTCTTAGTCTCGCCTGTACTGAGGATTGAACCTTCAATCTCCAGAAAATTGTCACTTAGAACTGATTATTACTTAGCACTTTATCCGTTGTTCCACAGTTATCAATCCTTGAAAATTCTGAAACATAATGGTAACCACTTGTAATTATTTGCAGGCCACAAGTTTGTACAATGTACAATTTTAAAAAATATTATAAAATATTTTTTCTTCATCCCATTTTGGTATTTAGTGTTTCAGACTCCAGGGTGGACAACACTAGGCAACATCTTGGGGACTACACTTTGCTCCTTGCCAAAAGGCCAAGGAAGGATTTGTTATTCCACAGGTCCATGTGGACAAATTATTAATCCTCGGAAATTCGGAAACATAATGGTAACCACTTGTTATTATGAATGACTTATGCACTCTGCATCGTGCATCAACTACATAATACACCTGGATATCCTGGATATGAGGAAGTGTGGTAAACTGGGGAAGTATGACTTAACCATCTGAGACGCAGAGTCATCCATAATAACAAGTGGTTACCATTATGTTTCAGAAATTTCAAGGATTGATAATTTGTCCACATGGACCTGTGGAACAACAAATCTCTTCCTTGGCCTTTTCGCTGGGAACAAAGTGTAGTATCTGTTCTGATACTACACTTCATCTTTTTTGTCCTCGGTCAGTAAAAGAGGATCCTTCTAGACTAAGACAATTTTATTTTTTGTCCCAATCCAGAGTTCCCCTTTTTGGGGAGCTGGAGTTTCCCCACATTAAAAACCGACCTTGTGTCTAACTCTGCCATCGTGTGTGTGGGGGGGTGCAAAGTAAATAGGAACACTAGACAACATCTCATGCCTGCTATCCAGACAGTCCCGTCGAAAAGATTGACATCAGTATGCAGCCATATCGCTTCTTACGCACTCGAGCTACATCTTCTCCACACTCCCTCGTATCCAGGATATCCAGGCACATTATGGAGTTGATACAAGAAGTGGCACTCACCATTACCAAGTTTCTGATGAAGCATGATTGATGGGAGTCTTCTAGTTTGCAACTGCACGATCATTACGCCAAAGCCGTTGCAGATCAGAAGCCTATGTCTCACTGCCATGTAAAATGGCAAAGCGAACACAGGCTTAAAAAACTTTGCCCTGAATCTTGAAGAAAATATGCCAAATATCAAAATCAAATTAAAATAACAATCGAGATATTTAAAGTGATTAAAAATGATAATTATGTATCTCACGAAAACATTAATTTTTGATTTTTAGAAATGCTTATACTTGTATTTATTTTTTCTGTTCATGAGAATGGATCATATTTATTTGACTCATATTTATCAATTTAGAACTAAACATTAACAGTCATTTATGCGTTTTGATTCGAACAACTGTAGTATTGAATTAAGTGAAACAGGGGCAGTAATCAATGTCAAATTAGCCAACTCAGACAATTACCAGAAGACGTGAAGTTATACTGAGATGCATTTAAAATATTCTTTTCTTATCTAAAATTGAATCTTGTAACCAAATTTTTAGCTTTGTTTTGTTCTTTTTAAAAAGTGACTTTACTTATATCTAGTAAATAAACTTTCTGCTTTGTTAAGTAAAATGAAATATGTAAAAATAATGAAAGGAGCACAGATACTTATTCAAAAGTCCGAGGTTGTAAGCTGACCAAACAGAAAGCTTTAATAATACTATTGTTTTGTACTTTATAATAGAAGAATTCATTTTCTTGTTGCCCAGTATAATTCAGAGCAGATAACATGAATCTGGTTCAAGGGAGATATACTGAGCCGACAGCTTTAATAAACCCAGAATTTTGGATTTAAATGAAATAAATGTTGGATCTATGAACATTTATTTTGATTGAATCTCTTTGTGATTCAACTCATTTTACATCAGGTTTTCCAGAAGATTTCGTATGAAAAGAGCAAACTTGTAAGAAGCAGAAAACTATAAGTGGTTTTCACTGTAACAGGAAAATTGACTTTAATAATTTAGTTTTGTTTTCATTCTTTGCTTAATATATATATATATATATATATATATATATATATATATATATATATATATATATATATATATATATATATATATATATATAAAGATAGATTAAAGAAGAGGGATAAACATGTACGAATGACAAATTTATTTCAACTTCGATTGTTCAATGCAAGGTGTAGTCGGTAGAAACATGTTTATTATTCTTTCCTTAAGTCAATGCTTTTCAAAGATTAAAATCTGATCATCAGAGGAAGTTCATAGATAGAGAGGTTGGCAGTGGAAAAGCCAAAATTCAAAATTTGAAAAAATATTAAAATCTCATTTCACTGGACACAATATCAACGGATATTTACCAACTGGACAGACCCTATATCTTTTTACACACACATTCTCACTCTCCATTGCTTAATATTTTTTCAAATTTTGAAATTTGGCTTTTATATATATATATATATATATATATATATATATATATATATATATATATATATAAGTAAACCATGGTATTTTAAATTCCAATGACCAAGTCTTCATTCATATTTTTATTTGCCGAATTTCAAAAAAATTCAATGTAATCTTGACAATTGTTTCGCAAAGAAACGAACAACCAGGAATAGACATATAGTTACCAGGATCTTTCGTTCCTGCAGATCATCAGAAGACCATCAGATCACTTTCGTAGAAAAATCCTCCATCAAATAAATAAAAAAAACGTTTTTATGCATTTCTCACAGAAAACAGTTGCCTAAATGAACCAGTAGTTCAATTCATAGACAACCAACCATTTTGTATCTCTAATACGGTAAATTATTAAATAGCAAATATATGTTTATTTCTTGTTGTTCGCTGCTGTCAGGTTAAATATAACTTAATTTGTTTGTATCACGTAACAACCTCCCATGGCCAAGGGGACAGGGCGACCGCTTATAAATTCAAGGTGTCTCTGTGAACCAAGTTCACGCCTTTTGACCGTCTGAGATTGTCATTCTCTGCACTGATAAGAGCCGAAAGCTCGAAACGTAGGTAAAATATTAAAATATAATTCAATATTATATATATATACTAGCTGAACCCGTCGCCCGCCGTTGCCGGGAAGAAATATAAAAGAATAAATTAAAATTTGTCAACATCCGACAGAACGCAAATAGGTCACATCGGACAATTGTAACGTTCGGTTTGGAATTGTCGAAGGGGGATAGGAGGAAGAAAGGAATGAAGGAAGGAATAAAGGAAGGAAAGAGACACGGTTGTAGAATGTTTCTTTTTGATTAAACAACTGCTCTATCTATGATACTGGGCACTTTGAAAATTAAAGAGGCCTTCAGAGCTCTATTAAAATCAATTCCCCTGTTATCTTTGTATAGAAATTCAGTTTTTTGTGAGGAAAGAAAAAAGAAAAATGAGCACTACTGAAACACACAAATATAATTAAGGTGGCCTGCAGAGCACTAATACTCCATGTGTGTTTGGATAGAAATGATGATATTCACAATAGTTAAAGTACTACGTATTACATTGGTTTAATAAAATAAAACAATAAAATATTCATATTTTTGTTTGTTTTACAACTGATTTTAATCAGACAAGACCGCTTATCTATTTTCCCGATACACAACAGACCCAGAAGATATGGTTTGATATATTTCGATAATATAATTATCACTTTCTTGGAACTCTTAATTTATCATTCTATTATCGAACATTGAGAGAGTTTTTTTCTGCATTTTCTATCATTTGACTGGTTTGATCATTTTAATTTTACTTACACAGTGATTTCACACTGGATTTTCTTAACTGTCATCCATTGAATGTATAGCACGCTAATTTTTAAATTTTTAAAATTTTTGATTTTGAATTAATGTTCACTACCTGAACTGTTGCTTTAGAAACTTTTTTTATAAAAAAACTTTCTTTAAAAACTTTTTGACTTGGATAAATTGTAAAGATTTAACATCAAATCAGTCCGTACCTTGATGGGGTATGTTAGCATAAAAACGTGTTTTTTGCCGTTATATTTTATGTTTTATATATTTTTATATTTTTATATCTGCATCTAACACATGGTTTTTTGAAGGCATTTTGCCTCTTTCTTTAAGTTTAAAATTTTAAAGATGCTTAAAAAATGAACTTTCCCAAGTTTATACCTACCAGCGACCATGCGCGATTTAAGTTCAAATTTAAAAGAGACATTTACACCGTTAAGTCCACACAACATCGGACGTCACTTCTACAAGACCAGGAAGGATTGTTACGAAAAAGAAGGTTAATACCTTTTATTTGTCTAAAGCTCTGACGAGGCTTGTTATATCAAGCGAAATTATTAGATAAAAAAATCAAGATGAAGAAGAAAAAAAAATATTGTTTTGATTTTTTGATTTTGATTTTAATAAAAAATATCTGCATCTAACACATGGTTTTTTGAAGGCATTTTGCCTCTTTCGTTAAGTTTAATATTTTTATATATTTTCAAAGCAAAATTTTCTACTTGCAGTGATGTCATTGTAGTAATAGTCCTTTGAGGAGAAGATTTTCTTTGAAAATCCATGGATTAAGACATTACAGTACTGTTTGCTTGAACTTTGATATGTAATAAAGTTTGATTAATTTCTCGTTGTATTCTTTCATTTAATCCATTATATATATATATATATATATATATATATATATATATATATATATATATATATATATATATATATATATAGGCAAACATTATTAAATAACACGGAGTGGTTTTGTTTGATGCGACTTTTTTTTATTTTTTCAATTTTCCGAATTGTCCATCTAATGTTTCGGTCAAATTGATATAAATATGATCCATGGGTTTCTTGTTCCATTCTTTTTTCTTTTTTGCAAGTACTTTCGAAAAATTGAAAAAAAAAAAAAAAAGTCGCATCAAACAAAACAGTGTTATTTAATAATGTTTGCCTAAATGAAAATATGCTGTCTAAATACACACAATATATATATATATATATATATATATATATATATATATATATATATATATATATATATATATATATATAATTTTTTAAATTTTTCTTAACTTTCTCTTTCCTATTATGTCTGGGTTTATTTCCAGAATGATAGTTATGTAGAGAGGGTAAAGGGGCGCTTGTTAGGAGAGGGGGGAAGATTCATTAATAGAATTTTGAAAGGTTAACGGTGGTTGATGTATTTTCGCTGACGAAACCTTGGACTGGATTTGATTCTGTCTTCTTTACGTCCGTTTTTTTCTGACGGTGACATTAATGTGAGTCTATCTTTTTTTTCACGTTTTATTTGTATTGAGTCTGTGAAAAGATGTAATATCATCGAAACGTTGGCTATTTGGCGTAGACTGTAATAATGTTTATTTAATTTTATAAATGATCTACTTGATATTGAGCACTCTTGCAAATATTGGTTTTATGTTCGTTTTATTAATATTTTGAACTTGATTAATTGTATATATATATATATATATATATATATATATATATATATATATATATATATATATATATATATATATATATATATATATGTACAAGATGATCTCTTAAACTAATGAACGGATTATTATGAATTTTGGAATGTATATTTTATGCAACACAGTGAGTAACATGGGCACATTATTTACTTTGTAAATGCTAACATTTAGGGTGTGCGTATATATAAAAACATTGATTCATTTTTTTTGTGAATCAATCATTATGAATTTTGCAATATATATTCTCGGCAACCCCGGTGAGTAATATGTGCACATTATTTTTTTTGTAAACTTTACTATTTATGGGGTGTGCTCACCCAAACCCGCCCCCAAAGAACTTTTAATCGCCTGAACTAAAGAATGGATCATTATGAATTTTGGAATATATATTCTAAATAATACAGTGAGTAACATGGGCACATTATCTTTTTTGTAAATGTAAACATTTAGGGGGTGTATATGTATATAAAAGATTTTTTAATTAATTCATGTTTAAGAATCGATAATTATGAATTTTGGAATATATATTCTCAGCAACCTGGTGAGTAACGTGATCAAATTATTTTTTTGCAAACTTTACCATTTAGAGGGTGCACTCACCCAAACCTGCCCCAAAACTTTTAATTTCCTAAACTAGTGAACGAATCATTATGAATTTTGGAATATATTTTCTAAAAGAATACAGTGTGTAACATGGGCACACATTATCGTTTTTGTAAATGTTAACATTTAGAGGGTGCATATATATATAAAAAAAATATTTTTTTATGAACAAATCATTATGAATTTTGGAATATATATTCTTGGCAACCCGGCGAGTAATATGGGCACATTATTTTTTTGCAAACTTTACTATTTAGAGGGTGAGCCCACCTAAACCCGCCCCTTCAAAATACTTCTAATCTTAAACTAATGAACCGATCATTATGAATTTTAGAATATATATTATAAACTATTAGTGGTTTCCACTATAACAAAGTAGCTGGCTTAAATAATTCTTTGCTTAAAATTATCAAACATTTATTTCTATGAAAAATTGCAATGATTGAAAATTGATAAATGACTTACAATTATAATTGAATTATAAAGTGAAAAATTGTGTCTTACATATTAAGAATAAAGATATTTTTTCCTATTTATGGAACATATTACCACAATATAGCTTCACTGCAGGCTACAATATGGTCGTCTTCAAATCCAATGTCAACAAATATTGTTATATTTGCACTTACCGATGCGTGTATAAACCATTATACACCTGCCGTACTCGGAAACACAAGCTCTTGCTTGTCTGTGGATGCAAAAGCACTCGAACGCTGATGTTGATTTATAGAGAGGTTCATTGAAGAAAGAGAAGAAAAGTAAAATAAAGCATCAGAGGGACGAGTACCTTCTGTATGTGTGTGTGTGTGTGTGTGAGAGAGAGAGAGAGAGAGAGAGAGAGAGAAAAGATAGATAGATAGATAGATAGATAGATAGACACGTCTTTCCTGCTTAAAATATCGCCAGACAAGAGGTTTCATTGACTTCCGTCTGGGGTCACCTCTGACCTTTAAGGTGTCACCCAAACTTTTCTATTCAAGCACAGCCCTCGTTATGTAACAATACTTGTCATAAACCATCCTCATAAGTAATCAAATTTTGTTCATTCCATTCATCATTTTCAATCCTCTCATAATATTTTTCATCATTCAACTGATAATCTATCCATCTCATTAATCCTTTTTCTCTTGTGGCTTTTAGCCTTAATAAGTGGTGATTCATTAGTAAAAATAAAAAAATATATAAAAATATTCTCAATGTTGGATGTATAAATATTTATTTTGGTGAGTCTCATTAGGATCCATTTCATTTTCCATCCGGTTTACCCGAAAATGAGATTCATCGAAATAAACTCTCATAGATTCAATATTGAGTTGAATTCAATATGAATGTGAATTGAATGGGAAATCTCGAATCATATTTATTGATAACTTGATATATAAGCAAAAAAGTGATAAAACGAGGATGCAAATAGACTTTGATTCTTTGATAGAACTGAAAAAAAAGTATTTCAAAGCTTATTGACCCGAAACTCGTCTGAATATACATGTATATCTTTTGCGTATTTACAGAGCGTTTGTTTGTGTTTAAATAAGAGATGTAGGCAAACTTAGCAGAATCGAGTTGGGCTCCGAGGGATCCAAACAAACCAAACAAAATCCGGGCATTGCAGCCAATCCAGGAAAAATTATCCCATGGATAATTCCTACATTGAATGTCACCAACAAACTTTACTTCTGTTTCATCCGACGCGGAGTTGAAATACGATAGATTTGAAATTGAAACGGAAACATTTATTGACCCAAAGTTTTTTTTGTCACAAAAACAAAAACGAAAAGACCAAATGTAAAATTAATAAACATGAAACGTAAAATAAAGTTCACATTCCTAAGAAATAACTTGTTTGTCAAAGTCAGGATCATTGGACATTTTTGGTGGACATACATTTAATTCACAAGTCTAGATGCACGTACTGATATACTGTTCATATTGATTAGCATACGTCTATATTCATTGTTCTCGTAAGTTGTAAGTTTGGTAGAGTAGACTTGTTCCTTTTCCCCCCTCCTCCCCAAAAAAGGTTGGAGGATGTTAAGTTAGGATTTCAGGCTGACCACACATGTGAACTACGGCAATATATCCATCTTTGACAGAAATAGGCATCCAGCCATTAACAAACTACAATAGCAAAATGTGGAGGAGCGCCATCTTGCATGAAAATCAAATCTATAAAATAATATGCTAAGGCAATTTCATGTTCATACGTACGTTATCACCCTCTACTCTTTTTGATGGGATTGCCTGATCTCCAAAAATACAATGCAAAAAGAGTACTTTTAAATTTTTTATCTGATGTCGCTATTGTGTCCAACGGAAAACTCAAATTAAAATACACTTTCTTGACCTTCAGGATAAGATTAAAGTATAGTATCTGTTCTGTCCAAAGATGGCACAATAATATTATGGGGTCTTCGTTCATAGAACGGTTTTAGAGACCCCCATAAACAGATATATTCTGAAACTACATTAACCAGATTACTTAGATAAGTATGTTTCAGTTTGAACACAGATGGTACAATAATATCGTTCGGTCATCAATAGAATGGAAATATTTTTTTCAAGCTCGGCAGAAATATACAACAGATGGAGGATACAACTGAGGAATTTCTACGGGTCTTGTTAATCATTGATATTCTCCTAAGTACTGATAACTGGACAGAGTTCTACTCTTAAAATGGTGAGGCACCTTTAAGAATTCTTTGGAATAACTTGAAGGATGAATGCAATACGAGAATGTATGTCTTCTATCCCACAGCCCTTATCTTCGAGTGGCTGTTAGACTCGATAAGTGGTGACTCATTAGTTAAAAAAAGAGAGTTCCATGTGAAATCAGTTTATGCGGTTCCCAGGTGGCTTGAGTATTACATTATCCTTAACTACAGAAGGGGTGGGGGAGTACGACACTCTGCATGTTACAATCAGCACAGTTTGGTATAAGATAACTCATACTTGGTGTCTTTAAACTTCACCCACAGCAGTCCTTCCAGACTGAAAATTTCTCATTCTGAAATCAGAGTCAGCACAAACAACACAAATGAAGGCAATCCAGAAAATATTATCAATTTGGAAGAAGATCTGTCAGACTGTTCGTAACTGCCCTATATCATAACCAGCCACGAGGAGAAGAGTGAGGTGCAGAAATGAGGTTCTAGCCCATTGTTTTAAGTCATTATTGATTCTTAAGTTATTTTAGTTAAGTCCACTCTCGTTGCATTCAAATGCTCTACTCCTAACTTTATGCGTTTGTCGATGGCTTCCAAGGTTAAGTGACTGACCCCTTGCCGAACCCTACATCCTGTCTGCTTGATACTAAATTGTCTATGAACCAAAATTCTCAATGAGTACGAGTTGACATGTATGCAATATTTAACATGCGAAGCTAGTAGCGAATGCTGGTGCCTATGTTTAATTCTAAATAAAATCCCATGCTATTCACTGTCTTTCTTGTAAGAATCATATATCAGTAATAAATTACAAGCATTTAATAATAGGGAGAAATTTTCCAATCATTCTATAGATTTGTATAAGTGTTAAAATATGATCGATTTTAAATTTAGAAAAACATTTAAGTTTAAGTCCAGTCAAATATCCAAAGGCATAACTCCAAGTGTCCAAAAAACGTCAAAAAAGGACACGTCACAATCAAATATTTTGACACAACTTGCAAAGACACCTCACCCATCTACAAACAAATTTTCACTCTACACTTCCTCAAAAAATAAGAAAATTTCTGATTATTTTTGACAGATAGAGGTGGGAGAGAATCAGCATATTCAACACCCATAAATATTTCTCCATTCTCAACATTCTTTTTCTGCAGACAGAACACAGAATACATTTTCTTTGTCACATTAACATAAGGACAATTTATATTGTGGGTGAATGACTTGAATTTTACTCTTTCAGATACATGTAGAGAAAAATGAAGGCCATCACACAGCAAGACCTTTGTTAGCTGCTCTCCAGCCATCTATTTAAAACTATATACAGTTATGGTTCAAGCACACATCATCAGTCTGGAACACCTATCTTGCTCAGAACATTGAATGCCTGGAAACCGTTCAGAGATTTGCAATAAAGCGAATAACCTCCATTGATACATGCTATACTTTGAACGCATTGTTTCCCTGAGCTTGTATTCATTTAAAGCTCTGGCGTCTAGTAACTGAATTGATAAACACCAACAAAATTATTAACCTGACCACCTTTTTGATGTCCTTGTGTCTAACACACGTGAACATTCATACAAAGTCAGAAAACAGCACAACCCTCAAAATTGCTGAAGCATGGAACAAACTGCCTGTATCAGTTGTTGGCTGCCGAAACACTGCATCCTTTAAAATCCTCATGTTTTCCGAAATTCATCTAAACTACATCTGATGTCCCCCTCCATATACATGCACACACATATATATCATGACTCATGCACTGTTCATTTCCCTGACAATTGTACATTATCTTGTTTACTATACATGATGCACTTTTGGTGAGTTATAGTGCGCCTGAGCACTGTACACAATGATTTAATAATCATCATAATGAGAGAAGCTAGTAATGTTTTAGTGTCTCGCCAGAGAAAAAAACACACGGTAATCTTGCAATATTGTTAACAGCAGAAAAATCGAAAAATATATATATGCAACAAATAACTTTTACCAAACACATTAAAATCCAATTTCTTACCGACCTGTATACTTTTAACGTTCTGAAATTCACCCAAACTATACCTGATGCCCCCCTCCTCCATACACGTGAACACATGTATATCATGACTCGTAGACTGTTCATTTCCCTGTCAATTGTACATTATTCTATGTATTACGCATGCACTCTTGATGAGTTGTAGTGCACCTGAGCACGATACACAATAACTTCATTGTAGTTTAGTCGCCAATTCAGTTATCCCCCCTTTGCAAATTGGATGTTTGGAGTCTCTAACCACTAGATGGCTCTGGTTGGGAGTCAATTGCATAGGTGGTGGATTGAACAGTATAAGAACTGTACTCTTTGGATTGAAGAGCCATGTTGCTCAGTGAGCAGAGTGAAGTGCAAAGAGAAAGAGGTGGAGTTGGCAGTTAATGGAGTATCAGACTTTTATTTTTCAAGAAGCTTTCTTTTACGGATAGACCAGATTCATTAATATTAAATAGAAGTTACATTTCTTTTTTTTTGTAAATAAATAGAGAAAGGAGGTAGAATGGGTAAAAGAACTTTTCAAACTTGTGGAGGAGGCATCAAACTCATTCTGACTTTTTATTGGCTGCCATTGTCTACAACGGTGGCCATTGTGGTCTTGTTCAAAAGCTGTTTGGTCAAAAGCACCACTTTCATGAGGAATGATCACCATTCACCAAGGTTAAAAGTCACTCGAGGATAAGGATTAATGAGATTGTCAGTTGCATGATGAAAAATAATATGAGAAGATTGAAAAAAATGGATGGGATGGACAAAATTTGATTACTCAAGAGGACGGCTTGATAAGTATTCGTTGACGTTGGGCTTAAAGACAGACTATGTTATACTTCGCAGGGAAGCAGTCCTACGGTAATATGTTCCACAGATTGGAATTTCTTTAAAAAAAACTCTGTTCATGAAAATTCTGTTTAATTTTAGGTACACAGAGATAGAAACTTGTGCTGTTTTCTGACTTTGTAGCTATTTCCACGTGTCGGACACATGGAGATCAAAAAGGTTATCTGGGTTGTTATTAGCGAGATGGTTAACAATTTTGTGGGTTTTTACCAGGTCAGTTTCTAGATGTCAGAGGTTCAATGAATCTAAGCCCAGGGAAGCAAGGCATTTAGAGTATTGCAGGTGTCTGATGGAGGGTATTCGCTTGATTGCACATCTTTGAACGGTCTCCAGATGGTCAATGTTCTAAGCAAGATAGGGGTTCCAAACTGAGTTGAGGGGGGACGCTAGAAGAAATATAGGTAACTAATGATGTGTTATAAGGTTAATGAAAGCATGTATAGGCCTTATCGTCAGGTTCTTCACTGGGTTCTCTAGTTAAGGAGAGGGTATTACGGATATAGATTCAGAGCCTGTGCATATGTTTTTCTGAGTCTTTATGGCAGAGTGGGAGATCTCCTGGCATTTAAAAAAATTATTAGATATTGAGAAGTATAGGATAGTTTCGCATAGTGCTGAGATACTTGGGGATTTTATGTGGGAGGAGGATTCTATATCATCAAAGTTAGTTCTAAGTCCTTTGATATTTGCTGTTTTTCTTCTTTGCGTGTCTTTGAAGCATGTGGTCATACAACAGTTTCCAACTTTTTTACGCAGTCCTTTTCATTATTGTTGTACTCTGCAAGATCTGTCAAGCTGCACCGGTTGGGCAGCAGAGAGCAGACGAGGCAGTGTTGCATCGTATGATCCTCCTCTTCACATTCACAGATAGTTGAGTCAGTTTTGTAGCCCCATCTATTCATAGTAATTTTTGATCACCTGATTCCTGTTCTCAGGCGGTTGAGGCTTTTCCACTGGAGCCAGGGTGCCTCTGAACCGGGAGGGAAGGCTTCAGAAGGGGAAATCCCATGTCAGTAGGAGGGGTCCATTCTTTAGCGGTCTGGTCCATATTTGTGAAGGAGAGGTTCAAGGAAGAAGGTGATTTGGTTATTTTTATACAAATTCTAAGTGTGGTCGCATCATAGCTATATACAGTTTTAAATAGATGGATGGAGAGTAGCTAACCAAGGTCTTGCTATTATTACTTTTATCAACTGATTTTTTTTATAAATGTGTTTTGTTATTAACAGAAAATAACGAACTCCTTTATTTAAAGAAGCCAAATTGCTAGTCACAACAAACCTAAAGATAACTAATTTGAATAATAAAAATAATAAAAAACATAAAATATGATGAAACAATAAAAAAGGAATTTATATTTAGTCTGTAAAAATACTTTAGATTTAGGTTAAAAAGAGTCAAGTTGTTATTTTAGTACAAAGTTTCCTTTTGTTTGGTGTTATCCAATGCCGTTACACGTGCAAAGAGATTACATTAATTATTTATTGTACTTTTGGATTTGCTTGAATTAGATAAAACATATGTGTGGGCTTATTGGGGTTAAAAGAGCTCCCTTTTATCTTCAAAAAGGGAGAATTTGGTAACAATAAATTCATTGAACAAAAGAAAGGATACTCTTGACGACTAAAAGCTCCATGGGATTTTTCAGAATAACTAGAAGAATACCCGTCACAGGATAGGTAAAATGAATTCCCAGAACAGAGCAGTTTCGCATCATTTTTATGTCCCCTTACAAATATTGAAATCAAGATATAATGATACTAAATCGTATGTCTAGAATCCTTATTCCAATTTTTATTAAAATCCATTACATGATTTTGATTCGAGAAAATGTCTAAAATTTAAAGCTTAAGGGGTATTAAGAAGACATTGAAATTCAGGGAATCTTGCTTAATTGGTGTCGAATGACTATAGATAAAATGTAATGAAAATCAGATATATTTGAATTTTCAAATGAGAGGTTGTGCCCATATTATGCACTCTAATAACTCTTTAAAATACTCCAAAGTAACTGAAATTTAGGGAATATATATTAATTAATGTTTAATCCATATTGTTAAAATTGAAAAAAAAAATGTAACTGCATCTGCGGTTTTTATGTATCATGAAAATATCCTTCTTATGTTTGTCCTTGACAAACTGTCTCTATTAGAATTGTATAAGTAAAGTAGAGTGATCTGCCCTTGTGTCAGGCAGGACAGAGTTATCTGCCCTGGCAGATAACTATATATAGAATATGGTGGCAGCCATTTGCAATGTTAGGATACATGTGTGAAAACATTCCCCAAGATAATAGATGTTATACAAGAATATATATATATATATATATATATATATATATATATATATATATATATATATATGGTAATTTTATTTACACAGACATGTACAAAATCTGCGACACTGGCATGTCGATGTTATCGATCAACAGTTACTATAAACTGAGATCTCATCAGGCAGTTAGAATCCGATCTTAACCTCAGATCATATTTGGAGAGAATGAAGTGGAGGGATAGAGAAAGAGAAGAAGAAGGAAAGAAATTTAACATTTCAAAAATTAAAGCCGTTAAAAAATTAAAAATTAAAATTAAAAATTAAAAAATCTAAAAATCTAAGAAACAAAAAACAAAAAACAGAAAGCAAAAATCTAAAATCTAGAATCTGAAACAGACAGGGCAAATAAATAAATAAATAAATAAATAAAAATATAAGGTGGAAAGAGGAACAAATAATGATATGGGGAGAGGTTGTGGGGAGGTAGACACATAGGGGAAAAAGAAGGAGAGAGAGGGCGTCTGTTGATTCAGATCGAGAGGGAAGGAGGGGGGGGGTAGACATGCACGAATCAGGTGTCAAAAAACCGTCGAGTTTATAAATGTATTTTTCCAAGTGAACTGTAATATTGTGTATATGTGTGTATGCGTGCGGGCAAACTGGTCTGATTGTTGTGGTGGTGGGGCGGTGATCAAATGTGTCGCGATTCTGGGTTTATATTGTCTTTATAATTTGTCTGGAGTTAATTTGAATAAATAAGAATATTCGTTAAATGTAACAGGAATAGTAGTAGTAATAATAATAATAATAATAATAATAATAATAATAATAATAATAATAATAATAATAATAATAATAAAAATTGAGGTAAAGTAATTGAAATAATAAATGAATGATAATAAAAAATGATAATAAAAATAATAATAAAATAAATGATAATAAAAATTAAATTCACCAAACCTACACCTCCCAACAACAGACGCAAAAATAGGGGTAGAAAAATTATCTGGTTCACATCCCCATATAACAACATAGTTAAAACCAAACTCGGTAAAAGATTCTTAGACTTAATTAATCTACACTTCCCTCCCAACAATATACTGCATAAAATCTTTAATAAAAACACCCTCAAATTAAGCTATAGCTGTAGTGAAAATTTAGAAAAAATAATAAAAAAACATAACAACAAAATTCTAAATGAAAAAACTACCGCAACGAAAACAGCAAATACCAAGGCCTGTAACTGCACAAAAAAGAATGCCCATTACAACATAATTGCCAAATAACCCAATCAGTATATCAAGCAACCATCTCTACTAAAGAAAACCCAACCCTGAAAAAATTCTACATAGGTATGGCTGGTAATACCTTCAAAGAAAGATATACTGGACATAAGTGTTCTTTTAATAACCCTACATATCAAAAAAGAACCTCACTTTCTATATATTACTGGGAACTATACAACAATAACCTATCACCAACAGTAACCTGGAACACAATTAGAAGAACTAGCACCTGTGGTTCCCTAAACTCACCTTGCTACCTTTGCCTAACAGAAAAACTTGAAATAATTAAATTTAGTGATAGGGGCAAACTTCTAAACAAAAAACAAGAAACATCAATTAACTGTAGGCATAATAGATTACACCTTCTTAGTAATCCACTCATAACCCCTTAGGCTGTTACTATATATAAAAAAAATAAAATAAAAAAATTTAAAAAAACACCTCCCCACCAACTGAAAATTTTGTCAACACAACTATCATCTTATACCTTTTATTGATTATTATTATTTTTATTAGTAGTAGCATTTTTGTTTGTAGTATTATTTGTAGTAGTACTGTAAGCTGTAGTATTGGTTGGTATTATTATTGTTGTTATTATTATTATTATTATTATTATTATTATTATTATTATTATTATCATTATCATACCCACAACGATTAACACTAATTGCCATCTTCTGTATTTTTCTTTACTCTTAAATACCCCCCTTTTATGCTTACCCATTTATTGATTAATATTTCTATATTTCTTAGATTATTTTTTAGATTATATTTTTTAGATTATTTTTAGATTATCATTATCAACTATTTATTACTACTATTATTAATATCTTAAACTTAACTATTTGACATTGAATTATTTTTTCCATTTTTTCATTTTTTCATTTCTGTACTTTTTATCAAGATAATTATTGTTATCAGTGGTGACATCATGTCTGACGTTACTATCATAGTTATTGTTATTTGCAGCAATGAAATTAACAGTATCACTATTATTATTAATAATATTGATATTGCCATGTTTTACCGTTACCTTACTTTTGCTTCCACTGCCATTTTTATTTTATTTTTTTGAATATTATTTTTATTATTATTATTATTATTATTATTATTATTATTATTATTATTATTATTATTATTATTATTATTATTATTATTATTATTATTATTATTATTGCCACCATTATGACTACTTCTATAATTTTTCACTATCATCATTACTATTGTTAAAATTACTGGGATTACCACTCTGATTACTGTTGTCTGTTAAACCACTATCTTTATATGATCAGCATTATTGCAACCATTAACCCATATCATAATATCGGCAAACATTATCTTATCATTATTTAATATTATTATGATAATCACTACCTCCTAGGATTCCTAATATTTCTTAATTATTCTATTTCTTTCCTAAACTATTATTTTTATAAACTCTAAAATATTATTGAGCACTATTATTATTACTATTTTTATTATTATTATTACTATTATTATTATCATGATTATTATTATTATTATTATTATGATTATTAATTAATAACGCCGGCATTTTCCAGTTATTCTTTTAGTTATATATTTTTTAAAATATTTTTTAATATTTTTTAGTATTTCTTAGTATTTTTATTATACTTCATTTATTATTTTCATTATTTCACCTCAATCATTAGGGGTATCTATTATTATTATTATTATTATTATTATTATTATTATTATTATTATTATTATTATTATTATTAACTAATAACGCCGACATTTTCTAGTTATTCTTTAGTTATATTTTTTTAGTTTTTTTAGTATTTTTATTATCATTTTTTATTATCATTCATTTATTATTTCAATTACTTTACCTCAATTATTATTATTATTATTATTATTATTATTATTATTATTATTATTATTATTATTATTATTATTACTACTACTACTACTATTCCTGTTACATTTAACGAATATACTTATTTATTCAAATTAATTCCAGACAAATTATAAAGACAATATAAACCCAGAATCGCGACACATTTGATCACCGCCCCACCACCACAACAATCAGACCAGTTTGCCAGCACGCATACGCACATATACACAATATTACAGTTCACTTGGAAAAATACATTTATAAACTCGACGGTTTTTTGACACCTGATTCGTGCATGTCTACCCCCCCTCCTTCCCTCTCGATCTGAATCAACAGACGCCCTCTCTCTCTCCTTCTTTTTCCCCTATGTGTCTACCTCCCCACAACCTCTCCCCTCATCATTATTTGTTCCTCTTTCCACCTTATATTTTTATTTATTTATTTATTTATTTATTTATTTATTTGCCCTGTCTGTTTCAGATTCTAGATTTTAGATTTTTGCTTTCTGTTTTTTGTTTTTTGTTTCTTAGATTTTTAGATTTTTAGATTTTTTGATTTTTTAATTTTTAATTTTAATTTTTAATTTTTTAACGGCTTTAATTTTTGAAATGTTAAATTTCTTTCCTTCTTCTTCTCTTTCTCTATCCCTCCACTTCATTCTCTCCAAATATGATCTGAGGTTAAGATCGGATTCTAACTGCCTGATGAGATCTCAGTTTATAGTAACTGTTGATCGATAACATCGTCATGCCAGTGTCGCAGATTTTGTACATGTCTGTGTAAATAAAATTACCATATATAAAGCTCTATTTTGATATTGAGCACTTTTTATAAACCCGGTTAAAATTCTCTGGATTACCACCCTGTGGATATTTTTCACCTGGATTATTACCATTATTATATATATATATATATATATATATATATATATATATATATATATATATATGTAAGGTGATTATGTTTGGAATGAAAGGGGTTATCCTTTTATCTTCTCGTAAAGAAATGGAACAACGAAAAGTATTTTTGTAACAATAGCAAAAAGGGGTTTTATTAACTCAAGGTTACCTATACCGTTTGGTATAGGTAGAAGAGAGTGGGACAGTGTCCGTCTGAGGAAGAGGAAGAATATAAGAGTTCTTAGGGCCGCCCGTGGATTTCTTCAGGTGAAGATGGTAGTAGTCGTCAAGTGGCGACGGTAGAGAGAGCGTTTCCTCGTTCCTCGCTGGTGCTCTCTGCGATGTGTCCAAGCTGGTGCCAGGAGTCGTCTGATCTTTTTCTTTTAACCCTAAGGGGACATCAGTAGTCCCTTAAGGAACTAACGATATTACTGCGCCCTGTGATTTGATTGGACAAGCCAGCTCACAGGGACAGTGATTACGCATTCAAAAATAGTCCCTATTGGTGACTGCTACATAATCCCCTGCTTAGGCTGAAAGCCGACAGGAAATAAAAGGAAGTGTAGCAGTGGGAAATAACAAAAATACAAAATTTGTCAATTAACAAATTTTTAAAAAGTTTTGTTTTTTTTGCATTGCAATTTAATGATAAAAATATATCTTTTTTTTTATTAAAGAGTTTGTCTTCTCTTTGAAAAAAGTAATTTTGGAGAAGTGTGGATCCTTAATGTGAGAAGTATGTTTTGAAAAATAGAGTACAAGGCTCATTCTATATATAGACAGTTTTAGACAGTTTTTTGGGCCAATGTACTCGTCGACCACTACGTGTGGTGGTGACATAATTTTCTTTAGGGGTTTCTAAAAGTAAATGTGTATTTGCAGTTGTCTGATGCACAGTAGGGGGAATATGGGGCTCAGGTGTTTCTGCGTTAAGAAAAGCTCTTTTCACCCTGTCGATGGATACGGTGTTTTTTTTGCCACCAATGTCAAGGGTGAAAAGTTTGTAAGTGCGTGAAAGCACGCGATAAGGACCAGAATAAGGAGGAGTAAGTGGGGCTTTCACAGAGTATTTTCGCACAAAAATATGAGTCCACGAGGAAATGTCTTTAGGGACCGAAGATTTAATGGTCTGTTACCTAGGGTGCATAGGTGGGAGCTCATTAAAGTAAGTTCGCAGTCTGTTTATATACAGAGCTGTATCTGTTGCCGTTAAATCTATCGGGGGTCAGCATCTGACCTGGCAACGATAGAGGTAGTCTATAGACAAGTTCGGCTGAAGAGTATCCGAGGTCCTCTTTGATCGTGGCGCGACAGCCAAGAAGGACAACAGGTATGTACTCGCTCCATCACTGCTGGTCAGGATAAGCACACAACGCGGTTTTCAATTGGCGATGGAAGCGTTCTATCATCCCATTGGAAGCTGGATGATAGCTGGTCGTACGGTTACGTTTAATCCCTAAAATCCTGAAAAGTTCCTGGAATAGGTGGGATTCAAACTGTCCACCACGGTCGGTGGTAATAGTTGAGGGGACTCCATAGTGCGATATCCAGCCCGATATAAGGGCTCGCGCTACGGATTCAGCCGAAATGTCACTTAGAGGGATGGTTTCAGGCCACCGTGTAACACGATCTATGCAGGTCAGGAGATAAGTAAATCCCTGACTGACAGGCCATGGTCCAAACAGATCAATATGAACATGGCTGAATCGAGCGTCTGGAGTGCTGAATGTTCCAAGGGGTGCACGGATATGCTTGTGCACCTTTGACTTTTGGCAGGATATGCAAGAACGTGTCCAGGCAGTGATATTATGCCTCATATTTGGTCAGAAAAATCTAGCTGAAATCAGCTTCACTGTGGCTTTGAGTCTGGGGTGTGCCAAGTTGTGAAGGGTATCAAAAACAACCCTACGATGAGTCAGTGGAACAAAAGGGCGAAGTGAATCTGTTGAAGTGTCACAGATGATCTGCATGTCCGAAGTGGAGACAGGCAGGTATTTGAATATACAAGTTGCAAACTCAGGTGACGACAGATCCAGAGTGTCCAGATATGGCTGGTCTAAAGCCATCTGTTGTAGATCGATATCCGAAGGTGAAGACAGAGAATTTATAGGAAGGCGGGACAAGGCGTCTGCCGCCGCATTCTGTTCACCAGATATATGCCGGATATCGTTAGTAAATCGCGAAACAAAATCCAAGTGACGAGTTTCGCGAGGAGAATATTTGCTGTAACGTTGTTCTGCCGGTTTCAGTTGTCTCGAAAAGTATTCGAGAGATTGTAGTTGGCCTTGGTGCTGCTGTTGCAACACTGCACCTACAGCTGTGCCCGATGTGTCAACGATCAGTGAAAACTGGGCATCGGAAACAGGATGTGCAAGCAAGGATGTCGTCGCTAGTTTTTGCTTCACTTCATTGAAGGTTTTCAGCTGAATATCATTCAGTGAAATCTGCTCGTTTTTCTTCTTCCTGTTACGTAACAGGTCGGAAAGAGGAGACAAGAGATCCGCGCAGTGTGGGATAAAACGTCTGTAATAATTTAACATACCCAGAAAGTGCCTTAGTTGGCGAAGTGAAGTGGGTGGTTGAAGGTCTTGTGGAGCTTTAACCTTTTCAGGCAAGGGAGATATGCCTTCAGAGCTGATAATGTGGCCCAGGAAAACCAGTGACGAAGCACTGAAAACACATTTACCAGGGTTAATCCTCACCTGGTATTGCTGAAACCGTTCGAACAGTAGGCGGAGATAGCTGACATGTTCCTCAGATGAGGCACTTGCCACAAGTATGTCGTCTATGTAATTATAGACGAAGTCAAGATCTCGCACTACTTCGTCCATGAAGCGTTGAAAGGTACTAGCTGCGTTTCGCAAACCGAAAGGCATAGTCAGGAATTCAAATGCTCCAAAAGGAGTTGTTACCGCCGTTTTGGGTATATCGGCCGGATTCAGTGGAATCTGATGGTAAGCCTTTACTAAGTCCAGTTTAGAGAAGGTCTTACAACCGTGCAAAGTCCTGTATATGTAGGATTGGGTAACGATCAAGTACTGTCATGGCATTGAGTTGTCGATAGTCCCCAGTCGGACGCCAATCTCTGGAGCGCTTTAGGACCATATGCAAAGGGGAAGCCCAAGGACTGGACGAGGGGCGTATAATTCCCAGTTGCAGCATATGGTTAAATTCAGCCTTTGCCGCTTTTAGTTTCTCTCCAGGTAAACGACGAGGGCGTGAGAACACAGGAGCTCCTGTGGTCTCAATATAATGTTTTGTTGAGTGAGTTGGATTACTCACAACAAAATTAAGATTCGTTAACTCTGGGTAGGAGTAGAGTAGGGTCTGGTATGGGTCATCGGTTGCGGCAATAAAGAATACCGGGCTGACAGATGGGGTGTTTGATTTAAAACCCGGTACGGAAAGTTCCGTATTAGCATCTATCAGCCGTCGTCTGCACATGTCCACTAATAGATTAAAGTGGTGCAGAAAGTCTGCGCCCAGAATGGGGTAGGGTAAATCCGCAACTGTAAAGACCCACAAGTAAAGTCTCTGTGCAAATCCAAGTCCAAAAAACGAGAAATTTGACCGTACGTGGGAATAGGGGGGTGATTTACAGCTTGCGGTGAAATGGGCGACACTGGTGGCTTTTTAGCTAGTAGTTTCAATGGCCAAATACTGCAAGCGGCCCCAGTATCAACCAAGCAACGTGCTTGGGATATTGAGTCCCTAATGAAATATGCACGGTTATCATGAGAACCTAGTGGAGACCGTGCCGTGCTCGGGTCCTCAGAATTTAGTTTCCCTGGTTAGGAAACGAACAATATTGTTTACACTTATGTGCTTGGTTGCCATAGCGACTGTGGTAGTAACACCATCCTGGCTTATTTGAGTGGCGATGGTGTGGGGACGACGAACGATTACCACGTCTAGGCGATTGAGGTCTAGACATGCTTAATTTTCGCATGTTTCTCTCAAGTTGCTCTATCGCATGGAATATGTCGCCAGCGAATGCAGGTAAAACGCTCTTTTTTTTTAATGGGACCCCAGACCAAGAAATCTAAGTTAAATAAAAATTGAAAACATCGTCATGGACACACATTTCAGAGAGAAAAAAACGAAAGAGGAATTGTGTAAGTGTAGAAAGCCAAGAAGTTAAAACAAAATAATAAGTATGTATTTTTTTTTTTTTTGTGACAGAGGGAATAGATATATTTGAGTGTATGTATTTGTGTGTGAAAGGGAAAAAACCAATGTACTTACTCTTTTAAGGGGCCTTTAAAAAAAATTATTCGTAAAAACAAGTCTTTTTTTTGTTAAAGGCAAAAAGAATGCTTTCTTTCTTCGTTTGTTGAGTCCTTTCTTCAGTTGAAGTCAAAAGAATTGGTCAGCGTCATTTTGGAGGATGTATACGTCGCGGCGTCGAAAAGTCTGGCCGTCTAAAGTTGTTTGAAACTTGTTTTAAATTCGGAAAAAGTTTTTTTTTTGTTAATAGTTTTATATTTTAAGGTATTTTGAAGTATTTCTCTGTCAAGAATTCGTTCAGTTAAAGACAGAAAAAATATTTTATAAAAGAAAAAGTTTCTTCGATGCGAAGTACGTCTTTACTGTGATAGAGAGAAAGAGAGAGAGAGAGAGAAAAAAGGGATTTCGGTAGTGTAGCAGTTACCTCCTCCTTTCAAAACATAACTACACCGGTTTGCCGGTAGGTGGCGCTTTATCACCGACAGGTGGCGCTGTAAAGCGACACCAGAGTTATCTGCCCTTCGGACTATAAAAACCGTTGCAAACGGAAAATCCATCTCTTCCTCACCGACCTACCTCGGCAGACAGACGCTGACACTAGCGTTCCGTTCACTCTTCTCTGGTCGACAGAACGACGCTAATACACTAGCGTTTCGTCTCACGCTTTTCTTCTCAATCGGCATAACAACTACCAACACACGTGGGCAAACAACGGTAAGAGTTCTCAACTCGTTTTCTTTGTGTTCGGCTTTCAAAGACTTTTCCTACGCCGGATTCATTTCTTATACCTTTTCAAGAACTGTTTTTCCACCGACACACATGCATACATCACACACTTCACCATTCCACGTACACACACGTTCAATAAACGTTATTTGAACTACTTCATTTTTGTTTGTTAATTATTACTCCGTCTTTGCATGCAACATCGCTTGATTTACTGAACACGTTTATAATCGGGGGAACATCACCCTCCAGTCCCATAACAATTGGTGACCCGACGTGCAAGCTTTGTTGTATGTGGCGGGGTAATTAATTTCGTACAAAAACAAAAATTATATATATCATTTCTCGTTTTTTCTTTCGTGGTGAAACGAATTACGCACCCATCTTTTTCCTTTTTTTTTCTACCCACGTGGTAGAAATATACAAACAAAAGAAAAGAAGCCGCCATTATTTTTTTCCTGTCAACGTGGAAATAAACAAACAAAGAAAAACAAAAACATTTCTCGGCTCTCTCCGAGTATAAAACAAATTACAATTTCATTTTTTTCTTCTCTCTTTCTCCACCCACGTGTCGGAAAATTATATACAAGGAAAACGACAAACTTTTGCCAATCCTTTTTTTTCTTTTTTGACGAACAAAAGGACCTTACAAGACGCCACTTCCTTTGTTTTGAACACGTGGAGATAAAAAGAAAACAAAAGAAAACAAACGCTCACGCTGCCCATCTTTTTCGTGACCACATGTTGATAAAAAAATTCAAAATAATGCCGCCATCTTTCTCTTACCACGTGGAAATGAAAATTCAAACAAAAAAAGAAAATACGAATTTATTCTCTGTTTCAACAACAAGCAAAAAAGGGAAGCAGCCATCTTTTTCCCTAACCACGTGGAAATGAAAATTCAGAAAAAAAAAAAGAAAATACGAATTTTTTTTTTCTTTCTTTTCAACAACAAAGGAAAAGAGAAGCCGCCATTCTTTTTCTACGTGGAAACTAACATTCAAACAAACTAAAACGAAAACAAAACGTCATTCCTCGTGTGAAACAAAGTACGACTCCATTTTTTTTTCTTTCTTTTTCCCTTCTACCCACGTGTTGGAAATATAAAAGAAAAGAAAACTACAAAACAGACAACACGATGTCAAACACGAACAACATCACCAAGCCTCAAGACTTAATACTGGTTGTAAAAAGTCAGGCTCAGCAAGCACCAACATCACCCTTCAAGGGCTACCAACCCTCTTCAACAACTGGACGTTCATTGATAAACAGGAGGACACATCAACTTGAACAACCAACTCTTCCCGGACATTCATCAAACATTTCCGGACATCACTGACGACACTATGGAAGAAATCACACCAGTTCAAAATGAGTACAACTGCACAAGCACGACTAAATACTCAACAACTGGACGTTCGTTGATCAACTGGGGACACATCAACTCGAACGACGCGCACCAACACCAGTACAGACCCACTTGTACCTGGACCTGCTAACTCACTTGCAGACATTTGTGCATCTGATTTTGACCATAGTGTACCACCAATCTCAACAACTACATGTTTGTTCATCAGTTCCACAACACGGACTAATTAACATGAACAACATCAACAATTGCACAGACTCACTTGTGCTCATTCATCAACAATTGCACAGACTCACTTGTGCTCATTCATCAACAATTGCACAGACTCACTTGTGCTCATTCATCAACAACTGCACAGACTCACTTGTGCTCACTCATCAACAACTGCACAGACTCACTTGTGCTCACTCATCAACACTGCACAGACTAACTTGTACTCATTCATCAACAACTGCACAGACTCACTTGTGCTCATTCATCAACACTGCACAGACTCACTTGTGCTCATTCATCAACAACTGCACTGACTCACTTGTGTTCGCTCATCAACACTGCACAGATTCACTTGTGCTCGCTCATCAACACCGCACAGACCCACTTGTGCTCACTCATCAACAACCGCGCAGACCCAAGCACCAAACATTCCCGGACAACACTGACAAATCAACGTTTGTTCATCAGCTCTGCATCACGCAGACTAATCAACATGAACAACGCCACCAACAAGTGCAAATTCACTTGCACTCAACATTTTTCGACCGCAAACTCACTTGCGCTCAAACTTGATGCAGACCCAAACAACACGCAGATCCACATGCGTTACAAACACTCAATTCCGCAGACGCACTTGCGATCAATCATTCAATACAGATGCAGAAACCGAAATAAGTAGCGTGCACACTACTTTTTTCTAATCTTCAACAGCAAAACAGACATACCCACAAAGAATGCTTCTCATCTACAACTGTACATATTGAATAATATTTTCAATATTTTTCAATCTGCGGGGGAGTCTTTGTAGCAGTTACCTCCTCCTTTCAAAACATAACTACACCGGTTTGCCGGTAGGTGGCGCTTTATCACCGACAGGTGGCGCTGTAAAGCGACACCAGAGTTATCTGCCCTTCGGACTATAAAAACCGTTGCAAACGGAAAATCCATCTCTTCCTCACCGACCTACCTCGGCAGACAGACGCTGACACTAGCGTTCCGTTCACTCTTCTCTGGTCGACAGAACGACGCTAATACACTAGCGTTTCGTCTCACGCTTTTCTTCTCAATCGGCATAACAACTACCAACACACGTGGGCAAACAACGGTAAGAGTTCTCAACTCGTTTTCTTTGTGTTCGGCTTTCAAAGACTTTTCCTACGCCGGATTCATTTCTTATACCTTTTCAAGAACTGTTTTTCCACCGACACACATGCATACATCACACACTTCACCATTCCACGTACACACACGTTCAATAAACGTTATTTGAACTACTTCATTTTTGTTTGTTAATTATTACTCCGTCTTTGCATGCAACATTGCTTGATTTACTGAACACGTTTATAATCGGGGGAACACGACCCTCGATCCGAACAGTAGTTTTTTTTTTTTTTGGTGTTAAAAATAACTGTCCTTTTTTAAGCTTTTAAAAGCTTTAAAAAAAAAAGAATTTAAAAAGTTTCCGAATCTCTCAAGGTTGAAATTTTTTCTTTTTACAAAAACGCGGAGTTTCGTTTCTTGCTCAATTTGTGACTGTTTTTTTTTTTTTTTTTTTTTTCGCCGTGGGGTTGAGTTTTAAAACCTTTTCGTTGCAGAAATAACTTTTCGAGGGTTTTTTTTGTTTGTTTTTTTATATTCCGTTTTTTCCTTACGTTTCGTATATCAGAAGGTCTGGGTTTTTTTCTTTTAGCGTCGGGTCACCATTTGTAAGGGTATGATGAGTAGATGAAAGGGGTTATCCTTTTATCATCTCGTAAAGAAACGGAACAACGAAAAGTATTTCTGTAACTATAACAAAAAGGGGTTTTATTAACTCAAGGTTACCTATACCGTTTGGTATAGGTAGAAGAGAGTGTTACAGTGTCCGTCTGAGGAAGAGGAAGAATATAAGAGTTCTTAGGGCCGCCCGTGGATTTCTTCAGGTGAAGATGGTAGTAGTCGTCAAGTGGCGACGGGAGAGAGAAAGCGTTTCCTCGTTCCTCGCTGGTGCTCTCTGCGATGTATCCAAGCTGGTGCCAGAAGGTCGTCTGATCTTTTTCTTCGAACCCTAAGGGCACATAAGTAGTCCCTTAAGGAACTAACGATATTACTGCGCCCTGTGATTTGATTGGACAAGCCAGCTCACAGGGACAGTGATTACGTATTCAAAAGTAGTCCCTATTGGTGACTGCTACACACACACACACACATATATATATATATATATATATATATATATATATATATATATATATATATATATATAAATCCAACTGTTTCGTAATTATTACCCTTTTTTTCTTCTTCTGACCATGTGTTATCCACAATAATATAACATACAAAATTTTGACCGTCTGTTTGGAAATACACCCTAAGACGTAGTGGCTAGAAAAACGTAGAATTAGAATATCAAATATTCTAACTCTTCACCTTTATTTAATAAGAGCAATCTACCCCAGTGGATTGAATAAAGGTTTCGATTCGAAATTCCCAAAAGGTTACAGACTAAGACAAAAAGGGGTACTGGTGCAGTTTATGACCCGTGCTGTAACCGACGTTCGTCGGCATCTTCCGGCAGTTTACGTAAACAGCCAGGAAACGCTGAATGAAAATTTTGTGATCTCACAATCAAAACGATGTGACGCTATCAAACAGGAAAAATTAATAGAGAAATATGTATTTTTTTGATGAAGACGATATCAAACTGGAAAAATTAAGGAAACAACATTTAAATCAAGAAAATAAACAGTCATCGTATGGTAATTTTAATGACAAATTTTTTTTTTTATGAAGAATAAGGAGAGAACTGTTAGCAAAATTGTTTTTTGGTTTTGATGAATTTTTTTTTTAACCTGACCGACTAGGTTGGGTTAGGGGTAGGTTGTTTTTTGTAGGGTTAGGGTTAGTATGAAAAGGAGCATGTTGTGCAACTTATCTTTTGACCTATAACTTTTATTTTCTGACAAAATTCAATAATTCTTTCCAGAGACTGAAGCGTCTGTCCTAACTCGATGAAATTCATGATCACTTTAATCAATTTTCTTAACTTGTTGAATTTTACACTATATACAATTCACGATTGGCAATTATCATCTGCTGCAATCTGATTTGGCTAAGCGTTTCGGCATCTTTCGGTGGTTTACGTACATTGTCGGAAGATGTCGACCAAACGAAATTGAGTACAAGATTTTTCATGGATTTTTCTTCTAATCTGAAGTTTGGTTGCATTTGATGATTCGACGAAGAATCGAAAACGCTCGTGATCCCTATGGAACATTTATTAATATTTTTGATTTTAATACAAACAAGACCATTAGAAAAATTGAAAAAATCCAAAAAGGTATAATTAAACAGACGAATTCTGTTATTTTTAACAATGTTTGCATAAATGAGAAAATGCTGCCTAAATACACACACACACACAATATATATATATATATATATATATATATATATATATATATATATATGTAATAATTATTAATTTATCTAATTTATCTTATCTTTCTTCTGACCACCATGTGTTATCCACAATAACAACATACAAAATGTTGACCACCTATTTTGAAAGAGACCCAAACTCGTGGTCGCTAGAAAAACGTAGAAATAGAATATCACATATTCTAACTCTTCACCTTTATTTAATAAGAACAATCTAGACTAGTAGATTAAATCTCGGTTTCGGTTCAAAATTCCCAAAAGGTTACAGACTAAGACAAAAAGGTGTTTGAACCCAGTCAGCTAACTTGCCAAAGAGAAAGACTTTTCTCTCTTCATCGCTACGTCTCACTTTGGACTTGCTGTCCATGACGTCATGCCCTGACACATAGCCCTAATCTAAATATAATGGAATTTTCCACTTTCTCTGCTTATTCTAACCTTATGTGGGAAATACTGTTTTCAATAGTATTTTTTGTTGCTGTAATAATGTAACACATAAAAAAAACAACACCAAAAACATATTTACTTAATGGTGTCATGCTCTTTAACGTTTTATTCTTTTACAGCCTGGAGGAATTAAGAAAGAGCTTCGAAAAAGGTGTCTGGACCCAGTCAATTCACCTACCAAAGAGAAAGGCTTTTTTTTTCTTCATCGCTACGTCATGCCCTGGCACGTAGCCCTAATTTCAATCTTTTAACTTATAATGGAATTTTCAACTTTTTCTGCTTAATCTAACCTTATGTGGAAAATACCGTTTATATACATTCATGTCCAATTTAATATGAATTAAATAAAGGGTTCGTTCCAAATTTCCAGAAGGTTACCAACTATGACAAAAGGCACCTGAAGAAGACAGAAGAGTACAACGGCCGAAACGTTGTGAACACGATGACAATCAAGATGAGAAAAATAGTCAGAAACAAGTAAAGAATGTAAATAACAGCAATAGCTCCACACAGAAAGTGTTATATAACGACAAAAGCCCATGAATTGTTAAAAAAAGAATTATTTTATCATCGTGATTTTATTGGAATAGGATTAACAACGTGTAACTAACGTAAAGTTAATTTGATATAAATGAAAAATCGAAAGTGATTATTGTACGTTTATTTCTCTAATGCAATTATAAAGTCTCCATTCCAGAACTGTATAGAAAAGAAATTCTCTACTGCTTAGCATCTACTAATTTGAAGAAGTTTGTATTTTTTGTCTCCATTTCTTTTTGCATGTAGATTAGTATTTTTTACCAAGACAACCTTTATAATTCAAAGCACCGTTTTTTCCAAACGTAAGGTCAGATGTACTATACAATTTTACATACCAATGATTAAGCAAGGTTCACCAGAATAATTCCAAACGGTATCTTTTCCTCTTTTAATTTTATAGGAAGTTAGTATGTGGGTGAGGGGTTAGAAAGCAAAAATCATTTTCTTAAAAACAACATTTGTTTTACTACGGACCACACTATCTAGTAATACTAAAGGCAAGTAAGATTTGTAATTAAAAAAAAAATCAAAAACAAAAAAAAATAATAATAATAATAATGATAATGATAATGATAATGATAATGATAATGATAATAATAATAATGATGATGATGATGGAAAACTCATTTTACTTTAGCCCTTGTACACAATGCTTCAAGCAAACTACATCAACTTCTGAAAGCTCCTGAAAACGAAATCACATGGAAATAACTAATACAAGAAAATAAACAAAACTTACATTACTATTTGGACTTTTTAAAATTATTAATAAAAAAAATACATATTGATAACAATCTGTTGAACAGGCATCTGCGTTGGCTTGGGAATATTCTATGCCTTCCTGCTGACAAATTTTCAATAAAATCTATGTGTTGCGTTTTCAAACTTGGGTCACACTTTGTTGCTAGTTATTCTCCTGGTACGCACTTCCATGATCCTCCCAGACTGAGGGCTTGCCATTCTGTAATCAATGCTATTTATTTATACTTTTAATACGACTAACTTGACAAAACTGATGGAAGACAAATGATATTTATTCAACTTGGTCTTTGTTCGAAATTACTGACCAATAGGGGTAGACAAAGAGCGAGATCAATGATCACTGTTTAATCATATATTGTCAGTATATTGTCAGCCCATTCCATTTACACTTCCAAACATGCCACATGCTTCCAGACTGCTTTATTGCTAGAACTCTCTCTTTCTCTCTCTCTCTCTTTCTCTCTCTCTCTCTCTCTCTCTCTCTCTCTCTCTCTCAGAGCCATGTGATGTAATATCTGCTAGAAAATATATTTCCACAGCTTAACTCATTTTACCTAGGGTCAGCGAGTTGACCTCTACTAACTTTTCGTCTGTCATACTTCCTGCTATTCTTGAAGTACTCGTTAACCCAGCCTTAAATAAAATATACACTAGTTGATTTACCTGTTTAATATTTAACAATACTTTACATGCACCATCAGATCTATCTCAATTACCTTACTTGTGCAATTGCGAGATTGAGTAAAAAGTTTATTCCACACAATTCATGTAACCTTCTTTCAAAAGTATGCCCTACAACCAAAGCTATAGGTTTATAGACAAACAATTTCACAGACAATCAGATGCATGCATACACACACACTTGGACGTGCAGATATTAAGTGAATTGCTGATTTCACCAGAACCGAATCGATGCAACTATACTGAATTACAAATAGAAAGCATCACCTAAAATAATACATGTTCCCATGCTTGTTAATGTTGAACCTTTGAACTAAATGACAATTTACATCCTTTATTCGTCCTTTCCAAGGCCACCTCAATATATAACATTATTTCTATTTATATAAACTTAAGTATGTGTATATGTGAATGACAGATTAGAACGTGGCTGATAACAGTAAAGGCTTGATGCTATCACTGGCCCTCAGATCTACGGTCTTCGATGGTAGAATCATGAGTGGCTGGAAATCACTAGATCAGACGATGAAAACCATGTGGCATGGCAAACATTTATTCGAGATGTTGTCTGAATCAGTAAAGGAACCGGCTCAACATTCCTTGGGTGATAGCAGACTCAAGTACAAGTACAAATTGTAAGCTAATGGAGACGGGTGCAATTCCATTTTGTGTGGTACTTGTAAGCATTGGGTATACAAGAAGTGCAGTCGAATTACTGGTAGGTTGAGAGAGGATAACCAGTTTATGTGCAAAAAATTGGTGATGGTTGTTCAACCAATGCACAGAAATGCTCAAAGTCGTGTTAGAATTAACAGCATTAATGTTAACGTAGGAGTACGTCATGCTTCTGTACTGAGTCCGTTTCTTTTTATTTGTGTTTTAGAAGCATTGTCCCCAGAGTTCTGTATGAGTTGTCCGGAAGAGATACTGTGTGCTAATGATTTAGTACTTGCATGTGAAACAATGGAAAGTCTGCATGTTAAAGAAGGGAGGAATGCAATGGAAAGTAAAGGTCTGAAAGTGAATGTTGCCAAAATCAAAGTGATGATAAGTGGTTGTATTGTAGGAAAGCTCCCAAAAAGAGGAAAACTCCTCTGCTAAGTTTGTTGAAATGGAGTCGGTGCAGTTCAATTTTGTGTGGTACTTGTAAGCATCGTGTAAACAAGAAGTGCAGCGGAATTACTGGTAGGTTGAGAGAGGATAACCAATTTGTGTGCAAGAAGTGTAAGACAATAGAGATGGATGAGCACTCAGATGTGGACAAAGTATATCTGGATGGTGAAGCTATTGAGGTTGCTGAGAAATTTGTTACCTTTGTGATATCATTGGAGCATAGGGTGATGCAGGTGCTAGTGTGATTGCAAGAATTAGGAGTTGATGGTATAAGTTCAGGGAACTTCTGCATTACTAACCAGCAAAGCATCACAACTGTCGACCAAGGGAAGAGTCTATCAGACATGTGTATGCAGTGTGGTGATGTTTGAAAGTCAAACCTGGCATGCTAGGGTTAAGGACATGCGTTTCATGGAGAGAAATGATATGAGGATAATACGATGGATGTGTAATATGAGTGTTAAAGACAAGCTTAGTTCTGATAACCTCAGTGGAAGATTAAATCTGGACAGTATAGAGAGATGTCTGTAGAACAGATGACTTCGATGGTATGGCCACATTGGAAAAATGGATGAAAGTTCTTGCATCAGTAGATGTGGAACAGTTAAAATAACAGGTCCAGTTCATAGGGGAAGGCCAAGAAAAACATAGGAGGAATTGATAAAAATGGACTCGAGAGAAAGAGAGATAAATAAAGACCTAGCCTGAGATAGGTTAGCTTGGAAGTCAATTTTTTAAAACCGTCCAACACATGTCAGCATGTAAAGCAGGCATTAAACCGATGATGATGATGATGATGATGATGACGACGACGACGACGACAACAACAACAACAACAACAAATCCTCGGCTGATCTATTTTTGAGCGTGCCAGTTTTTATTTTTGAACAAGTATTTTATTTATGCATTTTTTTTTAATGAAGTTTCAACAAATGGAACCTGAGTGAGCTGCATGAGATTAGAAAATTTAAAAAACTTAGTTGCAGCTCAGTGCTCCTTGAATACCTTGAAAGCTATGAGATGTGAGCTGGAGCATATCTCGAACACCCTGTAACAGACCCGACCAGGCTGGCATTAGTGCAATATCCTACTGGCAGACAGCTCAACAAAAAATACAGTTTCGTTCTGATTTTGATCAAAAGATGTTAAGTAAGACAAGAAATTGGTAATTTCGAATAAGACTTTATTTTCCCGCAAAATGAGAGGCATTTTATATTTCTTAATAAAATTAGAAATACAAGAAAGCTAATAATATCTTTTTTTAGTTCTCTAAATTCTTTTTCATTTTTATTTACTTTTATTTCTATTGATTTATTTTTTATACAAACAACAAAATATCCTTGTTTGATCTATTTTTAAGCGCGCCGGTTTTTATTTTTGAACCGGAATTTTATTTGTGTATTTTGTTTTTATTAATTTTAGCAAATGGAACTTGAGCCAATAACTTCACTCATCTGTGACATTTGCCAATATGTCACAAAGCAATTTCGATCTTGTTCTTCAAAAAATAGTAAATGTAATTGGAGAAAGAGTTCTATTCTAAAAGACAAATTCTTCAGTTCAAAGAAACACATCAGGATTTTTTTGTCGCATATTTTTTTATTGAAAATTTATTCTAGATTGTATTTAGAATTGATACTTACTTATTATGTGCGAATTTCGTTGCAAATGAAACAAAGAAATATATTTATCTTTATATTTTTTCTTCTATGTAGCCTTTTTCTCTCTCATTAATAGGGCAACAGCTTAATTCATATATATATATATATATATATATATATATATATATATATATATATATATATATATATATATATATATATATATACTTTGCCGCGAATACACATGTTGTTTTTTCCACTAAACCCATTTTGTCGTCGATTCGAAAAGATGTTTTTCCCCACCCACCATAATAATTCTATTATTTATTTATTTAAATGTAGTTGCAGTTCGCACTACGTTGGGTGGACATCGCAAAGATTGGACATCCGGGTCAAACAACACGTGCCCAAAAAATTTATCAAGCAAATTACTTACCAACTGATGTTTTTCATAATACGTATGGTTCTTCTATCGCCGAACATCTCATAAATAACCGTTCCTGTGCCTCAAAATTCAGCGTTGACTTAGTCTCCATTCTCAGTAAGTCACACTCTCCTTTTCATCTGAAGATTCTAGAAACTATTTACATTTAGTCTTTGAAACATTCTCTTTGCAAACAAAAAGAAAATCTTCTCGGATGTAATGTGGTTTCTATTTGATTCAATTTTTTTTTTCACCCTTTCCCTCGCTATAATAACCATAGCATTTTTTTCTCTTAATCTTAACCTCGGTCTAGCTCTGTTGAGCGAGGTTCGAAACCGGTCAGCTTGCCATTTCATTCTCTTATCTTTTAATTTCATTATGTTAATAAATAAATATGGTCTGTATATAGCAATAATTAAGTTTTGTACCACAAAGAAAATATTTAAAGATAGATATATATGTATGAAATTATATGTTTGTGCATATACTTTTTATTTTTATAGTCCAAGCTTTTCAAAGCAAAAGCTCGATAATTGTTAACATTTAACAACAGAGCATATATAAATAAACAAAATTAAGCTAAATATCAGTAACTATGTTTTTATTGATTCTTCTGTTCATTTTTTCAAAAACTTTGGTCAATTTTTATGGAACCGTTTTTTCCCATAAACGAACGATCAAAATGAGTATATCAATTCCGGATCTTTCAGAAATCCAAAGTTCGCCTCAAAAAGAATATATTATAAGGCAGCAAACAAACAAATTAAAAAAACATGTTTTTTTGTTTTGCTGCCTTATAAGTTTTTAGATTTGGAAAAAATGAACAGAAGAATTAATAAAAACTTGCTTATGGAATTTAGCTTAATATATTAAATTACTCTCCAGACAATGCATGGTGGGCACATTGGTACACGCTCCGACTACTGAGTTAAATATGACTTTCGTATTGGGGTTCAAGACTTGTGCCTAGCAGAGATTGTCTCCAACCATACTGATGAGTGCAGGTTATCATGAAACACATGTGTATATGGGTTAATTTGAAAAATATTATTTATAAATAATTATTCAAAGCTCTTACTAGATGGAGCACTTTAAATAAGTTGACAACAGGTCGTCATTTACAGCATAATACAACACTCTAGGCCCCGTCTATTGAATGCTCTCGATGGCTTGTTTATGGCCGCCAAATTTTTCTATTAAGAGATTAATTTGCTCTTCCATTCCCAGACAATGCGTGGTGGGCACATCGGTACGCGCTCTGACTACTGAGTTTAATATGACTTTCATATCGGGTGTGAGCCGTGTGCAAGGATTGTCTCCCCCTATACTGATGAGTGCAGGTTTGGCATGAAACACATGTGTATATGGGTTAATTTGAAAAATATTATTTATAAATAATAATAATAATAATCCAGGTAAAACATCCACAGGGTAGTAATCCAAAGAATTTAAACCGGGTTTATAAAAAGTGCTCAATATCAAATAGAGCTTTTATATATGATTATTTTTATTTACATAGACATGTACAAAATCTGCGACACTAGCATGTCGATGTTATCGATCAACAGTTATTATAAACTGAGATCTCATCAGGATGAGTTAGAATCATATTTGGAAAGAATGAAATAAGGAGAAAAAAGAAGAAAAGAAATTTAAAATTTCAAAATTTGAGAAGTCACGTGGTTGAGACTGTTAAGAATCAAAATGTTAAAATCAGAATCAAAACCCAAATATAAAATATAGAATAAAATAAAACAAAATAAAATAAAATAAAATAAGATAATGTGGAAAGTGAATCAACAGATGATTTCATTTTTTCTATCTATCTACCTATCTATCTATTTACCTATCTATCTATCTTTTTATTCTACCCTTTTTATTATATCTCTTTCCACTTTATTTTATTTGATTTTATTTTATTTTGTTTTATTTTATTCTTTATTTTATTCTATATTTTATATTTGAGTTTTGATTCTGATTTTAACATTTTGATTCTTAACGGTCTCAACCACGTGACTTCCCAAATTTTGAAATTTTAAATTTCTTTTCTTCTTCTTTTTCTCCCCATTTAATTCTTTCCATATATGATCTAATTTTAAGATCGGATTCTAACTCTGCCTGATGAGATCTCAGTTTATAATAACTGTTGATCGATAACATCGACATGCCAGTGTCGCAGATTTTGTACATGTTTGTGTAAATAAAAAATAATCATATAAGTCAATACCACCAGACTATGAAACGAAAGAAAAAAAACAAAAACTCTCTGACGAGGAATATTTTATATTCGAAAGCTCAGTTTAAAATGAATAAATGTTATTTATTTATTTTCAACAAATTACATTGTTATGGTTTTTCAAAAAAAATGTTTATACCTTTACGAAACAATGGTTTATAATAATGTGTCTACTCCTATCTACGTATATATATATATATATATATATATATATATATATATATATATATATATATATATATATATATATATATATAAGAATACCTGTCTCAGGATGAGTAAAATTATTTCCCCAAACAGAACAGTTTTGCACCATTCTTATATACGCATACAGAAAATCAAGATATAATGCTACTAAACCAGGGTATTAAATGCTGGTGGTGGAATTTAGCTTAATATATTAAATTACTCTCCAGACAATGCATGGTGGGCACATCAGTACACGCTCCGACTACTGAGTTAAATATGACTTTTGTATTGGGGTTCAGGACTTGTGCCTGGCAGAGATTGTCTCCACCCATACAGATGAGTACAGGTTATCATGAAACACATGTGATTTATTTCAGGCTTGGTTTGTCTTGAAGGGATTCTACTTTTCGTCTCTCTTTTTATTATTAGGATTAGCTCATTTCATCAAGTGGATTCATGCCTTGTCTGGAGCGATTTTCTTAAAAAAAAACTTTTGTCTAAAATCTTTATTCCAATTTTGATGAAAATCCATTACATGATTTTGATTCTAGAACATTTCTAAAATTTAAGGCTTCAGCTTAAAATGTCTTAAAAAGAAATTGAAATTCAGAGAATATTCTTTAATTGGTGTCTAATGACCATAAATCAAATTTAATAAAATATTTGAATTTGCAAATGGGACGCTGTGTCCATATTATGCCCTCTAAAAACATTTAAAATACTCAAAGAAACATAAAATTGTAGAATATTAATTAATTGATATCTAATACCTATTGTTAAAGTTACACAATAATCCACCACCTCTTTGTTCCCTTTGCATAAAACTAAATGAAACTAAACATAATTTACGTTGCCCACCCTGACGCCTAGCAGCTGTGTTCCAAAATTCATAATGATCGGTTAATTAGTTTAGGATTAAATCCTGTGCATACAATTATACAAACATATACACATACCTAACTTTATATAAATAGATGTATATAGACATGAAAGAAGTAAATAGATACTCCCACAAAAATAATTCATACACGCTTAAAGCTCCTGCTTGCCTCATCAATGGCCAGCACTTGCAGCCATACAAAGCAGCAGTAAATAAGTTTGAAACACCGATATTTTATGCTAATTGACAATTTTTTGTGTTTCAGGTATCAATATATCACCATTTAAGTATGGGCGAGAGTTTTATATGAGCCATATTACGTGTTAATATGAATGTGGACTTAATCAGCATCAAATCGCTGCAAACCTCGGGATTCCACTTTTCATTGTTAATCGAGTGATTGTCCAATTCATCAGAGAGGGGAAATAATAAATTTTATCTCGATTAGCACCATCAGGACACTCTGATAACAGTCTTTGTTATTAATGATAATAAAAGTGTCTATTACTTTTTCCGTGTATGGGTTTCAAATCAGACTGTACTTTTAAATTTTCACTTTTCCTTGCCTGGTTATTTGACATTTAATCATTCATATGCAGCACCAAATATTCTTATTTCATACAGCACGAGTTCTTTTCATGGAGCAGAGCCGCAACTAAACTGGAAACTGTGTTGATGCTGCCGGCCATAGATATGGTACGTCGGTTGACAATACATTTTCATGGGGTCAGATTCAGCAGAGGCTTTTACGTAAGATCAAAGATGACCTTATCTTTCAGGAAATATCAATGCAGCACTGACCATACAATGTTTTCTGTTTACATCGGTAGCATTGTAGGGTACAGCGAAGCTTTGTAACCAAACCATTATGTTTCTCTCTCTCTCTCTCTCTCTCTCTCTCTCTCTCTCTCTCTCTCTTTCTTTCTCTCTCTCTCTCTCTCTATCTCTCTCTTTCTTTCTCTCTGGGGCTATTTAGAAACGTGGCATTGATCGCTCGCCCAGATTTCTGTTGTTGTTTGGTTAATTAGTGATTGGCTCCAATGAATATCTGCCATTGCTAGTGACCTAATTATGAACAGCGTTTCTATTTGTCCATTGTTTTCCACTTGTTATGGTCAGAGACGATTTCCTTCAATCAGATTAACTCTCTTGGTCTTGTAACGAAATTGAAATGGGTAAATGTTCAAAAAGGCAATGTTAACACAAAGGTTATATTTCACCACACACACTATTTTCAAAGTTTTCTTTGCTACGTTTAGGGTGTTTGTGATCGACTTAACAGATAACTTAGCTTCTTCCTTACCTTCTTAACAAAGCCTTAACTTGAAGACGTCTGCTAACAAAGTCATTAATAATACAGTATGCATAAGCTATTTGACTAGCAGGAATATTATTTCATTTTATACTTTCTACATTTAAGAATTACTAATGGTAGCTCCTAAAACTACACAACAAATAAAAAGGCACACAGTTATTGTAACTATAAAGGCTGAAAATAGCAATTTTGAAATAAAACCATTTTTAAATGTCGCTTGATCTTTTGTTTACAAATTTCGCAAAGAGTTAAAGACTTAAGATAGAAAGTGTGGCAGACATGATAAGCAAGAACCTGAATTTTTACTTGCCTCCCCACAAGGTTGGTTCCTAATGTCGGGAAAATTCAGCTCCCCTCAAAAAGGGCATTCTAGATTGGGACAAAAATTAAAATTGCCTCAGTCTATAAAGATACGTCCTTCACTAAGGATAGAAAAGTGTAATATCAAAAGAGATAGTATACTTTGCTTCTAGCCAAAAAGCCTGACAGAACAACTAAATCAAGTGGTGTAAATAATCTTGAATTACCTTATTGTCGTCATAAAAAAGCTCATCTCTGAAACTAAATGTGAGGAAGAACAAGTTTACGCAAGAACAATAGTATGTATGCGTATCGACTATATGTTACCAGCATGCTTTTCTATCGATAAAAGACGAGCCTAGAAGTTATGAGTCGGATTTTAGCGCTCGACAGGCTAAGATCATTGAACGATATAGATTAGTATTGGAAACAGCGTTATTGAAGAAGAGTGTACCACGTAAAGAAATTCTGATGGTAAGCACATTGTTTCCAAATTTAGTCTTGAAAACGGTGTTATTAGGGAAGAGTATACTATGTAAGGATGTTCCAATCTACAGAGACTTCTCCTCCCTTTTTTTTCCTATTTTGTTTATTCCTTCAAACTATTTTGGTGTACATATTTCTATTAAAATGGACGGCAAGGCCTTCGATGTCCAGCTAATCACAAGATTCTGTGTGGCCATTGTTTAATGGATCAAGATGTGAAATTGGTCTGTGAACTCTGCAAGATCTTTCTTTTCTTGCATTTTCTTGGCCCAGAAAAAGGGAATGGTGCAGTAGTAACGTTGCTACTTTCCTTCCATTGAATTGTGGTTCTGCGCCCAACACGTTCTTGCTGGCCACACACAGAAGCAGAGATGACCAGAGAACGATGGATCCTTATACAGACTCCTCCTGGATTTTCACCAGAGCCCTGTTAGCTGGGTTGCAGTCTCAATATTCCTTGGTTCTAAACTTTTCCGCCATAAGTGGCCCTGCCAGGAACCGAAGCCTTGACACTACCATGTTGCCACCACCCCTGCCACGGTGAGGAAGGGTTGGAGTTTAAAGGGATGCTGCTGCTCTGCTGTATGTTTGTTTTTAGTGTTATTGTGCCATAGTTCATGGGTAAACTACTTTGTTAACTGTTTGTTGTCCGTACAAGACTCAAGAAAAGAAACCATGTTCAACGTTATTTTTGCTTGTTAAAACGAAAGATTTTCGTTTTTGTTTTATTGATTCAAGAAATATGGAACAAAATTACGTTGACAGTTCATTCATACTTTAGTTTATAGATGCTGGATGATTTTCTATTCTGATAGCTCATGTCCTCAGACCGCTTGCTTCTGGAATTCCCTTCCTGCTCCTTGTTTCCTCGAGCGTACCAACATGCAGAAATTTAAATGTAATGTGAACAAACATCTTGCCACCCAACCCAGGTTGCCTCCTATAAATCTGCCCCCTTACGCTTTAGTGGCAATATGCCTAAAACTAAAACGGAACTTCCATGAGCAAAGTTTCTTTCCAAGAACTACCCATCTGTGGAACACAATACTATGGGACTGCTGTTTTGTTATTTGCTTCATTGTGCGTTTGATTACAAGCGTGTGTGTACTCGTCTCATTGAGTCACCAGTCAACTTACAGCAGTCATCAATGTGTCCGTTTGTATTTGTTTTTGCATTTTTTGTTTTAAATTAATTTAATTTCGATTCAATATTTTGGCGAATATCAATTGTTTATATTTGACCTTAAAAAACGATTTGATTTTTCCTTTTTTCGCTGCTTACGTCATCAATAAGATGCTAACTCAAGTTTGTATTGGCAAAATTTTCTAATCAATTTGCATCTTAATGATTCTTTCGACTTTCTGTTTTTCCATTGTTTTGTTGGTGATTTTTGCTAAATTATCCTTTGATGTGTAGTGGTGGTATTTAAATGAGTGGGCAGGAATTACTCTTTGTCAAGACGCAATGTCTGACTAGTTTATTGGTGAACCTGAATAGCAAACAGAAACATGAGATTACAAATGAGAAACATCAGGCAACATTATAATACATAACACTCTACTAAACTACAGTCATAGTATTTGTGAGAATATATATAAAAGAATTGAATAAAACTCAACAATTTACATTCATTCTCCATTTAGAAGTGAAGAAAAGAATTACTTCTTAGTCCAAAACGTCTTACTTGGAAAGAAGTCTGTGACACATGTTAATCCAAGATTGTTTCTTTCTGGAATTCAAGGAACATAACTCTACCCTTCAAATCTCTTTGAGGCTAAATAGGACACCAAGGCGAAGAGTTACTTCCCTTTTAATATGTTATCGAGATGAAAATCTGTTTCATCTAACATCTGTCTACCCATTTAATCTTGTTACATCAAGCGTTGTGGAACTGTTCAAACTTGTAAAGTATAAGTTTCTGAATTAGACTATATAGCACATTCATCTGTGTGGCATTAAAAAATAAGAGTGAAGCAATGTACTACGTACCATGGCTTCGGTCATGTGATATACATGCCATAATGCAAACTCTCATCAATATTTGAAATAGTATTTAAGTCGGTCTGTCAAGCTCAAGTTTGAAATACTGCTTTCTTTGGTCTGTCATGCCTAAGTTTGATGCGGAGAATCAGGGGTTCGTATCTCCCCCAACAGTATAATGGAATGCAATCGATCCGATAGTATTTGAACTTGGCATAACTGCTTCAAAATCTGCAGCTGTTTAGGTGTCAATCTCACACGTGAAGCTATTTCTATACATGTTTTATAAATTTAAGGTTATTTGAATGTGAATTGGCAAGGTTATCAGATTGTGAAAAGAACGATATCAAATTCTTCTAACTGCTCTGTAAAATAGTTTAAAGAAATATAAAATTCATGAGAGATCGTAAAACTATCGCTACACCCACACACTGTATATAAAAGGACCCTAACAACAAGTGTAGATGCTTCATTTTGATAACTGTTGCCAAACTAATGGATCTCTCTACTACAGTACGGAGATTAGATTACCAACTTCTTAACAAACACACATTCCAATTTGGGTACAAACAAATGTGTAACAGATAGAAATCTATCGATTGTTTTCTTCCTTATGTTTTGTTTTTAAATAAAATTTTGTTTGAAATACAAGTTGCGCTTGAAGTATTTCATGAGAAAAACCCTTCAAATAAACAAACAAAAATATGAATAATCTTATGATGCATGCATTCAATCTGCATATAAATGCTATTTCAAACTGTTTTTCTAGGAATAAAGTGTAGTATATGTTCTGATGCTACGCTAAGTCTATTCTGTCCTCGGTCAGTGAAGGAGAAGTCCTCCTAGACTCAGGCAATTTTTATTTTGTTAAAATCCAGAGTGCCTCTTATAGGGGAGCTGGATTTTCCCCACATTAAAAACCAACCTCCTTGAGTCTAACTTTTCCCTCGTGGGGAGACAAGTAAATGGGAACTGTTAATGTTTGGTGAGTATATCAGCTAATAATCTTCCTCCTCTTCCTCCTCCTCCTCCTCCTCCTCCTCCTCTTCTTCTTCTTTTTTTTCTTCTCTTCTTCTTCTTCTTCTTTTAACGTGTCTTTTCCACATCAGATGTGGATTGCACGTTGATCATGGCGACACAAAGTAACTTTCTCCATGAAACTCTATCATTTATGTTGGTTTCGATGTTTCATTGCTTGAGATCATCTTTGACTGAGTCATTCCAAGTCTTTCTCGACCTGCTTTTCCCTCGCTTACCCTCAGTTGAGATGTGTGTACACCTGTTTATCCAACCAGAGCTTCGTTCAACATGTTCATACCACCGTAGGTGGTTGCAACGCAGAGCTGACTCCAGTCTGAACAACTTCAACCTCAATAGCAGAGTCAGAACTAACTCTGCCGCTAAGGCGCACACAAGAAATCCACCAAACCATAGCCATGTCATTCCTGTGTATCCTTAAAACTCCTGTTGTAATGAAAGTTAACGATAGGTTAAGATGGGAAGAAGCTCACAAAACTTGTTCCATACAGTCCATACAAGCAAGATCGAACTTAATTTTCATCCCTCACCAGATCATATCGCCAAGTTCATGTTGTTAAGTAGAATTCTTTTTAATTCTATTTGATTTCTCTATAAATATAATTTTCATCAGACAAGATTACTACAAAACTTGTGAACCTCGAGACAATAATCGGGAGTGCCAGGTATGATTTTAAGTTATAACGATTGGTCTGTTGGTTGTTAATGACAACATGAATATCAGAGTCCCTTGGACTCGTTGCTTATGTAACAAAACTTAAGCATGATAGACCAACATACTGACCGAGAAATGAAAAATTACGATTAGCGTTTTGGCTAGGACCATCGCTTCTTGGCTTCTGTTTGAGAGATGAGAACAAGTTTGCACAATCTTTTGTCATCTTTCGGTTGGTACGTCAGGGCTGTTCGCTGTCGCCCGTGCTCTACATTCTTGCATTGGAGCCGCTACTTCGCAAGCTAAGGAGTGAGGAGGCAAAGTCGGTCCTGGCAGAGTGCGAGCCAGGGTTTCCACGTTTGCCAATAAGATCACTGTCTTTGTGCCATGCTTCCGAGACATCGAGAGGGTGACAGAAGCGTTCACACATTATGAAACGATCACAGGGGCAAAAATTAACTGCAGCAAGTCAAGCAGCCCGCAGTCGGGTGCCTGCAGCGGTGACACCACTCTTCTGACTTTTTTCTGCTGGACAGATGGCTAGGTTCGAATCCTCTGCATGTGGTTTGGACCAGGCCTCCAGATCGAAAAGAATTGGTCAGAGTTACAATCAAAAGTTGGAGCATCGATTACCACTTGGCTACGAAGGAAACTCTCCTTAAAGGGTAGAGCTGAGACGTGTGTCACTTATGACTTTCAATGCCATACAACACAATTCCAGAATGGAGATTTCACTCAAGTGTCCCCGCTGCAACATGCTTGAAGAAGAAATGCCTGAGCATGCTTTCTTTGAATACTGCTAACTCCGGCGGTACTGGGGGTATGTATCAATCCCAAGCAACCTCTGCCATTAAACGTATCCTATGTAATCCACAACATCAGGCCAGCGTGGGACAGGGAGATACAAATGGTGTTTCCCGCGATCCTGGCCGTAGCGCGAATAGTGGTGTGGATGAAAGATGATCAAGTTATTTACCTCAGTAGGTTAGACACAAGGTCAAAGTATTTTTTTTTACCTCCTCTCCAGGAGGCTAGACACAAGGTCGGGTGTGGTTAGCCAGCACACTGGGATTAGCACGCTCTGGCCGACAAAAAATACCTGGGCAGTCTTTCGACATTCCCCGGTAGGGTCGGTCAGGTTATTAGCAATAAACTAACCACCTCCTAGAACTGCACAGGACAATACCTCAGACCTTCAGAATATATGCATGAAGGCCAAGACAGTGCCGGTCTACAGAGTTTAGCATCCATCGGAACAGATACTACACTCTGATCTTAGCCAAAAGGCCAAGGATGACCAAGGGGTTGAATATTTTGCTGATCAGGATCTGATCGATCTCTTCAAGCACCAGCTAAAAGTAAAGATCAGATGTGATAGTAAAAGATTACATTCCTCGGTTTTTGAAAAAAGGTGGATATAAGTGGTAAGCTTGTGTGTACGAAAAGGAGTCCAGTATGAGTATGTTGTTCCTGACTGAGCATGGCGCACATAGTTTCTGGTCCTGTCGAACACCTAAGCCTTAGGGTAAGTTTAGCCTCTTTGCTAGTCGAGTGAATGAGTTACCCTCCTCCCCTGATAAAAGAAATCCTTCAAGATGCCCACTCCCCACTTTCAATTTTTTGTCCTCGGCCTACCCCCAATTTTATTTTGTATTATACTTTAGATGATTCCAAAAGGTCTCTTCATCAGCACCCCTTATAACATAACATATAGAAGTCAAGTAAGAAAAACATCAAATTTTAATATTATTTAAAAAAAACACACATATATCCAGTCAATATGGGAAACAGAACCTCTTATTATGTATTTTTATACTACTAATTGTAAGATCAATAATGATAATAGTAATGAAAATATATAGGATACAGTAAATTAAAATATTTAAATACAGAATTAACAAAGTAGAAAAAATGAATCAAATAAAAATAAAAATAATAATAATCGAAAATAAATGATAATAATAAATCACAAATAAAATAAAGTAGAAGTTAAAACAAGGAAGATAAAAAAAATCTATAATAGAGATAATACAAATATGCAACGAAATAAATATTAAAACTATAATTACAAGAAAAAATATACCATAATAAGAAAAAATAAGAATAAAATAAGAAAAAAATGAGAAAAGAAAAAATAAGAAAGTATAAGGAAAAATAAGAAAAATAATAAGAAAAAATAATAAGAAAAATAGAAAAATAATTAAAAAAGAAATAGTTAAAAAATTTACAAAATATGATGTATATCTATAACAATAAAAACATATATATATATATATATATATATATATATATATATATATATATATATATATATATATATATAAATTAAAAGCACTTTGATATCAAAACAAAAAATACAACGCATCAAAGAAAAAATAGTTAATAATATTAAAAAGCAAGTACAGGAATGAAACTAAGATGGCAGGTGATATTGGAAAACAGGAAACTTTTCAGACAAGGGCTCACAAAGGGGTAAAGAGATTGTCCCTGCAAAATCTTGGGAGCCTGCCTATTCTCAGGCTGACAAGATTTATGAGAAAAAATAGTCAGTTAATAATTAAGCTATGAGCTTAAACGATAAGTAACTCTCTCTATATCTTTCTTACCCCATTTTTGACCTTTCAGCTATGAGATGATCACTGATCGAATAAATACATTATTCTTCTTAGAATGTGTTGTTGAATTAATTAAATAATTATATTAAGAAAGCATGTCAGATGGCTTAAGAAATAATTCATAATTGTATTCTTAGTATCGCCCGTACTAATGATTGAATCTTCCATCTGCAGAAAATTGTCACTTAGAACTGATTATTACTCAGCACTTATATCTGTTGTTCCACGTTTAAAAACCTTATATTCAGAATATCAGGAAGTTTCATAAATAATGAGTTATTTTCTCTCTCAGAGAACTGTCCCTATTAGGCGATTTGGTCACACACTGACCAATCAGCTTGCAGGGCATATTAATTCCATCTATCCCCTGAAGAACTACTTTAACCTCTTTAGGAATCACGGACGATGATCAGAGAGTTTCCTGAAAGCAATCAAGAAAGACACCCTCTTCTTCTCTCTTGCCTTGATCCACTGGATTCCCGAGTATTATCTCGAAGATAAGCTGCTCGTACACTTTCGGCAGCCAAAGAACTTTCTTATTTCATTTCTTCACTCAGACACTGTCCAACTTTATTCCCTTGGACACTGTCCAACTTTCTTCAACCTATACCACATGGTGTAGGTAACTTTAATAAATACCTGTTTATTGTTCATAAAAAAGGTTTTTGTTTTTTCTTTTGTGTGACATTCTTGCTGTTATCAATAATATTATATGAGTTGGTTTTAACACTCTCTGCTCAGAACAGGAAGTTTCATAGAATGTCCTACTGGCTTGGCAGGTGAAGAGCAGGCTTAAGACTTTCCATCGAATAATGGCGATGGGGAGGACCTCGCAGAGCCAAGTCAAATCATAATGTTCCCCGTCATTAATAGGCCTAAGCAGTTGAGGAAATCTCATGTGGCGGCCCAACTACTCTACTTGTCTCTACAGTGAACGGTTGGAATATAAATCTGTTGAGAAGACCAGCATATTTTTATCGTTTGCTGCACTCTGCTGACGCTACTACATGTCAAGGATTTGTCGCTGATTTCGTTATTAATGAAATACAAAAATTCAAATTAACCGAAATGATTTGCTCCAGTCAAGGAAAGTTCAAAAGTACCTGAAAATCTTCCTTTCTAACTTGTACCAACTTTTGAACTTTGAGGTTTAAAAAATAAGAAGAAGCATATGGTATATCACTATCCCCACAAAAAAAGAAGGTGATCTTTGGGAAAATGATATCATTACCACAGAACAGATACTACACTCTACTTCCCCCCAAAAGAAAGAAAAAATTCCGAGAGGATCGTATCATGACGAATGAACAAGGAGGAGGTAATGCCTGGGAGGATGGTCTTATTAGAACAGAACATATACTACACTACCCCCAAGGGGGATTGATGCTAAGGAGGATGGTCTCATGACAATAGAACATATACTAAACTACCTTTTCAAAAGATGGAGGTAATACCTGGGAGGATGGTATCATGACAACAGAATAGATATTACACTATCCTCCACCTGAATTGACCATTGAAAGATAGCACTAGTCTGAAATAATGAACTGAATTGAACAATAAAGGATAGTAATAGTATAGTTTCGGCTTCAGACAAGCAGATACCAAATCTTCATTAGTAATAGGTGTGTGTATGCGTGTGTACGACTGCCTGTATTTATGAACAAAAATGAGTAAAAAAAGAAATGATGCTTTAGATGATTCCAAAATAAAATGACACCCATAGAATCGTATAATGGACAGAGCCAATCCCCCACCCGCCGACATAAGCAACAAAAAATAGCCTGTGCCGTGCATAAAAGCTTTGAAGGGAAATTTGCATAGCGTCCAGGTGAACTGATAAAAAGAAAGAAGTTGAGAATGAAAAGAAAACGAACTGAAGAGCGTCGGGAACGACGGTTTATTGTTAGAAGATTGTCCCGGATTTTTTTGCTTTTGTGCGTTGCTTTCTTACAAGCTATCTCGACGTCATGATGGCAGATAAGATCGCTAGAGTCTCACAAAGGTGGCTGGAGGCAATGAGGAAGGAAACAGGGCCTGTGTCGCAGATATGTGCTGCCACTAATGACAGCATAGAGCCAAGCCAAATACGACAGATCTATTTGAACAGCAGTCATCCTGGAGTGAAACGTTGCTTTCTTACAAATCCTTTTTGCAATCCAACCAAATAAACTTCAGTCTATGTCTGACTTGCCCATCAAATTTCAGTCATGAATATCCAACAGTTTTATCATCGTTCAATGATAAGCAGGGACATTTTGGTTATCGTCTCATCAGTAGAAGGTGTGATCCAGAATAGACTTAGTACTCACCGGACCTTAACTTCACAGATGTTTATTTGTGAGGCTATCTGAAAGATAATGTCTATCAAAAGAATCCCCAGACTATTCCTGATCTGAAATGGATCATCACAGCCAAATCAGGTCAGTGCAAAGAGAGGAGTGTGTTAAAGTTATTGTCAATTTTGCATATTGTATCAAGATGGGCTTATCATTGAATGATGTTAAAGCCAAGACTGTTGGACATTCATAACTGAAACTTGGTGGACAAGTCAGGCATAGACTAAAGTTTATTTGTACCAAAAACAGCAGAAACCCAGAAAACAGCAATCCTTCCCCCTTTGTCAGAAACATCACTAATGGAATGTTAGGACTAAAGGATAAAATCAGGGAAGCAAGAGTTACGAGGCTGCCGAAAGTAAACCCAAGGTCCACTTTCTACTCTCTTTGCAGTAAAGATTATGAATTTTATTACTGATTCCATGAGTGCCATTTTTAGGGAGGCGGGGGGGGGGGGGGTCACTGAATATATTATGAAGAATTTAAAAATAATCTGGGAACTAATCCTAGGCAGTGTTAAACTTTGATATTTTAGTTGGAAGGAACAAATTTTGGGTTTGTGGTTTAAATCGGGAAGAAAATCAGAATAACAAACTTACTTGGAAGAGTAATACGTCTGGCCGAATCTGACTGAAATAGAAATGTTACATAAGCAAAAAGGGATCACCATTCTTCCACAAAATAAATAATGGCTCCACAACTAAATATATATGAACTTTTATTCGTGGGAACACAGGAACAAAATGAAGATAGTACGATGGGCTGATTTATGTCGGTTAGACGAAATAATATTATCTTGGAGTTCCTTGACTCATCTACCGCTGGCCCAGGTAGAGAGCACAGGATACGTCTTGTCTGTTTCAGAGACAGGCTGGAGCTGAAGATTCCTGTCAGCTCGTGTTCACACCAAAACGATTCATGGTGTATGAATCTTGTTACATGTAGGAATGTTATTCGCCCACAAAGTGAAGAGGTGATGCTTACATAATCTCAAAGCTGAATTACAATCTTACTGCCAGTCACGTAGACCAACACAACTGCTACAATATAAAACGGCAAGGAGATGCATCATTTCTACTATGTACAAAAGTCTAACCTTTTTAGAGGATCTGATCAAAGAGTTCTCAAATAAAAAAGAGTTGTAGAAAACGTTTTAGATTATAAATAATATGTAATTACATGGAATAAAATTTTGGTTGCCGTATATAAAAGTCTTGGACAAAAAGCAAGCTGCAGTGAGGCTGATTCGAACTGTCGACATAAGGGTTACAAATGATTCGTCTATATAAGGTTAATGACTTAATTGTTCGACAGAGCAAACTCAGAATGTCTTTAGCGTCCAGGGCATTTTTGAGAGAGAGAGAGAGAGAGAGAGAGAGAGAAAGAGAGAGAGAGAGAGAGAGAGATTCAATAACAACAGTTGTTTATATTCGAGAAGGTGTTCGAGAAGGTGTTGCTGGTAGACGTGCAGATTTTGGGTGTTTGGTAACTAAACATATTTCACTTGGGTACCATGAAGTGAAAATCTGCAAATCAGAATACGAAGAGTATCCTGTTTAAACTTTCTCACTAAACATTTTAAATTGAAATTTTGTTTTTTATACTAATGTGTTACAAATTATCAAGGCCAAATGCCACTCGAGGATAACAGTTAATGAGATTGACAGTTCGTTGCTGAACTATACTATGAGAGGATTGAAATGATGGACGAAAAGAGCAAAATATGATTACTTAAGAGGACGGACCGACATTGGACTTGAAAGCGACCATGCAGGGAAGTAGTGCTGCAACAATGTGTCCCATAGATGGGAGGTTCTTGGAAAGAAACTTTGTTCATACAAATTGCATTTGGTTTTAGGTTTTTAGAGGGTTTTTTTTTTGCAGTGGCGGTACTAAATCATGTTCTTGCTGTGAATGTTTTACAGGGAGGGGGGGGTGTCAGAGATTGGAGCTCAGTTGAGCACATACTATGGAAATAGCGATAAAGTAGAGAGAGAGACTGGCAACATTTCTTCTGTAGGAAAGAGTTTGTAGAGAGGAAAAGTGATCATCCTCCACTAGATTGTGAAGTTAATTTTGCATTCTATCAAGGCAAAAAGAAAGAATGCTATGAGCGGCACCTCCCCAGATGTGGCAGCGATTTTATTTAGGTAAAAGTAAAGGTTACAGCAAATATTTTAATATAAAATAAGAAAACACAATGCATGTAAATATTCCTATTCCCCTTAGGCACATTCCATCTTAGGACGTATCTGACTCTTATACAGGTAGAGGATTGCATCAGGTTCACATACTTTCTGGAGCTGTAGAATAAACCAACTATTTTTCCAGTGACCTTAGCAACAGATTTAATGTAAGTTTTCCATTTCAGGTCTGGAGTCAATGTCAGCCCTAGAAACTTTATCAAAGCATGACTAATTTAGTAAATTTAGTAAATGACTGATTTATTAAATTTAGTAAATGACTGATTTATTCTTTTCCCTGTAATTTTATTCAAATTAAATGTCTTTGTGTTTCAAAAAAATCTACAAACTAGGTACCATAATCTTCTATGTGCTTAGGGTCTTGAGAAGACTTCATCCGGCCCTGTATGCTTTTTTATTCAATTTCCTTATCTTTGTGCTTTTGCTGGGGATGGGGCATCCTACCGGATGCAAGACATTCACCAGCTATTTCAGAGACTCCAACCGAGAGATCTTTTTTAAAATTCTAACCGTTCCTTTAAGCACAATTGTTTGTATCTCTCCTGCACTTGGTTCACCAGGTATATTCACCAGGTAGTTTTTTAAATTCTTTTTCATGAGCCCGGTTGCTCCTGTGTGTGTGTGTGTGTGTGTGTGTGTGTGTGTGTGTGTGTGTGTGTGTGTGTGTGTGTGTGTGTGTGTGTGTGTGTGTGCTTGCATGTACATATGTATATGAAAAATGAAGATGCTTTTTATATATAATGAAAACAAGGAAGAAAAAGTGTAGTAGCTATTCTAAAAAGCGTAATCATGAAATGAATTTTTTGAGCGGCCTGATTCTGTTGTTGACATTAGTTTTCCCGATTCTTTCAGGAATCAGGTGCAGGAAGGACAACATGAAAGTTGCCAACATCTTCAAATGACAGTGGTGCTGCGAAACCGACTAGATTCGAACTTGGCACTCCTTCATTATCCACTTCACCACAAACACTTCCTGTACCTATTTCTGAGTGTTATGTTCGTCACTGTTACATTTTGAGAAGACAAATTTCTATCTATATAAAGATTAGGTATATGTATATGTTTATATATTTCTATGTACAGGATTCACTACTAAACTAATTAACCGATCATTATGAATTTTGGAACACAGCTGCTAGGCGTAAGGGGTTCAAATGTTGGCTATATTTAGTTTAATTTAGTTTCATGCAAAAGAGGGTAAAAGGGGGGGGGGCTCTGTAAAATTTAGATACCTGCGATTTTTGTGAAATTTTAACAATAGGTATTAGACATCAATTAATAACTATTCCCCAAATTTCAGTTTCTTTCAAGTATTTAAAGGGCTTTGAGGGGGCACATTTTAATATGGGTACAACCTCCCATTTGAAAATTCAAATATATCAGATTTGCATTGAATTTCATTAAGCAAGATTCCCTAAATTTCAGTTTCTTCTTAAGACCCGTTAAGCTCAAGCTTGAAATTTTAGACATTTTCTAGAATCAAAATCATATAATGGATTTTGATCAACATTAGAATAAGGATTCTAAACAACGTTTAGTACCATTATATCTTGATTTTAATCTTCATAAGAAGGCGTAAAAGTGGTGAAAACTGTTCAGAGAACTAATTTTACCCATCTTGGGACGAGTATTTTTCTAGTTATGAAACATGCGTGTGCATATGTGTGTGTTCACATGTGTATATGATTGTGTATTTGTGCACTTTTCTACATGTAAATAAGTATATACTATGTGTATCTTTTTATAATTTCTAATCATATTTCCATACTTAAAATGATTAATCACGTCTTTTTCAAAGACATGTTAATTCATTTATCGTTTTTTTCTTACATAATCAATTTTGACACATTTTTCAAATTACAGGATAAATTCTTTTAATGTTTCGCTTATGTTCAATAATATTTTTTTCTGTTTTTTTTTTTCATTGTCTATAAGAAATTTTCTTCAAATCATCCTTCTTATTAATATTCAAATGCTTACATTCTGCTTATCTACATCCTTGAATTTACAGACAGTTTTAATCTATGAATATATTAGCTGAAAAACCCGTCTATACTGGATCATCATGATCATCATGATCACCACCATCATACTCATCAGTAAAACCATCGCCGTCATCATCACCCCCACATTCATTATCACCACCACTATCACCATCACCATCACCACATTCATCATCATTAGATCTTCCATTGTTTCACAGGTTAGTTCTAAATGGATTAAAATGGCCTGAGTTTTAACACTTCTTTTGTCAAAGGTCAAGGGATTTCTAGCTGATTCAGACAGACACGGCTTCCATCCATTTTATTGTTTATTTAATGACGAGTGTATTTCCATCTGCAGGTAACCTTTGCAGATGACCTTTGCAGGTGTCAAATCACCAGATATTTTTTCCGGCCAGGTGTGTGTCTGTGTCAATCAGCCAGGTTTTATTTCTTCCAGGCAAGCGTTATGTCCAATACCCCAGACCCAATATTCAACATTTTAGTGCAATTCTGTCAAATAATTTTGTAAGCTCTAGATGTTTATTATTATTAATAGTATTATATGTAGTAGTATTAGTAGTAGTAGTATTTTAATCACTTATAACACACTCGGCATCCTAAGGATTCTTCATACCAAATTTATGGAAATTCTGCCCAATATTATGTTTCGAAATTTTTTAGATGAGGATTGATTGTATGTATTATTTGTATTATTTGGACTACTATTCTCATCTTGGTTGTTATTCTTACAGCGTGTCAGCCGATGTAACCTCTGACCTTTTTCAGGTGTAAAAAAGTAAAAGGTATTTAGGATTTCTTTAGTTTAAAGGTATGTCACATTTAACAGTATGATAGGGTATGTTTCGATCCCTGTGGTTTGTCTGTAGTCTACTTTGTCGATAGAACTAGCTGGTCCTCTCTCTGTAGTCGCAGTGGTGATGTAGCAGTCGATATTTCCATTTCCCCTCTCATCTGGCAGCTGCAATTATACAAAGATGGAGCTTAGAAAACTGCAACTGAAAACAATCAGCGTATCTGCCAAAGATAAAAACGTTTCTCCTTTCCTCCCTACGTGTCATTTCGAACTTCCACCCATGATTCAACTTCCTGTACACATATATCTAGTTCTACTCTTAACTACTAATAGAATTTTCCATTCTCTGACTTAATTTTAAACTTATGTGGAAAAATTTCTAATTCTAACCTTATTTTTACATCCCTGCATCTAAATATTATTACACCATGTTTCGGTTGATGTGTCTTCAGCCTTCTTTAGGTGCATTGTTAATTTACAGTTATATTTTTCCAGCATTTAAATATGACTAGAAAAAATCTGATCCGGTGTGTCACCTGTTCAACGCATTGATGAGAACAATAGCACAAAGAAAACAATATAAATAATGATAACTGATCATCCAAAAAACCTAGACCATCATAAAATTCTGTAAAGAATCCAACGTTCTGATTAGCCAAGTCTGGCACAAGACCATTCAGCATCTGAGAAGAGTTGCTGGAGGTGCATCAGCTGAAACGTAATCGAAATATAAATATCAATGTTACAACGTAGATGGGGTGTTCTTCAATCCACACAGTGCGTCCTCCTCGATCACTAATGGTTCGTCCACTTGATGGACGAACAAGCCGGTCATCTCTTTGTAGTCACAGTGGTGATGTGGCAGCCGAAGTTTCCATCTTTCTTTCTTGCCTGGTAGCTGCAATTATGCACAGCATAAAAGAAAAACCTCAAACAACAATGTTGTTCACTGGCTCATGCCTTTTGATATTTATTCTTTCATTCTCTCACAGCACTGTAAAATTACATATAAACTTTCCATCGCCCCCTGCTCCGGGATGAGGGCAGTAAACAAAGACGGAGCCTCGAAAAACTGTGACTGAACACAATCAGCTAACCTGCCAAAGAGAAACACTATTCTCCCTTCCTTGCTACGTGCCACTAGTTCTACTCTTAAGTTCTAATACAATTTTCCATTCATTTACTTAATTTTAAACTTATGTGGAAAAACTTTCGATTCTAACCTTATTTTTACACACCCATGTCTAAATACTATTACACCCAGAAATCTTACAAAGAATCTTAAGTAATCTTTCAATAAATCATAAAATGTGATCAACATTTGCTGCGAACCATGTAGCATAGAGAAAAACAATGATACTTTAGCTGTGTCGCCAATTTTAGCTGGTTTAAATTACAAAGAAAGTCAGAATGAAGAACTTACTTGGAAGAGTTAGTACGTCTGGCCGAATCCGACTGAAATAGAAATGCTATACAAGAAAAGGGTTACTATTCTTCCTCGAAATAAATAATGGCTCCACAACCAAATAAAACCAAAGAGAAATGGTACAATGGGCTGATTCATGTCGGTTAGATTATGTAGTATCCTGGAGTTCAGCATCTCACCTGCTAATGGTTGAGTAAGGTCGAGAACAGGATAAGGTACGCCTTGTCTGCTTGAAAGAAAACTGCAAACTAAAGTTAACCTCATGTATCGTCTTGGTGCCAAAATGTGTTAGCGCGTATGAATCTCGCTACATGTAGAAACGTCATGCACCCACATTGTAAAGAGGCAATGATTACACAATCGTACAGCCGAATCACCATCTCAGTTGAAACTAATGTACATCGATACAAAATAGTTCGCTCATGCAACTGCTACATTACAAACCACCATTCATTTTAAAAACATTGCTAGAACCAGAGCAGCAAAGAATAGATTTAGCACTGAACTCAGTTATGTAATTTATTTGTAGTAGTTGTGGTAGAGTGTGTCTGTTTCATATTAGTCTCATCAACGATCATCACGCCAGTACCAAATGTGGCACCACAACTCTTTCCTGAAACCTCGTCTGTTAAATAAAGTCATATATTTTAACGAATATAAAAGGCGATGGATACTACACCCTATAGACCGGTGTCGTCTTGGCCTTCGGGTCTTGATTGTGCCGGTTTGTGGATTTGTCCTGTGCAGTTCTAGGAGGTCCACCCTCCCAGGCGTTGCCTCCCCTCTTTGGGCAGGAGTAAGTTTATTGCTTACTGCCTGAGGCGCCCCTATCGGGGAATGCCGACGGGGCTACCCAGGCAATTTTTAATGGCCAGAGTTCTCACCTTCTTGGGCACTGGTTTTTCAAGTCCCACTTTCCCGACCCGACCCTGGGTCACATCTTACCTTGTGGGAGTAAGATAAAACTGGCCTTGTGCCTAACCTCTGGGGAGGTAAATATATAGAAGGCTTAAAAAAAGGAAATTAATAATTTTGAAAACCAGAATTTGGTAAATATCTTTTGACAAGATAAATAAATAATTACAGAAGAAAGTGTAGAATAAAAAATAAAAAATATGTTAGCCATTGTAATAAGAAGTTATGTTATAAGTTACCTCCCTTGTTGGAAAGTATCTCCTTTGAATAAGAACTCTCCAGAAATAGTTTGTCCAAACATAGATAACTACTTATAATTATCTATTTAACTATAAATAGTTATCTATCTTTGTATGAGCAATAGTACAAAAAGATAACTATTTATAGTTATCAATACTAGTATATTAAAAGGATACCCGTCCTAGGACGGGTAAAATAAATTTCACAAACAGAACATTTTTACACCACTTTGATGTCCTCTTAAAATCAAGCTATAATGCTACTAAACCTTGAATAGAATACTTATTCCAATTTTGATCAAAATCTATTACATTATTTTGATTCTAGAGAATTTCTAAAATTTAAAGCTTAAGGGGTCTTAAGAAGAAATCAAAATTCAGGGAATCTTGCTTAATTGGTGTCTAATGGGTATGGATCAAATTAAATGCAAATCTGAAATATTTGCATTTTCAAATCGAAGGTTGTGCCCATATTATGCCTCATAAAAAGCCTTTAAAATAATCCAAAGAAAGTGAAAATTAATCTAATACCTTTGGTTAAAATTTCACAAAAATCGGAGGTATCTGAGTTTTTACGAAGGACATCCACCTCCTTTTACCCCTTTACATAAAACTAAATGAAAATATAGCCCACATTACCCACCGTTACGCCTAGCAGATGTGTTTCAAAATTCATACTGATCGGTTAATTAGTTTAATAGTGAATCCTATACAGAGAAATATATAAATATATACACATACTTAACTTTATATAAATAGAGATATAGTTCTTTATGTTTGTACTAAACTCCATTAAAGCTATATCATGCTTTCATGGTTTTTATCACAACTACTACATGGCAAAATCAACTCTTGGATAATCAGAAAGAAGCAGTCCACTGCCAACCTATATAATAAATATGAAATGGCATAACAGTGGATCAAGTGTAAAATTAGGGAGTAGACATTTTTGTCTGTCAGCCTTGTAACCCCTCCTTCCCTATTGGGCTCTTGAAGGGCTTACCTTTTGGCAGGAGATTGAACGCTTATGGTGGTGTTTCTTTCAGGTTTGCTTTGCCTTGAAGTTATTCTACCTTTGTCTCCCTTTTTATTATTATGATTAGCTTATTACATCAAATGGCCTTATGTCTTGTCTTGAGCGAATTCCATAAAAAAAATGCTTTCTTTTAAGGGTGTGTCACGGCCTTCTTTTGCAAGTTCGCTACACCTGCTTAATAAAAAAAAACGAATATTGTTGAATAAACGGAAGTGACTTGCATTTTCATTTCTGACTGATCAATGATTCCTATTCAAAAATTATTTCAACATCAAAATCAATACACTGTGAGGTCACTCTACGAAAAAAAAACATCATAGTGTAGTGGAGGCAACTGGTTTAGTGAAAAAAATCTAAGAAAATACTTAGACACAATCCCCGGAAGACCAAACTGTAGGGAAGTACAGATAGCAGCCCTAAAAGGGACAACATCTATCCTTAAGAGAGCCCTCGGGTATAACATTTACTCAAAGGGAAATCAAGTGTTAGCCTCAAGAGGGGGCCCCTTGATCGCTTTAGATAAACTGAATTAAAATGATTAAAAAAATGAAGAAAGATTTGCTAACCGAAAAATAATACAACACCGCAGCATATTAAATAAGTCATATTATGTTTTATTTTGATTATTTCGACTATTGTTCTCATCGTGAATATTATTCTCACAACTTTTGGTCAATATACCCCCCAACCTTCTTCAGGTACATCTTTTAAAACTCGGGAATTTTTATGTCAGACTCTGGAATCTGTATGGAATTTTGAACTGAACTCCTTATTTAATCCACAGAGGTAGATTGTTCTTGTTCTATCAGCCATGACCGAGTCTTCAGTAATTCTTAATTATATGCTTAGTATCACCTGTACTGAAGTTTGAACCTTCAACCTGCAGAAGATTGTCACTTAGAACTGGTTATTACTTAGAACTTTATCCGTTGCACCACGGGTCCATGTGAATATAAGGTCAGAGGTTACATCAGCAAAAACGTTGTGGGAATAACATCCAAGATGAGAACAGTACCACAATGTTTCACATATCAGCAATCTTTTCCGAAGACAAACCAACTACTATTGGGAATATGATACCCGCATGTGTCTGACTGTTGACTTCTCATCTGTTTATTCATCGAGCATAACAGCAGCAGTAACAGCAACTGTCTGTCATAAGACAAACCTACCCTTTTCAGGGCAACTTTTCTACTTACTACAATTTAATGTGAACCAACTTGTCCTTTCCAAAGCAATTTAATCAAACTCATTCACTATTAATTATATGTAAACCAACCTGCACTAAAAAGAGAAACTCGTTCAAACTCACTATGATTTATATGGGGACAAATCTGCCCTTTTCAGAATAACTCACTCAAATTCACTTACTATAATTTAAATGCGGACAAATCTGCCCTTTTCATGGCAACTCACAAACTACTCTCTTCTGAGGACCTCTTGCTTTTCAGCCTGCCCAACAGTCTTCTAAACACGATGATGTTAACTTCGACTGAAAACATTGGAGAACTACACTCGAGTGACCAGGCCTGCTGAACTCAAAGATGTCCATATTTGATCAGCTGAATGACCAGACTTGCAGAACCGTCTCTACAACCTCAGAGACATCCACGTCTGAGCAAACCAACTGAGCCGTCTCTTCAACCTCAGAGACATCCACGTTCGACCAAAACTACTGAGCCATCTCTAGCACCTAAAAGATATCCACATTCGACCAAACTTACTCAGCTATTTCTCCAACCTCAGAGACCCACCAACGTACGATCAAACCTATTGAGCCATCTCTCCAACCTAAGAGATATTCACGTTCGACCAAACCTACTGAGCTATTTCTTCAACCTCAGAGATCCACCAACATTCGACCAAACCTACTGCGCCGTCTCTGAAACCTCAGAGATATTCATGTTCGACCAAACCTACTGAGCCATGTTTCGAACCTCAGACACATCCACGTTCGACCAAACCAACTGAGCCATCTTTCGAACCTCAGAAATATTCACGTTCAACCAAACCTACTGAGCCATACAAATAATTGTGTATTGAGGTAGAATATAGATGTAGCAGAAGAGACAAAAACGAACACTTACCAGCTTGAAAGCATCTTAGACCACCATTTTCCTGAGGAAAAACAAATTGTGTTCATAATAGCAGATTTTTATAATTGCGACTACTTTATATGTGTAGAGACCAACTGTCTTAAAAAAACGGATGAAAAGCAGATAGTGACCCGAATTTTAGACAGTTGAAATAAAGCATTGGTGTCGGAAATTTGTTAGTGTTATTATGGTATTGTCTGTGGTCCTTCTGAAGTTTGGCCCATCATTATAACCTTATTACGACTACAGTAGATTTATATACATCTTTTTATTTTATAGTCGAAAGCAGTGAGAGACTAGATATCTGTTAATATAGGTTTTAATCTCAAAGCAAATATCAGGATAACAACTTCCCTAGTGAGAAGAATAAGGAACTAATATAATTATCAGCCTAGTGGCAGAGAAACTAAATAATTAATCCAAGGGGCGATAATAATGTAATTTTCAACATTTTCTTCTTCAAGAATTATAAATAAGAAATGGAGCTATTATTTAGTAACAAAATCTCTGTATTTTTTTATGAAATTTTCGTGTTCTGCAAGATTTTTGTTAGATTTCGGAGATAAGTCTTGCATGTTGACAGTAGTTTCAATACCAGAAGGTAGACGTACATAGGCATAGTGAGGATTGATTTCCAGTAAAATAGCAAGTGTAACTGGAGGGTCATACTTACTCGATTCCATACAATTTCTGAAATAAACTTGGCCTGATTTTGCCCATCGATATATGGTGGTAAAACAGCCCTTAGTGACATCCTCCTGACCTAACTTGACAAGCTGCCATTCTAAACCTGTCGAGGCCGCTACTCCAGTCTCTGAACAGCGCAGAACGAGACATCTCTTAAACTTTAGAGATGAACACGACAACAAAACCTATCTGAAGCATCTCCCCAACCTCTGAGATGTCCATGATGACCAGGATTTCTTGAGTCATCTCTCCACTACAGAGACGCTCCCATGTTGACCAGGCCTAACCAAGCAGACTTTCCTCCTCAGAGATATTGGAGAACAACACAGCCTGGACAATCCCATGTTGCTTTTCCTGCAATGCTGGCAGTCAAAGCACAGATCTCCTGCCTTCTGAGATTTTTGTTCCTTATGATACAATAAACACTGTGTGACAATAAAGAAGAACATGCATCAGCAGGAAAAAGAATGAGGTGCTTCGCATGTTGTGTCTGCAGAATAAAAAAAAGGCTTCTCTTCATAAGTGCAAACTTTTATAGTGGAGTCTGATTTGCAAATGAAGAGGACAGCTGGGAAGCGGGAAGCAGGAAGCGAGTTTCATTGTACAGAGAGAAGGGCAGTAAGAAAGTGGTGGTACTGAAAATCGGTTGGAAGTTGGATTGGCATTAAAACTTTTTTTAATTATTTTCTTGCATGGTTAGGTAACACACTACTCATTACTTTTACACTGTTCTCCTGTGTTTGTCATTCTTTCTTTGCTATTACCGTATCTTTTTCTTGTGTCGAAACAAATAGTTGTAAGATCAATCACTAGCATCGGACACTGTAACAGAGGAATTTAAGTATCAGAAGTAGACTTATGGCTGTATTTAAATAGTCTATTATGAAGGTTCACATTCGTAGTCATGCAGAGTAACGATCGAATTGAATGTAGATCATCAGGTAGAATACTTTCTCAACAGGATACCCTCATGTTACGAGAATCGACAGTCATTTGAAGCCTTTCCATAGAACACCATTTAGCTTCTTAATTTGTCCATTGTTTATAGGGTGGTATCTACTTGTTTGGAGCCAGTTAATGTAACATTTTTGGACATCCACCCATCCAGAACTGTAACGCAAATTCCAGGATGTCGACTATGTAGTCAATGTAGCCACATTATCTAGAGGGCATGGCTATATTGACTTCCATAGTGTGCCATTTAGCTTCTTAATTTATTCAATGTCTTCAGGGTGGTATCTACATGTTTTGGAAGTCTTAATAACTTAACACATAAATAGTTAGTAGTTTCCTCCAAGAGAAAGTCAGTTGCTCTATCAGTGAGTATTATATCGGGCATGCCAAATAGTTGTTTCAGGCATCGGGTGACAGTTTTGCTTGGCATATCTGTAGTAACCGTACAATTACAGCAACAGCCGCCATTATGATTTTGAATATGTACTTAATTTCTAAGCTCGACACTGATTGGTGTAAGTGTTTAACTTCCTTTCTGGTTTAATCAATCAGGAGCCATCTCTCATGCGAGCTGACCATGTGTCAAGAGATTATAAAAGGGAGCGCCAGCTAGACTTTCTCTTTCCAACCAGGAGACCTCATAGTGAGTTGACTTATTCCACGGCGCTCCTACCTACCCTAACTTATCTCTTGGGGCACAACAGAAACTACCTGGAACTTTGTCCCTGGGTTTGACTTCGACAAGAAGACCTAAGAATTCATCATGGCTACTTCTGCTGACACACGTGGACTACTTAATGCAACACGCACACATACTTACATACATGGACATTGCTTGACTTCCACACCTGTGTACGTTACTGTAAACATTCTTTATATATGAACTGATTCTCTTTTATTACAAACAGGCAGGGCTTTACGGAGCCCTCCAAAAAGGAGCCCGCTCCAGGAGCATGCTCCTTTTTGCTGGAGCGAAGGAGAGGAGGGCTCATTTTATATTCAGCGGGAGTGGAGTGGGAGCAACTCCATTTGGGACTAAAGAGCGTGGTTTTATTGCTCCACGTTCCTTGCTCCAAAATTATTTGATTTTTTTTTTTAAACATTAGTTTTTTATTCAGCAATAAAAAGGAAAAGAAAAGAAAATCTCAGCTAAACTCTAAGTTATTTTTAAAAATTATATCTCTGGTAAATGTATATGAGATAGAGAGAGAGAGGGGGAGAGGAAGGGAAAGAGAGAGGAAGAAAGAACGAGAGAGTTACACATGAAAACAGAGCATTTGAACTTCACAGATTTTCACATCGTCATGTTACATTTATGATGGGACAGTTTTCTTAAGGCAGGAGACAATTTGGCAACAAATGTCTTCAAATGCTCCAGTGATTCTATAGATGTCTTTGAAGTTTTTTTTATTACAGATTTGAACTTTTTTTGTATTTATGGCAAGGATGTTTACTGCTGATTGAATAAATAAACCAATTTTTCTTTTGATTCGTGTTTTTAAATAAAGAATTTTAGGTTCAATTGTACTATAGTGGCCGTTGGATTTTCTCGTCCACTTCGCTCGGTATTCACCCAAATGTTCGATAAAATCGCTTTTTGGGATAAAATGGTACATTTTGTCCTGACAAAAAATTTATTTTTTAGTATATATCAAATTGAACTTTTATGCCACATTTTTACCGGTCGTCTTTTCGGCGACATTTTGTTATTCTTAAATTCACGACTAGTATGTTTTAGCCTTTTCATCTTTGCTTTTAAATTCGTTAAACTCCGTTAAAACTTGCTTTTGTAAATAGAATGTTCAAAGTTTTTTTTGTGTGTAATAAAATGTTAAAGCAGTAAAAATATATTTAGTCCAAGAAAAAATATATTTAGTCAAAGGAAAATATCTTTAGTCCAAAGAAAATACAATAATAACCAACATGGCCGCCAGCGATTAAAACCTGGGATTAAAGTTAGATTCTCAACACTTTAAAAAGTAAATGAGAATTTTATTTTAGGACCAAAAAATACAATTAAGACTAACAATCAGTTTCATCAAAAATTTGCGCGAATACCAAACGAAATGAGCGAAAAAAACCCAAAAAAACAGCGGTCCCTATTCTACAATTAAACTGATATTTAAACTTAATTGAATTAAAGTAAATATCTTTAAATTTTAATTTAAAAAAAGCAAATAATTAGACTTTCTGACTAATTTGTTGTTTTTTTAGAACCGAAAGTAGATTAGATATCTTTCTTTATCTTGAAAAATCTATTATCGAATATTAAAATTCTAAACAGTTTGTTTTTGTTAGAGATTTGAAATATAGACGTTTTCACCTTTTTTATTCAAATTTTCAATTTTAATAAATGTTTTTGCCCGACCTAAGAAAACATGCTCCAGTTAATTTTTCTGGGGAAGAACATTTGACCCGATATATTTTCAACTCCCAAGGTCTAGACTAGATATTTTGTATGAAATTTTAAGACATTAAATGGATCTCTGAATTGTTTATTGACAATTTATTGATATTTTTTGGCCAACTTATGCAAAATATTTTTTTATTCAATCTTAAAACATAAACTTCATTGGGTTTTTTCGCCTCAAATTGTACTATTGAAAAGAAAAATGGAAAATCGATTTATTTGAAAGTAATTGCGCGTTTCTCTGTGGTAAATAATAATATACATTATATAATATAGTTACGTTCATAAAACAAACAAATATTAAACAACAACACGACGATTAATGTTGCCCTGGCTGTCTCTCCTCTCCCAGAGAAATGTTTTCTTTAAAAAGAAAATAATCACTAATAATGTTTAAAAGTAAAACTTTATTTACTTAAAATAAATCTAAATTCTCTTCCAAAATAAATAGAAAAAATTTCGGGTCAAATTTTCTTTCCCTGAAAAAATAGGTTGTTAATGTAATGAAAATTAAAATTGTTTTAAAATACTTCAGGGATTTTTCTATTTCTATTTTATACCTCAGGAAACGAAAATTCATGTATAATACTATGCTTCATCCGACATGTTCTTCTATAACTCTAAGCACATCTCAAAATATTAGTGCGATTTTGTAAAATATTATCTTACGGTCTTACATTTAAAGTGACATCCCAACCCATATTGATGAGATCTTTTGACGCCCACCCCTATCCTTCGACCACTCATTGGCAGAATAGAACGTTTATGACAGAAGGTATATTTTCATTATGGAGCGCTGAAAAAGCGCCGATCCTTTTTTATAGGAGTTGGAGCTGGAGTGGCTCCTTTTTGAAAATGGGGAGCGTGAGAAGAGCCAGCTCCAATTTGGGGCGTTGGAGCAGGAACAGCTCCAAAAGTAGTGGAACGCGTAAAGCCCTGCAAACAGGACATTGCCGGACTGCCGAACCTGTGTACAGACATATGTCCTTCATATATGAACTCTTTTCTCTTCCCTACTAACGAGGCATTTATTTAACACCATGTGGACTTTCTAACCTTTCCTCTTCGTCCATAATCATGGACGCATTCATTCACTAACACCCTTCTCTTTCACTTTCCTCCATTTATATTTTCTGTTAACAAAGACGTTATGAATAATAGAAATGGACTTCGTCTAATTTCTATATATCTTGACATGGAAATGCATAAGGAAAATGGGAGTATTTGTCGAATGTAGATATTTGTTACAGAGTACAGAGGAAGGTAGTTGTTTACAAATCTAACGATTAACCAAATTAAAAACATACTTTTGTTCTGTGTGGACTTGATATTCCAGACCAAAGGATTAACTTAATACACACATGTTTTATTGTAACACACACACACACACACACACACACAATGCGCTTGGGTTATTTATATTGGTTTATTTACAAAGTAAAAAGAAGTAGCTCCTACAACACTCTTATTCCTATACAATAAAGGAACAAGAGAGATAATCTGATCCCCATTAAAAGGATTATCAGAGTCTTACTAAATTGATAATTTCAACAAGACAAAGGTAGTTATTCCTTGAAATCGATGTTTAATTTCTGGAAAAGTAGTATAGCTTTTATGAGAGTTCCTGGTAATGAATTCTGGTTTCAGATAATGATAAGACGAGCATGCGTTAGTTCCGCTTTTCATATTGTCTAGAGAGAATGGTAGGTTTCTTTCTCTGGTAAAATGAAATAGGCGTATAATGAGTGAGTGAGTGAGTGCAGATATAGGGGAAACAGTATGTGCAACAGCATTTTCATTCCCAGAATGTTGCACGATATTGAACTGAAACTGGAACAGCTCGATGCACCAACGGCATATTTTTGTCATTTTTTATTTTGGATTTTCTAGTGATATCAAACCTGAAGCTGATACTCTTTTTGTCTGTAAGAAATCTACAGTACCTGTCAAGTAAGAAGTGGTGTGACTTCCATAGAGCATCGGCTATAGTGGCTGTCTTTTTTTGTAACTGCATGGTGTGTGATTTCACTAACACTCAGGATTCTTGAAAAGAATGCAACAAGACGGAGCTGTTGATTTAGGGTAGCTGCTATAAAATCGCTATTAGCATTAGTTTCCACATTCTTTTTCTGGCTCAACATTTATTAGGATAGCATTTTTCAAATCCCTTTTAAGGCTTTGAAAGGAGTGTGATACTGAAGGAGGTACGGAGAATTCTTTATTATGATTTAGTAATAGTATTTTGTTTTAAAATTTCTGTATAAATATAAGAACATTCCAATAATTTGTCTTTGTGATTTCAGATTTAGAGAAGGTGACATCTCAAGAAGGGGTTTGAAACTATTGTTATCAGGCAATATTTGATTGTTTCTAATAGTGAACCTAAGCAATGTGATAGACATAGTGGAAACAATATGTAATTAGATGAGATATTCTTGTATAGCGATGAAGTAAAGTGAAAGCAGTTCTGGCAAAGGAAATAATTCGCTCCTCACACCATAGACAAATAAATTCACTAGTCATCTCTCTATTTCCTCCTCAGAAATGAAAAATGCAACTACTTGTTTTTTTATAGGTTCACAAACTTATTTATTTTATAAGAATAGAGCACATAATAGTATGACACACCTTTTACATTGTTTACCCTATTATCAGACTTGTACCATTTCATTGTGTAACCTAGACGATATTTTGAGGTTATTTTTTAGGGGCTCATTCCTTGACATTTTTCCTGTCTCGTTGCTGAGTTCTCATTGCTGAGTTCCCATTGGTGAGTTCTTTTAACGTGACAAAACATGGGAGACAACTGTGTTACGATCGACACCTCCTGCTACAAATGCTTTTACTATTATTAAATGTGGTGATATATTGCTTAGCTACCTCATAAAAATCTTTGAATCGTTTTTTCCACACAGATAGTAATATTATCCACAAAGATGAAAGTATCTGATAATTTCGCCCTGTCGGCAGTACTTCTGATTCTTTGAAATGTGCTTACTGAGCAAATGGTAGCCAAGAAAACTAGTATAATTTACCACCTACTTCGAAGACTGTATATTTGCGATACTTCATACTGATAGAGATTCGATGGAACACAAACTTAAGATGAAGATATTGTATTGGACTATACCTTCGATCATTTTATATATGTTTGGCATAAGGTAAGCCTCTAGTTTGTGAATCTATTGATGGTGTCACTGTAATTGATTACTATTCTTTTTTTCTTCTCTTTTTTAGTTTTCGTTTGATATTTTCTAGAACTTGAACTTACCAAGGTGATACTGAGGCTGCTATTACATTTTTCTTCAACATTCCCGCAGTCTCTATTTTTATGAATTTACTTATAATGATAAAGGAAAGTAAGTATCGGTCTCCATTATAATTAAAGTTTGGATATGATAAAAGGTCCATCTGACTCCATAGATGATATGAGTAGGTTGGTTGTTTTGTTTTATGGTATATCAACCCTTTTTGGGTTATTTAATACCGAATCAGGTCATTTTCGTAAAAGTTTTTATGCTACAAGTTCTTTATACCTTCAAATATTTATTCATGGTGTTTTGGTTGTTTTGTAGAAGAAAAATGTTGTTTTTGTTTTTAGCTTTGCAGAACATGATTGAGTTTTACAAAGGGAAAGGGGAAAAAACAATAACATCAATGTTTGGTGCATTTTAAGTCAGGAAGCCGGTATTTTCAAACAGTTTGATCTGATAGTACCAGATGAAATAAGTAGACGACAGCAGACAACATTGAAGGTTAATAGAAATACCTTTTATTTTTGGCTGTGCTGAAAGGGAATTAAAAACAGCTAATAGTCAATCTTTGTAGATTTTATCATGCCGCTGGTGAGTTGCAAAGTACAATCTCAAAACTGTAACTGGTTAAGTGGGAACAAACAAGACTGTGTGGGCGCTGCAAGACATAGTCCAACAACCTGTATTCTTACACCAAATCATCTGATTGGCCGATGGGCCAATCACCCAGTGATAAACCTGTCTATTTACATCCAAAGAAAATAATACCTCAAAATATGTGTTTGCTACAACATATCAGCAATAGTGTGATGGCGTGATTTGATGTTGATGGGAGTTGTGTTCGTAGTAGTAGAAAATGGTAAACATCTATGGATGGAAAATGATTATTTTTGGTGACTGCACTGATAATAAGTTCATCCCCTGGTCCATCAAATTTCAAGATTACTAGTATTTTCTTATGATTATGTGGACAAATAAATTCTTAATTACCTCCACTATCATGTCAGAATGCGTCAAATTGTTTATCGACTATCGACTATAGCTTCTCTAACAATTTTCACATGCAGATTAAAGTCAGCTAGTACTGTATTTTTTTTTGTTTTTGAATAATCTTATAGTTTAATCGATTTTCAGTATTGTTATCTATCTGTATATAAATTTAGGTATATATATATATATATATATATATATATATATATATATATATATATATATACAGTCAAACCTTTACATACGATTGCCTCTACATACAAATTTAGTGGTTAGTCCGCTATGCGGCAGCACTCATAGCGTGATGGAGAGTTCAGTTCACAGTTCCTCTTCGGTCCCGGAACAAATTAAATTCGTATGTAGAGGTTAGACTCTCTCTCTCTCTCTCTCTCTCTCTCTCTCTCTCTATATATATATATATATATATATATATATATATATATATATATATATATATATATAAATTGGAAAAAGTACAATATTTATTAAATCATCAAATAGTTCAAACAAGGAATACATAAATAAACTTTTTTTTCCTGAACCCATGAATTTTCAAAAATGCATGCTTTTATCATCAAAGGAGATCATAGGAATAAAACAGTAAAATTATATTACTGTTTAGCACAGATTAAAAAATATAAAGATATAAAAAATATAAAAATATACAGTTTTTTTTTAGCAAAGAGAATCATCTTCGATGAAAAATATAAAGTTAAAATATTAAAAAAATATGAAGAAAATATGAAAAAATATGAAGAAAAAATCATCTTCGATGAAAAACAAAAATATATATATACATGATAATTGTCACTTCTTTACAGAAGAAGGCCATTCCATACAAAATTGCATAGTCCGGTCCATCTCACCGAGTAGGGTAGCGTCACACCTGGGTACTATACCAGGTATTTCTAGGCCCCCCACTAATAATAATAATAATAATAATAATAATAATAATAATAATAATATATATATATATATATATATATATATATATATATATATATATATATATATATATATTTTGTGTTGAAGAAATGCCTTCCGATATCAATTATAATTTTAAAATTCACGAAAATAACGACACTCATCGTTGTTTTTGTTGCCATTATATTAAAAAACCAAAAAAACAACAAGAATTCCTTCTCATTGAATCCAGTTAGAAAGGCACAGGGGAAAGAAACGCTTTCCAATATCGGTGATAATTTTAAAATTCACAAAAAAAGTGAAACTGCTCGTTGTTGTTGTAATTATATTAAAACAAAACAAGAATTCCTTCTGGTTGAATCCAGTTAGAAATATATATATATATATATATATATATATATATATATTCACTTCTAAACAAATGAACACATCATTATGAATTATGAAATATATATTCTAAGCAACACAGTGAGTAACGTGGTCACATTATTCTTTTTTGTAAACTTTCAAATTTAGAGTGTGCATACCCCACCCCCCACCCCAAAAGTTTTAAAATAAAGGAAATACAAACAATTAAATAGAGAGAAAAATTGCTGTGTCAAATTTTTAATTATATTATGTAATGAAGTTTTAACCAGACTGGTTCCCACATATGAGCATCAATAATATTTATATGCAGAGTAAACTCCTAAACTAATGAACTTATCATTATAAATTATGGTATACGTATTTTAGGCAACACGGTGAGTAATGTGGGCACGTTATTATTTTTTTGGTAAACTTTACCATTTAGATGGGGTGCCCCCCCCCCCTCAGAAACCCTCAAATAATTTAAATAAGAGAGATACGATTTTCTACCAGATAAATAACGTTTAGTTAAGCTGTGAAAAATAAATTACGTTTTGTCACTTACGTGATGGATAGAGTACATATGTATCTTTTTTATATCTTTAAGTATAAACATGTGTAGCTCAAAATGGTATACATATTGCTTATATGCGTCCTGGGACAGTATTCTTCTAGTTACAAATAAAAGTCTCTTCACTTCCAAAATCTACCATGATATCGACAGTAGACTCATCCATTCTACACTTTGCTAATGCAATATCTCTTTTTATCCTAGTCATGCGGGGCTAGGGAATTCAGGGTCCTCATTTAATGCCGTTGATATGGAAGATCAGCATACTTTGGCTCAGTGCCCTTTTTTTACCACTTTTTTCAATTTGAGTCTCGGACCAGAAAGAGGTGCCAGAAGAGAAGCAAATTTCCTGAGGTCTTGTACATATTTTGTGCAAAAGCCAGACTTGCATTTTCTTCTGAAGAGATTAGTGTGGTGGAAAGCATATTGTTGTAGCACATAGTTCAAGAATAGTTTCGGGATTGTTTTGCTAGACGTTATTTTTTAGATAAGCCATAACAGATAAAAATCTGGGGGCTTAAGATCTAGTAAGTCTGAAGGTTATTCAGGATCACATTTCCTACTGATGAGACGCTCACCAAAGTGACCATACAACCATTCCAATGAGTCATTTGAAGTATAGGGAGTTTCTCCATCCTTTTGAAACCACCATTCATCTCACACACCTCTTCGTCTGCCCAAGGTTGCTCCAAAACTTCCTAATGGCCACTAGATATCATTCTGTATAGATCAACACAGAGGTGCACATTAAGCAGCGATAAAGCAAAGACTGTAGGACTAAAACTTGGCCGACATATACTGAAGATTATTTGTACAAATATGGTTGGATTGCAGAAAGGATTGTGAATTTTATTAACGATTTTACAGTGTCAATTGCTACAAAAGGAAAGACGATGCACGATCACAGCATAATTATAGAAGCCTGGGGCTCCTAGAAACAGGAATGAAAGTGATTGAACATGTATCAGACAACACTATCAGACATCAGATTGACATAGATCAGATGCAGTTTGGCTTTGTACCTGGCAGGGGCACAATTGATGCCATATTCATCGTTCACTAACTACAGGCGAGATATGTTTGTGCAGACAGGAGACTACATGGCACTTGTTGGACTGGAGAAAGCTTTCAGAGAGGTGCGATGGTAGGTAATGCGTAAGGTGGGCATAGAGGAGTGTCTTGTCCATCTTGTAGAATGTATATACATGAATGCAAGTAGTAAAGTGTGGGTGGATGACACTTACAGTGATAGATTCAATGTTAAAGTTGGAGTTCACCAGAGATCTGCCCTTAGCCCTCTACTTTTCATCATAGTTTTTGAGGCACTGTCAAGAGAGTTTCGTTTGGGCTGTCCATGGGAATTACTCTATACTGATGACTTAGTTATTATTGTTGAGTCCTTGGAACAGTTAAAGGATGAACTGAAAATATGGTAAAACGGTCTGGAGGTCATGGTTTGAGCTTGAACTTTCCTAAAATCAAGTGGCTATAGTCTACAATTTCTAAGGGACTCTGGTCGGTATACTTGTTCTGTGTGCTGGAAGGGTGATAGAAGCAATGCAATACAGTGTAACCTGTGCCTACTGTGGGTTCACAAAAACTGCAGTGATCTGAAGGTTAAGTTAGCTCTGAACCCCAACTTCAATTGTAGTTGACATGGGACAGGTGCATCCTATTGACAGTAATCCCCCACAAAGAGATGGTAGTAGATGACAATACCCTGGAGATAGTAGACTCTTTCTGCTATCTAGGAGATATGCTGAGTGCAGGTGGTGGATGTGAACTCAGTACGGCCACAAGAGTGAAGGCTGCTTGGGCGAAATTTTGTGAGTTGTTGCCTCTGATTACATCTGAGCTGTCCCTTATTGCACCCGGAGTAAGTTATATAGCAGCTGTGTCAGGAACATCATGATATATGGCAGTGGATGCTGGGATCTCGCCCAGCCCTCTTTCGCTCGTCTGCAATGCAATGACAGATCCATGATCAGATGGATCTGCAATGTGAAATCTGACCAAACTCAACACATCAGGTCAGAGGATTTGCTGAAAGCAGTACACTTGCCCAGCATGGAGGTTATCCTAAGGATAAATTGATTGTGCTGGTATGGTCATGTGGAACGTTCATTCTCCTGGATAAACCATAGCAGAAGCATAAATGTCCTGAGTTGCAAGAAAGTTGGCCGGCCAAAGAAAACGTGGAAGAAAGTGATTGGACAAGACCGCATAGAGTGGAATTTTGAGATTGTTGACCCACTGAACCGTGAGAACTGGAGAGTGAGCTTGCATAATATCAGAAAACGTCTGACCCCTGAACAAGGGAAAAGTGATGTTAAATGAATAGAAGAAGAAAATTACATGGGTGGGTGGAATTTTGCGGGGGGGGGGGTAAATTTACCCAATATTTTTTTGCATAGTGGCAAGATAAGTATAATTCTCTTATTTGAATTGTCTCAATTGTTGATTTTAAAATGGCTGAAAAAGATCTTTGATCCATTTTGAATTGATTTTGTTTCTTTAGTTTCTAATGAATTTGTACGACTGGTAGTACAGGAGGCTTAACTGCTAAGTAGCGCTAAGAGCAGCTGCACTATCAACAGTTGTATAATATTGAGGTAACTGTAGTTCTATGTCGTGTATGGAAAGGGACCCTGCATTTATTTCTGGTGGGCATTTCCAAGGCCACAACCCCATATACAGATACAGATACAGCTAATAGTCTACTGTGTGCACTTTGTTTTTGACATCCAACAAACGCCCACATTATCAAAAATCCACTCTATCAAAGCAAACATGAAAATACAAAATAATAGAAAAATTATCTGAAATTTTGTCCTCTCTTTGAGGACAGAAGTTTCCATAGTTTCCCAGTGTTTCATGTAATACTTTTTTGGCGATTAAGAACTTTTTTTCTCATTTTATTTACAGCTGTTGCCAAAAATATGGAAATATTTTATATATTTATTGATTATTGCTTTTTAAAATGTTGAGATAAAATGTGATTTGATTGGGCAGATAATACTGTATGTAATATATTAAATCAGTATATATGTCCTACAAGCATATATTTATGAAAATTAAACTTTTATAAGAATATATCAAAGCTGTCTTCATCTCTCCTGAACACTAGACCAGTCTAATAATACAGTGACCCAAAACAAAATGCCACCCATAGAATCGTTAATAAAATTCACAATCCTTTGTGCAATCCAACCATATTTAGTACAAATAAACTTCAGTATATGTCTGACTTGTTCACCAAGTTTCAGTCATAAATGATATGTGAGGATACTTTGGTGATTGTCTCATCAGTAAGAGGTGTAATCCTGAATGTGCTTCATACTCACCGGACCATACCCCCATCCCAGATGTTTATCTGTTGAATTATCTCAAAGATAATGTCTATCAAAACAATCTCCAGCTTATTCCTGGACTGAAGAGGGCCATCACAGCCAAAATCAGGGAAGTGCCGAGAGAGGGAGAGAGAGAGGGAGAGAGAGAGAGAGAGAGAGAGGGGGAGAGAGAGAGAGAGAGCTCATTCACAAGATCCTTATCCCCCTTATTGGTGCAAACGTGCTGGTAGACAGGTGACGACGTGGATGGAGAAAATCAAAGGCGACATAAAAACACTATAAGACCCATAAGTAGTTGGTCTTCGTCTATGGAATTGGGATTGGCTATTCAATTAAATTAATTTGGCCAAAAATAAAACAAGCATATTTCAGTTGCCATGTAGGGAAAGAGTGGTAAAAATTTACACGGAAGAGGATACAGTTGCCCAGCACCTGCCCAAATTTACCTTGAATTTCTGTGTTGTTGGCGCATTTATTACCTCTCTTGGGAGTCTATTCCAAGGTCCAGGGATCCTGATTGAGAAGGCGGCCCTCCTCCGGTTCAATCAAAATCGGCAGTGAAATAGTTTCTTGTAGTGTCCACGTAGACCTCTTTCTGATGCAGGAGTGAATAATAAGTCCTACGGTACATCATAATGACCGTTGAATAGATTGTAGGCCAAAATGAGATCAGCACGTAATCATTAGCGCTCAAGGGAGAAAAGGTTAAGTTTCTTGAGTCGGCTTTCATAGGGCAGATCCTATATAGCCTACATCATTCGAGTATTGACTTACCCCTCTCCAGGAGTTAGGCACAAGGCCAGTTTTTATCTTACTCCCACAAGTAAGATGTGACCCAAGGTCGGGTCGGGTCGGGAAAGTGGGGTTTAAAAATTGCCTGGGCAGCCCCGTCGGCATTCCCCGGTAGGGGCGCCTCAGGCAGTAAGCAATAAACTTACTCCTCCCCAAAGAGGGGAGGCAAAACCTGGGAAGGTGGACCTCCCAGAACTGCACAGGACAGACCCATTGACCGGCGTAAATCAAGACCCGAAGGCCAAGACAACACCAGTATGGAGTGCAGTATCCATCGGAACAGATACTAGCCAGTCTTTGAACTCTCTCCAGATGCTGGATATCACATATTAGATATGGAGTCGAGGCTTGGACACCATACTCAAGCAGTGGTCTGACGATGGAAACATAAAGTGGGGGAAATATTTCAGATTAGACTGAAGTTTATTTGTACCAAATATGGTTGGATTGCAGAAAAGAATTGGGAATTTTATTAACAATTCCATTGATGGGTGGAATTTGGGAGGGAGTCACCCTGTAGTAAACCAATGACAATGTATAGAACATAAAACATAGATTTAAATAAGTGTCACTAAAACGGTATCTGTAAATGAATTAGAGAAAGAAATACAGAAAAAAGAGTGAGTGTCGAAAATAAGCTAGCAAAAGGAACAAAGAGAAAAACAGTGCATAAAAGAATGAGTGAAAAAGACTGGGATAGGATAGTGAGAGTGAGTGACGACTATGTAAAACGAACTGAATGTGGATCTTTGCTACTCCTCATACAGGATGGCCAAGAAGTCACCGAGGAATTTTTAACTGGAATAAATTCTTTATTTTTGATGGTACCTTAATGGAATTTTAACATAATATCACGAAGACACTGAAGATTTGTTTGCAAAAAATAACAAAAATGACAAAGAATTTATTCATGAAAAATAACATCTTTTAAATGATTTCCATTTTTAGCTTTACAAATTCGTGCCCTTTCCAAAACATTATCCATGGCGGATTGCAGGATCACTCGATTACGATTTAATTCCCCGACTTCATTCCTGATGTTCCTCTTTCACTTCCTGTAGAATTTCAGGTTTGTCGATATAAATATAAACAAAGGAAGTACAAGCCAAGTATTAATAATGACTGATACCGAAGCTGCCTCAGTCACTGTTAAGGTGGTAATGGTGAAGAAAACCTCCCAAACGAAAAAACATGCTTCTCATTCATTGATCTGACCAATAGATGATTACAGCAGTAATCTCCTCTCTGAAAGAAAAGAAAGTATTTTCTCGGTAGACCGTCACAAAATACATCTTGAAAAACTACAAAGTATATAACAAAGTAGCCTATCGTTTTCAATCCTCTAATAGTATTATTCATCATCCAACTGATAATTATTAACCCTTTGGGTGGCTTGTTGCCTTAGTAAGTGGTGTAAAATGAAACTACATCTATGCTATTGTCACTGGTGTTATTATTGTTGAGTATACTGCCTACGAACATCATGCCTCAGGATTGTCTAGTCTGCATAAAGTCTTCCTCGTTGTCCATAGTTATTAGTTATCACTGCACGGTTGCAGGTTTTACCTCTGACACTAGTGTTGGGACGATTAATCGGAATAGGGAATCGGAAAAATGGGAACTTTTGGGGGAATTGGTATCAGAATCGGAAAGATTTGTGCTTATTTTCCGATGCAAGAAACGATTCTTTTCATTTTTTCTTATTTGTTTTTGTTTAAAACTTAATTTTCCATTGCTGGTACTAATGATGAAATGATAAATATTTATTGATTTTAAACTGCTAGTAAAACTAAAATCTATAGATCACCCCCACAAGTGTATTTTTACATTTACGAAAATATATGCACATATTACATGGGTTTTTACGATAATCCGAAAAGGAAAAATAAGCAACTTTATCACTAAATATTTAGAGATTTGAAAGGAATCGGAATCGGAATCAGAATCAGTAATTGTATTAGAATCTGTAATTTAGAACATAATCGGTAATTGTATCAGAATCGGGAAAAATATTGGAATCGTCCCATCACTATCTGACACCCAGAACAGTATTGTAACAATTTCCTGTTTTACATATATCTCCCTATACTGTCCAGATGTAATCTTCTTCTGAGATTATCAAAACTAAGACTGTCTTTATAACTAACATTACACATCCATTGTATCATTCTCATATCATTTCTCTCCATTCAACACATGTTCTCAACCTTCATTGGCTAGGTTTCACTTTCATACATCATCATACTGCATACACATGCCTGATAGACTCTTCCCTTGATTGACAGTGGTAACGCTCTGCTTGTTAGTAATGGCAGAAGTTTCCTGAACTTACTCTATCCACTCCTAATTCTTGCAATAAAACTAGTACTTGCTCCACCCTGTGCTCCAATGGTATCACCAAGGTAACAAAACTTCTTCTCGACAACCTTAATAGATGTGTGCAGAACATGGGACTTTGATGGTATGGCCCCATTGACAGAATGTGCGATCGTTCTTGGTTTAGTAGGTGTAGAACAGTTGAGGTAGCAGATTCAGTGCACAGGGGAGAGCCAGGAAAAACATGGGAGGCAGTGATAAAAATTAACTTGAGAAAATGGTGGGTAAATAAAGACTTGGCCAGAGATAGGTTAGTTTGGAAGTCAATTTCTTAAAGCTGTCTAACACATGCAGCATGTAAAACGAACGTTAAACAGATGCTGCTGCTGCTGCTGCTGCTGCTGGTGCTGGTGCTGCTGCTGATGATGATGATGATGATGATGATGATGATGATGATGATGATGATGATGATGATGATGATGATATAGTAAAATGCTTCTGCCAACCTTCAGAATCCTTGATGCAGACATTCAAATCAGATACAGGACAGATGACAGTCTATAACTTATCAAGGCCAAAAGCTACTCGGGGATAAGGGTTAGTGAGATAAAATGATTGTCAGTTGAAAGATGAAGAACCTTATGAGAGGATTGAGAATGCTTGCTGAGATGGACCAAGTTCAAATACTTGTGGGAATAGTTCATCATCCAAAGTCGAAAGTGATTGAGTCACTTATTCATTAGCTCCTGTATGCTGATGATTGTATGATCATTGCCCCTCTCGGAGCACTCTTTCCTGTCTTGACAGTATACAAAATTGACTTCGCAATCTAGTGGGGATGATCTCTTCTCGCCTTACAGCCTCTTTCACACAGAAGAGATGTTGCTAGCCTCTCTATACTGCATCGTTATGTTCATGGTAGGTGCTCGACTGAGCTCCAATCTCTGATCCATCCTGCAAGACATTCACAGCATAAAGTGTCTAGCCACAACCACAGCAAAGAACTTTCTTTTCTCTTTTTCTTTACCAAATACCAAACAAAACTTCCATGAACAAAGTTTATTTCTTAGAACATCCAATCTGTGAAATAAGATACCACAAAACTGCTTCCCAGCTGACTGTAGCATGGTCGTCTTCAAGTCTAATGTAAACAAATACTTGATGAGCCGACCTCTTGGATAATCAATTCCTCTTAAGTAATCTTCTGCCCATCTTACCCATTGTATCCAATCCTCGCATGGTGGCGATCATCGTCCAACTGATGATTTCTTTAACCTTTTTCCTCAAGTGATCCCCGGGTCTTGATTAGCGCTGACCTATTAGTAAAAAAAGAAAAAAAGGAGAATCCGTTAAACCTCATTGGGCTCACAATCAACATAAAACTGCTTAGATGATTGATGCCAAGGTTCTCAATGAAGTTGATTCCTGTACTCAGCTTAACAGCTGTTTTCCTCAAATAGCCTGAACCGGAAGCTGTCCAGACATATTTCAAGGACCAATACATTCTTTGGTAGACTCACCCAAGTGAGTTTAAAATTAAAGACGTATAAGGTTGTTATTTTTTACTTATTTGTTTCATAGTCTTGAGTTATGGACTGTGTTATCACAAATATATAAAGTTCTTTGGACAAGTTTCATTAGTGCTGCCTTTGACGTAGAATAAACATCAGGTGGCAGGACAGAGTTTCAAATATATCAGTGCTATGAAATCCAAAATTTCTTCACATAGTGAAGCTTCTTGCTCAGCCACAACTGAGATAAACTTGCCATTTGATACACATATAGATTCTACTTTGACATCAAAGTGGTCAGACGTGGGTTTTGGTCGCTCCTCCTCCACCACCCTATCAGGTTGGGAGATGAAGATGTAGTTCATCTTGATGGATTTGCTGCAAATTATTGTGAGAAGTAAACCAAATCTCAGAGAAATTAATGAAGTTATTTGATGTTCTTTTAATGGCTTCCCTTACTTCAGCCACCAAGAAGTGAAGGAAGAAGAAAAGTTTGACATCTCTACGACTGCCACATCACCACTACGACCATCTTTACAATTAGATGTCACTAACTACTACAGCTGTTTCTGTCCACAATACAACCCCAGCCAATTGTTTCCAATGGAGGTCGAAGAATTCCTCACACAATGATACAAGTCAAAATTATCATGGCCATGCTACACAATTTCCTGTTCTAGACAGCTCATGAGACAAAAGCACCAGACCAATTAAATACTGAAATGATGACTATTTCAAATGCTCCTCTCTCTTAGAATATGATCTGTTATCAGGATTGTATGTGATTGCTATCTAAGTCTTTCTGCTTCATTCATAGCTGGAATCTGGATTAGGATGAATGGATGAACATGAATATTGTTATAATAGTAAAGGGAAGTTTCTAGCAATATATGATGCAATTAATCACCCTGACCAGAGAGATTGGTTTGTTGGATTAAATAAAATGATGCTGTGAATATTCAATGTGTTCATGTTCATCCATTCATTCTAAGCCAGCTTCATTCATACAATAAATTGATGCAGAAAGCACCATGGAAATTCCACGAGGTCCTGATAGTATAGAAGGGAGCCATGTTGTGATTTTCTTAATGATTTTAGGAGGGATTAAAATGACTTTTAGATAAAACCATTATTGAACTAAAAATATTGCTTAGTTGATATTTTAATTTTCTTGTATGGAAGACATATATTCAATTTGTTGCTAAGGTTGCTGGAAAAATGCTTGGATCATTCTACCGTTCCATAAAGTACCTGACCCCTGATGCAATCCTCTACCTATATAAGAGTTAGATACGTCCAGGGGAAGATACAGTTCATCTTTATGTACTTTCTACTAATTAGTGGAAGAATTAAATAAAATCCCAGAGCAAAATAATGGAGTTATTTGTTGTTCCTTTTAATTGCTTCTCTTATTCCAACCACCAAGAGAATAAAGAAGATATAATAACATCTTTACGACTGCTACATCACCACTGCTGGCTTCTATAACTTTAGCGACCAGAAGGTAGAAGAAGAAAAGTTCAACATCTCTACAACTTCCACATCATCACTACAACTATCTTTACAACTAGACGTTGTCAACTACTTCAGAGAAACGAACATTGAACTATTTTACTTAGGCCAGTAATAAAGGATGATATACAAACAGTAAAATGTACCATGGCTGATAACACCCTACCAAATAGTCAAACGATCAAACTCTTTGGCCTAACATTCACAGACATGAATTGGAATAAATACATAGAAGATACTGCCAAGTCTGCTGCAAAGAATATGGGCTCCCTCTACTGGGCTAGAAAACTACTTACACTTGCCAGTATCCTGTACCTCTATAAAGCCACCATTCAACCATGCATGGCGTGTTGTTGTCACATCTGGGCTGGTGTACCAACCACAATTCTCTCCCTCTTGGACAGGGTGCTAAAGACAGTCTCTAACCTAATAGGTCCCACACTGTCTACCAAGCTCCAGACCCTGTCCCATCGCTGCAATGTTGCATCCCTATGCTTATTTTACAAGTACTTCCACGGAATGTGCTTCGATGAACTTACTGCACTAGTACCCCCCCTCAACATAAGCAACCCGACCAACTCGGCTAGCAGCAAAATCCCACCTCTTCACTGTAGAGGTCCCAAGATGCCGAAAAACTTTCTGCTCCCTGTTTCTTTGACTGTACCAACATCCAGAAATTTAAATGTAATGTGAACAAACGTCTTGCTACACAACACCAAACTTAAGATTCCCCCTATAAATCTGACCCCATATCACAAAAAAAAGTAAAAGGTAATAGTATACAGAATGAGGGTTTGCAAATACATGCATTGTGTGAACTTATCTTATGTAAAGAGTGTAGCAGTCATAAACATTAACATTCTGTTCCCCTCGCGGAGAGCAGCCCCTGTGAGGTGATTTGGTCACACAATAACCAATCAGACTCCAGAGCATATTAATTTCAACCAAACCCTTGAAGGGCTACTTTCAGACCTGCGGGGAATTACAGAGAGTCAACAGAGAGCTCTCAGGCACCAACGAATAAAGACGTCCTCTCTCCTGCCTTTGTCTACTGGACAGCTGAGCAAGGCCATTCTCCACTGGAATACATACAGCTTGAAGAAAAACGGCAGCCAAACATTCTTACTTTAATTCTTTTTCTACACCGTCTTAACTTTCGGCTACCTACACCCAATGGTGTAGGTCACTCAAATAAATATATCGTTGTTATTCAAAGAAGGGCTTTGTTTTCCTTTCGTTTGTTGTAAAATATTAAATTCCATGGGAAAATAGTCTCCTATAAAAGTATTCTGTTAACAGGTGTGTATTCTTAGGCCCCAACAGTTGCTAGTTCTTTTCGTCATAGGAGGATTCACTTTACTTGCGACTGCCGTCTTATGTCATAATGCATGCAATCAACCATTAACCGATGTAGATCATAGTAGTGGAAATGGAAAAAGAGGCAGGAGCTTTAAGCAGTTGATTTTCATTTTACTTCACTCAAAGTTCTCATAAATCAAGGGGCCCCTTCGTGGGGCTAACACTTGATTTCTATATGAGATAAATAGATATTCGAATATTCCATTAAAATTCTCCTTTTCCTCTCAAACGTTGAGTTTGTAAAGAAGTTAAGAACATTTATTTTCCTCCCCCTAATTGACCAGTTAACTATGTAATAGTATATCTTCCTTGTGGTCTGTTGGTTTTACCGGATTATATATGCTGGCTCATGTGACCTCTAAGAGAGCCAATCCATGCGACTGTAGCATTACCTACACTTCTCAATGCCTTTAGATAGACACTTACCAGGGAGCATTTTCAAACCCGAATTATCTTGACTTTGGTGATGGTAGAGGGTGATTCGATTCCTTATATAAAAAGTGTCACACAGCAAATTCAGCCTCTTTCTTCCAGGTCTGACCTTCGACAAACAATACCTCACCAGACTCTCTTATCCATTCAAACTGGCTGCTGACAACACCTAACCTCATCAGACTCTCTCTTTCTTCAAGCTGGTCGCTATGAAAACACCTCATCATCATGTGCACGCTCACAAACACATTTTGCATGGTATGTAAGATTTCTCCTCTCAACTTACACACACACACCCGTACGCATCATTTGCAGACTTTTTTGTACACATTCTAATGGGCACAATTTCAAAGCGAGCCCAGTTGAGTTCACAAAGAATAAAATGTTCATTTTCATTGTTTCCGAGTTGTTACTTTGTTTTCATTGGTAAATTAACACATTATTGCTCCCCCTCCCCCCAAAAAAATTCTCACCACCCTTAAAAGGACAAGGGAAGATAACCATACTGACCAATCTAATGAATTCCAATAAAAACCTGAAACATTCTTTTACTTATTTATTTTTTTTAAATTGTTCATTGCTTTTATCATTATTTGAAATCTAAAAGAATTACTGACACTATACCAAAAAATAAATAACTTAATTACAGCTTTTTCCGGCGGCTTACGTAAACTGCCGGAAGATGCCGACGTAAATTTGGTGGGAATTGGTTCCCATCAGTACAAAAAAAATTAAAATGAGAAAATTATTATTTTTTTACGAATAGGCTTTTGGGGCATTTACAGCCCGTATTTACAACTATATCGCCCGCAAGAACGGTTCTAAAATCTTTTTCAAATCGATATTTATTCCATAATTGCCGTATTTTCCTACTCTGCCAAAATTGCCGAATTTTCAGTTGCCGAGTTTTCCGTTGCCGAATTTACCGTTGTCAAATTTTCCTAAATTCCAAAAAATAAACACTTTAAAATAAGTTTAAACACAAATAAACGTATCCAAGTAGGTAGAAGAGTAACTTATCTTGCCTTTAGTAATATTTATTTGTTGCATATTTGTTTTTTTCACCCATTTTTTGTTTTTTTCACCCATTTTTTGTTTTGTTTGCTCTTGTAATAAATGCCTGACTTTTTTGGCAACATATTTTTTTTTGGTTTAGCATTTTATAATTTGTTAATAAATGTGTATAAAATTTTCAGGTTTATTTAAAAAAAAAAAATTATTATCAGACTTTAATTCAAAATACTAATTTTTAAAATAAATAAAAAATAAATCTAAAATGTAGTATTTTTTTCGTATTATCTGTTTTAAAATATATAAAAGTTAAATTGCATAAATTTAAAGCAAAAAAAAAGAAAAATAAACAGAATTATTGTGGTGAAATTATTTGCTGTTTATTTGAACAAAATAAGTACTCGTATTTTGATGACGTAATACATTTTGCCTATTTTACTAAATACGTACACGTGTTTTGATGACGTCAAACTCGCAGCTCAAAACATCATGGCCACCCACCACCGACCGTCAGCCGGTCAAGGAAAGAAAAAGGTTCAGGTTAGTGCCTATTTATTATTTAGTATACTCTGGAATATATATGGCATCTACAGGACGATCCGTAGTATGTTATTCAGTAAAATATTGTGATTTTGCACCAGTAGTAAACCGATTGAAGCCTTCAAATAGCGTTGTTTTTATCAGCCCCTCATTTTCGTCTTGTCTCCCTCTGTGTACCGCTCTTTTGCTTATTTCAAAACATGCGCTTGTAGCTTAATGATCTTTCTCGCCAGTGTGATTAGCTATTAAATAAATAAAACTAAACAGCAGTCTTATTCTGACAAAAGGGAAAGTATACATGTATATGTTAATAAACGTATAAGATATAAAATATATCTCGACGTAAAACGTCTTCCCAAGTGCCTGCTTCCTCCTAAAAAGTGAATTCTCAAGCTGGATAGGTTTCTTTTTTTTTTCTTATGTTTTTATCTCAGATAATTTACCTAAAATGTATTCGCATCTTCTAAAAAAAAACAGGAATTTGATTGTTTATTTGTGAATGACGAGTGTCATTATTGATGTTTAATTTCGTGTTTATTCCCGCTAGTAAGTTTGGACGCGACGGTAAATAGATGGTTTATTACATAAATAAACCTTGTTTTTATTGTTATTAGTTTGGAGCTTCTACAGAATTTAAACCGAACTAAACCTAAAACTTGGGTTAGGGTTAAAAACAAAACAAAAAATGGTTCGGTTCAAATTCTGTAGATGTACCCCCCCCCCACACACACACACACAAATGAGATTCTACTTTTTAGGCAATTACGGGGAATTTATTACCAGAGTAACCAAAACAAAAAGAGCAAAAAACAATAAATAAGCAACTAATAAATGTTGCCAAATTAAGTAACTCTTCTACCTACCTGGATAAGTTTATTTGTGTTTAAACTTATTTTAAAGTGGTCTCTTTTTTTGTAAAAACAAACATAGTGTTCAGTTAAAACGAAAAATAAGATGGCGTCGATAAGCAATACACGTGGGCCCCTGATAATCGCTATAAAATCGAAAATTAAACAAAATAGTTAGAAACACATCCAATAAATGCTACCAATCGTACGAAAATGTTATGTTCTAATAGTATTTTGTTTAATTTTCGATTTATGAGCGATTATCAGACGTACACGTGCATTGCTTATTGACGCCATCTTTTTCGTTCTAACTGAACACTGTTTTTATTTACCCCCCCCCCCCCATAAAAAAATAAGTTGAAGCACAAATAAACGTATCCAGGTAGGTAGAAGAGTAACTTATCTTGCCTTTGGTAATATTTATTAGTTGCAAAATTTTTCTTTTTCACATCTTTTTTGTTTTGTTCGCTCTTGTAATAAATGTTCCAATTACGTGTAGATACCATGATAAACCTTGCGAAAAGAAAAAAACCAATTATTTTAGAATTTAGAGTGGTGGATCAGTTTCATATATAAATTTATAATGTAAAATGATCACCCATTTCTGGGCCATTCTAACTTTTGGAGGCATTAACTACATTTTTTTACCACTAACCCTGAGTCAGAGTTGCAAGGTCGTAAAATCGCATATAATCGCCTAAAAAGTACCCCCCCCCCCATCTAAAAAAACACACCAAATTTACCCCCCCCCCCTATTTTTTTAATTTTTGCTTTTAACCACAAGAATGGCCCAGAAAATGGGGGTAGGGGACATTTTACGTTAAATTTATATACGAAACTGACCCCCCCCCCCCACTGTAAATTCTAAAATAATTGTTTTCTTTTTCTTTCGGTAAGTTTTTCAAGGTAATCGCCTATAAAAAAAAAAATTAAAAAAAAGAAGTACAATCTCATTTAATTTTTGGGGTGATTTAGCTGAGGGTGTTAATCTACAATAATACAAATATTTTATTAGGGAGAGAACAAGGTTGACAATAAACACAAATATTTTAAATGTATTTCTTTAAATTGTGGACTTAGAATTCATTATTGTTTTAATTATTATTATTATACAAAATAGAATATCATCACAAAGAATATTCAATAACAAATAAATCGAAAATAAATATAATAATCATCATCATCATCTGCAAAACAACAAAGATGGAATTAATGCATATTCACGAGGGTCCTGTATCAGGAGACTTCGACATTTAATTGTTCTTTTCCTCCTTCATAAAAAAAAGAAACGATTTAACTGTGTTACATCTGCATTTTCTTTCGCTTACTGACGTTATTTACCCGGCGTTGTCCGGGTGGAGACATATTGCTGGGTGGCGTTGGGGCGCTTTGCTTAGAAGAAGAAAAAAAAATCAAAATATAGCCATGTTTACATTTTTGTTTTAAAATGATTTTGAAAAATTCGTTTAAATTTTCCCTCATTTTATTTTAATGAAATAAAAAATTCGATCAATTGTACAAAAATAATTCAATATTTATCTATCAAAGAGCGAGATCTTGTCTGATAGTTGAATATAGATTTGAAACCTGAAGGGAAGAACATTTGTATTAAAACAACATTTAACAATGTTACGCATTCTGCTTGAATTAATTCGAAACTCTCAAATAATAGGGTTAAATAAAATAATTATACGATATATATATATTTTTTAAATTAATTTCAATTAAAGAAAAAAAAATGTGCACATTCGTCACCGTTTTGCTTCCTTTGTTTTTTACTTAATTTAAATTGGATTTTTATCAACAATAACAACAAAACCAATATTAGTGCTCTATTTTATTTTTAAATAATAGTATAAATTGTATACTTTTCATGAGGCATTTGATTTGTTTATAATTTCGGGGAGAACCGAGGCCGTCGTGTGTAGTTGTCAAGAAACAGAAAGCCCCATTTCCTTGATCCTTATTCGTGACGTACTGGATTGCATGATCCGTGTTTGTTTGTTGTTGTTTTTTTCTTGCTATCTTTCCAGTTGAATTCAGGAACAACATTGTGCTTTCTATCAGTCAAATCAACTTTTGGTAACTTTGTTTACTAGTAGTTCAATCACATCATACATGTGACCAAAATGGGCAAATACTAAATAATACGTTCGACCCCCACCCCTCATATACACACTTCCGCGTTCTCTGTATGTATATTTTATTGGGAAATTTGTTCTCCTTTCTCTCCCTGCAGAGACGCTAATATTCAGAACATCATTGCTACAATAACAATACAGTCAGCCTGACAACAACTCCATTTTTTCGATTGCGATTTACGAAAGAAACCGGAAATGGTCAAAGTAGTTCATGATTTGAAAGCCGCGAAAAAAAAAATGTAAAAAGTTATACGACATTTTAGCCCCCACTCCTCTCCTCCCAGTAAATAAAGTAAAAGAAATAAAGTTGCTTCACTTACTGATTTGTAGAAAATTATTAAACCCGTTCTCTACACGAAAACATTTTTTTTGGGGGGGCGGCATAATTAACCTTAAATCAGAGAAAAAAATGAAACGGTTTTCATTTAATGTCGGTACTCATTGACTGTTCGGCGACGGCTTAGCCATTTTCGGTCTGTTCCGTAAATCACAATCAGAAATATTCGGGTTCGCATAGATTGCTAGCTATAGAAGTACCTTTTTTTTTTTTTAAAGAAAAATAATATCGTTTTTAAGAAAGAAATCGGGTTAATTCCTATTTCAGTCACCTAAATTATTTAGAGTGAAATTGGTTTCAGCATGGTTTTGGTATTACTCCCCAACAACTTATTTTTACTTGTTTACCATGTTTTAGTACAAAAAAAAGATGAAAAACGCTATGTTATAGCAAGTTTCTTTGGACATGTGAAACGTCAAAATGAAAACTAGGCCGAGAAAATATAGTCGCCATCTTTATAAACTAGTCGAGAAAGAAGCTAGCTATGAAAGAACGATAACTTAAATAAAGTTTATGATTTTCTAGTTAAAGGACAGGGTTATAAACTAGAGTTATGATTATTCCTTAGCTAGCCTCTTTCTTGTCTTCTTTATAGAGTTTGTGATGATAAATATTTGTTTATTTTTGGGTGTGCTGAATGTGATATGCGGTCCAGCTGTCTATAGCAAGACGTGAGAGTGGCATGTAAGTGTGAAAAACTTAATAGTATTATTCAGTGAGAAGAGTTCAACATAAGGTGTGATTAAAAGAGAAGGAAAATCATCTAGGCCTGACACCACCCCCCCCCCCTTTATTTTAACACTATTTCGTATTCACCTGAAAACTAAAGGAAATGTGCAATATCAGAACCATTGGAATCCTATTTTCTAGACCAATTTAAATTAGACCAAATCTCGTTTTTTGGAGCCGGAAGGTGCCAAAAACTGCAATTTTGAAGCAATAACTTAATGAATTTCTTTGAAAACTTCACTGTGTAAGTTTTTTAGGGCAAGGATTCCAAAAATTATACTTAGAGAGGCTAAAAAAGGAAGTAAAACACTTTTTGGCCCATGTTGGTTTTGTGCGGACATTTTCAAAAATACTACATAGAAGAGATTTAAAAATAAAAAAAAACAACAACTGTGATTGCGTGAAAGAATAATCTTTTTTATTCAAAGAACAACATATGATTGAACTATTTAAAACATATTAAAAAGTTTGTTGGAAATTTGTCACACTTAAGAAAATTATGCTGGAAATTTGCCGATTTTTAATATTTTTTATAAAAACAATTGCACAAATTTTCGAAGTTAAGACAGACAACAAACAAAAAGTTAATTTATGACTATTTAAAGTGTCAAAATTAAACCAAAATCCCACACTAAGCATTTAATTAGCTTAAAATAGTGTGCAACACTTAATAATAAAGAAAATTCAGGTATGTGCAAGTTTCCATCAAATTTTCACTCCAATCCATCAAGATAAAAAAGTACACGCTGAATACAATAAAAATAATTTTGAGTCCTCTTTTTTTAAGTTCATCTTTTAGAAGAAAATATTGCCTTCTACTTTCTGAGCATTGTGGAGTCTGGACTGCCATGATCACTTTAGTGATAAAAACATAACCTTTGTTATCACTTTGTGGCCAGTGAAATCTATTTGTAGGACCATAAGGATGCATAAACTTGCAGGTCAAGTCTTTCTCTTCAGTATTAACTGAATCAATCAGTGCCAACCACCAAAAGCTATAAAATGCACAGATAACATAATCATTTGGTTTCAAGGAAGAAATAGTTACAGGTGTGATAGAAACCTGAGAAAATGAATGACTAAGGGCAGAGTGTCGGTACCGAGTTGCTTGCCTTCGATAATGTGTTCAGATTGAGGCACCATATTATAGTTGCTTGCCTTTGATAATGTGTTCAGATCGAGTCACCATATGATGGACACTTCTTGTGCCAAGGACAGTACTTCCCTTAGCATATCTCATACTCAGCTTCTCCCATACTAACACCATCTCTCCTTTCTCAATGACAATTATAGTTATAGCTGGTAAATTATTTTGCAGAAGAATTCAACAGCCTTTAATGTCAAAAGTTGATCGTCTATGGGTCTCTGCAAACTAGCCCTCAAAATGGTCCTTTTCACGGTGCCATCAATACCATCACATGGAAACTTACCATGGCTAATAGCAAAGAATGACCAGATCCCATCGAGATTGAAATCAGTTTTGTGGTTGCAAAGGTTCAGAAAATTCTTGTAAGTTTTATATTGCCCAGTACACCTATCACTGAAATATTCCACCGTTTTGACATGTGTTAGAGTCTCCCTGATCAGTTCCTGAAGTTGATGCACAAAAGAAGTGTCATGGTCCAGATCATCAGATATTATGCAAAATGATAGATGTTTTAGTTCATGACCTTCCTTTTAATAAATCACCACTAGATGAAGAATGCAGTGGTAACCTTGTATCTTGTCCTGAACAACGTAATGATAATTCTCTGCGAAGTCTAGAAGAATTAAGATTCTGATCTGTCAAGTTCTTTCCTTCCTCTTCTTCAGACATTGGGCCTGGCTTTTAGCAATGGATGAATATGTAGTTAGATTATCAATGCTATAAACCAGTAACTCAATGAAATCCTCCACAGAAGATAAATGAGATTTTAATAGAGTTCTGTCAACATTCTCCCACTGATTGTAGCAGACCTCTTCATCAATCTCAAGCTCTTCCAATCAAGTCCTCACAAAGTTTTCCAATTCAGAAAATTCTGGACAGTTTTCACAATGATGAACCGTGCACTTCATATGTCTTGTGTCACAAAAATTTTGCTTCATTAGATCTTTATATGTGATAGTAAACGTAGATGCAAGGGTTAGAATATTTTCTTCTTCCTTAATTCTTATTCTCAAATGTTTATTACCAAACAAAACACATTAATTTTGTGTTTTGGTGATGTGTACAAACACAAATCGAATGTGACCCTGAAAAAGACACTGTAACGCACCACGTAGGTCTGAGCTCACAGAATTTGGACAAACCTATTTTATGATCTGGGTGTTTTTCTCTATAAGCTATGTATAGTTCTTTCAAATTACACAGTAATAAACATTTCTGTTTGTGAACTTTATTTCCAAGACTAACACTAACAGTTCTTTCCACCTGGCATCATCCGTGAAAACTCATCATCCTCGGAATAAGTTAATTGATCGTATAACTTTATCGTAGAGGGTTCTGCTTTGCTTTTGTTTAGGAAGTGCAATAATTCCTTTTGTCACAATGAGACGTCTTGCTTCTTTCACAATATATTCAGACATATTGAAATGCTCAGGAACCTTCTTACGGGACCAGCTGGCAGAGGCTAATGTCATAAGTTGGACTTTCTCGCGAGTTGATAAGTTTCTTTCAAGCTTACCTTTTATCAATGCCACCAAAAGGTCTAGATCAGCTGCTTTGCTATAAACAATAAAAGCGAAAATTAAAGATTCTAATTATAAGATGTTTTGAAAAATCTTACGTTTTCAAATTGCAAGGATTCCCCTGTCTGCGATAATTCGTCAATTTTTTGTGAGAGAATGATTAATAGTATAATAAGAAGCCAATATGACCGCTTGTGGTCCTATAATTCCAGATTTTTGGACCACATGTAAAATAAAATATACGGTCATTGAATAACAGGTGAACTTTGTTACAGTGAATCACTGAAATGAAAACTTTCAGACATTACTCATAATAAGAATGGAAAAATCCATCATTAGAAAGACAGAATTATTTTCATCAGAAAGTAAAGTATTATGGCAAAATAATTCAATTTTGATTAAAAAAAATTTGAAGGATTTACATAAAAAACGAGAAAAAATAGACTTTTTAGGAGATAAATGTGGCTTCCAATACTATTTCAAAGGAAGCAAACATTAAGTATAGTGCAGTGGCTTTATATTTTCAAGGTATAAGAATGTACATTAAATGTGTAAACTGTGCCGATTTGACACGTAATCTTTTTAGATTTTCACTAAATATACTGAAAAATGTCTTGTTTTGAGGATAGATTTATTAAGTATGCCAAATTTCCCAAGAACTTTTTTAGATGTTTTAAATAGTTCAATCATATGTTGGTTATTCTTCCACCCTATCCCAATTGTTTTTTGTTGTTTCTTTTCAATTTTAAATCTCTTCTATGTAGCATTTTTCAAAATGTCCGCACAAAACCAACATGAGCCAAAAAGTGAAGTGTTTTACTTCCTTTTTAGCCTTTCTAAATATAATTTTTTGCATCCTTGCCCTAAAAACTGTACATGGTGATATTTTCAAAAAAATTGATTGTTATTGCTTCAAAATTGCAGTTTTTGTAAACTACTGTAGTCAGATTTTTGTATCGTCTGGCTTCAAAAAACAAAATTTGGTCTAATTTAAATTGGCCTAGAAAATAGGGTTCTTGTAGTCCAATTGATCTGATATTGTACATTTCTCTTAGTTTTTAGGTGAAAATTAAATAGTGTTAAAATCAAAAAAAATCTGAAGGGGGTGGTGTCAGGCTTGGATGATTTGGCATAGAATTTCCCTTGAGTGTTTCTTGAAGAGCCCTGTTACTGAGGAAGTGAAGGTGAGTGGTCGAGTGAGGTGTTTTGATGTGATGTGCCATGAATACAGGGATAAACTGTTGCAGAAACATGGATGTCTTAAATTGCAGGAAGGTTCGCTGGCCAAACAAAACTTGGAAGCTAGTAATTAGACAAGACTGCACAGAGTGGGATTTGGAGACAGTTGACTTGCTGAACCATGTGAAACTTCTGGCATTACTAACCAACAGAGTATTACCACTGTCGACCAAGGGTAGAGTCTATCAGGCAAGTGTACAAAACTGTGATGATATATGGAAGTGAAACTTGGCCAGTGAGGGTTGAGGACATGAATTGCATGAAGAGATGATATGAGAATGAAACTATGGATGTGTAATGTGAATCTTAAAGACAGGCATAGACCTGATGATCTCAGAGGAAGATTAATTTTGGACCAGTATAGGGAGATGTGTGCAGAAGAGTAAATTTTGACGGTATGGCTACATTGAAAGAATAGAAGGAAGTGATAGGGATGGACTCGAGAGAAAGCGGGATAAATAAAAACATGTCCAGAGTTAGTTTGGAAGTCAATTTCTAAAAGCTGTTCAACACATGCCAGCATATAAGACCGACATTAAACCAAATATGATGATGATGATGATGATGATGATGATGACTAGTATCTCGATCCCAACCATCCTATAATTCTTTAGTCTCCATTCTCTGGCATAATATCTCAATCGAGCAGTTTCAACAATCTTCTAATGGTTGAAATATCTTTCTGAAATATTTGTTCAATTTTTGCAAAACATTATTCACACTTGTTTTATCTTTCTTGCTGCACTTGCACCCCTTCACCATCTCACAAATGCGACCCAATCATAGACAAGACATTTAAGTAGTCAAAACTAAACAATGCTGTTTGAAAATGTGCCTACATCACAATTAATAAACTACCTGAAAATAAGGAGAAACCAAGGGTACAATTCAATAAATTGTGCTGTTATTACAGTGATACAATGGTGTTAACACTGCTCGAGTTGATCCGGCTTTTTCCCTGGCCTTTACTACATTCCGAACCATGGTGGCCCATGCATAGTGGTTCCGAGCAAGGTAGCACAAGATGACTAACAAATTGTGATTCCACCATTGAGAGCCGACCACTTGTGGACCTGAGAGATCAGCTAAGTCCTCTTTGATCATTGTTGTTCAGGTCCTGAACTGTCCATTAATACACTTGTGCCACCCAGGTAGGAAGGATTACATCGCAAATTTATTCTCCCTCTGAGTGATGAGCTGCATGTCCAAACCATCGAAGACGTCGCTGCAACAAGACAAACGGTAGAGACTTTAGATTGAGGTGTTGGCGGAGAACAAAAGTTGACACATGGTTGACTCGCTGGCAACGAAAAATGCGGCAGAAGCAATCGTTGTCAAAATGATTTTCTGTAAAACAATCCCATTCCCTCACACCTACATTTGAACTGTCTATCCAGCAAACTACTCTAATCTAGACTTGTATATGTTTGCAATGACGTTGGCTATGCTATCTAAAATTATCATGGCTTCTTTTGATAGTTCTGTACAGAGACAGCCTTGTTACACATAACATCCTGCTTTTCAGAGATTGTGCACATCTTTGGATTGATAGTCAATCTGAAAACCAAGATGCTTCACCTACCAACACATCACGAGGAACATCACCCTCATCTACATAAATGAGCCAAAACCGAGGATCTGTCATCTCTTCTGATACATGAGTTGATGAAGAGATCGATAACAGACTCGCCAAAGAAAGTGTGGAAGAATAAACACTTGAGAAAATGTACCAAGATCAACGTATATGGAGCAGTTGTTTACTGGTTTGTTGTATGACTCTGAGTCTTGGGTTATTTACCGACATCACCAACTCTCCATTCTTGGTATGCATTCAGTTCATTTTTCGACCAATCTCAAGTACTCAAGCGAGCAGGAATTTCTCGCATAGAAACCATCATGTTAAAGACTTAGCTAAGCTGGGTGTGGGCCATGTGTTTAGAATAGAAGAATCATATATATATTGTTACATATTGTTTAAATGTTTGACTGAAGGAAACCTGGCGCCAAAAAGATGCTTCTGTTACTCAAAATAAAATTCTGGAAGAGTGACCTAAAGTTGCAGAGTGCAATCACCCAAAGGTCAAGTCCTTTAAATTCTCCCCTCACCATTTATCTTTCTTGTACATTTTGTCCTCATCTCTTACAAGTATACATTTTGGGATTTTTGATCGCGTAATGACTCCTGTCCTCCATCTCAAAGACAGGAAGGCAAAAATGTTTGAGAATCAGTTTGGAGATGGCACTCGAAGCAGAAACCTCACTATCCAAATTCCTAAAATGTGAAATTTAGATTTTCACAAATCAAAACCAGTTAACACAAAAATTCACATTTTTGTTTAATTTTTAAGGTACACTTTTTAGGACTGAATTCATTTCTGTTTTCATGTTGACCAAATCCAAAATATTACTGTCAAATACCATTTTACCACATTTTGAAAATGTATTGTACATACATATATATTCTTTCATGCAAACAGGACAATTGAACCTCTTGCCTTTTAGAGCATTTTGCCAAATTAATGTCTATTTTTTTCACCCCTTTTGGTAAAATTTTATATTTAATTTATGCTTATTCTAGCTACTAACTAGTCAGATTTGTTGATTTTTATTGCCCACTTCCGACCTATTTATTTCCATCAGTCAATGGGTGTGACTCTTTGTTTGGGAGGAATTTGCCACTCCCCACTTTTAAATTGAAAAAAAGGTACCTTACTTTGATACATGGACACTAAAACAATTTATCAGTCACACTTTTTGTTATCTATCGTCGTCTTAGATTTATTTTTGAGTTATAATGTTTTTATTTGTTTTAATTTTTTATTTTATTAGTTATCCCAAAGTAAAGTTTATTCTGACGACGGTTGCTATTTCGCTTCTGCAATTTAGTAATTTTTTGGCATCTTTAAAATCTTAAATTTCTAGTTTCTCGCTTGAATATGGATCACAGATCATCTGGATATCTGCATGTCCGTGCCCATTTTAATATTTTCTATTCTACTATAGGCGACCATCTGCTTTCTTTAAAATTCCAGTAATGGTTCTGATAATGATGTACTAAATTTTGTTTGTTTGTTTGTTATTGAATGTCCTTTTGTGATTATAATACCTCTTATACCTTATATAATATTTTTTGTTATTCGGGTTTTCATGTGTAAATATTGTGGTTTGGTAAATTATGCCTTTAGTTAAGCAGTTATTTTGTAAGGGGCAAAGTTTGCGTTTATAGTCTTTTTTTTTTTCGTTATTAACTTTCTATTTGAGTAATTGCTATTATTAAGTCATTGCTATTTTTTGTGATTATATTATTATTGTTATGACATTTTTTGTGATTATTATTTTTCTTGTTACTACTGTTATTTAGTATTTTGTTATTGTGGGCTTTGATGATCATTTCTAAATTTTCATACCAAGTGTAGGAGAGTTTTAAGTCTATTTTATAAAAATATATATGTATATATGGCAGGCACTCAGAACTGTCACTTTGTGCTGCTCCAAGTGCTTGCCAACAACGAGGGAGGCAGAGCAATGATTCACCATCATGAAAACTAAAATACTCTGCTGGATCTCGGTAGTTACACTGTTCGACCACGTCTGTAATTGCGACATCCAAAAATGCTACAGCATCGCACCAATCGAGGGCATGATCAAGGAATGGCGGCTCAGATTATTCAAACATTGTCGTGGACCCTGCTGTAGCTTGGAACTAATGCAAAGAAAAAGCTGTATATCTGGCACTTGTTAATGGTGTTTGCTCAGGTTCTTTTGGAGATATTGCATCATTTTCACCTTGGGAAAGATTTCAATCCATTTATCTTCCTCCAACTATTGGTGAAATAGTAGCATAGACTAGACTCGCAAAATTTGCTAATAATAACTAGTAATATCGAAGAGAACAGGTTGGTCTTTGACATGTGGCTCACCTGTGCGGACATTACTTGCCTGGTGGAGAGAATGGGTCTTCTTTTCCACAAGGTAAGATCCACTAATCAAATTCATCTAGGTGATCAATAATCATATGTCATTCTCAATAGGAGAGTCCATTAGATATATATATGTATGATGGCCTTCATTCAGTCTCGAAAGACAATAGATACCCCCTGTAAGGGTGCCTGTGCATGTAATAGTGAAGTCAGGGTTGCGCAATCGCCAACCATTCCTCTCCTGAGAAGTCCAGAGTGACTGGAAACAACACCACGATAAGCGGAGAGCACATACAGCACCTGGTATTCCCAAATTGTCACCCATTTAGTACCGACCATGCTCAACGTCGCTTAATAGATATATACAAACATTAAAAGATATAGAAGTTTGGTGAGACGGGAGGTTCTGAATTTACTTTGTTCAATTTAAGAAAAATCTTTTTTATGAAAATTAAAATAATTTCAACAACAAAAAAAAAAAAAAATGGAAACTTAAATAGTTTCCTTTTTTTTTTAATTTTTATTTAGTAATATCACTTTTCAGGCATAAAAAGTTTTTATCCAAGAGATTATCTGCTTAATACATTCAAATTGAGCAAATATTTTCAGAGTTATGTTCTTTATACATATTTATTTTCAATATCTCTTTTCAAAATATGTAAACCTATATCTTATTATCCTCGCATGACATCAATGCTATTCATGAGAGGACACTTTTGTCTGAGCTAAATCTATTAAGATGAGTCTTCGTCGAAAGAGAAGCATGGTGTTTACGCTGGTTCAGATAACTATAGCTTATCTATTAAAATATGTATGCAAAAAATCAATTTTGCTTGGAAAAGGTTTTGTTTGTTTGAGCAAGTCTGTTTCGTTTTGCTTTACCTTTGGATTCATATCAAAACTAGCTGCATCTTCATAGCGTTGCCTAGGAGTCTTTTCATTTTTGTTTCGCTTTTCTTTTTCTGGGAAGGTACAGAATAGTACTAGTATTAGTAATTTATAAAAGAGAAATTTAGGAAACAACAAGTAAATCTCTGTGGCATAATCGGTCATCCTGTTCGACTGTCAAAAGATATTCCTGCCAACCAAACCATCTGATGACTCGTTTGCAATAGACATTTTGTTTCGGGATTAAATAACCCAAAAAGGGGTAATATGCTGTAAAACAGATGAACAAAACCAATATGGATGGTCAAGTGTTATGTATAAAAGAAATCATTTTTTTTTTTTCTCCAATTAATTGACAATTTCACCTTTAGTTTGTATCTTTCTAAACAAGTACCTTTGTGTGTTAGAATACACATTGAATCAATGTGTACCCCCATGTGTCTGTAGTGCTCTGTTTATACATGTCTACAGTATCTGTATTTATCAGTTTTCAAATACTGAAGTTTTCTTGAACATTATTTGTTCTTAAAAAATTGATATTTTGTATTTAGCATGCATGGGATTCCCAATAAATATTCAAAACTACTGCATCGTTAACATAAAATGTCATGATTCATCGTATAGTTTGTTTTTATCTCATCTGCGCGCATTTCTAAAATAGTATATGCATTATGAAACAAAAGTTAAGTAAATGCCATAGACATTTCTAAGATTTCTTTAACATAGTATAAAAATAACAGTGTACACTCCCTGGGTGGGCAGTTTAGTGTGAGCAATATCTGGTAATGACTGGAGTAATTCCCTCTTTCTAATTTTGGTGTCCACGTCACTCATAAGGGTGCTGCAGGTAAACGTTTACCTTGACTGACGTTATTTGCCTGATAGTCTAGGGACCCAAACCTTGGAGTAACTTTCAAGGAAGCTGTCCTATCAGCAGGTGCAAAATACCGGGGCTGCTGTATTGCCATTTGGTGAATGGAGTCTGGATCATGCAGTAGTTTCTGATGGGACCTCTTGATGCCATATTAGTGAAAACTACTACAGCTATTCTTTCTTCAATGTTTTACTAAGATAGTTTTTTTTTTTTTTTTTTTTTTACTCATTCTCTCTGCATTCTGATCTTAACTCCTCTACTGACCTCTTCCAAAAATCTTCCAATCCCAACATGATAAATCATAAAATAAAACATAAGCGTGAACCCAGAATCCCAGCTTATAACCTAGATCCCTACTATCAGATTTCCTTTTCCAACATTATGGTCTACGCTCCCACCCTCCAGCGGTTGAAATCTACTTACAGGAGACCAAACCTGACATGTTCTCTGTGAAACTGGCATTAGCCTGTCAGTTTCTATGGATGACTTCATGATCACAAATTACTTAAACACGACTTCAAAACCCAACCCCCAAGATTGCCATGGTCATGGAGTTCGCGCCTACATCAAGGACGGTTTTCCATGTGGTAGGGATACTTATGAAGACCCTGATTTGCCGTCTATGTGTTTCCGTGCTGCATTTGCTCATGGCACCTCATTTGTCTTTACTCTCACTCATCCCCTCACCGATGGAGTTACTGTTATTGAGCAAATCTCCGACAAAATTGACAAGATTCTGTCTGCTCACTCATTTGCTAGCATTCATGTCTGGTGATTTCAATGTCCACAACATTGAGTGGCTAATCTACTCAAACAACTGATGATGAAGGGAGATTCTGTTACGACTTCTCCCTGGCATATGAGCTTACTCAAATTGTTGACAAGCCAACGCGCATGGACATTTCGCAAGCCTTCTTGATCTTTATCTTACAACTTGCTCTGAACAGTTCACATTTACTGCCCTGTCTTTGGGATCCTCTGACCACTCAGTTAAGATCAAAATTAAGTTCAGCAAGTCCCCTGAAGTCCATTTCCATCACAAAATTTATTGATATTCTAGAGCCAATTGGGACAGCTTAACATTCTTTATATCTGAAATATCTCTTTAAAATGAATCACATCTGATATATCTGAGATGTTTATCATTGATATTGAGAGTTTTATACCCTCCAAAATATTTCAACAGAGACTGAACAGCCAACCTTTCTACACCCTTGAATGTGTTGTTGCTATTCTCCACAGAAACCACTATTTCAATAACTTTATATAAAATTGATGCTCTGAAACTGAAGCCTCCTTTAAAACTGCTTGAAACCACTGCAAAAGGGTTATAGAAAACGCTAAAGGGTCCTATACCCAATTTGTTAAATCTAGAGTAGCTGATCAGAGACTTGGCTCCCATGAGTTTTGGAAAATAACAAAGTCCTGAACAGATGTAAGATCTCTATCATGAATGGCCCAGAGGTGATCTCCTCAGCATCTGATAAAGCCAAACTTTTTGCAAAAGACTTTGTCACAAATTCCACATTTTCAAACCTCTCATCATCCAACTGACAATTTCTTTAACCCTTATCCTCAAGTGGTTTTTAACCTTGGTAAGTGGTGACTCATTATTAAAAAAAAAAAGACTGTGCAGTTAAAGCTTTTACCGTTTTACATTTCTATATATTTCATTGTAAATATTGAGCAATGACATTTTCAAAAAAATTTTACTTAACCTTTGGAGAAAAGATTGCAACACTTTTGCAAGTATTATTTAGCAATAAAACGCTGCACTTATTGGTTTCCTCTGTATTGCATTGAAATCATTTCAGTGCTACTTGATGTGAAGAATTCTCATTTTGAATATGATAATTTTGTTTAATCACGAATGATTTTGAATAAGGAAATACACTTTCATCTAATCAAGTTGAAGGTTGGATCTAATCATTGCTATAAAATTGCCCTTAGCAATCGTCGTGGTACCTGGTCTCATTTGGAAGAAAAGTAAGAACATTATTGGCAATATATTGCCTCCGAAGAATTTGGTATGTTTGCATATTATCTGATTAGAATCAGAGCTTATGCTGATTATGGACTATGTGCATTTAAAATGATTGGATTAACAAATGTGCATAGTATTATGACAACAGCTGTTTCCTATTTGCCACATTTATATTTTTTGGTTCCGTGTTTTTTGTCTTCATCTTCAAGATGAGTTGAATTATCATTCTTTACATTATTTTCTTTCGCCTATTGTCTTCATTTACATGTATATTTCTCGTACATTTTGGACAATGTCCTCCTTTTGGTCTTTCCTTTCCCGATTCCGTATTGGCCATACACATGTCACGCATTTATTCCTGGTTGAACAAAAAGAGCCACCGTTGTACATGATTTGTCATGTCCTACACATAGTGAGACACTTTATGATAGAATGTACGGATTTTACTCAAGAGATCACCATTAGTGTTTTTGATCACTCCTCCTGCAGGAGGAACCCCTCCCTGGTTTTAGATGCCTTATTGGTGACTGTCATTCAGGTTTTTTTTTTGCCATAGTCGCCATGCTAGGCAGTGCAGGTTGGCGATGCTATTTGTCCATAGCTAGGTGTCCACATACAGTGTCTGGTATTCCCAAATGGTCACCCATCTAATACTGACCAGGCTTAACTTAGGTGATCTTGCGGGAACCGGTGTGTCAACGTGATTATGTTCAAGAGATACTACACGCTTAAAACACCATGAAAGAATTGCTTGATGACATCAGAATAGAACTTATAGTGTCCTTTCTGAAGACGGTATGGTTATAATCAAAACACTAATATCTATAAACCCAATAAAACTGACCAAATAAATAGACAACTCTGAGAACAAATACAAATTTGTACATAATAAACAGACATTGACATTAAATGACCAAACAAAACCCTTTGTCCTTCAGGTGCATTGTTCATTTATGGTGCTAGTGTGATTGCAAGAGTGGATGCAATAACTTCAGAGAATTTGTTCCATTACTTACCAACAGAGTATTACCAGTATCGACCAAGGGAAGAGTTTATCAGACATGTGTACAAAGTGTGATGATCTATGGCCAGTTTGTATTGAGGACTTGCGTAGCATAGAGAGAAATGATACGATGGATGTGTAATTTGAGTCTTAGACAGGCTTAGATCTGATGACTTTAGAGGAAGATTAAATCTAGACAGTATAGGGAGATTTTGTTGGTATGGTCATGTTGAAAGAATGGATAAGAGTTCTTGGGTTAGATATAGAATAGTTGAGGTGGCAATGGAAGGCCAAGGAAAACATGGGGGGAAAGTGATAAAAATGGACTTCAGAGAAAGAGGGATGAATAAATACCTGGCCAGAGATAGGTTCGTTTTGAAGTCAATTTCTAAAATCTGTCCAACACATGCCAGCATGTAAAACAGACATTAAACTGATAGTGATGATGATGATGTTTTTTTTTCTGTATTTAAATAATATTGTTGTTGATTATTTGTGTACTTTACTTTTTCAAAAAACTGTTGGGCATTCATAGTCAGGCATAGATTGAAGTTTATTTGCCTCAAAATGGTTGGATTGCAGAAAGGATTGTGAATTTTATTAACGATTTCATGGGTAACATTTTTTTGTTTGGTCACATTACATTTTTGGTGTGATTCTTAGAATCACACCAAAAAAAGATAATGATATAAATCATTAACTTTTTTTATGTAACATAGAAATTACTGGAAATTACTTCCCATAACGATCAAGATGGAACATCTCTACCGTGTCTTTAAAAAGTAAACATGATGAATCCTTTTCTCTTCTCCCAACAATTTAAAAAAAAAATATAACATTCACAGTTTGAAAAATAAATCTCTACAAAAGAAGACATTTTACATACTGGCATGATTTAAATGACTTTTAGAAATTGACTTCCAAATTAATGTATTTTTAGCCAGGTCTTCATTTATCCCTCTTTCTCTCATCCATTCTCATCACTTCCTCCCATGTTTTCCTTGGCCTTTCTCTGCAACTGAGCCTGCTACCTAAACTGTTTTACATTTACTACCCCAAATACACTCATCCATTCTTTAAACATGACTATACTAACAAAGTCTCTTGTTCAGCACATATCTCCCTAGCAAATACTTGAATAAAGAACTGCATACAGGATCAGCGTTTAAATTTTTCTCAATTAAATGGAAATAGCAATAATGTCACAAAGCTGCCTGCCAACTAGCAGATCAATCTACTGATAATTAGGTCCCCTGGAAGAAAAGATCTAATGTTGGAGAGACCCAACACTTTTTATTATACCCAGAAAAAATTGCTGACAAAGCTGTCCATTACATTGTTCAGATTTATTTTGATAAGTAATATATCTTGTTGAAGATATAATGATAAATAACCCGAGTGGAAGGTCTTTAAAGTAATAGGTTTATTTCCGGATATGTATATCTTGTACATACAAGATATGTCAACAGAATACCGAATATGTAATAGGGCAGACCGACTAGAGAATACGTAAGATAGAATGTTAAGACTGCATGTGTCTTAACTTGAATGTCTCGACTGCTCGCTGTAGTCATACTTATATTCCAACGAGTCCATCTATTTCGTGAATGGGAAAGTCAGGTTATCACAACAATAAGGCATTAAAAAACGAATTTTCTTTAGATGCATGCTTCATTCTGTGTATTTAGTGATGAAAATGCTTTTTCAGCTGCAGAAAAAGCCTATTTCAAACTTAATCATGATTCACCAACTGATGTACATCTCTTAGAGAAGCTTGGACACCTAAAACATGTTTTTCTTTAATTCCTTGATGCTAAAATATGATATAGTTTTACAAACATTAACAGGGGCGGCCAACCTCCGACCCGCGGGCCACATCCGGCCCGCTTAGGCTTAGCGTCCGGCCCGCCACCCTGCTATGCTTTATTATTGCAATCCGGCCCGCGGACCTCCCAGTAAAACTCATATCATTTTGTGACATAAATGTAAAAGTAGGTTTCAATTAAGATTTACAGTGGGATAAAAATGTATAAATATCAGCGAGCGATGATGCATGTATATTTAATTTTTCTTTAACTATTAATTTCAAATCCTTGGCCTGAGATAAAAATAGAAAAAGAGAAAAAGAGAGGCAAAGAGGAAACGAGACAAGGAAAGGGCATGAAACATAGAACTTATGTGAGGTGTGTCAAAACGAATGCTGGATCAACTTGCTACTTCGGCCCCCCCCCCCCCCCGTCATTATTTTTTATGGTTCCAAAATAGCTCTTCGTCGGCGCCTTTTATAACATCACATACAAAAGTTTCTTGAGAAAAAATATCAGATTTGTAGAGTGTTCAATGCAATTTTTGTACAATTTATTCATGTAAACAAAATATAGTAATTTTGAGATTTCGTTTTTCACTCCGGCCCGTGATCTCCTTCCAAAAGTCTCATCTGGCCCTCACTCTGAAAAGGTTGCACGCCCCTGCTCTAGAGTGTTAAGTTTTAATTTTACTGAAATTATTTGAATTTGATATGATTATGGAAAATACATTAATTTTTTATGCATAATTGTAGTTGGTGTATAATGGTTACTGGCTTGGATTGTAGTTTTAGCATAACATGTTTTTCGAGATAGGCTTGAGTCACTTACACTAATACTTGGGAGCTTTCGGTCATGTGGAGCCACTCCTTAGTTACCACGACTCTCAGGTCCACTCTGCCCCGTATTGGTAGTATCTGTCAGGGTCCCAGCTATGGGTTAAATAGAATCTGTCCAAAGAATAACATGAAACTGTGATCGACGGTATTCACATAACTTTCATCCTGAATAACTAATAAAAGCAACCCTCATGAATAAATATTTGAAGATATTAAAAAAAAATTATTAAAATGACTGGATTCGGCATTAAATGACTCTAAATTCTAAATGGGTTTATGTGCCGATTTTAAAAAAAAAAAAAAAAAAAAAAAAAAGAAAAAAAAAAAAGCTTGATAGACTGGAAACTAATCAAAAAGAAGGAACTCTGAAGTAACACTCGGAGGATAGAACCCCCTCAGGTAGTAATATGTTATACCTGTCAGTTTCTAAAACGTAATGCTCATTATTTGTTTGAGTCTTATGAGGGGTGGGAGGGTCTGATGATTGAGAAACTGGATGTTCATATTTATTACCAGACCTGTAAGTCGGAGGGGGGGGGGGCTCATGAGACTGAGATAACAATGATTGATTTGATGAATTAACTAAGGGTTATAAGTATAAATTAAAGTGATACTACTATGAAATAAGTACAGGTTAAATTAAGAATATGTGTGTTTTTGACATCATAACTAAGTGGCATCTTTAATTAAAGTATATATTTAGCAGATTTTTTTTTCTCGTGTCATAACAATTGTCTTGGGTTTTGAAATATTTTCATTATTTAATAACTTAATCACATAGCATTATTTACAACTAGCGGGACCCCGTGGAAATTCCACAATGCTTTCTACATCAATCTGTATAATTTGCTGTTAATAATAATAATATCCCTTTTGAATTAATGAATATCTGCCAAGATTAATATTATTAAGAAAAAATGTCTCTTTCTTCTTCCGTAAAAATAAGTCATTGTCAGCTAAATATTCTTTAAATAAAATAAAACGAATATGTCTCTTCTTTATGTATTCATTTTAAAGTGTAGCAATTTAATTAAAAATATTCTGTCTTATGGTAAAAAAAATTGCCAGATAAATATTTTTCAACAAATCAATAAAACGAATGTTCTTTTTTAAAATTAATCACCAATCACTATCTTTGCTAATCAGACGATCTCTTTTTTTTTTTTTTTTTTAATGTGTGTGAAAGGTAGATACATACAAACATGAAATGCCTTAGCATATTATTATATAGATTAGATTGGTGTTTCCATCTAGCTATACTATTGTGCTGCCGGACTCTTCACCTTTATCACACACCTGAAGAATTGCTCAAAACAATGTGATAAGGACACCAGTCCAATTGCAAATTACAATTCTCCAATGGTCTGGTTATGTCCGGTCACCTCTTGGGTTAAAATCCCTAATTGTAAAATTCACCATCACTTAATTTAATTCTATCAACCAATAAAAACTTACCTTCTCATTGGTTCCAATTGACCCAAGTTCAAACTGGTTGTCACTCAACCAAATGACCATAGAATTGGTTTAGTACCCAGTCAACCCTGGCACGTAATAATTTATTGCATATTCCCCTACTTTTCAAAAAGACTAATGCCTAACTAGTTTGTACCCGCTCCTTGAGCGGTGTTGGTACACTACCTGGGCATTTCAATTAACATCTTTACCTAGCTTCTCTATTTATAACTAGTATGAAGAAAAATATTTTCATAGAAAAAAATACTACTTCGTATTTGCATAAGAGAGTAAGTAACTATGATGAATGTATTTATGCATGTTTTTTATTGGCAAAGACATTAGAAATTGTTTTTAAACAAAAATAATTTGCTTTGGATTAATGTTGAATACCCTTTATATCTATTTTTTACAGATTATCAACCAAAATAACGGTCACTTTGTAATGTTTATTTTGTTAATTTCTTTACATTTATAAAATACATAATTTTTCGAATTATGTGAGATTCAAATAGTGACATAAAACTACTGCTAGAGATGGGCGGTTTTACCGAAAAACCGCGTTTTTTCGGTTTCGTCTCCATACCGAATACCGAATCGTTTTTTTTTTTTGTTTTTTTTTTAAACCGTAACCGTTCGGTATTGTGTTTTTACTACAGTAAGCCACCATATACAAGGAAACACGGTTAAAGAGATTTTCCGATTTGAATAAAATTGAATATTACCAAAAAATGTTATATTAGTAAGAAGACAGATTGAACAAATATATGATAAAAACATTTAATTGACTTGTAGGAAGAAATCTTTGTTTACAGTTTGTTTATCATTAACATTTTGAATTTTCAAATGAAAAAATGAGAAATACGACAGACAACATGACATCGTATTTTTAGCATAAACTATTTTCAAATGAAAAAGAAAAAATCAAACGCGTTCCGTATGATGTCGAAAATCTATTTGATTCAACTCAAAATTGTAAAATAATTATTTATGTTTGTTTCAGAGTTATCTAAAAAAATAAGTTATTAAAATGAAATTTAAAAAAAATACTTGTTGTAAAAGTAAATAAACGAAAAGTAGCGAGTGAGTATAAACATTTAAAAAGAAAAAAAGTAGTTGCCAATGCTAGTATCACTTTATTCGGATTTTAAAAATTATTTTAAACATTAGGCATTTCATTGTTTACTTTTGAAAAGCCACTTCATACATAAATTGTCATTTCTAGAGAACTATCTCTCAACTATACCGTTTTCTCTCCCAAAAATGGGTTATTCAAAAAGTAGACTATGCAACGATTTATATTTTACTAAATTGTTAATATGGTATTTATTTAGAGTTGACAATTTATTCGAAAGTTTAATTAATAAACTTTAATCCAAGTCATGAATTCTATGACTAAAATTACCTTAAAGCTTAAAAAATGACTTTAGGTGAATTAATAATCTCTACTTTTTTTTAACCATCTTTCCTTTTCCCTTGGCGCGGTTTTCGGGTGTACTACTAGTCTTTTACGCATGTCTATAAAGTTTTATTACCCTGTCTTAAAAACAAATATTAACCCCAACACAGTTGACAGAACTTCGAGCACACAAAATGACAGACATCCCAACAGTCAACACCGGCAATTCGAGAAGTATATGGTGTGTTTATTTTTCGACTCTATCCGATGACACGGACGAAAACATTCCAGCAAAAGTACAGCAAAGTAGTGAACCAAAAGGGGAAAAAGACTTTTGGGGTTTTCTCCGAAAGAAAGGTCAGGCAAGAACAAAAGAAATTGATACCAGCGGTAAAAAAATATCTTGGATTAAAAACGAGGTAGATCGATTTCTGTATGGAAAAGCCATCGACCCATCAGCCTGTCCTTTTGTCTGGTAAAAGAAAAATGGAAGGCTCTACCCGAATCTTTGTATTCTGGCAAGAGAACTTTTGAGTATTCCAGCTATCTCTGTAGCGAGTGAATGGATATTTAGTAAGGCTGGACTTGTCATTAGTGACCGGAGATGTAGGCTGAAACCTAACCATGCTGAGAAACTAGTTTTTCTCAATCGCAACCTATTAAAATTTACATTTTCACCTATTAAAAAATTAAAATTTTTATCTGTCAAATAATTTTGACAATATTTCATTTTTATCATCATTTTTGCTTAATTTTATTTGTAAAATTATTTTGTTTGTTTAAATAAATTTTCGTTTTTTAATTTCTTGCATTTTTGAGTTATATTTTAGCTTCTGATGGGTTAAAGAATTAGATAGAATGTATATTCAAACTCAGTTTTATTCTTCAGAAATCTTTCATGAATCTTTGGTCACTGTTTTAACGAGTTAACTGTTGAAAAGGTATCAGAACTTTGATTACAACAGTCAACACCTTAAAACTTATGATTAATATCATGGAGAATGATTCAGTCAAAAAATTATCGAAACAGTGGCATAATTCAACTAAACGTTGAATAATAACTAATCATCACACAAGAGAATGAATAGCTTCCATAGTAAAAAAACCGAACCGTAAACCGAGGTTTTAAGGGAAAAAAACCGAAACCAAAATTTCAAAACCGCCCAACTCTAACTACTGCCTCTGCCTATTCTCTTTTTTTTTTTTCTTTTTTTTTTTAAGAAATCACACGTTTCTATTTATGTACGAACAAGCACCCAAAACACCATAACTTTTTAATAGTATGTAGATAAATGGTAATATGTAACATTTAACAGTTTAATGTTGTTCCTTATCAAAGTTTCTTATTCATGAGATTTAGGGTTAAGCTTTTAGCAAGGGGCATAACTCTGGCTTATATATGTATATAATTAACTAGCTGTACCTATCCAGCGGTGCCATATTTACTTGCAATTTGTTTTGCCCGTTTTTTTTTGTTTTTTTTTTTCAATTTATTTATTTTCTTTATTAATGTAACTCTGTATTGACGAATACATTTAAAAAAAATTATTTTTTATTCGCCCCAAACAAGGCACTTGCGACTGAGACATAAGGGCCATATCCATATCCTAAGTGGGAAGTTGTGCAGCGAGATGTTTGTTCACATTATATTTTAATTTCTGCATGTCGGTACAGTCAAGGGAGCAGGGAGGGAATTCCAAAGTCTAGCAGTTCGAGAAAAGAAACTATTAGAGTAGAAAGCCTTTCGGCATTTGAGGATATCTACAGTGAAGGGATGGGATTTAGCTGATTGTTGGGTTGCCTGGGTATATTTACATCGAGAGGAGGGGGACACGAGCAGCAAGTTCGTCGGAGCACATTCCATTGAAGTATTTTTAAAACAAAAACAGGGATGCACCCTTGTGGCGATGGGAGTGTGGATCTGTTTGACAAGGTTCAATAAAGAGTCTCTAAGAGAGAGAGACTAGTGGTTGGTAGTGGTACATCAGCCCAGATGTGACAACAATACTCGATGGATGGTGGCTTTGTAGAGATATAGGATACTGGTAGGTGTGAGAAGTTTTCTAGCATGGTAGAAGGATCCTACTTTCCTTGTAGCAGCCTTGGCACTATCTTCTATGTATATGTTACAATTCATTTTACCTGTGAATGTTAGGCCAATGGTGGCCATTTGAAAATAGTTACGACCTGGATAAAATAGTTTTTGAAAAAAATTAAATCAAACAAGAAAAACTGACAAATCAGAATGAAATATTGTAGGAAGAAAGCTATCGATGATAAAGAGATTGGCTTTACTTTATATATTAGATGTGACTAAACATTCTTTCAACACAACTGCACTCTTTATTCTAAATTGTTGCCTACAGTGTTGATAAAAATAAATATGAACATTGAATTTTCATATACACACTTGCATCTCTGAAAGGATTTGTCGGTCGGTAGGTTTGTCACGTTTTAGTTTGAAATAGTATTTTCATCACTAAATGCACAGATTGAATGGGTGCATCTAAAGAATAGTTCCTATTTACTTGCCTCCCCATGAGAGCAGGGTTAGATACAAGGTTAATGGGAGAAAATCCCCCCCCCCCCCAAGGTATAGTTTGGATTGGGACGAAAATAATTGCCTCAGTCTAGAAGGATTTATTCTTTACTGACTGAGGACAGAATAGATAAAGTGTAGTATCATACACTTTGCTCTTGACCAAGAAATAAAGAATAGTCATTTTTGTTAAATGTTTACTTGTTCTGATATACTTGAAGATTCTTTATTTAAAAACAGAAAAGTGATTACTAAGTTATTATTATACTTTAAAATGACTTTTAAACGTTGGCAGGATGAGAATTTAGTTTTATGTGATGTTTTAATTAATATTTCCTATTTTGCTAGAAAGTATAAATGCTTTTTTTCTTTTTTTATAGTATGTCTTTTTCTTTTTTTTTTGTTAAGTGAAGCAAAATTTAAAATGTGTCCCAAATTGTTCTAATCTATTTATGGTAATCAGCCTAGCATTGCCGGAAACTATGTTCTTCTAATTAATGTTGTTATATTTAACGTGTCTATATTAAAGTACATTCATTAAAAATCTGCTTCTCTGGAAAAAAAAGCACTTTTAAATTTTAGCTTTTAGCATGCTGTGACAGATATTGTTTTTTTGTAGCATGCTGTGACTGATTAATTGCTTTTTTTTAGCATGCTGTGACAGATACATTGCCTTTATTAAGCATGCTGTAGCAGATACATTGTTTTTTTAGCATGCTGTGACAGATACATTGCTTTTTTTTTAGCATGCTGTGACAGATACATTGCTTTTTTTTAGCATGCTGTGACAGATACATTGCTTTTTTTTTAGCATGCTGTAACAGATACATTGCTTTTTTTTTTAGCATGCTGTGACAGATACATTGCTATTTTTTTAGCATGTTGTGACAGATACATTGCTATTTTTTTTAGCATGCTGTGACAGATACATTGCTATTTTTTTTAGCATGTTGTGACAGATACATTGCTATTTTTTTTTAGCATGCTGTGACAGATACGTTGCTATTTTTAGCATGCTGTAGCAAATACGTTGCTATTTTATTAGTATTTTGTCTATAACAAACTAATAAAGACAGTAAATGAGACAAGTAAGGCCTAAGATTACATGCAGAAATACGTTTTTCAAATACACATACGAATGCACAAATTATTCATGTAATAAGTTAAGACTTAGATTTTCTCATGGTGTCTTTTAGTCAAAATCCCAAAACTGATGTTGTCTGTAGTCAGAAAATTAGGAAAAAATCTGGTCTGAATTCTCGATCACATATTGGTACAAGAGTTCCAAACACTCTTGTTCACCAAGAGATTTGGGGTTTGTTTTTTCATCAAAAAGGTCAAGCTTCTTTTTTTTAAGCAAAGGACATAACTCTTTCCTAGAAGACGATTTCTCCTACTGACACAGCTATATAATTTTTTTTTTGGGGGGGGGGGGGCACTCTTTGCCCCCTTCATCCCCACACACATGGGATAGATAGCACCAACTCTTTGTGTTTCTTCATAAGAATAAAAAATATAAGGGTATGCAATAAGTGTGCTAGTAGTTTACAGTGATGTTTATTTGAAATTGCATGAGAAATTTCAAATTTTGATTTCTTATATTATTTAGCTGATTCGGACTACTGTTCTCAATCTTGGATGTTGTTCTCACGTTTCGGACAACTTTCATAGAGAATTTCGAACTCAACTGTTTATTTAATACATGGAGGTAGATTGTTCTCATCTCATCAGCCATGACCGAGTAAAAACTTTAAGTTATATTCTTCAACCTTTAGAAGACTGTTACTTAGAATTGATTATTACCTAGCACTTTATGTGTTACGTCACATGTCCAAATAATACAAATTATCAATCCTCATCTAAAAAAAATTCTGAAACATAATTTTCATTTCATAACGATTAGACTCATCGTAGACATTAGATTTTATTATATACTAGCAGGGCTACCTGGCGTTACCTGGGACCAAAGTGTAACATATTTCTATTAAAACTTCTATCCTCTATCCGTCTCTCTATCTTTCCCTCTCCCCCGTTCTCCCCTCTCCCTACACCCTTCTTTCTTCTCCGCCCAGCCCATTCTTCTCTCTGAACATACATACACAGGCAATTTCTTTTTATAGATTTCTCAAGGAATGAGAAACTCCTTGATTAAAAACAGTTTAAAAAAATAAAAAATAAATTTAAAAAATCAGTTACTTCCCTTTAGTACATAAAATGGCTGGAAAACCGACCTCCCCTTACTTGTACTTGTTTTGGCTTACACCTTTCAGGTTGAGCGTCAGGTCCACAGATAAGCTGAACCACTCCTTTTTCCATCGACGTACACTGTAGATTTGAGGGCCAATGAGGGAAGTGAGATCGGCCTTGACTGTGTCTAACCAAATCTTCAGCTGCCTATCATGACGATGGCGCCAATGATGAAAGGGTTGGGGATTGAGAACATTCCTGAGTATAGTTACGTAAGGACGTCTGCAAAGATGCCCGAAACATAGCAGGCGGTTTCGTTTCAGTACCCCTTCAATAGGTTGAATGTTGCACCGCGAATGGATGACAGCATTGGGAACTCAGTCCAGCAGGGTGAGTCGCAGGATTTCCCACAGACACCAGCAGTCAAAAACACCTATCTGACGAATATCCACGGCTCTGAGAAACCAGGTCTCGCATCCGTACAGCAGAATGCTCCCAATCGATGCCTGATGGACATGCATCTTTGGACTGATACAGATATCACACCGACTCCATAAGATGTACAAAGGCCGAGCGCGCACGGTTGATATGTCTATCTATTTTGGTTGTATTCTGGCCATTGGCGCAGATTCCGCTGTGACATCTAGGAGACTAATGCCTCGGTAGTTCGAGCATTGAAACCGGTCTCCCTTTTCGAAGAAAGGAAGCACCACTGCATCTTGCCAGTCCTGTGGAATTATTTCTGACTCATGCTTTCAGGATCACACGATGTCACCAGGATGCCATGATGCTAGGACATTGCTTGAAAAGTTCAGCAGGTAAACCATCTTCGCCTGGGGCCTTGTGATTCCGGAGTTTTGCGATTGCTCCATGTACCTTACAAAGGGTAGGTGGCTGGCAGTTTGTAGGCTATAGGTCAACCTTGTTGGGTTCGGTAACCATTGGAGTTGATGGTGGATCTGCATTGAGAATAGTGGAGAAATGTTCTTTCCATCTCTCCTTCGGTGCTGGATGTCAGCAAACACACTCCCATCCAATTCCCGAATAGTCGAGTGTCCATTGCTTCCAATGTTAGTAGTATCTTTCAGGAGCTGATAGAGTTCTCGAGTGTCGCCAACAGCTGATGCACGCTTCATATTGAATGCTACTTCTTTCCAATATGTGTTCCTATCTTCATGAGCTGAGCGTGTGGCAGCGTAAGCTTCTACAGGCAGCATCTCTTCGAAGACACGCAGCTTTGGCTTGATCTGAGAGACAAATTGTTCTACTGGAGATCTAATCTTTCTGCTTGCGCTTGCTGTGTCCAAGCTGATGTTCCGCCACCTTCTTCTTTTTTTTTTTTTTTTTTTTTTTTTTACTTCACCCCAAATAAGGCAAGTTGTCACTGTAGGCATAAGTAGCTAAAAATTAGAGTGAAAGTAAGGGGTCATCCTAAATTGGGAGCTGTGCAGCGAGATTCTTATTTACATTAGTTTTAAATTTCGGGGAAACAAGGAGCAGGGAGGGAGTTCCAAAGACCGGCAGCTTGATGAAAGAAGCTATTGGTGTAGAAGGTTCTCCAGCATCTGCAGACCGCCACAGTGAATGGATGGGATTTAGCTGAGTGTCGAGTTGGTCAAGTGTATTTACGTCGAGGGGGAACCAGAGCAGCAAGTTCATCAGAGCACATTCCATTGTAGTACTTGTAAAACAACCACAAGGATGCAACATTGTAACGATGGGACAGGGGTTGGAGCTTGGTGGATAGTGAGGAATCTATTAGATTAGATACTCTTTTTTTTTATCTGTCTAAGAGGAAGAGACTGGTGGATGGTGCACCAGCCTAGGTGTGACAACAATACACCATGCATGGGCGGATGGTGACTTTTGTCGGGTGTGAGAAGTTGTCAAGCACGGTAGAGGGAGTCCACTTTCTTTGCAGCAGCCTTGGCAATGCCTTCTATGTATTTGTTCCAATTCATATTACCTGTGAATGTTAGGCCAAGGAGTTTGAACGTTGGACTCTCAGTGTTATTTGCCATGACAATCGGTGGTTGAAGAGGTGTCTTGTAGTTGTTGAAGGAAAGCTTTGTCTTAGCAGCATTAAAAGTTACCGTCCATTTATGACCCTCCACTACAGACTGGAGGTCACTTTCTAAGGATTCAACTATTGCCTTGGATATGTGCACATATTTTTACCCACATGACGAGAGTAGTGTTGTCAGCAAATATACCCATCTCAGACACAATGTCATCAGGGAGGTCATTTATGAAAATCAGGAACAATAAAGGTCCAAGGATGATCCCTGCGGTACACTTGCATTTATGTCATGTTGTTTGAATGAACAGCCATAGAGGACAACCTGAATCTTTCTTTTGAATAGGAAGGATCTAATTATATTAAATATTTGTTCAGTAATATCATATGAATTAATTTTTATGAGAAGACCTTTATGCCAGATTGTGTCTTGTAATAATTGCTTCATATGGGACTATTCTGACCTGACGTCATCACTGGGAATGCCAGCAAGCAGCTCAAAACGATTGTGTAGTTTGATGCTAACGCTTAAGTCGGCCAATATCAAACTTCTTCCGTGGGGGGAGGGGGAAATATTGCACAGACGCAATTTAGCTTGGAGAAGTGTGTGGTCAGTGTTGGACCTACCCTGACGAAATCTGCACCAGTTTAGGGTCATAGAATGCAAAAAAAAATTTTTTAATTTTAGATATTATCCAACCAGGACAACGCCGATCAAAAAAATACCAATTTTGTAGCTGTTTGTTTTGTAGTTTTTTACTTTTAGCTATGTATACACATGCAAACAACTGCCCTTTATATAGGAGATTCTAAGAAATCTAATGTTTTTACATTGTCATTCTTAATTTTATTGAATGTAAATATTGACAAAATATGTAAACTAGTTAGCTTAATTATTATTGCATTATATAATTAATAATTCTGTGAGAAACAAAAATAATTTGGGAAGTGAATTCCTTTTAAAAAGATTAGTTTTTTTTATGTTGTGTGAATTGCTTACATTTAAATTTGTTTAGCACTTTGATTATTTGGATTGTATTTTTAGAAAATATATTGTAAGCTTTTTATAAGTGCTGAGAGATTCATTAAACGCAGGGATTGAAACAGTTATTTGAGTGCATGACTTGGGGAATGGGCGTGTATATGATGATCAAGTAGGTGTTGCCTTTTCTTGCTACTATAAACATACATGTGTGTGTGTTCACTGCACAGGCCGTGATCGTTCCGCTCGTTTTACCGGTGCAAAGTTGTTGTTCGATTCAGTCAGTGCTGCAACAAAGGAATTCCCTCTCCAAATAAAACTATAACTCCAGTTTGAAAGCAATTAACAAGGTTTATTTTTTCCTTGAAGGTTACGACAGTGCTCGTTTTCTTAAGCTGAATAGCAGACTTGCAAAATTAGATTTTTGCCCGACTAAATCAAAACATAAGTCAACTCAACACCAACAGACCATCAGTTCCCTGAGGGCCACCGAAAACTGACTCTCAGGCATCAAACTCTGACTGCCTCATGCCCAGAGAGCCGGCACTAATCCCTGCCCATAGGCTGGAATATATGTACTTTCAACCAGAAATCTTGGAGTCTGGTTTTTCTTAGTCATCCCCATTTGATCACCCAGAGAGACTGACTCTTGAGATAATGATCAGCCTTATCCATGCACATAAAAGGTCCAATCCCCAGGGAGTCCTCGTCATTATTCATGGCAAAAACTGAAACGGTCCCTAACCACAGCAGGGAACCCATTATCTGAAAAACCTTATTTTCTCAAGTAGACAAACTTCCAGATCAGACATATTTCCAATCTTCTGTGTGGTCTCTTCTCTCTTTGTTAAATATTAATCACTTGCAGCAAGTGTGTTATTTGCATGCATCGCAAACATGCAACACCAAACATGCAACACCAAACATGCAACCACCTAGTGCATGTTTATGCTATTTCTGTGTGCTGAATAATGAGAAAAATGTAGGATCATATTTATGGAATGAATTAATCTGGAGCCCTGGATAAGATAATAAACAAAAGTGTGTGTAACATATATGGCTAAAATAATTTCTTTTGCTGAAATATCTAATTCATTTGCGAAAACTTTGACAATTTCAATATAATGGAAAGTTTCAAATTTTAAAATATGAAGTACATACAAAAAAGTATATAACAAGAAAAACTCCCAAAACAAACAAGAATATAATATTTCTATAATCTACTTATATTTTGATTAAAACGAACACAAAAACAAAAACAATAATGAAATTTTAACCCATATTTTTTTCATCTTATTATAATACTTTGCCAGAAGTCCAACACTGCATCAAATGAGAACTACTCTACAAAAATACATAAAATTTTTTGTAGATATATCTATGCTACCGAAGAGTGTTTTAGACTCATCAGTTTTTTGAAAAATGGCTATGTAAATATGTCTTTAAAAGGGTAGTTATAATCAGATGGAGCGTCTCATTTTTTTTCCAGGTACTTCTTCGATTCATACAAGTATTTTAGACTTATTATATTGGATGTTGAAAACTGAGGTCTTTAATACTCTTATTAAAAACTAAACCCTACTTATACATAAAAAGAGGACAATATTTTTTTCTATTTAAAAAAATTATTTCTTATTCAAGTTGTAAAGAAATCTTGAGTTAATGTTCTTTAGACATAACCATTTTTACTTTGTTTTTGTTATCTTGTATGGACACTTTTTCTCTAAAATCCTTAATAATTAATTTTGCTATATGCAGCAGGGGTGGTGAGAGTGGGGCATATTTAAAAAAAAAAAAAATTTAATTCCGAAATGGATTTATAAAAAAGGTCCAACTCTCAACTCCAAAATCAGTCTTAAAAAAGTCAATTCCAATTCTCAACTCCTTTAAAATTTGCCGACTCCCAACTCTGATTCATCATTTCTTTGTAGCACTATGGAGATCCCAGCAAATTATCTAGATGGCGGCTTCTCACACCAATAGTTGGAATCTTGTTGTGTAGATGACATGCAGCAGCAATTCATTCTCTTTCTTGCTTGTGCTCTTTTTCTTTTTTTCTTTTTCTTCCTTCTGTTTTTTTTCGGCTTTTTCCTTTTCAGCTTTTTCCTTATTTTTCCTTTATGTTCCCTTTCTTTTTCCCCTTTTGTTCTTTCTTTTTCCCCTTTTGTTGTTCTTTCTTTTTCCCTTTTCCCCTTTTGTTTCTTTTTCCCTTTTCCCCTTTTGTTCTTTTTCCCTTTTCCTCTTTTGTTTTTTCTTTTTCCCTTTTCCCCTTTTGTTTCTTTCTCTTTTCCCCTTTTGTTTCTTTTTTCCCTTTTCCCTTTTTGTTCTTTCTTGTTTCCCTTTTCCCCTTTTGTTCTTTCTTGTTTCCCTTTTCCCCTTTTTTGTTTCCCTTTTCCCCTTTTGTTCTTTCTTTTTCCCTTTTCCCCTTTTGTTTCTTTCTTTTTTTCATTTTCTTTTCCTTTTTTTCCCTTTTTTTCCCTTTTTTTTCCATCTTTTTTTCCATCTTTCTTCCTTTTTCCGCTTTTCCTTTTTTCCCCCTTTTATTTCCTTTTTTTTTTTATTAATAACGGTAACTATAAAAGTTTTCTTTTTTTTTTTAAATGCCAGCAAAAAATAAAGCTTTCAAGCATTTGATTGTTTTTAAGTGTACAGTATCCATCATCATCCATTGGGAATGGGAGCACTGTCACAAAATGGCTCTCTTTTCTTGACCCAGAAAGTGGAAGAGCTGATCAGCTTATTCACCACCTATCATTGGTGACTTCCTCTCTGTGCCATAATATCCTGCCAAATACTCCTAGTCTCTAACTTCTCAATGGAATTTTCCATTCTCTTACTAATTCTATCCTTCTGGAAAATACCGTTCTTAACATTATGTTCATGCCTGCATCTAAATATTGCTATTCCTGAGGTGGGTAGTTAATTGAAACAAAAATTCTGACTACCGAATCAGTTAAAAAAAAAAAAAAAATCACTCCAGTCCAACTCTCAAGCAATTATTAAAACTGGTGATGACCTGGTAGGAAGTTGATAATAAAAAAAATGGCAGATAAGTTTTATATAGAATCTGCCTTCATAAATTGAATAGCTCCATGAATAATTGATATGAAAAAAAAAAACCCTCCGCAGGCCTGATATCCTTGTAGGGCGTTCCAGATGTTTCCAATGGAAACGCCATTCAAATAGTTTCACGTGAAGACCATTTGGAATGGAGACTTTTCTTCTTCATAAGCAATTTTCAATATTCATGCTGGAAATAAGAAGGAATTCCAAATAAATGTCTGCTATTTAATCAACAGCTTTCTTAATAAATCTTCACCTTCCAACGTTATACAAAATGTAGACATCAGAGGTGAGAAGTAACAATTAAAAGTCTGAAGTTGGCAATTCTTGCAGGAGTCATAGTTTGTTTTTTCTTAAACCGACTCCAGAGTCAGGTTCTTTTCAGACGACTCCCTCCAACTCAATTGGGAGTCTGTGATTTTTATAGGAGTCGGGTTTTTTAAAACTGACTCTAAAGTTGGGAGACAGATTTTTTTTCATCTGACACCCCAACTCTGGTAGATATTATAGTTACATGTTCATATGTATAGTAGTGGGACCCGTGGAAATTCCACAGTTTTTATCCTTGTTGAAGTTTGTGACATGTTTCCATTCTATGAACATCTGGCGCAAACGCAAACTCCACAATCTTATTGTAACAATTTTGTTCAAGCTAAAACCTATTTATCTAAGTACTTTGGTTAATGTAGTTTCAGAATATGTCTGGTTATGGGGAGTCTATCTCTAAAACCCTTGTAGGAGTTTGACATATTTTCATTCTATGGACGTTCGACATGAACACGAAGGCCAAGAAAATGTATTTTAGTTTGAATTAAAAAATTATTTATTTTTATTCAGCGATCAGACGATCCCATCTTTTTTTAAAAGGGGATGGAGGGTGATAACACATGTATGAACATGAAATTGCCTTAGCATATTATTATATAGATAAATATATACTTCTCTTTTGAGCATATGGGTTATGTGCATACTCTGGAGAGCTTCGCCGCATGCTTGAGAACAAAATTCCGCTGCTTATGGTCTTGGGACTAGGGGTCGATTATTTCACTGTCATAATATGTGTAGTTTAGCAGATTATACTGAAGTACTTGCTAAAGTCGTCTTCAGGGCTGGATAAGTATATGACTCGCCAAACCTGTACACTTTACGCTTCACTGCTCACTGCATATCTGATCATTGTCTATGCAGGGTTGCTAGAATTAAAAAATATCCGACTCCTTATTTTAAGTCTTCCAATATTTAGACTTTCTGTTGATTCTTTGGAGATTACTCCTCGCATTCTTACCAGTTTGACTTCGCAATCCTGATTATATATTATATATCCAGAAGTTCCTCACCAAATTCCATATTAAATAACATTTATGCAACCTTAAAATATCTCTATATAGAGATAAATTAAAAAGATAATTTTTAAAAAATGATGCTTCAATATTCTTCATTGCTGGCTTCCCAGTGGTATGCCTTTTCAACAGCATTCTTTTTCTTTTTTATAAAACATTAAAAAACTGATGGTAACTATCAAATTTGTTCAAAAGTGTTGAGCTGCTAACTTGTATAGGGTGTGTGTGTTTTTTTTGTTTTGTTTTGTTTTCATACTAATGGTTCTACAACTTACCAAAGCCGAAAGCCACTCGAGGACAAGGGTTAATGAGATTGTTAGTTGGATGATGAAACAATACTATGAAAGGATTGAGGACTATAGATGAAATAACCAAAGTTTGATTATTTCAGAGGACAACTCAACAGGTATTTGTTGACATTGAACTTTAAGCACACAGTGGAAGAAAGGAAAGTTCTTTGCAGTGTTGGTCGAAAGGCAAGTTCGTGCTGTGAAGGTTTTACTGGGAGGGAGGGGACCAGAGATTGGAAACAAACTTTGCTCGTGGAAGTTCAGTTTAGTTTTAGGTACACAGGAAGAAAAAAATAATTATTGACAGTGATTGTAGCTAGATAAGTTTTTGTTGCGAATGTTTTACGGGGGGGGGGGGGCATGGTTGGACCTCAGTCGAGCACCTGTCATGAAAGTGACAATAGAGTAGAGAAAGACTAGCAACGTCACTTCTGTGAGAAAGGGGATGTAGAGAAGAGAAGAAATCATCTCTCACTAGATTGCGAAGTCGATTTTGTACTCTGTCAAGGCCGGAAAGAATGCTCTGAGCAGCACCTCTCCAGATGTCATAGTACAAGTATACATGTCATCAATAATTCCATGTTCTCAGATTATGTGAAACCCCATTTTTTTCCCCCCAAAAAAGACAAATCATTTTTATAATTCTGTAAAACTTGTTAGCACAACTAAAAAAGAACGTTTATTTTTCCTCATCTGTGCTTATCGTTTGACAGATTTTATCTTTAAAATGTGTAACAAATGTATTTTTTAAAAAAATATTCTTATTTTTTTTAACCTAAATGACGAGAATATTTTTTCAAAAACAAAACTGGCTTATTTACATTGTTTTTATTTGTGTACTTTGGTGGATACTTATGCAGTTTACGGACCGGACTGAAATAATGTTATTATTTAGAAAGCCATTCTTAACATGGGGAGGAGGGGGGGGGGGGGGCTTTATTGACTATTCTATACTTTCACCTAACAGTTTAATAAACAAAAGATACCATAAAAATTGAATTTAACTTGTAAATCCTATCTAAAAAAAAATAGCCGGTCCGTAAACTGCATATGCACCCTTTGGTGATACCATTGGAGCACAGGGAGGAGTTGGTACTAGTGTGATTGCAAAAATTAGGAGTGGATGGAATACGTGGAAAACTTCTGCTATTACTAACCAACAGAACGTTACCACTGTCAACCACGGGAAGAGTCTATCAGGCATGTGTATAAGTGGGATGATGTGTGGAAGTGAAACCTGGTTAGTGAAGGTTGAGGATATGCGTTACATGGAGAGAAATAATATAATTGATGTGTAACAGGAGACTTAAAGACAGGCTTAGATCTGATGACCTCAGAGGAAGTTTAAATCTGGACAATATGTGTCCAGAACAGGAGACTTCGTCGGTATGGTCACATTGAAAGAATGGATGGGAGTAGATATAGAAGAGTTGAGGTAGCAGGGAGGGGGGGGGGGGGGCATGGAAAACATGAGAGGAATTAATGAGAATGGACTTTAGAGAAAGGGATAAATAAAGACCTGGTAAAAGATAGGTTAGTTTTGAAGTCATTTTCTGAAAGCGGTCCAATACATGTCAGCATGTAAAATGGACATTAAACCAAATATGATGATGATTGTTGTCTTCATCTTATTCTTAGTCATTATTATGTTCAGTGTTTTGGTTGTTGCACTATCCGACCTTCAGGTTCCTTTTGTTGCAGGCAATGAGAACTGGGAATTGAGAACTAAAGACTAGGGTAGAAATTCCCAGAAAGTTACTGACTATGACTTGAAGAGAGTACAATGACTAAAACCTTGTAAAACTGTATTATTTGGATGATTCAGACTACTATTCTCATCTTGGATGTTATTTTCACAGCGTTTCGGCCAATGTTACCTCAAATGTTCTTCAGGTGCATCTTTTCGAACTTGGCACTCTTTATGCTGAACTCTGAACCTATATTTATTTAATCCATGCATTGAGGGTGGGGGATTGTTTTCATTCCAGTAGTCACGACTGGGTAGAAGTGTTAATTTTATCTTATTCTTAGTTATTATTGCCTGTAGTAAGGATTGAACCTTCAGAAGACTCACTTAGAACTGATTGTTAATGAACTCCTTTAACCATTGTGCCATTGGTACATGTTTAACAGAACAAGAACAATCTACTCCCGTGAATTGAATAAAGGATTCAGTTAGAAATTCCGTATAGGTTCCTGATTTTCAAAAGATGAACCTGAAGAAGGTCAGAGATTGCATCAACTGAAATGTTATGAAAATAACAACCGAGATGAGAATAGTAGTCTGAATAATTCAAATAATACAAATTATCAATCCTCATCTAAAAAATTCCATAACTTTGTAAAGCTGATAACCAAGATGAGGACAGTAGCCCAACAAATGTAAACAATTCAAATAATAATAATACCTCATCTGAGAAATATTGATAAATAATATTAGTTTACTTTGATAGATTTTGTTTTTAATTAGACTAAAATAAATCACATGTATATTAAAGAAAAATTTGTTTTTGTTATAACAGATTATGAATTGCACGTCATGTTTAGTATACAAGTTGATCTTCATTGTTGATATGTTTAAAATCATCTGACGAAAATTATCTACAAGTATAAGTTAATTTAAAATAGATTGTTCTATAACTAAGCTTTAGACATTAGTCATAAGAAAAACGAAACGTTTAAGGAAATGTTCCTTGTTTTCATGTAGACCATTCATAAACGAGCAAACAAAAGTGAATAGGTTATTAGTCAGAAACAACTGCGAACATTTGACACGCTATTTCTGTGTTGTCAGCAGTCAACGGCAAAAATGACTAACACCGCTTTCAGATGAGGAGGAATATTGACCACTAATGTGTTACTATCCTAAATATTATTTCAATGAATAATACATGAAGATATTAAATACTAGCTGTCTCTACCCGGCATTGCCCGAGTCTTTTTATTTTCTTTAATAATTTACTTGGTTAAAATAACGTTTTCTTAGCTTGTAATTAAAAAAAAAAACGTTACTTGGGTTAAGATTTTGTGTCCACTTTACAAAAATAAAAAGTCGATTGTTTATTTTTTGCCTTTCTACTCTGTCATAGTAAAAAGTAAACTGTGATTTTAAAAATAAGAATAAATGTAAAAGATTTTGTGTCCTTAAACGAGAATTGAACTCTAAATCAAGTCTTAGCAGGCTGGCATCTTATCACCAGATTATAAAGCATGCTATGGAAACGTTATCCTGTAAGTAAGGCAAATAATGTTCAATTGAGCAAAATTCCTTATAAAAAAGGAAGGAGAGTATTAGTGGTGAAATTCCAAAAATTTATTGTAGTTAGATTTCTTCCCGATTTTTTCACTGTATCATTGGTGGCAGAAAGAGGACTTCAAACTGGGAGGGTTAGCTCTTTCAACTCCTATAATATGAGTAATTAAAACAAAAATATGAAATTGATTGAAAATGAAATTTTTTCTTTTAAGAACACAACCACTATTTGCCAAAACAGACTGACTGAACAGTTTGAAGTATTTACTTTTTTCTAACAAACTTATTAAAGAAATAGAAAAACTATTTTATATATCAGATTATTGAAAGGCCATTTGTGCCGAAATGGCTAATATTTTGGACATTTACATGTTTCTTAGCAGTAATATGCTTTTGGAGTTAAGAATGATTTGACAAATACAAAAGGTCATTTAGGTATAATTGACAGGGTTTCACCCCAATTTCACTGATACAAGGTAATAGTGAATTGGTTAATTTAATAATGTGACACAAAAATATTTGAAGTTAAGGGATATCCATTTTAAAAGTTAACAACTAATGTAAGATCTTGTGAGATAGAAGTGCTTATATTCATGTAAAGGATAAAACAAATCAGAGATAAGGAAATGGATCCAGATTTAAGTTAATAACTTATGTTATAAGATTAACTGGTTTTCATGTATTAACGTGTTCCAGTTACCTGTCTGAGAGAAAGGCATTTGAAAAACAATAGCTTCAATCATGGCCTACGTAAAAGAAGCAAACATTATACTCTCTCTCAGGAAAGAGGGTGTTACATTATTTTCAGATAAATGTTGTGCTTATTTTCTTATTTTATTTTTTTTATGGTTATGGATTTTATATAGATAGTAGAAAAAAATATGACTCGTTGGATCACCCATTTAGGTTGAGTTAGATTGTTTGAATCTGACGGAAAAGGAGAGTTTACAAAGCCAGTTATATATAAAAAGGCAAAATCCAAAATTAACTCATTCTGCTTACTCTTTCCAGCTACAGATCAAATAATATTATTACTTGTAGTGATATTCCCTTTTGTTTATAATGGATGATTCCAGTCTTTTTATTGTTTCCTTTTTTATTACCTTCGACTGTTAATAAATAGAGAGTAACAGAAGTGAGAGTGGTAGATACTGTATAAAATAAGAGTGAGGAGGTCAAACAACATACACCGAGAGAGGATGAGAGTGATAGAAACTTAGTAAAAGATTGGTCAATTGCGGCTAATTAGAACAATTAAAATGGAAGTTTTTTCAAACCTAACTCAATCCAAAAACTGAGGAATATTTTAGCATGTATTTTGTTTTATTAAAATATATAGGAAAAAACGCCTTGGGGAAACAATCGTTTAATTTTGATGGGCTTTTGTATAATAATAGATTTTACTCGCTATCATGTCTCTGGATCAGTGCTTTCTCAACTTTTTCTTGTCGCCAATCCCATGCCACATGCTTAAAGACCCTCTTTTCAACACAAATGCGAAGACATCTTTGTTTATGAATTTGATGTATACTACAAATTCAAAACAACAACTTACTTAATACTATAAACGCACATATGCATAAAAACAACCATGACCAAGTAAACCAATTTATTCAATCAATATATGAAAGAGTTTAACTATATTGTCTTCATTTTCTTCACTATTCAGTATAGATGCCAATCATTATGGTTGATGTAAATTACAGGACTGAATATAACTTGCAATGCATATGAATCTAAAGCTTTGCTGTTTGATCTGGTTGGCTTGTTCAAATCATATCAACAGTACCCCTGCCCCCCCCCCCCCCAAAAAAAACTTTTCATATTTTTTGATTTGAAATCATAAAATAGTAGAACTACTCTTGTGTACATATTACTTTGCCAGCTCCCTACCACTTCACAAAGTTTGCTACTTGAAATCAAAATTTAAAATAAACATTTAATTCATAAGTTTCTTGTAAACATGACAAAATCTTTTGCATTTATTCATATAAACAGATAAATATGAACATTTTGGTAATTTTGATAAAATTCATTTATCTTTTAAATAAGACTGTAATGAAAAGAAAGAAGAAATCAATTCGCCTGAGCGATGGTGTGTCCCCCCCCCACACACACACACAGTGAGAGACAGGGAGAAGTCACCCACTCTATAAACTGTCATGCATCAACAGTATATTTTTCTTTCTAGCTAGCTAAAATATTAATTTCATTTCAGTTTTTGTGATTTATCCCTTTTTTTTTTTAAAATTACTTTAATTACTGTTAATATTTTTTTTTAAAAAGACAAAAAAAAAACTATTGCATATATATACATAGGAAAAATAGAACAATAAAACTACAAATGAATAACACCAAACATTAATTTATTATAGACTGTTTAACAAGTAGTTATGCAAATTAGGGCACTCTAGAAAAATATTAGCCTCTGAATCAGCGTGCCACTATTCCGAATTCACAACAGCAAGCCGCAATTAATAGGCTGTCTCTCCGGTCATAATTTAAAAAAAGTCAAAATCTTTTTCATAAAACTTTATAATTAAACTTGCTTATTAATTTTTTTTAATGATTTCTTTTAATATCTGCTGTCCGACAGCACTATGATTGGTAGAAAAATTCATATTTCAATGTTTCAAAAAAAAAACAACACTTATTTGATTACTTATTCTTCTAAAAAAAATTATTTAAAATAAAAATACAAAACTGTTTCCTTTCAGCAAGTTTTAATTATAAAGTTTTACATGAAAACAATTTTGACTTTAAAAAAATTATGACTGGAGCTGCTTGCTGTTGTGAATTCGGAATAGCGGCACGCTGACTCAGTCTGTTTTTCTGGAGTGCCCAAATTAGGCATTCAAATACCTGTCTTTGGTTCTTTCCTCTGTACTATATAGCATTATTTTAAAATATTATGTTGTATTGATTTAAATAACAGTAAGTCGTTTTGATGGTAATGTAACATTTATTCATTTAGATATAAATGTCAATGTGTGTGTGTGTTCCCGATAGAAAGAAAGGTTAGAGAATCTACCTGAAAACTAAAAGTGTATTTATAAATGAAATTTTCCAAGGAAGACAATATAAGTAGTCTCAAATCTCTAAGTGCCCCTCAATATGCATAATCTTGTGCCCCAGCTATGGTGGCAGATCCCCCTTAAAACTTCAAATATGTATATCTGATTTTAATGAAATTTAAACCATATCTATAAGATACTAATTTAGTTTTCCAAAATTTCAGTTTTTTGGGTGTTTTTTTTTTTTACTATATTAGGAGGCGAAATGGGGAGATAAAAAAGAAGAAGAAATGTAATATAGTGTTATGAGCATAGTGAAAAAGTACATAGTGTTCCTTATTAAATACTGATCAATGTTTTGTTTTCCTGCTAGTTCCGATTTTGTCATAGATTTTAGTGTCAAAAAAAAAAAAAAGAAAGAATTATGACCTTGTTTGTTCTGATCTTCACCACAATGTTAAATACATAAGGTTATGAGTGGCAAGGTTTTACCCTGGCTTCAACTGTTCCCATATACGAAGATAAGCATCTGATTGGTCGAGTTTAATCATGTGACAATGGATAATAAGAATTTGAAGTTAAAACAGTTGCAAATCAGAAACATTATGTAAAGTTTGGATAGATAGGAGCTTTAGACCCATTGTGTCGCCTTTGACAATAGCCAAAAGCCACTAATAGATAAGGAAATAGATCCATAGTTATTAAAATATGTAATTTAAAGTTTGAATTGTTTTCCTCCTATGAGTTCCAGCTATCTTTCCAAGAAAAAAAAAAGAAGAATCCAGACAACGTCACCTTGGGCCCGAAAGGAAAATAGTCATGCCGTCTCCTCCTTCCCTCGAAGAGCTATATAACACAATTATCAGTTATGTTTAGCTTTTCATTTTTAAAATAAGCTCCTTGCAACCTTAAAAGTTCCTCTCTGGATTTTGAATAGTAAAAATAAAAATGCCTACAGCTTATCTCTTAAAACAAAATTCACTGTTTGACATTTTGTATCGCTGGCTATGCAGCTATTTGCAACTAGAATATTTTATCTTGAAACTTGGATAGAAAATAATGGAATACAAAAACAAGGGAAAAAAAGGAGATTCTAGTAATGGCTGACAGCAACTATGTTTAGAAACCCTTCTACTGAAAGTAAGTTAATTATCTACTAACACTTATCAGAAGAGGTGTGAAGTGTGATATTTATTAAAGTATTCTTAACTTTGCTACTTAAGACATTAAATATATTTTCTCTTTGTTTTAGTGAGTGATTGTATAGAGTTCTGCTTGCAATAACAATTAAAAAAAAAAAATAATTGTGAATATGTTAAAGTGATTTATCTATCTTTTTATAGAATTGTCTATCTACTTATTAGGTATCTCAAACCTAATTTTCATTATATTTAAAAACTTTTAATGTGGACACATAGATCTTTGCAAAACATAAACAATGATACCAAATTTATGCTGGTAGCTCCATAAGCCACCAAATTATGAATGTTCAAAATATGTTGGAAATTAGAAAATTTTCATCTTGTGCTATTGATCCAAAAGTCAATCTCGAACCAAAATTTTATTTTTATTATATCTAAAAACATTTTATGTGGGCATGTAGATCTTTGCAAAACATAAACAATGATACCAAATTTATTTTGGTGAATCAATTAGTCACCAAATTATGACTGTTCAAAGTTTGCTAGAAATTAGAAAATTTGCCGTCTTGTGGCAATCCAATTTTCTGTCTATTACTAAAAATGAAGTTTTGAACAAGTAAAAAAATTTAAGAAATATAATAATATCATATTATTGTAAATGAAAATTAATCTTAATAGAAGCAATAATTATTATATCAAACCAGCCTAAACATTGGGCGAAATCCCATTACCCCTAGAATAATAAAAAAAAAAAAACATGCAAATATGACATGGAACGCAATTTTGACTTATATAAGATTCATTTCAACAGCTAACACGTTGAATCTTTATCTAATTCATAACACATTAGAGATCAAGCTACAATTTCTTATTAAATCAATAAATAAAATTTAAAAAAACAGATGGAAATACAATTTGCAAACAGCATGGCGCTTATATGAGATGCAACTTTTGTCGACACTTTTGCACCCTCGTCAGTAGCAGAATCGGCAACAACCCTCGACATGCAGCAGCGTCAGCAGAAGCCCACAAGAAATCAGAATATGTCTGTCTTTTTGATAGATTTGTGTTTCAACTAATTACCATGGAGACGAGTGGAGCGATAGGTTCTGCCATGCACGACTTCCTCAACAGTCTTGGTGTGTTAATGATGCACCACACTAGAGACCTTTATAAATTAACTTAGCTTTATGAGTGCATCTTCATTGCCAATTTTCATGGAAACGCCTTGAGCCTGCTCTCGGTCTGCCAAGTCAGTAGGACACCCAATGAAACTTTCTGATATTTGCATATTGGTTTTAAAAAAGGATATCTTATTAACTATAAAACTAATTACTAGTTCTATATTAATAAAATTATTTTTAAGCACAATTTGATAATAGGGCAACAATTTCAGTCACTAAAGTTTTCAACTTGGATTTAAAAAAAAAAAACAACTTGAATTATATTAAGTGCATTATATTGGCAAGTTGCTCTTTTTCTTTAAGATGGGTGTGTAATGTGAGTCTTAAAGACAGGCTTCGATTTGATGATTTCAGAGGAAGATTAAATATACAGGGAGATGTGTGCAGAACAGGAAACTTCGATGATATAGCCATGTTGAAAGAATGGATGAGGTTTGGGGTTAGTAGATGTAGAATAGTTGAGGTAGCAGGTTTAGTTCATAGGGTAAGGCCACAGAAAACATGGAAAGAAGTGATAAGAATGGACTTGAAAGAAAGGGGGGGGATAAATAAAGACCTGACCAGAAATAGGTTAGTTTAAAAGTCAATTTCTAAAAGCCATCTATGCATGCCAACATGTAAAACAGACATTAAACTGAATATGATGATGATGATGATGCGACCAACCAATGCAAAGTTTCTTAGAGATTCTTAGACGCATCCAAAAAAGTTGACATCAGTGTTACAGGTGAATTTTAATGAAAGAATATTCTGTAACAAAAAAGAAGCGAGAAAAGCAACATATGTGATGATTTAGTTAGTAAGTTCATTATTTTACTCACATTTTTTTGTGTTGAACAAATTCAAAACACTTTTTTACGGTTTCATAGCGAATAGTACTTCAATAATGTTTCATTAATTACCATTGATTGTATCAAGAATATTTTTTGACAATGTACCTTAATTACATTGTCAGACAACAAAAGGAAATCCTACTTTTTTTTTTATTCTCTATTTTGTTTAGGTGAACAAATTGAACAGTGTCAAGATTGTATTTTTGAGCTTTGTTCATGATTGTAATTCAATTTGTCAGATAATATGGGATCAAAAAAACAAAAAACAACTGAGTAACCAATTCCATCTTGAATAGATCACTTGGCAAGACGTTTTCAATTCCATGGCAAACCCTCTTTGAGCTTCTATTGAGCTTAAAACAATAATGACATTATTGTACATTTTTGTGCAACAGAATTTCAACATTTATTCTTTGAAAACGGTCACTAAAAATGCTTTAGTAACCATGCTTACTACTTCTTTGCGTGTCTTTGAAGTTTTCCTACTTTTTTACACAGTCCTTTGCATTATTATTGTACTTTGCAAGATCTTTCCAGCTGCACTGATTGGACAGTAGAGGGCGGACAAGGCAGTGCTGCATTGTATGGTCCCCCTTGTAGGTGTTTGGGTCGGTTTTGTAGCCCTATCTGGCCATAGGAACTCGTTTTCAGACGGTTGAGTGTCTTCCACTGAATCCAGGGTGCTTCTGAGCCAGGAGAGAGGGCTTCAGAAGAGGGAATCCCCATATCAGTAGGATATGGGGAGGGGCATTCTCTAGCCCTCTGGTTCACAGTTGCAGTCTGGTCTCTTTCTGAGATGTTTTTAGGAGCTTGACATGGCTGAGGAAGCTTCTCCTTGACCTCACTTGATTTACTTTGTTACTTGTCTGCTAGTTAGTTTTTTTGTTTTGTTTTTTGTATTTAATGTA
>OY744524.1:62133417-62510917 GCA_963556195.1 Sepiola atlantica
TTCAGACTCAACATAATCTTGTATAATTCAACTACAGTTTAAAACTCATTAAAATCAAAGGCAACAAAATTTTAGTACAGTTTTATGTTCCCTTGGAGACCCGTTTATAAATAATTGTAAATAGTTTTATGCATACCATTAGATTTTTTGTGGAAAATTACTACCACTACCTTAAACATGATTTGGTGTAACCATATTCATTTCTATAAGTAACAAATACACAAACAACATTCTCATATAAATTTATTATCGGATTTTCCATGTTGGACCTAAATAGCAATGCATCTTATTTGACTATTTGATTCTGACCATCCAACCAATTATGTAATTTATCAGTCTGTTTGCTATTGAAAATTGACATTCCAATCAATTTCATTGATTACATACTATATCCAGCATTGCATTTCCTTCAGTAACATGAAGATCAAGACATACACCATTAACTTTTGTTCATTGCAAATAGCTACCCAAATTTTGATCACTAGGTAGGCACTTTGTCCACCTAAATATCTTTATTTAACATACAAATGTTGGCCCAACAGGTCACAAGTTATCGAGTACATTATAAAATATCCTCTTTTAGGAGTTGAGATAAATATTAATAAGTATAATGACTTCTGTTTAAATGTCATGCTTATTTTGTTTATTGTAGTTTGGGATACAGGCACACATAAGCTACATTAAAATATGTTAATTAAAATTTTTTTAAAAATATTTCTAGACAGCGATCCACCACATTTACTCAAAAAAAATGATACTAAAATCTAAATTCTTTGTAGTGTTTAAATGTTAAGAAAAACCTTGTATGATTTTATTACCTATATTAAAACACTATTCTCTGAATGATATTAAAACTCAACACCTGAAAACATCTTTTCTTTTTTAAATAGTTTTCACTGTAAAAAAAATATTCTATTAATCAGATTTCTGGATTTGTAAGAAACAGTTTTACTCAGGATTGCGATTCTGACCTCTAGAATTCCAAAATATCCGACTCCTTATTTAAAAATTTTCCAATATTAAGACTGTTGATTCTTCGGAGATTCAAAAATTTGACTTCAACTCCTAGCATTCTAAGGGCCTCCTATAGTTACACCAATGATTGAGCTTCCCACATTTGACCATCCAGAGTCGAAAGTACATAAGTTTCCAATTGGGTCCAACAAAAAGAAATAAGGAAAAGGTAAAGTGAATCACACCATCTTTATTTGTGTAGCAGTTAAAACCACTGACGCCAGATGTATGAGACTTAGTGTTAACTTTTAGCTAACATCTTGTGGGACTCAACAAAATGAGAAACAAAACTCCAAGCTTTTGCCTCTAGCATGTGTCCTGACCAACTGCCATAACTCTAACAATGTTTCTTTACCACCTAAGACCTTGTGCGTTATTGATACATAAGAATATTTCTGGGCAGAAAAATTATGCTAAAATCTAAATTCTTTGGTGTGTAGTTTTTAATGTTAGGAAGAACCATCTGGTTAATGTTTTAAGCTAGATTGAAACACTGTTCACTGTACTAAATGATATTGAAACTTGGAGCCTTAAAACATCTAACACTGGCGAGAAGACTTTTCAGCTGATCAGGTATGTGAATAAAAACAAAAGAATATATTTTCTCTTTTAGATATTTTGATTTAAGTTATACACTGTCGAAAGTCCTTTTTTCTTTTCAATCTATGAAGCTTAATATCTCTGTTATAGTTTATGCATAACATCTCTATATTTTGAAGTAATCTATATTTTTCAGACCTAAGGCTATTGAAAGCTAACCATTTTGTATTATCTCAAAATTACACTTGAAAAGCGAAACTCAATTCATCTTTTTATAGACAAAGTACTTAATTTTCTTTTAGTGTTTTCTATCTAGAAGTTTAATACAAATATTGCTTAATAATAGTTATCCTAACAAGCATGTATTAGCATCTACAAGCACAATCTTAATCAAACCACATACTGTGTTTTATAACAATTTGAATGAATTGTGATCTTGAGATATATATATATATATATATATATATATATATATATATGGCTTTATTATTAATCCTATGTGGTAGCAGCAGCCTAGACATTGAATCTTTGTGGTGACTGAGGTTTGAGGTTCTTGTGGTCGGCGAGTCAGCTGTATATAGCCAAACTGATTCGTCTTAGTAAAGACGAAACAAGCTTGGCTGTGAATATTAAAAATATTTATTAATAATATCTCTATTTATATAAACTACATTTGGACCCCTCAGGCCTAACAGCTATATTCCTGGTGCTACCAGCAGGCTGTCTGAAGATACCGGCTTCCTGACTTAAAATGCACCAAACATTGATGTTATTGTTTTTTTTTCTTTTCCCTTTACAAAACTCAATCATGTTCAGCAAAGTTAAAAACAACGTTTTTCATCTACAAAACAACCAAACTTAACATCATGAATCAATATTTGAAGATATAAAGAACTTGAAGCATAAATTTTTTTTACCAAAATGACCAGATTCGGCATTGAATAATCTGAAGAGGGTTGATATGCCATAAAAACTAACAACCAAACCAAACCAGCAGCTATGTTCCAAAATTCATAATGATCAGTTAATTAGTTTGACAGTGAATCCTGTACATACAAATATATACACATACCTAGCTTTATGTAAATAGAGATACATAATTTTTGTGAGTTGTTTAATGCAGCACATTTTTCCAGAAGAGTTAAAGTTCTAGAATGTTTGATAATTTATTTTATTTTTTACATTAAAAAAAAAAAGTTATGAAATATCTTTCAAAGAAATAATCAGGTATGAATGACACTAACAGCATAATGTCGGTATCTCTCTGCTAGTTTACAAATACAATTATATAAACTTTCATCACAAAAACAGAATTACAAAATTGCTAATTATTCAAAAGATGTCCAGCTGAGGTATTTTCTAATTTAAATTCTTAATAACATTTTTACTTCCACGTTTCTGATTGGTCCATCACCATTTCTTGCATGCTTCCTCTTCACTACCCCCCCCCCCCCCCCAGTGTACCTCGCCATCTTAATCTGAAATCTTAATAAGCTCCTCTTCATTTTATGTATCACCTAATTTAAGTGCATGTAACATAACATGCATACGTCTTCTGAATGACCAATGCATTTTCGTTTCAGTTCTATCTATCATTGGAAGACAAAAGATGCATCTAAAGGTTAGAGGTTACCTTGGCCAAAATGTTGTGAAAATAACAATTAAGATGAAAATCGTTGTCCTAATAATAATACAAATGATACAAAATAATTCTGATATTTTTTTATCACTTGATTTAGTGCATGTAAAGAGGAAATTATCACAAGGAAAAGGGACCATGATTACCCTCTGTGGTGTAGCGAGTGTCAGAGTTGGACGAAGAAACCTCAATTAGAACTTAGATACAGTCTTTTTTGTCACACCTGTGACTACCTAGCAATTGCAATTGATTGTGTATTCAGCAGATCACTTTTTTTGCCTGTAGAAGTAACGACCGTGTCTCGGTCGATCCCCATTTGCAACAGTTGGTAATTTGTTACAAAGCAGTTCATGTCTTAGTTGGTCCTCCTTTGATTTGCGACAATGATACTCTTTCAGTACATTTTTCGATTGTCTCAAATATGATTTGCTTTATCTTGATTTACAACAAATCAATCCTTTTGGTGCTATGTAATTCCGAAACATAATTCCTATTATATTGTAAGTGGTTTATTGTATTAAATTAATTTAATATCAATTTCTATTTTACCTATGACTATGGGAGGGGGTTCATACCTTTCTCAACTGTATTAGTACAGGGTACCTCCCTCCAAAAAAAAAAGGTGCTTGTTGACAATTACTCCACTATGAAAAAATTAAAATTAAGAAACATTTGTATGATGTACGGACCTGTGATGGAAAGAAAATATTGTACACCAAAAATCTCATAAATTGATCAAGTAGTTTTTTTTTTTATTATTACAAACGAAAATCAAATTTTAGAGAGTAACAAGCATCGACCTATCCTGTTTTAAAGAGTTTCCAGGAAAAAAGGGAGATAACTCAAACTTTTGTGATATTTGAAAAAATAGAGTGTAGAATAAGCTTTGTACAGAATTACTATTAATCGCATAAACATGATTTTTTTTTTTTTTTCTGTAATAAAAAAAAAACTACTTGATCAATTTACGAGAATTTTGATGTACAGTATTTTCTTTCCGTCGCGAATACGTACGTCATACAAATGTTTCTGATTTTTTTTATTTTTCATAGCGGAGGAATTGTCAACAAGCACAAAAAAAACCCAACAAATACTGTTGGACATTCATGCCTAAAATTTAGTGACAATCATGCAGACTGAAGTTTATTCTACTAAATATGGTTGGATTGCAGAAAGGCTTGTTAATTTTATTAACAATTCCATGGGTAGCAAGTTTTTCTTGGGGGGGGGGGTCACCATGTACATAAATGAATACAATAGATCTGATGGTATTTGAACTCTGCATTGTGACAGTATCCATTAGGCCGATTAAGCACCCATATCAAATATGGAATTAATCTTTTACTAGCAAGACGTTTTCTTCATCTACCTGTATAAAAATAAATTTGTATGGTTCAGCATGCTATGACTTTTTTGACCAGCTTGATTTTGTTGTTGGCATTGGTTTCCCCCAATTCCTTCTTTTTTTTTTTTTTAGAATGGGGTGCTTACAGGAGGAACCTGGTGAAGGTGGCCAACATCCATAAGTGAAAGTGATGTTATGGAACCGACTGGATTCAAACTTAGCACACCCAGGTCGTCCATCCACGTCGTCATTAATCATTTCACCACCACCACCTCCCATTGATCAGTATAATTTACCGCTAATCCTAATATATCTTTAAATAATACATGTATTTCAGGTTTAATAATATACAGGAAGGAACAATATTGTTTCTTTTTCTGTAAAAAAATAATTGTCATTGTCAGCTAAAATTTAAATAAATAAAAGCAATATGTCTCTTTTTTTTTTTTTCTTAATTGAAAATGGTAACACATAGATGTGTATTAACATTACATTAAAGTAAGAAAATGCAAATAGTAAGTTTTTAAAAGTTTAAAACGAAGCAACAAAATCAATTTTGGAACTATTCATTTATAACGTCAGAACATTTACCTTCACACGAATACATTTTCAATTACTATTTTGCATTGCATGTTATCTTTGGTAATCAGACGATCTCATTAAAATAAATGAGTATGAAATGTGATAACATACATACAAACACAAAATTCCTTGGCATATTATTATATAGATATCAGGTTATATACATTTCAGGAAGGATAACTACTTTAGTTCACCCCAAACAAGGCATATTGCCATTCAGACATAAGGGGCTACTGTGATTAGGGGCCAGATTTAAAGGGGCCATCCTAAGTGGGAGTTGTGCAGCAAGATATTTGTTCACATTGCATTTAAATTTCTGCGTGTAGGTACAGTCGGTGAGCAGGGAGGGAATTCCAAAGGCAAGGTGTCCGAGGAAAGAAGCTATTGAGTAGAAAGTTTTCCAGCATCTGGGGACCTCTACAGTGAAGAGGGATTTTTCTGCTAGTCGGGTTGATCGGGAGTATTTATGTTAAGGGTGGGTACAAGTGCAGTAAGTTCATCGGACCACATTCTGTGGAAATACTTATAAAACAAGCACAGGAATGCTACATTGCATCGATGGAACAGTAACTGTAGCTTGGTAGACAGTGAGGGACCTATTAAGTTAGATACTCTTTTTTGGCACCCTGTTCAAAAGGGAAAGACTAATAGTTGGAGTACCAGCCCAGATGTAGCAACAATACTCCATTCATGGGCGGATGGTGGCTTTATAGAGATATAGAATACCGACAGGTGTGAAAAGTTTTCTAGCCAGGTAGAAGGATCCCACCTTCTTTGCAGCAGACTTGGCAGTATCTCTATGTACTTATTCCAATGCATGTTGCCTGTGAATGTTAGGCTGAGGAGATTTAGTTTGCTTCTATTATTTTTATTTTTGTAACATTTTGATCGTTTTTATTTTATTTCAAAAAATCTTTCTTTTAACATATAAATAAAATTAGAAAAATTAGTTCAAGTGAAGGAGATGCATGGGACAGGTGCATCCTATTGACGGTCGTCCCCACAAAGAGATTGCACTAGATGACAATACTATGGAGGTAGTAGACTCTTTCTACTACCTGGGAAATATGCTGATTGCGGATGGTGGATGTGAACTGGGTACAGTCACAAGGGTGAAGGCAATATGGGCGAAATTTTGTGAACTGTTGCTTCTGATAGCATCGCAAGCTATCCCTCTTTAAATTCGGGGTAAGATATAGCATCTGTGTCAGGAGTGTCATGTTATATGGTGGTGAATCTTTCTTGTCCGACTGCAGGGAAATGACATCCATGATTGGATAGATCTACGATATTGAAATCTGATCAAACCAAACACATCAGATCAGAGGATTTGTTGAAAGCACTACATTTGCTCACGATATAAGTATCTTTGGGATGAATCGGTTACACTGGTATGGTCATGTGAAGTCTTAATCCTCCTGGATAAACCTTTGCAGAAGCATGAATGTCTTAAGTCGCAGAAAGGTTGGCCGGTTAGGGAAAACTTGGAAGCAAGTGATTACGCAAGACCGTACAGAGTGGAATTTGGACACAGCTGACTCGCTGAACCGTGAGAACTGGAGAGTGAGTTTGGCTAATATCAGAGATCATCTGACCAAAAGGTAAAATAATGTTAAATGAATAGAAGTAGATAGGAAAAAAAAGCTTAGGTCTATTTTTATCAAGGTTGAAAATCAGAACAGTACTGCGGTCAAATAAATTACAAAAACATCTTATCAGTAAACGTAAATAAATTATGCAGAAGCATTTTAAAGTCGCAAAGAAAGCGATAATTAATAAACTTTGTTTTATTTAAATGGAACACTGGACGTTCAAAGATCTCTATAATAATATGCTAAGCCAATTCATTTTCATACACATTTAATAAGATGAGATTGTCCGATTAGCTAAGATGTTAATTGGTGATTAATCTGATGCCACTAAGTTAAAAAAAACAAAACAATTCCAACTTAACCCATTTTAAAATGAATTGTTCCAAAATTAAATTGTGGTCCCGTCGACTAAAAAAAGTACAATTTTAAATAAATACATTTCAAAAGTGACATTCGTTTTATTGCTTTGAAGAATATTTAGCTGGTAATTATTTTTACAGTAAGAAGACAAAGAATATCTATTGTTTTAAAAAGAATTAAATTGTTACAATTTAAAATAGATAAAGAAACCTATTCCTTTTATTTATTTAAAGAATATTAAGCTGACAATGACAATTATTTTTACGAAAGAAGAAAGAGTTGTTTTTTCTTAATAGTATTGACCTTGACATACATTTATTATTTCAAAAGAATTATTATTAACAGTAAATTATACAAATTGATGTAGAAAGCACCGTGGAATTTCTATAATATCCTGCTAGTCAAAAATAATATACAAAGTCTTTTTTCTTTTCGTATGAATCCGAATGTTAAGTTTTTTAATCTGCTTCATTCTGTTGTTGGCATTGGTTCTCTTCATTCGTTTTTAGAATCATGTACTCACATGAATGACCACATAAAGGTTGCCAACATCCGTAGGGAAAGTGGTGCTATGTATCTGACAGGATTCGAACATGGCAAGCTGAGTTGCCAGTCCGCGCTGGTATCCACTTCACCACATCCACCTCTCTAAGAACGTATTTTTGAAACAAACATTTTTTATTAATTTTTTTTTCCCTTTTTTTTTCTCCAATTTTTTATATTTTCAAAAAAATGTTTATTTTTCTTTGTTTTTTCATTTTCTTATCGTCCTTTAGTTAATTCTCATTTTTTTTCACGTTTTTGACTTTTCCTCATCTTGGTTGTTGCCATTCTCACATTGTTTTCGACTTTTGTACTCTCTGACCTTCTTTGGGTGCCTTTTGTCATATCGGTAACCTTCTGGGGCATTTAAAAACTGAACCCTTTATTTAATCCACTAGGATAGATTGTTCTCCTTCCGCATTCTATAACTTCTAGATAGCGAGTATCAGTTAATGGTTTCTTCAAGTTCCTTCCCCAAATTGAAACAATTCACTCTAGAATATATCTTAACCCATATCAACTTTATAATGTTTTGAGTAGGACAATGTCGGAGGATTTGTAAAACTCGCTTGGATGACATTTTTTATTTATTTACTTTTTACTTATCCTCATATTGCATGTTCTATGTTTATATTATAATTAACTAGTTGTAGTCTTTTTACTTTCATTTTTGTTTCACTTTTTTTTTAACTGTCGTTTATTTATTATTTTACCAAATTATTTTTTTTTAAATAAGATTTTGAAAGTTAAATTAAATTATTACGGTATCATGGGATTAAATAATTAATTAATAGTAAATAAAAAAAATCAATATGTAATCATTAAAGTCACATAGTTGTGAGAAACACACAAACATACAAAATTGTCTTATAATTTTATAAATATGGAGATTAGTTATTATTTCTAATTTTGGAATTATCTGCCGTTTCTTCCTTAATTATTGGTTCCCATATCTTGTTCATTTTTATACTAGGCTGACTACCTAAGAGGTCACTGAACCCTTACACATGCACTTGTTCTTTTGAGTTTCCTGATCTTCCAGTGTTTCTCTGTTTATTGTTTTAACCTCATTTTACAGGGATTAGTGACCTCTATTTTCACTTATACATGCTTTGTTATGCCTTATTTTAAAGTCTCCCTTCAGACTACACGGCTTTTCAGTGTTCCTCCAGCTCCTTCAAACTTATCAAATGACTATTTTATAAGTAAATCTTATGGCACAAAATGACTTATAGGGTTGATGTGCCATAAAAGAAACAATCCCAATCCTTCAGTCTCATCTTGAGGAGACAACCTTTTTCACTATTCCCTGTAACAACTGTATGGGATGGAATACACACGTTGGTTATGTTCTCTTTCATAAAAGGCTTGATTCTGAATAGATGCCTTCGAAGAGTTAATTCTGTTAGATAACTTTTTTTAGTTCGCCTCTTTTGTGGGGGGGGGGGTTAATCTCTTGAGCTGAAATTTTCACGAGATAAAGTAATTTGAAATTATAATTTGCCAGTTTGCTATTGAAAAGGTTGGGAATTGAATAATATTTTTTTTTCTTTTTTTCTCATTTTCAGTCAAAGTTTTGTTTAATACTTGAGAATTGTATTAATATTTTCAAGAATTATGTGCATTTTTATTACTAAGTCATGGACATTCTTTATAATTAAAAGATCCTCATCTAAGATTAAAATGTTACAGCTCAAATTTCCATAAATCATCTTGCTTTATAAATTGAATAACCATGTTGAAGAGAGAGAAAAAGAAATCAATGGATTATTGAACTTCGTCTTGGTTATTACAGTAATATAATAATTAAAAAAAACAAAAAAAAACAATGTCTTTTTCTGAAAATCTATAGATCATTGAAATGACATAACTTTTCAACTGATTTCAAGTAAACTTTTGCTCTAATTTTCTGATATGAAGCTTTCTGAAACAACTTGTTTAATTAAAGCAAGTCAGATTAGCCTAGTTATTTTTAACAAACAAAAACTTAGAAAATCTAAATATTAATTACAAACTTGAGTTGGTATTTTGGGGATGTAGGATTAATTCTTGGGATGGGTAATGAAAGTGAAAGTAATTTGTTTTGTTTTTGTTATTTAAACAAGTAATGAATTTAACTCTTGATTGAAAAAAAATCTACCAAAAATCATAGTTATCTGATCTTAATGAAATTTTCAGAATTTATCATTAATAAATGAATGAGTTTCCTTGATTTTCCCCAGTTGTTTGAGTTGGTCCAGAATTGTTCCATGACACGCACCTACTTTTCAGCAAGTTCTCAAGAAAATTGCCCCCCCCCCCCCTTTCATATTTTTAATAAACTAACAAATATATGCGACTTTAAGGAACATAATTTTTCCTAGGCTGGGAGGATTATATAATTGTGAAAGAACTACATGTAATTAAAACAAAATAAATTGTTTTGAACTATTAAAATAATTTCTAACGCTATTGATTACACATTTTGTTTATTTGTATTTTTTAATGTTTTTATATGTGTTTATTGCTACTGAATTCAAAAATTACATTCGTTTTGGCATAACATCGATAGTTTTTTTAATTTTTTCTTAATTTAATATTTTCGCGTTTTATACACAACCTTTCTCTACAGCAGTATGTTGTAAAGATAATTACACAGCATTTAGTACTTTTTTCATATATTGAATGGTATTTAGTAAATACAATGTTAGTTAGAACAAAACAAACCATACAACTTTGCAATGTAAATGCTTTGATAACTCTTTTCTGAATATTAGAAGTGCTTTGGCGATCGAGATTTTCTAAAGTGCACACTTTCATCTTTTCTGACAAAAGACCATATATAATCTCCCATCATAGCAGTATCCCATCGTCCTTGGTACATTCTTTCCATTGTTGCAATGTCCTGATGAAATGTCTCCCCATGTTCTTCAATGATATCACCCAAGTTTTCGGGGAGGAAATCTACTTGAGAATGCAAAAAATGAACCTTTAAGGAAATACGACAACCCAGTTTCCTGAAGTTCTCTAAGCTTTGATACCAGTTGTTTGTTATTAGGATCCTTGTGATTTCCTCAGAATCCACGAACTACATCACAAAATGCGCACCAAGCTTCTTTTTCAACTTTTTCATCGCTCTTTCCAGTTTCTCCGACTTCAACATTGCATTTACTTGGGGTCCAACAAATATACCACCTTTGATCTTAGCCTCTGATAGCTTTGGAAACATGAGACGAATTTCTTGACAAACTTCTCCAAAATTTAAGGCCTTCACAAACTGTTTTTCCAATCCTAGTTTAATATGAAATGGGGGTAATAAGATTTTGTTGGAATCTACTAGCGGCTGTCTGAGAACATTTTTCATTCCTGGCTACAGTTCCACTCGTGAGGGGCTAATGGACTTTCTTGTAATGATCATCATCAGCTCTGCTGTCCCATAAGCAAAGGAAACTTGAGTACTGTGTGTATCCCCCTTGCAAGCCAAACAAGAAGGCAAGCATCTTGAAATCACCACAAACATCCCATAGCAGCATAATTTATTTTGTCAAGAAATTGTTTGACATAATCATAGTTTTCTTTCTTCTGTATGGAGTTTGCAAGAGGCAAAGATGGGTGCTTATTTTCATTGTGGAGCAATACTGCTTTGAGACTTTGTGTTGAGCTATCTATGAACAGTCGCCATTCTGCAGGATCATGCGTGTGTCCAAGAGCAGTAAACAAACCAGTAACATCATTACAATAACACAGATCATCACTAATGTCATAGTAAATTTCAAATTCTTCATGTCGTTTTCGGTACACAGATGTCGTGCAGTCTTCCCCTACTAGATTCCATTCCTTCAGCCTTGATGTAAGAAGTTCAACTCCTGACTTAATGAGACCTAAATCCCTGATTAAATCATCTATCTCACTCTGATTTGGAAAGTGAGGCTCCAAAGTCGTTTTTGGTATAAAAGCTTCCTCCATTTCTTGGCTGCTGCTACTTGCTGACCCTTCAGACGAAATATCCATTGCATCTTCCGTCTGTAAAGAAAAATAAATACATATAGCAACGTAAACAAAGACTTGAATAACATTAGTATTCCATAAATCTGTAGGAAAATGAATGCATTGTAAATACTTAATATTCAAGTTAATTAAAAGTAAAACTTTTGGAGAGTACGATGAGAAGTAAACTTACATTTTCTGGTGGTTGTGGTACTGGCATTCTGTCATCATGTGGGACAGGTGTTCTACATGATGGTATGTCTGGATACTGAAGAGCTTGTCTTTTAACTTTTCTGTACTTTGTCACATCAATCATACAAAAGAAACAGTCATCGTGATGGTTATTCGGCTCTCCATACTCTGAGAATGGCAAAAGGCATTGCCCTTCCTGTACCTCTTAGCTATCCTTCTATGAGGGGCCCATGATTTATCCTGGTCACCCATGGGAATTCCGAAATAGTCTGTATGCTATCCACAATTTCGCCCCTTTCACGATCTTATGTAATACCTGCTTTTTTCCAATATAATAACCACACACAGCAAAATGTATCTGGATAATTTTTACATCCTCTAGTATTATTTACCTCCTCTTCAGGAGGTTAGGCACAAGGCCAGTTTTATCTTACTCCCACAAGGTAAGATGTGACCCAAGGTCGGGAAAGTGGGGCTTGAAAAGCCAGCGCCCAAGAAGGTGAGCACTCTGGCCATTAAAAATTGCCTGGGCAGCCTCGTCGTCATTCCCCGGTAGGGGCGCCTCAGGCAGTAAGCAATAAACTTACTCCTCCCCAAAGAGGGGAGGTAAAGCCTGGGAGGGTGGACCTCCTAGAACTGCACAGGACAGACCCATAGACCGGCGTAAATCAAGCCCCGAAGGCCAAGACAATACCAGTCTATGGGCTGCAGTATCCATCGGATACTACACTTTGATCTTGGCCAAAAGGCCAAATATGATGACATTGAAAAGCGATGTATTTCTATAACGGTTGATGATAGAGAAAAAATAACATTTTTGGAATCAGCAGAGAAAATTGATTAAAAAAATACAATAAACAAAGCTTTTGTAAAAATTTATTATGTTGTGTAATGTTTACCCCTTCATTTATTTATTTTTTATCATCACTTCTGTTTGAATTAATGTTTTGAAACATGATGTAAATCATAAATCTATGATGTCACACCAAAACTATAATTATTTTGTTTAGATAATGTTTTAAGCTTTATTTATAAGAATCTCCAAATAGCTCAGTTGGTAGACCACAGACTGACGGTCTCAATGTTTTGGTTTTGACTTCCGGTCATGGCATCCACTTTATTTGTTAGATATTTATTATTTACTATTAATGCAATATTCTCCATTTCTAAATGTAATTAAAATCTCTGATATTTCGAAATGAGACAAATTCAACTGTGTTTTTATTATGTTTAAAAAAAATTGCCACTGACAGACAAAATCTCTATCTAAAAAAGATAAATTGTTGTATCGTAGTTCGACAGTTAATAGGAATAAATACACTTGAACACAATGTTTGGAAACAATTGTTATTTTTATTTATTTCTAGTCTAGTAGTTTATTTCACAGATTGAATGCACACATTTTAAGAATATTTGTTCTTATTAAATTCTATCCTAAATCTTTGGTAAGAGCAATTCCAAAACGAAGAAGTATATATTTTACTTAGAAGTTGCTAACAAAAACAAAAAAGAATTACTTTACTATTTCTGTTTTCAACAAATTGTTATTTTTATTTTGTTGTTTTTATTTCTTTTACAGGGTTTCTGTCTGTTATTTTTTTTCTCTTTGTTCTTATGATGTCCATGGTCATCTTTTGCTTCTTTTCATTTTTCACTGTTTTATTTTGTGAATGACCATGTTTTTTGTACATTGTCTTCTACTCTGCTGCATTTGTCTATTGACTCAAATGGAGATATCCTCTTTTTTGTGTCTTAAATCCTGTTTTTTTTCTTCAGTTTCTTGTTGACTGACTTTTGTCATCTTGTGTTCTACTGGCCATCTTTTTAAAATATGACTTCACATTATTTCACACATTGGAGTTGTTTGGAAAAAAAACAGAAAAAAACTGACTCCACAACTCCAGAGTCGGGTTATTAAAAAAACCGAAAATGGCTGACTCCAACTGAAAAAAAAAACCATCAGACTTCTGACTCCCTACCTGTGATTTTTGTGGTGAGTGATTAAGTCAAAAAGTAATTAATGGGGAATAATTGAATTTCAATATCGTCTGAATGTTGTTCAGAAACCAATTAAAGGTTATGCTTAATATATATATATGTATGTATATATATATATATGTATTTTAAAAAAAAAAAATTTTTTTAAGGAAAAAAACAAAAATGTCTTGTCTTGGATCATGCTCCAGTGCAGTTGTAGATTATAAAAACGAAATTTTGTTGAAATTGTACATATTTTGCTTGTGATGAAGAGAGGGTGACATAGAGTGAGTCATGTGAGTGGGGAGAAGAGGGTATTGGTATTCTAGCAGACTGATATTACAAGGAGTACCAAATCGCCCCCACTCTTTATTTGTGGTTTCCTCATGAGGTTCTTCTCATTTTGTCTTGTTAGGATCAATTTTAATGTCTTAACTTTCTATGTCCTCATTACACCTATGTGAAACCATGTCCTCTAAAACTACATACTACACCTTTCCTCTTCATCAGGATCACTTTGAACGTTTGAGGTTACTTCCGAGGTGAAAGTCAAACTTTCACTTCCAGTGAACTTAAATATATAGCAAATAAAAAGTAGTCCGATGTAGATATTAAACAGAAATATATAGTAATAAAAAGCTAGATTCACTTTAAAAAAAATATATCTTCTAATAGATCAACTAAATATGTTCTCATGTTTGGATTAGGAAGATTTCCTCGAGTTTTCTAAAAATGTTGCCACACTGCATATAAACAAATATGTATATAATTATGTTAAAAACACATTAGGAATATTATCTTTGTTTATCAAGAGGAAAAGCAAAGTTTATTTATTTAGGAATAATAGATAATTAAAAAAAAAAAAATTTTTATGAAAGAAAGTTACATTGGCTGAAACGTGAAAATAACAACCAAGATGAGAACAGTAGTTCAAATAATACAAATTATCAATCTTCATCTCAAAAATTCTGAAACCAGTCATTTCAACTCTTTATTGGTTTATATTCGGTTTGGTTATTTAATGCTGAAGCACAGTATGAAACGGAACAAGAAAAATATCTACCTTATGGTTGATGGAACAAGAACAATCTATTCCCATGGATTAAATAACGGGTTCAATTCGAAATTCCGTATAGGTTTCAGTTTGACTGAAAGATTCCCAAGTTCAAAAGGATGCACCTGAAGAAGGTCGGAGGTTACATCGTCCAAAAAGTTGTTAAAAAAAAAAGATGAGAATAATAGTTCGAACAATATAACTCAATTCTCATCTAAAAAAAATTCCAAAACCCAAGTTAAAATGTATAATTATTATAACACTTAAATTGTTAAACTATCTAATTTGAAACCTAGTGATGTATATTGGAATTTTTTGTTGTTTCTGATTAATAAGCTGATATGAGATATAAAACATTTTTAGTTGAAAGCTGTCTAAAACTTTGTAATAAAATTTTAATCTGATCATTTTAGATACTGTTAGGACAACTAAAGAAAACGCAATTACGTCCCTTGAACGATTTCGGAGTTATCGCCCTTGTAAAGGAGTCTTGTCGAGTGAAAAGTAAACAGATCGACGTCTCTTGAAACTGTGCATATTTCATCTCGCGTGCAGCGGCAAAATAACTAATTATTTCATTCTGTGTTTCAGTTTAATAAATTCATTAAACTTTTATCTTGAAAGTTCATTCATTTTATTCATAAGTAATTATTCTTTATAACCTAAATACCAAGGTTACAAAAGATACAAAGGTAATTTAGAAATCTTTCATATTTTTCTTCCTTAAAAATACATTTTACTAAATCTTAGCTTCACTATGACCATTAGATATTTTGAAAAAATTATCTTTTGCTTTTTATATCAAGAATTATTTTCTCTTTTAAATATTGACTTCTGCTCATTTATATGGATAGCTGTCTGTCTGAAGCCGAACCACTACTATCACTTCAGTTAATATAGTACTCTTGTACTTCTATGACTAATGGAGATATATCTCTATTACTATTTGGTATATGCCTGTCTAAAGCCAAGACTATACTATTACATCTATTACTAATGGAGATTTGGTATCTGTCTGTCTAAAGCTGAAACAATGTTATTACTTCTATTTATTGTACTATCCTTTAATACTCAAATCGGTTTACTATCTCAGACTAATGTATTATCTTTCAATGATGAATTCAGAAGTGGTGGTAATGTATCTGTTCTGTAGTCATTAAACCAACCTCCCAGGCGTTATCTCCTCCTTTGGGGCTATAGCGTATGTCAATAAGAGACAGGAGGGAGCATATTATTGCTGGTATACTGAACTGATTTTCTGTACAGTCTAAAAAATCAATTTGAAACCATATTTTTGAGGAATTGAAACTCAGTCTATTGTATGTAAACCGATAGAAAGCTATTAAGTTGATTGGTTTCTTTTTATATTATATGGGTAAAGAAAAATGATCTAAATTGATTACATAAAATATATATTTAAATCTATATATAATCCTTTTTTTATATAATTCTTTTATTAACTTACAGGCTGGCTATTTAACTAATGAAAAAAAATTGATTTTTAAACTGAACAGTTTAGCAGTAAGTATTGTAAAATATCGAGTTATATATAAAGTTATCTTATGTAATTTTGAAAGTTGGACCTAACACATCACTCAATAAGTCCCGGGCCTGCCATATAGTTAGTGCCACTAGTAAAAAAAATTGTTAATCATATGATTAAGTACTAACCTTCAAATGTCACGTGTCAAAATTTGCACCCAATCAGATTATTAGTCTACAAATTAGTTATTTACGTGAAGCTACTGTTGCAAATTTTCAAAATATTGGAAAAATCTGAATTTTGAGTGTTGATAAAGCATTGCTTTATGAAAGGACAAACATACTATTCAAGCACAGTAATAGGCTAATAAGTGTTATTCGGCTTCTGCTATGTCGGAAACAATGGTTAAGAGGTGGTATGCTGACCTTAAACACGTTCGTACAGACACAAATGATGTTGAACACTCACGTCACCCAAATTCGGCTGTTGTCTCAGAAAACATCAAAAACATTAACAAACTCGTTTTGATCGATCGTAAATTGAAATGGCATAAGATAGCAGAGGAGTTAAAGATATCAGAAGTCAGTGCATTCACCATTTTGCATGAACATTTGTCAATGAAAAATGTTCAAAGTGGGTGCCGCGTTTTCCCACAGTTGATCAAAAACAATGCATCAACGATTTAGAGCATTGTTTGCAACTATTTCAATGCAACAAAACAGATTTTTTGATTCAATATGTGACAATGGATGGAACATGAATCCACCACTTCAATTTGGAGTCAAATCGGTATTTAGCTGAGTGGACAGCAGCAGGTGAAAGTCGTCCAAAATGACCGAAGATGCAAACATGAGCAGGCAAGATTTTGACTTTCGTACTTTGGGATGCACAAGATTTTTTGTTTATCACTTATCTTGAGAAAAGAAGAACCATCAATAGCAAATATATAGCATTTTTGGTGCGTTTTAAAGGAAGAAATCACCAGAAAATGGTCACAAATGAAGAAGAAAAAATGCTTTTTCACCAAATCACGGCACTGTCACAAGTTGCCCGCAACCATGGCAAAACTACATGAATTGCACTTTAAATTCCTTCCTCACCCACCATATTCTCGAGATCTGCTCCCCATAGTGACTACTGTTTGCAAACCTAAAACAAATGCTACAGGGAAAGAGACTTGACTCCAATGAAGAAGTGATATCATAAACTGAGGCATATTTTGAGATCAAACTCAAATCGTTCTATAAAAAGGCATCAAATTGTTAGAGAAGCGTTGTAATCCGTCTCCTTCTAGGTTGATACACTATGTTGATGAATAAAATCGTTTTTTTCCTAAAAGTTGTTGTTTTATTAGTTAGAACCAGGACTTATTGAGTGATTTGTTATCAGACATACGGTACATAAAAATAGAAGAGAAAACATTGTAACATCAAATAAACTAAATGATAAAAATCTTTTTATGTTTTCCGAGTCTTCAATTATAAATCATCATGCGGAGAAAATAGTCGTCCATAAATGTGAGAATTCCCAAGTTTCTTTTTAGTCTTATGGAATGTGGCCCCTAGCAAAGAAAAAGGGCTAACTACTTTAAACTAGTTGAATAAATATTTGAAGATATTAAGAACTTCTGGCATAAAAACTTTTTCTGCATTAAATAACTCGAAGGGTTGATATACCGTTGATACCATGGTAGGTTTCAGCCATGTTGTTTGCCTCCGTATTTGCCTACAGCAACAACAGAATAAATAAAACTTTCTATTTTAACATTTGAGTGCTGAGTAGACCTAATTTTTAGGATTTCTCTAATTTTGGATTTTATATAATATTGGAAATGAGAAAATGATTTAAAGATAATTTATTTAAAAGTTAATGAGAAAATAATCATAAGATTAAAATAAGTTATTATAAAAAAATAATTATCAAGAGACTTTGGAAATAAAATTGAATTTTAATAAAAAAACTGTTGAAAAATAGGTTACAAAGCACCCAAATGTTGCAAAACTTTTTTTGTCCTACTATAGTTTAATACAGAAACAAAAATGTCTGAAACCTATAATACTAGCATATCTATTGCTAATGAAAACTTGGTATCTGTTTGTTAGAAGCCGAAACTATACTATTACTTCTATTAATGCTCAATTCAGTTTTACTGTACTATTTCAGAGGAGTGGAATATGATTTTCATTAAAAAAAAATCTTTATCAAAATGCATTCTAAGTGATTTATTTATTTATTTTTATTAACCCCCAAACAAGGCATATGCTACTGAGACATAGGGGGGGCCTGTGCATTAAAGGACAGATTTATAGGAGTTTAGAAGCAAAATGTTTATTCACATTACATTTAAATTTCTGCATGTTGGTGCAGTTGGGGGAGCAAGGAGGGAATTCCAAAGGCAAGCGGTTTGAGGAAAGAAGCTAGTAGAAAGTTTTCCGCATCTGGGAACCTCTACAGTGAAGGGGTGGGATGTTGTTGCTTATCAGGTTTATGATTTGAAGTACTGATGCTAAATATTTTTTTTCGATGGTAGCGTGCCTGTAAAGAAACACCACAAAATAATTTTGTGTTGATTTTGAACGTTTAATTAAGAGTAATTTACACCGAATCTTTTGGATCTATAATAATAAAAACAAAATCAGAACTCCAGCCAGTATAGTCATAATCTTGTAACAAACTTCTGTATATATATATATATATATATATATATATATATATATATATATATGATCAGTTTCCAGCTTTATATTAATAATACATTTTCTATTGTGCTCTAAATAAGTATTGAATCATCGATACAGGGTGACATTTTAACTGCATAAAATAGTAGCTTACTTTGTTGTTCAAATTTTACTGAAAATCTATATTGCTTGCATAAAACTTTGTCGAGAAAAAATACATTGTTCTGTATCCTTACTCAGCATATATTTTCCTGATTCTGTTTCATGTGTTGCCATGTTGGTGGATTTGTCTGCTCTGCTTTTTGATCATCTTTTGTATATCGACCATTTACTTATTCCAAACTTTATCCTTGTATGTGTAAAATTCTTCAGTCTTGTATTGATCACACAACCTGATGCTAAAGTGTTTGCTGTTGTAATCTTAGAAATCTTTTTATTCAAAAAATCCACTCTTTTTATTGACTTACAAATGTCTATCTGCATTGAAAACCATTACCTTTTCCTGTTATTCGCTTGTAGTCAGTTAGATATTTGAGTTCAATTTTAAATTATCGTAGATCAGCTTTGGAATTGCTGAGGATAAGGAAGTGCTTTAATTTAGTGATTGTATAAGCCCCCCCCCCCAAAAAAAAAAATCATGCCACCCATGGAATCGTTTATAAAATTCACAATCCTTTCTGCAATCCAATCATATTTGGTACAAATAAACTTCAGTCTATAAATGACTTGTCAACCAAGTTTCAGTCATGAATGTCCAACAGTCTTTGTTTTGGAATATTGTTCTCATCTTGGTTGTTATTCTTACAGTGTTTAAGCCGATGTAACCTTCGACCATCTTCTGGTGTGTCTGTATTGAATTTTGAACGGAACAACCTCTGACCTTCTTCAGGTTCGTCTTGTCAATTTCCTTACAGATTTCAGAGTTCGACAAGATGCACCAGAAGAAGGTCGAAGGTTACATCAGCCGAAATGTTATTAGAATAACATCAAAGATGAGAAAAGTAGTCTAAATAATACGAATTATCAATCATCACCATCACATTCATTTAACATGCTAGCATGCATTGGACAGCTTTTAGAAACTAACTTCCAAACTAGCCTATCTCTGGGCAGGTCTTTATTTATCTCTTTTTCTCTCAAGTCCATTCTTATCACTTCCATGTTTTTCTTGGCCTTCCCCTGTGAACTAAACCTGCTACCTCAACTGTTCAACATTTACTAACCTAAGAATTCTAATCCAGTCTTTCAAATTTGACCATACCATTGAACTCTCCATTTTGCACACATATCCCTATACTGTCCAGGTTAAATCTTCCTCAAGGGTCATCAGATCAAAGCTTGTCTTTACAACTTACATTACACCTCCACTCTGTGTTCCAATGTTGTACACCAAGTTTCAGGCACGAATGTCAAACAGTCTTTGTTTTATCACTGTTGGACATTCACAACTGAAATTTGATGGACAATTCGAGCATAAACTGATGTTTCTTTGTATGAAATATGGTTGGATTTCAAAAAGTATTGTGAATTTTATTAACGATTCCATGGGTGGCATTTGAAGGGGGTGGGGTCACCCTGTATCAAATCATTTTTCCTAATGAAACATTTTAATTTGGTATTAATTCCAAATTGAATCAATTAATTTTGTCGACTGAAACTATCTGAACCTCTAAGTAACATATCAAATATTTTTTTAAGTTTTCAAACAGATAAATATGCTTTTGATCTATAAATGTTTGCTAATTTTGTTTCTTAGAAAGAAAATTAAACACTGTTTTCCCTATGCGAGGTTATCACTATAGCAAGTTAAGATATCTAAGATTTGGGGTCTCTCTACTGGAAGCAAGGTTTCCAATCAGCAAAATTTTCTTCTTTTTTTTCACTCTCATTGCTCCCAAAAAATTCATTCTGAAAGAGGATTCTAACTCATCAAATTTATTTTAGCTGAGATTCTATATTATATAAAGTACTTTTGGATTATAAGTTTGTGAGTATACTGTAAAAAGTCAAAATTGAATTTCATTGAGAATTATTTTTTCAACATTATTAATAAAAATTAAAACTAGTTCATTCTGGTTTAGTTTCTAGTTTTGTAAAAGTTTCATGTCAATTAGTTTTAAGTCTTTTTGTTTTTTTTCATATTGACAGCATTGTTTATTCAAGAAATACGATTTTTTTTCTGCCTTTGTTTATTCAAAGTTACTTGTCTCTTCATTTATAAGAATTTGTCAATAATTGTCAAATTTATCAATTAGCTCATTGTGGTTCTTATTTAGTATGTAAAACATATAAAATTATCTAACTAATCTCACAGGGGAATTTGCCCTATGTTTTTAACTACTAAGCAAATTCACATTGCCTCCTGTAAAAGACCCCAGTTGCATGATCGTGTGGCCTGTTATAAGGATGGCCTTGTTCTTATCTTAAGAATGGCAACTATATATTGATATAAAGAAGTGAAAATGGATGTCTAAATATTTGCTTTTATTTCCTGTAATTTAATTTGTATGCCCAGGTCTGCTATTGCAGAACATCTTATAAAAAGTCGCAAGTGTAGCTTGGTTTACAGTGGTGATTCATTTCCTATCTTGAAACTATTTATATTGACTTGACACCCCTCTCTCTATAATCAGACAATGTATTTTCACTATAAGCTACAACATGTATCACTTTGTTGGCCAATTTTTATAGAAAAAGTATAGTATCTGTTCTGTCCCTATTCAGAGGAGGAGAAATCCTTCTCGGCTGAGGCAATTAAAATTTTTGGCCGCCATCCAGTATGCTCCTTTTTGGGAGTAGGGGTGGATTTTCTCCACATTAAAAACTGACCTTGTGTTTAACTTTATCCTTGTAGGGAAGCAAGTAAATAAGGAACCACTAATTAACTACTGTCTGGCCTTCGGGATAGAATCAAAATGTAGTATCTGTTCAACCCTCAGTCATAGGAGGAGAAATCCTAGACTGAGACAATTTAGATTTTATTCCCAATCCAATGTGCTCCTTTTTGGGGAAGCTGGATTTTTCACACATTAAAAACTAACCTTGTGTCTAACTTAGACCTTGTAGGGAAACAAGTTAATAGAAACTGTAACTCCTAAAGCAACTACGTAACCTTGCATACTATGTCATAGGAAGTATAGAGCACTTAGGAAAGTACCCCACAATCACAAACTAATTTAACCAGTTTTCAAGTGCATGTGTGGAACCGAATATATTCAGTTCTTGCATAGTTAACTGGGTGATTTCTGTTGAAGGATTACAAAAAAAAAATTTTTAAATTAAGAAACTTGTCTGGCTTATGTAATAGAAAATTATGTTTCAGAATTTTTTCTGTGAGGATTGATAATATGGAGTATTTGAACTACTTTTCTCATCTTGGATGTTATTCTCACATTTCTAGCTGACTTTCTTCACGTTTTATTCAATCCACGTGGGTAGCTTGCACTTGTTCCGTCAACCGTGACCGGATAATTGTATTATTAGTATCACCCGTACTGAGGATTGAACCTTCAACCTCCAGAAGACTATCACTTAGAACTGATTATAACTTAGCACCTTTATCCGTTGCACCATGGACCCCAGCAAACTATTCTAGTCTAAATTCTTACTACTTATATATTTTTATTTTTTAACCCCTGTGGATTGAATAAAGGGTTCCGTTCGATATAAGATTCCCAAGTTCAACAGGATGCACCTGAAGAAGGTTGAAGATTATGTCGGCTGAAATGTTGTGAGAATAGCACTTAAGATCAGAACAGTAGTCCGAATAATCCAAATAATACATAATAGAAAACTGTTTAACTTTTTTTCTCTTTCTTTTTTTACTCTTTTGACATTAATTACTATTTACTAACTAATCTTCATATTAGTTTCTTCTTAGTACCAATATTGGATTGTGTAAAAGGAAAGAAATTTCTATAATGCTGACAGAAACGTGATTTCAATTGATGTCTCGGGAATTGCTCTTTTTATTTATTTATTATGTTTCTTCGGGTATTAAGAATTAGGTTGTTGAATTTAAATGTATTTGTTTCACTATTATGAAAATTGTATATTGTCCGAGGAGAGGGACATGACTAGCGTAATGTATACTGCCTCGGATTACAGAATCGTCTATGCAGAGTTCATATCGGATCAGATCTATTATGTTCAATAAAGCACTAATACTGTTGAAAAAGATGCTTAAAATAACAACTTGTCTCAATTGTATACAATGAATCATTTTCAATAGGTGACTTGGGTTTCAGCATTACATTACCCAAAAAGGATTGATGTGTCAATAACAGACGAATTGTCCACATATCTAATATATAAAGTAAAGTGAGTCGGTTTCTTGGATCTTTGTGGTTAATAACTTTCTTCCTACAAAATCAAGATTTGATTCTGATTTTCCATTTTGTTTTTGTTTTTTTCACAGAACATTGGTCCATGTTCTTAAAGTCTGCTTTATGTATTGAATTAATAGCATCATCATATCATACTTGTCCCGTGGGTCAATCGCACGCTGTTCGTAAATATAACCTGTAAGTTTAAATCTCAACCAAGTAGGGCAGAATTATTACAATATTAAGAAGTTGAAAGTGGATCTTATGTTTATTTTTTGGCGGCCTTGTAACTTTCCCTTCTCCCCTATTTTGTCTTCACATTCCATGAAAAATGTTTCTGACAAAGAGGGAATGCTGCCTACAAATAAGCTCTTTCATACCTCGAAAAGGACTAACTCAAGACAAGGCCTGATGGAAGACAGTAGACATTTATTCAACTTGATCTTTATTCCAAATCACTGACAAGTGTGGGGGGAGGCAGACAGAGAGTGATCAAAATCAGTAATTAATTATATTTTATCATCTTACACATCCACGTGCTGCATGCTTCCAAACAGACTATCCTCTTCTGTTTCAGACTCTCTCTTTGGGTCATGTGGCGTCATATACATTTCTATTATTTTCCCCACAGTCTAGCAATCCTCACCTCTGGTTCATCAAGTTGACCCCAGCTGACCTTTCATTTTCTGTTATTCTCAACTAACTATTTGATATACTAGTGGGTCTACTCGCCCAGTATCTAACACATTATTATGAACCTGTTGTGCAACTGGTTTCTAATCTATTTCTTTGATCATTTGAATCTATCACTGAGATTGAATATTTAAGAATAACATCAGGGTACAATATTTATATGTTGTCTTGCCTAGTTTTTCCGTATAAGCAAGTATTACAAACTATTGAGTTACTTATCAATCAAGCATTAATTATTCTTCTAGACGTATTGAAGAGTTGTTATTAGCACTTATTGAACTGATGATTTATTCATTGATCAATTTCACTGGTGTTTGATTGCACAACTGCAATTAGCCTGTCCACCTTTCATTTTGTCTACATTGATCAGCAACCTTTTATTCTTTTACAAATCAATGCTTTATACCATTAAAAATTAATCTTACATATGCTATAAAGTATCAAGGACTTTTTGTGTTTCGTTTTTTTTTTTTTTTTTTACCCTCAAAAGAATCAATATTACAAAAATAAGGTGCCTGTATTCTGTCCAAGGCAATGCTGAAAAAGAATATATCGGCTTTGTGGGTGTGTTTTGTGTAATTTCTGATTTTTAGCTGGACACAAACACAAACAAAAAAACTGCCCTTTATATAATGGAAGATTATTTATATAGTAATTTTATTTTTAAAAAGGTATGTGTTTTTGAGGCTCTGTGAAGTCAACTTCTTTTTTGTTCTTGTTTTTAATAACCAAATGTAAAGAATTCAATTTATTTTCTAAAGTGATACATAATGGAAAAAATACCCAAAAGAAACATTTTTTTTTTTTGTTTCAGGCATTTTTCATCATGTACTATTTTTTTTTTCCTTTCTAGTCAGTCTGCCAACGCTGACTACAAAAGCAACGAATTTGCTCTGACTCTACATCCTCGTGGTGTATGTGTGATAAGAGCAAATAATCATTTATGTCGGTGTTTAGGAGGAGAATCATTAATTATTTACTTGTTACATGCAGCTAATAATTATTTAATTGGACAATATTTTAAGTTGATTCCATTAGATATTGTTGAGTTTGTTCGTTTTTAATTAGAAAAGAACTGATCATTAATACCACTAGCAATAATATGCTACCCCTCCTCCAATGAGAAGGTAATTCCTGAAAGGATGGTCTTATGACAACAGAACATATACTACACTACCCCCTCCCTGAATTGAGAAGTTTCAGTTTCATGCAGATACTAAATCTCCATTGGTAATAGAAGTACAATAGTACAATTAATAGAAGGGCTTCAGACAGACAAATACCAAATCTCCATTAGTAATAGAGTTGTATTACAGATCTAATACAATGAGAAATATAATGCACCAAATCATATGAAGGGAAGAATGAAATCTTATTTTCTTTATTATATTTTCTATTGATTAATCTTTGTTACTGCAATCCTAATATTAAACACTTTCATTTCATATTTGTTGACTAATATCCCACTGTTATTAATTTCTCTCTTTTCTTTCAATGTTCATGTATTGATCCGGGCATCACCTATAGTTCAGAAAGAATTCGATTCTGTGCAGTCAGTCTTAAATGTTTCTTAGATTTGCCTCTTTATTTCAGTTCTATTTTTGTTTCTCTTTTAGAAATTACTCCTTGTTTGCCAGAAATACACCCCCCACTCAAAATTTTTATTCATTTAAAAAAAATAAATTTCTGATTATTTATTGAGCCCAAAATTATCAGATTATAAAAGATATTTAAAAAATTTACTTGTTCGGTTTTTCTATATACTGAGGTGGGAATGATGATGATCATCATCGGTTTAACGTTTGTTTTACATGCTGGCATGTGCTGGATGGCATTTAGAAATTGACTTCCAAAACCTATCTCTGGTCAGGTCTTTATTCATCCCTTTTCCTCTCGAATCCACCCTTATCGTTTCCTCTCATCTTTTCCTTGGCCTACCTCTGCGACTTTTTCCAAAAGGGACACTTAAGTGAACTCATAGGAAGACGTTACGGTGATCTTTGAACTCCATTCTTTGATTTGTTTTTATTTTGTGAGTCGCTGATGATTTAAATTGGGCTCTAACAACCTTTTTTAACAAAAATAAAAGGTCAGCCTTTCTCAATGAAACCATGGTACGTCTCTGAAGTATGTAACATATAGTTTTTAAATAAGTAATTTTGTGTGAGAGTGAGTGAGTGAGTGTGAGAGAGTTGATTTGGAGATAAGACTCCAGTAATATTTATTCCCTTGAGGTCATCAGATTAGTGCCGGGAGGTGTGGAGGGGGTACTTATTTATTTTTATTCAAACTTGTAGTTATTTTTTAAAAAACACTGAAACTAGGTATTTTTTTGTATTATATTGAACCAGTTGCCAGAGAAGTAGAGATTGAGGGTAGTCTGAAAAAGAAGTTTTAAAAGAATGTTATATTTTCTTATATCAATAGCAGGGTTGTGGAGTCGGAAGGTATAATGTCAGAATTATTCAAGTTGTCAAAACTTTATTTTGCATGAAATTACAAACGGAATCAAACTCAATAATAATAATAATAAAAGAAATGCTAAATAAGAAAGCAATAGCGTATGTGAATTTTTGTGAAAATTTTAGTTGAAAATACATAAGTTTCTTTTTCTTTCTCTCTTTATAAAATTCCCTTATGATATCATGGCTAATAATAATAATTTGAGCGCAACACCATTCCATCCGTTTTTAATTCATGTATGGTATATAATGCATTTGATAAAGTAGGCTTGTATGCTCCAACCCATAAATACAACCAATGATTTCTGTTTGTCAACATGCCAAGAGAACTAGCATTGGTTCCCTTATTTGGGATTCATGCTCAAGTTTAGATTTTAGGCGGCTTTCAGATGTTGAATACTTTAAGGGAGGAGTGAGTGAGAGTTGTCTCCCTTTCTTTTGTGTAAGGAGAGGGTGACGTCATAGCTAGAAATGAGTCAGGTAATTTTCGTTTTCTGGTTTGCTCACTCCCTTTTGATGTGTCAGCCGGCAGCTTGTATCTAGGCTGTTGGGATCACCCACCCCTCTCCCTGGGGTAAAAACAATCACAGTTCACTGAGATTGGTTTTCCAGAGGGTTCTAATGAACTAGTGAACCATATCTGTGTGGTCTTGTGATTTATTTTGAGGACAGTTTCTTTCAGCATGACCAATGCCCCTTTGAATCAAAGATAGTAAACTGGGAGACTATCATCACTGCCACCATCATCAGATGAGCACAGAGTCCAATTGAGACATAGAGCCAAATTATGCCTCAGACATGTTTTATTTTTTAAACTCTAGAATAATGGGGCTTACAATTGCATGTTTTATTCAAATCTACTTGAATAACATCATCATATTCGGTTGAACATCCGTTTTACATGCTGGCATGTGTTGGAGAGCTTTTAGAAATTGACTTCCAAACTAACCTATCTCTGACCAGGTCTTTATTTATCCCGGTTTCTCTTAAGTCCATCCTTATCACTTCCTTCCATGTTTTTCTTGACTTTCTCCTGTAAACTGAATCTGCTACCTTAATTGTTCTCCATCAACTAACCCAAGAACTCTCATCCATTGAAGCTTCCTGTTCTGCACACATCGCTCTATACTGTCCAGAGTTAACCTTTATCTGAGGTCATCAGATCTAAGCCTTTCTTTAAGACTCAAATTACACATCCATCATATCATTCTCATATCATTTCTCTCCATGCAGCACATGTCCTCAACCTTCACTGACCAGCTTTCACTTCCATACATCATCACACTTCATACACTTGCCTGATAGATTCTTCCCTTGGTTGATGGTGGTAACATAGTAGGTTAATAAAACAGTTGACAGATTTCTTTAAAAGGTGAAAAATGTTCAATGTTAATAAGACATCTTGTAAACTACAATTTTTAAAGCTCTGAACTTTTCTGGGTAATATCTTAATGATTAGTCGGAAATTATTTACAGTGAAATTGGTTTCACCATTATTCCTAAGCAACTTATTTTTTTTACTAAAATCATGATTTATGTCATTTTCTGTAATAAAAAAAATACTTAAATATATTATTAGCTGTTAACCGTATTTAACATGAAAATAAACATAACTCTTTCCAGAAAATTATGCAGGTGTGGATAACTCAATATCTTCTCCAGAAAAATGTGCAGATAAAAAATAAGTTATCTGCCCCTGCACATTTTTCTGAAGAAGTCACTTAGCCATGTTTAGCCTTTTTGCTAAGACCAAAGTGTAGTATCTGTTCTGATACTTCATATTCTCTGTCTTCGGTCAGGGAATGAGAAATCCTTCTAGCTTGAGGCAACTTTAATTTTTGTCACAGTCCAGAGTTCCAGTTTTTGGGGAGCTGGATTTTTCCCACATTAAAAAAACAACCTTATGTCTAAGTCTGCCGTAGTGGGGAGGCAAGTAAATAGGGATATGTAACCATGTTTATTTTCAACTGAATTTTCATGCTAAGTACAATAAACAGCTAATATTTAAATATTGTATTTACTCAAGAAAATGGCATAAATTATGATTTTAGTACAACATAAATTGTTTGGGAATAATGCTGAAACACATTTCCCTATAACTAATTTCCAAGCAATCATCAAGCATTTTTCAACTGTACAACTATCCTCTCTCATTTTCATTCATTTATGTTAATGTCCCTAAATAATACTGAAGTCAAATATAAATATCACTAATTGTAGTTTTAATATTAATATAGATTTTAAATTTTGTTGGTAAATGCAAGATTGATTGCCGATTTTGATAGCTATAAATCTTTGTTTCTTTGGTCAAATTTTAATCTTATGATAAAGAAGGTATCATTGATATTTTCAAGGCAATCTAATAATTGATAATGTAACTTGTCATTGTATATTGTGAGTGAAAGAAAACCTACTCATGTAGAGTATGCATTACATTATTGAATAAAAAATGAGATTGGTGAGCATTTGCTTGTCTCCATGTAGCGTAACTTTAACGGTTATAGTGCCATTGGATGCTGGGAGCAAAGTCGGTACAAAATTTCAACTTCATATTAATGATTAACGATTCAAGGAATATTGTTGCAATAAGAACTAGACATATTTTTCCCTTGATGGTAGCTGAAATTTGTCGAGCAATGCTACCTGGTGTCGCCCGGAATCCTAATTTCCGTAAAGTATATAGATTACAGAAAAAAATAAAAGTAAAATGAAACTATCTGCATAATATTATCATTTGAAATGTTTAAGTAACTTTTAGGAAGAAAATAAAATCAAAGTGAACAGGTGACGTTTGAACTCATAACCACTGCCATTGAGTACAGCGTGCTAACCGATTGAGCCACCGAATCTATTCTCTCAGAGACAAATGTTGGTCAAAATCAGAGTAGGCTGAATTCTTGCTCTCTTCCTTCCTTTTCTCTTTTTTTCTGTCGGCCAAAGGCAACGAAAGAAAGTGAAAAGAACAAATCAAGACTTTCTTTCCTTCTTTTCACCAGTGAATCTTTAAAGATTTGTCTTATTTTTTTTCCCCCCCGTTGTCCATACATAGAGTAGGAGTACATCTGAATTAGGAAATGAAAAGTCCGCTCTTCTTCTATTGCAGACTAAAACAACAAAATATTGATTAGGATTAAATATAAAAATCGAAATCGATTTAAAATAAAATTGTTGTTTTTAACAACACTGGCCAATATTAACCAAAACTGACTGGCTGAACAGTTTTAAGTATGTGTCTTTTATTAAAACTATTAATGTCATTGAAATAGAGAAAAAAATCGACATTATTTTATATATAAGGTTAGCTGAAGTACACATCTGTGCCTGCCTTTTCAAATTTTCCTAAACATTAAAGTCGCATTATGAAAGTCATTAAGGGCCATGTTTTGAAGCTCCCCAATATAAATAACGTATGTATATCAGTTTTAGAGAAGGTGCCTATTATTTGTTCAGTCTAGGTTTTTACTCAGACTTTTTCACTATCAAATTGAACCATAAAGTAAATGTACAAACTTGAAAAATCGAGTATTTAAATAATAATTAAAAAAAACTTTAGGAAATGTTATTTTATGTGTTGGGTTTAAGAGAAAATTATCTCCTTTATTCTAGATTGATCCTAAAGTCAGTGTCCAGTGTTTAGATTCAAAATTGATCAATGTAACAACATGGATCATTGTTAATCCAATTTTCTTCTGCTATAAACAATCTTCATATAGTGGTTTATATAATTGATATGGGTTTTCGACAGGGTTGCGGAGTAGAAGTCATAAGAATGCTAGGAGTCGAGTCTTAATCTCCGAAGAATCAACAGACTGTTTGAATATTGGAAGACATCAAAATAAGGAGTTGGGGTCTGATATTTTCAAATTCTAAGGGTCGGAATCTGAATCTTTGGAATATTAGGAGTTAAAGTCGAAACTTATTTAGGACTGTATTGAATATGAAATGCGTAAAAAGCAAATAGACAAACACTTTCCATCTTTTATATATATGGAAGATTTAGTTTTTCTTTTTAAATTGACAAAAACAGTCTTGATTTCTAACTTAGCAACTCATATAGCAATGTCTTACAAAATGACTGACATTATATCTAATGTCTACTATGTTTCAGAATTTTTTAGATGAGGATTTATAACTTGTATCATTGGGACTACTGTACTAATCTTGGATGTTATTCTCACAACATTTCGGTTGCTGTAACATCCAACCTTTGTCAGGTGCATCTCGTCAAACTTGGGAATCTTGCGGACATGGACTTGTGGTGTAACGGATATAAGTGCTAAGTAATAATCTGTTCTAAGTGACAGTCTTCTGGAGGTTGAAGGTTCAATTCTCAGTATGGACGATACTAAAAATATAATTAAGAATTACTTAAGACTTCTACCCGGTCATGGCTGATGGAACATGAGCAAGCTACCCCTATGGATTACATAAAGAGTTTGAAATTTTGTACCGATTTCCGAGTTCAACAAGATGCACCTGAAGGTCGGGGGTTACATCAGTCGAAATGTGAGAATAACATCCAAGATGAGAACAGTAGTCTAAATAATACAAAGTCTACTGTGAATTTTTCAAGTGAAATCTACTTTTGGTGGGTGATTTTAATATGCTTAATCTCATGGGCCCATCTGCCAGCATTCATAATGACTTATTTGTCGACTGATTTCATACTAGCCTTTGTCATCATTCTGGCAAAAAATAACTGCCACGCTGGTGAGCAGACCTTTATTTTATCATATTGAGATATAGTTTGGTTCAGTTCGGTTCTAGGAGATGCACTTTCCAAGGTATTACCTCCTCCTTCGTGAAGGGGGGAGGGGGGTATTGCTAATTGCCTGAGGCGACCCCTACCAGGGAATACAGACGGATCCGTTGTAGACTATTTTTGTACCCAACCAGAGTGTCCCCTTGGATGGAACTGGTTTTCCCCACGTTTGGCCTTTTGTCACATCTTGCTGCTGTGGGAAGCAAGTAAATCCAAACTCATAGATACTGGATTTTACTAGTTGATAAAAAACTGATTGAGTGAAAAACAAAGATTGTTCATTCAAATAACAAAAAATCTAAAATTGGAAAAAAAGAGTAAAAGTAAGAATGAATGTATTGTCGTTTGCTGGTCAAGATATCAGTTTGAAGTGGATACCTAAGAGCACCAAAGTGAAATGAGTTTAGAATGGATGCGGCATGATTATTCTCATTTGGAATATCACAAGTATTTAGTAATAAATGGGGAAAAAAGTAATTGCTAAGTTTTAAAAGAATTTAAAATCTAAAGCATTAGAAACGCTTATCTAACGATAACTGAACTGCAAACTGTACTTTCAAACAAGGTTGCAAGATTTGAGGTTTTGGAAGGAGTCGTAGCCTGACTAATAAGTATGCTTGGAGTTGGATTTTTAATCTCTGAAGAATCAACAAACAGTCTGAATATTGGAAGACTTTAAAATAAAAAGGCGGAGCCTAATATTTTCGAATTCTAGGAGTCTGGACGTAAGCAGTTTCTTGCAGGACAAAATCCATATTGCTTGTCACTAAGTAGATTGCTTTTGCTGAAGTGATTGAGAATTTCTTGATTTATCACAGATTCAAGCAACTTACTTATGATGCACAAGAGACTGATCGGTCTGTATGATTATATTTGAAGACCACCAAAGTGTTCCAAGATGATGGAAAGCATTTCTCCTTTAATCAATGATTGAACAGCTTTGTAAGGATAGGAGCTAGTTCCAGCAGCAGATTTATAGGCACAATGTCTGGAATGTTGTCAGGACCAGTTGCCTTGCTGGCATCAAGGTTCTTAATAAGTTTGGCAACATCTCTGACAGATATATGTATATTACTTAGAGTATTTTCAATCATGGGGGGGAAATTCTGGAAGTAAATGGCCCTGATCACAAAAGATGAAATTAGAAGCAAAGTTCTTTGCAAAATCTTTGGCTTTATCAGATGCTGAGAAAATCACTTCTATCCCATTAATGATGGCTGGAATAGGAGTCCTTCATCTTTTCAGTACCCTGTTTGTTATTTACAAAAATTCTCGAGAATCTAGCCTCTGCTTGACAATTTTAGATTTAGCAGATTGGACATAGGACTCTTACATTTCCTATATAAGCAAGTTGCAGTGACTGTGGACAGTTTTAAAAGCGGTGGTGATTTCAGGGCATCTATTCCGTTCATAGCATTTGAAATAGTGGTTTGTGAACAATGGCAGCGGCATACTCTGAAGTGTGCCATGGTTGTCTGTTTGGTCTCTGTTGGAATGTTTTAGAGGGTATAAAACTTTCAATACTGGTGATTAACCAATCAGATATATCAGAGGCGACACACGACACATTATTTCTGAAAATGGAATGCAGAATAATTTCAGAGACGAAAAATCTAAAGCTATCCTACTCAGCTTTTGAGTATCGATACACTCTACGATGGAAAGGGACATCTGAGGTCTTCCTGAACTTAGTTATCTTCAAATCTGAGTGATTAGAAAATCACAGAGGAGATAGAACAGTACATGTGCACTGCTCAGGACATGTTATCAGGAAAGGATCAAGAAGGCTTACAGAATGTCCATCAGTATCAGATATGCGAGTGGGTTTGTCAACGATCTGAATCAGCTCATTAGCAAGGGAAAAGTCATGAGAAACCTGTTTAAATTTTTACCATTAATGTTGTAAATCTATTATTAATGGAGTTTTGGTACCTTCTGTCTCAAGCCAAAACTATACTATTACTTCTATATCTTAAGCCGACTCTATACTATCTTTTAATATCTTTCAATGCTCAATTCAAGGAGGGAGGTAGTGTAGTATCTGTTCTGTGTTCATGAAACCTCTTGGGGGAAGGAAAGTGTAATGTATGTTCGTTCGTCATGTATACTAGCAAAAATATGTTATCGGAGGGAGCATATTTTTGTTAGTATATTTAATATTCATACAACAAATCTTTACTTGCGTTTATCCCACATAGGATTTGTTTGTTTGCAACTGTCATACTCTAATGGTGCGACTCATCTGTCAGAGTATAACAGTTGCGTCACACCATCTGTTGCCAGAGCTTCCTAGAAGAAAACCACCATAATTTTCTATCGGCTTCTGGACAGACGCGGGGACTGAAGCAGAGATTTCTGTCAGTGTTCCCACATTTGTCCCTGGCAAACTTGCAAGGCAGCAGGAATGTTTCTGCCAGTGTTCCCTCACCCTTAGCCTTTGGCTATCTCAAACAAAATGTGTCAGTCAAAATTATTTATTTCATTTTAACTGTTCTCGGCATGCAATAAAATGGTTGATTTTACTGAAAATCAAACGATTTGCAGTAAAATCAACCTTTTTAAAAGCAATAAGATTATACTAAAAAATATTACGATTGATGCTATTATTTATACTTAAATTTATTTTTATTTTATATTTTTTAAATGGCTGAAATACTAGCTTTTTTCTTTTGCTTTTTTTTCTTTATTGGTAGCAGATTCTGGGCAAAAATTGATTTTTATGTCTTGAAACAGGTATTTTAAAATCCTGAAAACATCATTTTAAATTGAAATGTTTATATGTTTTTATATCATTTACTCATACTTACATTTCGCTAAGTTTAATCTAAATTAAAAAAAAATTTGTATGAATCAACATGATTCTGATGTTGGCATTGGTTCCCTAGATTCTTTCTAGAAAGAATCATGTACTTACAGGAGGGACCATGTGAAGGTAGCTAACATCCCTAAATGGAAGTGGTGCTATGGAACGAACCGAATCTACATTAAAATAAAATAAATACATTTTTAAACAAAATGAAATATGACAATTATTATTGAAAATGTGCTTCAAAGGCCCCAAAATTACTTCTTTTTCAATGGAGTAACAAAGCTAAATACCCCCCCTTTTTTTTTGTCTGTTTGTAAAATGTTTTGTTTAAAAAAAAATAAATGAGGTTTGTTTTAAAGTTTAAAAAAATATAAATAAAACAAAAAACTATGCAATGTTTATCATGTACTGATACTTCAATTTCACTATTTTTCATCTAATTTGAAGAAAAAAATGCTAGTTTAAATCTACATTTAAAACAAAATGACAAATCTATTAACATTTTTAAACAAGGTATAAATGAAATATAACAATTATTACCCTGTATTTATTTAAAGTCATAAAAGTCGTTTTTATTATTACTGTCAGTGTACGTAGTTGGTTCTCTATCTTCAACACGAAGACATCCACCAACTGTACTCTCCAGACTTCCATACTAAACTACTACTAATTCTGTTATATATTTTGTTGGCTACAACCTCTAATCCTGTCTTGTTCCATATCAACTACGAGACTGGTTAATAGCCTACAAAAATTCTACTTTATTTTTGTATGTGATTATTCAGTGGACATATATATAAAACCCACATGCACTAAGATTTTTATTTATTTTTTTAGAATTAGTATTACAAAATACTAAATACTCCCTATTTACTTGCCTCCCCATTAGGGCAGCCAAAAAGTGAACTTTGATTGGGGCAAAAATAAATATTGTCTTAGTCTAGAAGGATTACTCATTCACTGACCGAGAACAGAAAAGATAAAGTGTAGTATCAGAACAGATACTACACTTGCCAAAAGGCCAAAGAATCAAAATAGTGTTAGTATCCAATTTTGAAATTATTGTTTTTTTGTTTTTTGTGTTTTTTTTGTTTTTTTACTTGATTAACTTCTAGAAGGGGGTTCAGTTTGCTATGTAAGTTCAATGTAAAATGATCCAACTGGAGTTAATATTTCCTGAAGATGTGTTTATTAGCATTTAAAAATGTAATTTAATTTCTTTTAATTTTTTCGATTAATATATCAATTGAACACCAAGTCCTTAGCTTAAGGATATTTTTTTTTTAAAGTTGCAGTTCAATAATTAGAAGAGGCATTCATTTTAATGCTCAAAATTTCAAAAGTGTATTTGTAAACTATAATTTTTAGCTAAAAACCAGTTTACATTAAATTTGTATATAAAAACTGACCTTGCAAAAGTCATTAAAACGATTTTATTTTAGTGTTTTTTTATAATATGAAAAAATGGTGCTTAATAATCTGAAAAATTTTAAATCGAAAAAATCTTTTTTTAATTTTTGCATAAAAATTTTTATAAGAAAATGGGGGGTGGGTGCTATACATCCACTCATTTTTTTAATATGCTGATACATAACTTGATTTTATGTGAACATTGGAGTATTATAGGACCCCCTCCCCCTCTTCATTTTTAAGCTGGTGAATTTGCTTTACTTAAGTTCTGAACTTTCATAAGAATATACAAAATTTGTGTTTTGTTTTGTTGCAGAGGTTTTAACAGTTTTGGATTATTTTTTTCGTCATTTGTACAAGAAAGGATGTTAAGTGTCTTAATTCTTTCTGCTATCGTTATATTTTGGTAATTTTTTTTTCTGTAATTTTTAGATCCTTTTTCACATCACTATGAGAGTCTTTGTTCTTATTTACTTGCCTCCCTACAAGGGCAGAGTTAGACACAAGGTCGGTTTTTAATGTGGGGAAAATCCAGCTCCTTAAAAATAGGCATTCTGGATTGGGACAAAAATTAAAATTGTCTCAGTCTAGAACTGACCAAGGACAAAAAAGATGAAGTGTAGTATCAGAACAGATACTACACTTTGCTAATCATCTGGAGAGAAGAGGCTTTGTCTGTTGGTTTGTCTGTCAGGCTTCAGTTTGAAATATCATTTTCATTGATAAATGTGAAGATTGAATGGGCACATCTTATTTTAGGTGTCCAAGCAGGTTGCAGAATTGGGAGGTATAAAGACCGATTCCGATTACTAGAATTCCCCAAATTCCAATTCTAACTCCTTATTTTAAAGTCTTCCAGTATTAGATGGCAACGCTTAAAAAAAAAAAGGCTCCCAAAGAAATTAAGAAGTATTAGAGACTGATTGAACTAACATAGTGGGAGGTGGCGAGAGAAATACATAGATAACTAAGATGGGTGACTTGTTCAATTAATTACAAATTATAGAACAATTAAAAAATATATTTTTTTGAAAACATAATTCAATCCCAAATTGAAGGTATATTTTAGTATGTATTTTGTTTGATTAAAGTATATAGGAAAAAAGCCTTGGAAACAAACGTTAATTGATTCAGCTTTATTATAATAATAGATATCTTGCAAACATTTTTGGTTGGTTCTGTTCATTAAACACTAGTTGCTATTTTATCTATAGCTTGGTAGGGGATGCTCATCCCCTTCACAATCGTATTATAGTGTATGTGAATGCAATAGATTGGGTTCCATAGTCTGGGTTGATATCCATTACACCACTTGTGCTTCCCTTAGAAATGTTATTATTAATGTAAGAGAGCAGAAGTCTAAATGTGTGAATATATTCTTCCTCCTCTTTTTACTGCATCTATATTACTAATGGAGATTTGGTATGTCTGTCTGAAGCCGAACTATACTATTGCTTCTATTAATTGAACTATTGTACTATCTTTTAATACTTAATTCAGAGGAGGTGATAATGTATCTGTTCTGTTGTTATGAGGCCCTCCTCTCAGGCATTATCTCTTCCTTGGAAAGAGGGTTAGTGTAGTATATGTTAATTGTTTATGATACCGTTCACCCAGGCATTACTAGCAGGAATAAGTATGGAAGAATTTAACTAAGTTAGTTTTAGTAATAATAAAAAAAAATTTAAAAAAAAAAAAACAAAAAAAAAAACTACATTTCTTTTTGGCATTTTTACGATCGTTTAAAATACCAATAAAATTAACATTTTATGTAGAACTAAACTAGAATAAACATATCAGTTTATGTGGGTGATATAGAGTCAGTCAAATTAGTTTTGTTTATCTTAATATCATCTCGTTTTATAGATATTTGCACCTGAAATTTATTTCTTTTTAATTTTTATTTATTTATGCTTTTAGAAAGGATATGGTGTAAATTCCATAGTTATCTCCCTTTTATTTATAAACATGTAACCATCTTCTAGAATTTAAATTTTCGACATGTGAACATCTGTTCATGTTTGTTTTCATTATTGAAATTAAATCGGTGTTGGTATGTCTAGCTGCAATGGAACTGCAGCAGCTCCTTTTTATTTTAATCCATAATTGAAGTAGCAGGTTTTTTTGTTTTTTTTTTAAATAAATTCTTTCGTTGAAATTACTTCAGGAGTGCAATATTTATAAAACAACAATGATAATAAGATTTCTTATATTACTATTGTGGCGGCGATAATCTCCATCCGAAAATGGGTTGTAACTTCCACATACGGTATGGGAATTCTAACCATCAAAACTAAAATAATAATAATTGTAATGTGGTTGGCTTGGCTTTGCTAATACAGTAATTAGCATTGCTAAGCTTTATTGTCTATAAGTAACCTCTCTACAATAATCTGGCATCTAATTAGCGTGTCTGCTAAGTGAATCATGTATTTTGAACATCATAACAAAATTATGTTGCTGATAGGATCTTTCTTGAATATAGAAGAACCTGAAATTGCAAAGAATAAAGATGAAGCCATAGATCCACACAGGGCATAAAACTCATAAGATTCCAGGAGATGTAATGTGGTTGGCTGAGCTAATGCAGTAATTAACATAGTCAGGTTTTATAGGTTGCGAAGGTGATAATTTTCTGATCATCGTAGAGAATGTGAAAGCTTTTATCATAGTGTTGAAGTTTCCTTGTGTTCTATGCAACATGTTTATCAATTTCTTTTCGGGTGTATTTGGTAATTATCCACAATGTGTGATGATCTTCGTTCATGTCTGTATGCTAGGGTTTTATGTAGAAATAAACAGTATGGCAAGCTAGTTACAGTGCAAGTCGCATTTTAAGGGCAGGGTCACAGATTAGTTTGAACTTATTCTTACGTGAAGAAAAATGCCAGTTTATATAGTACGCCATTGATCAGAAACTATTTACTTATTTTTACAGAAATCTAAAGTTTGCAATTAAAGATAAATTAAATCTGTTAACCTATTAATTGAATGTTTTATTTGTTAATAAATAATCATCAACAGCTGGCTGTCCTGTACTTTGTCGATTTTGCAGCTGCCTTTGATTCTCTTGACAGACACTCCCTTTGGTGTATCATGCAGCAGGCAGATAGCGTTCCTGAAGTTTCTTTGTCTCATTCTGTGTTATTACAGGTCGACGTGAACTTTTGAGCATATATGTTGAGTCGGAAACCTTTGAGGTGAAGACCGGCATTTAACACAGATGTGCACTCACCCCAACTCTCTTCAATTACACTATTGACTATATCCTGATCACGCTTTCCAGAGTTATTAGGGGGGGTAGCAGTTGTCCGGGAGATCAGTGTGTCAGACCTGGCTTATGCCGATAACATTGTATTGCTGGGTCAACTGGAGATGAGGTGCAGATTGTGCTGGACAGGCTGCAGGAGGCTGCGTTTGCGTGGGTATGTGCATCAAAACATCGAAGACTAAGGCTATGTTTTCCTTGGTTTCTCCAGAGGATTGGAAACCACTGTCTATGAATGGCATTGTATTGGAGGATATGGAGTCATTTGTGTACCTTAGTTCCACCATTGTTCCATCCAGCAGGGTGCAACAGAAGTCAATCAGCAAGTTGGGGCTTTTGTATGCCTCCAGCAGTCATTATGGAGCTGTAGAGAGATTTCAATAAAGACAAAGAGCGTATTTACCAATTTCTCGTCCGGTTGATCCTTTATTGCTGCGAGACATGGCCAATGAGGTTATCTGATTGGCGGAAGCTGGAAGTCTTTGACAATGACTGCCTCTGCCACATATTGCATTGCCGACGGGCTGACTGGGTCCCAACTGCTGTTCTCTGTCAACACCTCAATCTTAAGTCTCTGCCATCTGTTCTGCTGCAGCGACATCTTCAATGGTTTGGACATGTGGCTCATTGTGCTAATTCACAATATAATCCTCCCTACCTCTCTGGCGCAAGCGTGTCGGTGGGCAGCTGAGGACCTGGACAACCACAACCATCAAGGAGGACTTGGCTGAACTCTCAGGTCCACAAGTGGTTGTTAGTCTTCGACGGTAGAGTCGTGATTGCTCAGGAACACCATGCCTGGTCCGCCATGATTTGAGATGTAGTGCAGGCCAGGGAAGAAGCTGGATCAACCTGACCAGGGTCATTACCATTGCAATAACAACAACATTTATTTATTGTTAAAATTGTGCTTCTAGTGGTTATTCAGTATTTTTTTCATGGTGATTTTTAACCAGAACATTAACAAATTAAATTTATATTTATTTACAGTAAAATAAAATTTAGCTAAACAAGAACAATCTATTCCTGTGGATTAAATAAATTCAAAACTTTATACACCTCCTCAAGTTCGACAAGACAGGCTTGAAGACGGTCAGAGGTTACATTGGCTGAAATGGTGTGAAAATAATAACCAGGATGAGAATAAAATTAAGATTTCAGTTCAAAATTTTGTATAGATTCCCGAATTTGACATGACAGACTGGAAGAAACATTGGGAATAATATCCAAGATGAGAATCGTAATCCAGATAATCCAACTAATTTCTTTGTTTTTTAACTTTATCTTTTTTAATTTTAATACTTTTATCTTCTTTAAAATGTTAATATTTACCTTTTTAAAAATGTAGTTTTTGTTTTTGCATAAAATAAGTTTTTTAAGTGAGAAAAAGGCAAACTTTTCTAACTTCAATATTTAAAATATTTATTTAAAAAAAGTTATTCTTTTAATTTTATTACTTACAGATTAGTAAACCAAAAATGTTTTTTCAATTTAAAGTATAAAATTCTCTGAATTTTATAAAACATTACTCGTAAAATGTAATCAAAGCAACCTAATTGAATACAATATTTTCATAAGATAACATAGGTTTCTTAAAGATGTTTTACTTATTAATTTACTTTTTGTTTCTTTTTAAATTAATCTTTTGTATATAAAAATTAAAATTTAATTCCAATAACACCAAAAGTCTATCATCTGCTCCTAAAAAATGTGTAAATCACACCAAATGATTTGAATGAATCACTGTGCAAGGCCTTTTCATTGTTTGTGTAAAATCGACCTTATTCAAGGTGACAATCCTTTCTACACTTTATCTGCAGGATACAATTGAGTATATGGAGTATAGATATAAATGACATTTCCAAAATTCCTATGTCTACAGATCCATTTAAATACACAAGTATGACAAGTAAATAGACACCCTTATTTTCTGTATATTTATAAAGTTGAGCTATTTGTCACACTGTCAGTGTCGACAGCGGCTTAACGGCCCGCTGGCAGATTTTGGACGACTTTTAGAAATTGACTTCCAAACTAACCTATCTCTGTCCCGGTCTTTATTTATCCCTTGTTTTCTCAACCCCATCCTCATCCATTGCTCTCATGTTTTTCTTGGTCTTCTTCCCCAGCTACCTCAATTGTTCTACATCTACTAACCTGAAAACTCTCATCCATTCTTTCAATGTGACTATACCAACAGTTTTCTGTTTTTCACACATCTCCCTATACTGTCCAAAATTAATATTCCTCTGAGGTCATCAGATCTAAGTCTGTCTTTAAGACTTGCATTACACATCCATCGTATTATTCTTCTATCCTTTCTCTCCATGCAATGCATGTTCTCAACCCTGATTGGCCAGGTTTCACTTCCATATATTATCACACTTCATACACATGCCTAATAGACTCTTCCCTTGGTTGATAGTGGTAATGCTCCTCTTGTTTGTAGTGACAGAACTTTTCTGAACTGACTCTAACTCTTGCAATCACACTAGCATAAGCTCCTCCCTGTGCTCCAATGGTATCACCCAGGTAACAAAACTTCTGAATAACCCTAATAGCCTTGCCATCGAAATATACTTTTTCCATATCTGAGTTCTCATCCGTCTGTGACAGATTAAAAGGCTAACTCCCTGTTCATGATAGAACAGCTTTCTAAGTTAGTCATGTCTATGCAATTGACGTCCAAAATTTAATTTGCATATTGCTTTGCAAAATGACATTTCATTAATTAACTATTGTTTTTTCACTTTTTTTTTCTGATTTGCTGATTGTTTTCATTTTACTATTATCCGTAGTTTTATTTACATATATTCTATATATCGTAGCATTCACTTAGCATTTTAGGTGTAAAAGTCTTTCCAGTCAATTTACTTCTGAGGGTTGCGATTCTTCGTGGCCTCAATTTTTCTAGACAACGTCAGAACACAAGTCCTGCTAGTTATCAGTAACAAAAACTCTTGATCAACCTGGAAGAGGTGATATTCATTCTTTTCTTCTGTGAATTGGACAATCACTTGATTAACAGTGGAAAATGGAATCTTGAGATTTGCAATAATTGATAGTAACTAAATCCACATTCAGATTGACCCACAATATGCCCCCCCCCCCTGAAATTCTAACAATTTCATCTATTTACTTTGGTCATGTCTGTGTATTTATATTAATTTAAGTAATTAATGAATTGACCACTTTATTAAAGGAGACTTGATGCTTTTTATCTATTTTGAATAGCTGATTAATTTGTAAAAGAAAGTGTTATTTCCTATTAATCTTTGAATTTTTCTTGTATATTACATTAAGTAGCCACTTAGAGATATGGAAGAAGTTTTTTCTTTTTAATATAAAAAAAAGAACTCCAGATAAATTGTCTTGGTGAAATGGTATAATTATCTTATATATAAAAAAACTGGATGAAGTTGATATGTCTATTCATAGCTTTTATGTGAAAGCAACTTTATCTCTCTTTTTCAACAGGTTATATAAAGACAACAAAATGTGTGATATTTTTTAATGGTTTTCTTTACTCGGAATATCAGGAAGTTAATGAATAAATTCAAAGCAAAAATTTCTGTTGTGACATTTTATAATCTCCTGAATATACAAGATACTATTTTTGATTTTATTTATTTTGTTATGTTGCAAAAATAATGAACAAAAGAAGGTTTATGTTTCGGAATGGACCCATGGCATAACAGATAAAAGTGCTAAATAATAATCAGTTCTAACTGATAGTCTTCTGGACTTGAAGATTCAATCCTCAATACGGGTGACACGGAGAATGCAATTAAGAATTACATAAGAAACCCGGTCATGGCTGGCAGAAAGAAAGCAAGCTACCCCCATGGATTAAATAATGGTTCTGTTCAAAATTTTAATGGTTGGAGACATTTCTTGTATTTCTGTCCATCTATTTAGTAAGTAGGTAGGTGTGACTTATTTGATAAAGAATGAAATCTTTAAATGTCTGTAATGGCTACGATGTTGCTGGCATGTTTGAAATGAGGTGTGGCTAATTGATCTGTTGCACTCATTTTAAGCAAACTTTATTTGTGTGTATATTTCTAAAGACCAATGATGTTGTTCTATAAACATGTACTAGATAACCTAGGATTGCATCCAAATATCAACCCACACACATCAAGTCGATTGATAAAAAAAACACACATTTTGATTTCCTGAGCTTTACTTATTATTATGCTTTTGATTAATAATTATTTTCTAATTCAAATTTAATATCGAAATGTAACTTGTTTATTAGGGAAATTAATGAACGCGTATAACGAAACTATAAATCTGTGTCGAGTTCTGTTCTTAAAGATTTCTTTTGAATGCATGCTCATGTGTGTTTACGATAAGTTTATTTCACAAAATATTCAATTTATTTATTGATAAATTGTCCGGGCTTCGAAACGAGTCCACTGTTACTTTTTAAAAAATATTTAATTAAAAAAAACAGCAGATTATTGCCAATTACTACGTTTTAAAGCACAATTATCAAAACAATTTTTTAAAATTATTTTCATGCACTGGCTATAAAATATTTATCCATTTTCCAATGAATGTATAAACACTTAAAAAAAATTTTTTTATCATTTTCATTCAATCGACAATTCCTTGGCCTTTTGGCTACGAGCAAAGTGTAGTATCTGTTCTGATACTACACTTCATCTCTTCTCTTCTCTTCTCTTCTCGGTCAGTGAAGAAGAATTCCTTCTCGACTGAGCCAATAAGGTGCAGAAACGTATCTGTAATTTGATTGGCCCTACTCTTTCTTCTCTACACTCCCTCTCACAGACATGATGTTACTAGTCTGTCTTTTCTATAAATACTATTATGGCATGTGTTCTTCAGAATTATGTGATCTATTCTCTGCTTCTTTTGTTCCAGCTCGTTTTACTCGTTGGTTTAGTGGTCTCCATCAATTCACTGTTTTGATACCTCATTGTAATACAGCTTCCTATTCCAGTAGCTTCTTTCCAAGAATCGCAGACTTGTGGAACTCTCTTCCTGCTGACTGTTTTCCTCCTACCTATAATCTTGGCCTTTTCAAGACTAAGTCCAATAGGCACCTCCTGTCTTTGCGATAATCATATTTGTTCTTGTTAGCTCCTTACATCAAGTGGCTTCATGCCTTGTCTGGAGCGATTTCATTCAACTGACAATCTGTTCATCACATTAACCCTTATCCTCAAGTGACTTAAAACCTTGATAAGTGGTGACTCATTAGTAATATATAAAAAAGAGTAGATCCACAGAATGTCCTTGTAAATTCATTCTTTTCTCATAATTTCCGAATTCATCCTAACATTTTCTACACAAGTGCTAATCTCCTTGGAGTATTTAGTTTGTCTAGTAATACAACCACTCCTAATGTTTCTGACATGCTTTCTATGTCCCTTGGAATCTTATCCTTTTAAGCATATCAATCACCTCCTGTTATATGTATTAAAAATAAAGAAAGAAAATAAAGAAAATTAAAAAATTTTAAAAATATGGTCACCTGGGTCTATTTTGATCATTTTATGATGACCATAAGTTAAATGTTGAAAATAAAACAAAAACAGATACAAAAAAAGAAATAATTCCAACAGTTTTTTCTTTTTCTATTTCTAGTTTTTACATTTTTTCATTAATTTTTTCTTTCTTTTCTTTTTTTCTTTTTCTTTAATTCACATATATTACATTTATTTACCATTCATTCTTCCTATTTCTTTTTATGACATTTTTGTATGTACAATGGAATTTGTTTTTAATTAATCACATTCCACTTAAAAGGTGTAAGGATTTAAAGTCGAAAGCAAGATTAGAAATAAATAAGAAAACATTATTTGAATTGATTTTTTTTTTTCTGTGCAAAATGTTATTTTGAGAAATGTTCATTTTTAGGCTTTTATTAAAATATTTTCCCTTGCACTGTAATTGTATTGGCCATGTGTTCATTTTAAAGTAGAAGAAATCTGATTTTGCTGATTGAAACAATGCAAAACTTAAATTTAGTTAGTTCATTTGGGGTTTTTTTTTTTAATTTTACCACACACTAAAAAAATGTTTTTAATTTTGTTTATTTTACTTTTACTTTTATTAACCACACACAAGGTACATTGCTACTGAGACATAAGAGGTTACTGTGATTAGGGCAAGATTTATATGTGACATCCTAAGTGGGGAGTTAGACAGCAAGATGTTTGTTCACATTACATTTGAATTTCTGCATGTTGGTACAGTCAGGGAAAAAGGGAGGGAATCCGAAAGGCTGGCGGTCCGAGGAAAAAAGCTATTAGAGTAAAAAGTTTCCCGGCATCTGGGGACCTATACAGTGAAGGGGTTGGATTTTGCTGCTAGTTGGGTTTGTCAGGTGGGTGGCTATTTACATTGCAGCAAGTTCGTCTGAGCACATAAGTGAAAGTACTTGTAAAACAAGTGCAAGTACTTGCACCAACTCAGATGTGGCAACAATACTTCATGCACGGATGAATGGTGGCTTTATAGAAATATTAAATACTGGCAGCTGTGAGAAGTTTACTAGCCCGGAAGAGGGATCCCACCTTCTTTTCAGCAGACTTGGCAGTATCTTCTATGTATTTATTCCAATTCATGCTGCTGGTGAATGTTAGACCAAGGAGTTTGAACGTTAGACTTTTGGAAAGGGTACTATCAATTATAGCAATCGGTAGTTGGAAAGATTTCTATAATTGCTAAAGGAAAGGAGTTTTGTCTTGATAGCATTAAACGTAACCATTCATTCTACTACAGACTGGAGGTCATTCTTCAATTATTTTTTATTATTGATTATCATTTTGATTATCATATTTTTAGATTGTAAGAAACAAAACTCTTTAAAAAAATTACCTGATCGATGTTTACCATAAAAAATTTAATTTAATATTGATTTTATATATATTTTAAAGAGAACTTGTATTTTCATACCTTTTGATATTAAGAAAAAAAGTAATGTGAGAGAAAAAAAAAGAACTTGTAAGGACGATAGATCTAAAAATTTAAAATTGGTACGGAAAGATATATATAAATACATGTTCTCTAAAAGAATCTATATTAAATTAAATCTTTCTGAATATTTTTACTTTTTTTTTTTTTTGTTACCATATTTTAAATTGCAGTGTAATTTTAAAAGTACAAATCGAATAATCGTATAGAATCAGGTGGTAACTCTCTCCCATCCTGCTGCTCTCCAATATGGCAGAAAGTTTCAGATGTGAACGTCTTCTCAGAAAGACATGATGGGAGTAGTCTTTGTGTTGGTCAATAGTTCTTCTTTTTGTATTAGTAAGATAAAATGGATGCAACTCGCAAGAAGCAGCCAAATGAAATAGTTTTTGCTATTATATGATATTCCAAATAGATTATTGTTGAGATAAGAAAAATCTTAATAACGAAACAGAAATTTTAATTGAGTCTCGGTAAACCTGTATCGACAAATTCACATGTCGGGCAGGTGCAATTACTTTAAATATTATATATATATAATCAGTCCATGTACTTAATACTTAAATCAATTAATTAGTCGTTTAATTTCAACCAAAGAATATGAATTAATCTGCTTCAAAATTTAAAAAAATTGCTCTTTTGAAATGCATTACCCTAAATTATTTCAATTCTAATTTGTACGGTGTTGTATTCCATAAAATGCTATGCTAAAACTAATATTTGGCAAACTGTTTTACATAAAATAGTGGAAATGTCTGCTACTAATTTCTTAATTTCCTCTTTTTTGCATGGAATCCTTTTTCTATAACAAAGCAATTAAAATTTGACTTTTATTTGTTTTCGTGTTATCGTCTCGTTCATAAGTTTATTTATAACAATGTTCTGGCTGTGCATTTATCGATCTACATCAATTGGAGAGAACGAGTCCAAACAGGAAATAAATCAAGACAAAGTAAATACTTACAAAGTTTATATAAGAAAGAAAATAAAATGGAATATTGTAAATGCTACTTCTAGATTCTTGTTGACCTTTTCATCCTCTTTTTTTTCTTCTGGTTTAGTGAATTTGATTCAGAATTCAATGTCGATTAGAATTTCTTGCCCTTTTCTCTTCATCTGTTCCTATTATTTTCATTAAAATCAGTTGAGCATCGTATTTCTAACAGTGTCCGTTAGAGTTTACCACTCTTTTATGTCTTGTTTAAAGTACATTCCCCACAAAATGTGATTATTTACTTTCAAACTATCTTACAAATCTTTTAGATGAGGGTTGATAATTTGTATTCTCCAACCTTCTTCGTGTGCATCTTTTTGAACTTGTCAATCTTTATGTTGAACGCAGCAACCTATACAGAATTTCAAACTGAACCCTTTCTTTAATTGTTCGCATTTCATCAGCCATTACCGGGTAGAAGTGTTAATTATATTATATATCAGGTGCATCTTTTGAACCCTGTGAACCAATATGGAATTTTGAACTGAATCCAGGGGGTAGATTGTTCTCATTCCATCAGCCATGACCGGGTAAAAGTGGTAATTTTATGTTATTCTTAATCATTATTGCCTGTAAAGATTGAACCTTCATCCGCCAGAAGACTGTCACTTATAACTGATTGTTCACCAACGCTATTACCTGTTACACCACATGTCCAAATGCTTCCTATGAGAGACTGTTGATACCTAGAATGGAGATGTAGGAAGTTGGATGAAAAAAAAATCTAATTTTGGATTTAATATTAAAAGCCTGACTCAGACTATAGACGAGTCAACTGATAAAGAAGAGGAGTGAGATTTTTTGGAGATCCTGTCTCCTTTATTAACCAAATCTGAAACTACAGGTATTCTTGTTTTATGTTTTGTTAGTGCCATGTAGTACCTAAATAAGTAGAATAGCATCGTCTATTTTTGACTTGCGAGCTCAACCTGACGATTGCTAAATTACTCTATTCATCTTGTATCTTCCGTTTAATTAACCTTCTTTCTTTTCCTTTACACTTGTCAGTTTTTACCCTATTATTTTTTGCTAACCCTTATACTCGGGTTACAACCATTAATATACCCCTGTCAAAAATGGTGACAGATGATTGACCTAGTGGATACGATCTCTAACTATGAAATAAGTTATCAGAATTCAAATCAAATTTCCTCTATTGTGATCATTTACGCACTAATATTGTTAGGAAAGGCACAGACCTACAATTTCCCTTCAGCTGTGCGTAAAATAACAATTTGTGTTCAACTATTCGTATATAATGAATTGTTTACAATAGGTATAGCACTTCAGCATTAAAAAAAAAATAAAGAAAACCCCAAACGATGCTGAAAATTGACAATCTGAACCATATGACATAAGATTTAATATGGTAGTCTATAAATAAATCTTTCTCAAGTATCAGTGTAATATAATTAGGAAAATGTGTGTCATTATATGATGCAATTAAAGAAATTGAGTGTCCTAATTCATTAATTATTTTATAAATTCCTAAAATATTATAGCAATATTTACGTTGGCCAATAATGTACGATATTTTTATGCCATGGAACAACCTCAGAAAATGTGTAATTTTAGAGATATTCAATAAGTAATCAATCTACAGATTCTTTGAGAGCAACACATGCACCCATCTATGCGAGAAAATAAAATGGAAAAATATCTGACAATATAAATAATTACTAGAAAAAAAAACCCTTTGAAATATGCTTTATTTAATTCATAAGACATTTCGGTAAAATATTACTCAGATATGGAAAAGCCAAAAGAAAATAAGTTATTAATTCGAGGCGAACATGACAAATGAATTGGATTTTATATATCTGAAGAAGATATGATTTTACCCGAAACATCATACGAATTGAATAAACTACATATTTCATTAAAACATCCCAGTAAAATTGTTTTTGATGTTACGAGTGACACAAATATTCAAATATTTCAGGCCATGCACTGTCTGCCAAGCTCCAGCCCCTGTCGCATCGCCACATCTCTATGCTTGTTTTATAAGTACTTCCACGGAATGTACATCAATAAACTTATTGCACTTCTACTCCCCTAAACGAAAATACCCCCGACCCCTACGACTAGCTACTAAATCCTACCCCTTCATGTAGAGGTCCCTAATGTCGAAAGATTTTCTACCCCCTTCCCCTGAAAATTCAAATGTCTTGATTTTCATGAAATGACTGTCTAATAATACAGTAACTACACTTTTTAATTAAATATTTATTTGTTCCAAATAAAACAATATTGTATTTGTATCAAATTGTCGTCTGTGATTATTTCTTTTTTTATTTCTATGATATTAAAGCTGTTTTGTGCACAAGAGAGAGCAGTTCTGAAAGAACAAAGTTGTCTCTATTTAATTGCATACGGTCGGTTTTTAATGTGGGGAGAAAATTCAGCTCCTCAAAAAGAAGCATTCTAGATGGGAACAACAATACCTGTATACTACAGGAGGAGTGCTGACCTCCATAAATGAGAGAGCCTCAGGTGAAAAGCAATAAATCAATCTCCCCCCCCCCCCTCATGAAGGAAGTGGTAATGTCAGATAGTGTCCCTATTTTACTTACCTCCCCACTAGGAAAAAATTGAATCGGTTTTTAATGTGGGGAAAATTCAAAAAGTAATGAGGATTTATTAACCAAGGACAATGAATGAAATGTTCGCTCTTTTTTTTTTTTTTAAATAACAGATGTGTTAAAAAAAGAAAGTATTGAGGATATATGAACAAACGGCAATAATTTTCTTCTTTTTTTTCGGATAAAAGAATGTTTATTTAGCAATCCTCCACTCTATAATAGAGAGCAATGTATTTTTTTTTTTTCTGGTGGTGATATTAATGCGAGTTTCCCCTTTTTATTTGTATTCAGTATGTGATATATATTGGCATAGACTGTAATAATCTTTATTTAATTATATATATATATATATATATTATGCATAGTTTTTTGTTATTGTTTTTACTGGCGATAGAAGCATAGCTTTTTTTTCATAGTATTTTTCCACTTCCTAAGTGGTAAAGAACATTGCATTAAGTTGCCCTATTTAATAGGACGTGTAATTAATTTTTTATTTGTTATATATATATATATATATATATATATATTTATTATTTTTATGTACATACAAAATTTGAACATTGGACACAAATTAAGCAAGAATTCTGATACACACTGGGGGTTTTCAACTTCAAATTTTACCCCCTTCCCCATAAAATTCAAATGTGTCTTGATTTTCGTGAAATAACTGTCTAATAGGTAAAAATTAATTAACAAATAAATAAATATATATATATATATATATATATATATATATATATATATACACACATATAATAATATTGATAAATAAATATTAAATTACTTTTACCTACAATATATATATATATATATATATATATATATATATATATATATATATCCCGTCACACAAAAGTTAGTGAATAAAAATACTGCCGGACGAATCCATTTCAATGTATTGGGAAACCAAATAGCAAGTCAGATACCCACCTTCAATTTATTTCCATAATGAGACGTTTTTTTTTTTTCTTTTTTTAAACTTTCCAGTTTGAAATGGTTTCTTTTTTTCTTAATTTCATCAATTCAGATGTTATTTTATATGAATATTAATGCAGCCACTGGTGTAGAAATTTTTTTCCCCGTCATAACATATACTTTGTCAAATGGAACTGTTTTTTTGTTTTGTTTTTTTAATTTAATTTTTTTTTTTTTTTTTACATATTTTACCAAAAGATATTTGCTGTCTTATATATAAGGTGCTGCAAATCTGGTAATAATTTGGCATTAGACAAGTGATGAGTGGAAACAAAACAAACCTGAGCTATTAAAGTTCATTATCTGGAACGTGTACGAATAGTTTAGTCTTACATGGCAAGCATCTTGTCTCTTTCCACCATGGCCATCTCCTAAAGAGCTTGCTCAAGCCTATAACGATACGAAAGTCTACTAAATCACTCGTGCAGGCTGGGTTTCATAAGCTGTTAATTCCCAGGTTGAGAATAATCAGATATCGTAGTGGTGAATGAAACCCTCTTGGTAATTAATTTTATCCTTTATCTATTTCCTACAGTACTTTCCTGTATGCTTATAGTATAATTTCAAAAGTAATCTATGAAATGATGACAGTCACTGACTCTTGGATTCCGTTTCTATGTTTCTTGTTCAAACAACCTTACATAAATCAGATGCTCTCTCTCTCTCAGATCATGTTTGAGATGAGGATTGATCATTTGAATTATTTGGGCTGTTCTCATCTTGGATGTTATTCTCACAATTTTTCTGCCAATGTAACCTATTTTCTTAAGAGGTGCATCGTTTTGAGCTCGGGAATTTTAAGTAGAATCTTAATAAGTAGTAACACTACACATCAAAAACAAGAATAGTTTTAAGGCTCCTAAAATTCATACTATAATTGTCTACACAGACCCGTGCTGCGACAGATAAATCGCTAAGTAATACTAAGTTATTTACATGTTGAAGGTTGAATCCTCAGTACAGGTGATACTCAGAATATAATTAAGACTTTTACCCGGACATGGCTGATGGAACGATAACAATCTACCCCCGTGGATTAAAGTGTTCAGTTCAGGACTGTGTACAGATTCCCGAGTCTGGGACTTGTGTGCACATTTCCGGGTGTTGAGTGCGAGACTTACCTGGAGAAGGTTTGAGGTTACATAGGTCATCTATGATTAGAACAATAGTCCGAAAAATCCAAATAATACAAAATCTCTCAGACTAGTTGAGAACTTTCAGGGTTCTTATTTAATTGATCATTTTTTACATTTCCCTCTCTCTCTTCTCATGATCAGTACTCAGATAATTTATACTTATTGAATAAAGCCTTAATTTCAAGTTTATTAGAAGGCTCAATGCAGAGAATGTACTGGGATAGCAAGAAAGAAAGCTTTATAAATTTTTATTTATTTTTATTTATTTTTTTATTTTATGAAATCTTACTTGCTTTTAGCTTTTCTCCAGCAACAATCTTTCACTATTGAATTCCTGCAAATAATGGCTGTTGGTTTTCGCAGAAAATGCAATGCAAAAAATGTAATTTTTAAGAATTTCATCTGTCACTGTTGTGTTGAATATAAAGGTCTAGCTAAAATACACTTTCTTAGCCTAAGAGCTAGGATCAATGTGTAGCATTTGTTCTGTCCGAAGATGGTACAATAATAGTGTTAGGTGGTGTCTGCATTCGTGCCGGACATCCAGAGAATGAAAATATGTCACAAACTTCCTCAAGGGTTCTGAAGATATACCCCCATAACCAGATATATTCACAAACTACATTACAGGAAGATACAACATTAAAATTTTCATAGGTCCCGCTAGTTATTACTACTACTACTACTACTACTGTATGATCAAATCAAGTTAGAATTGTTCGCTGAATGTGTTTTTACTCTTTCACTTTCTTTGTGTGGCTTTAAAGTCCTTATACCAATTTTATTTGAATGTTTATTTGGGTTAGTGTTATCTTTAACCTGCAACTCATTAAATGCACTCGCTCTCTTTCGACACTGATAAGTTGAAACCAGTTATAGTTAACAGATTAAGATGGGTTTTTTTTTTTATATTTCTGCAAGCAATTTATTTTACTTTTTTAATTTTTGGTTTAGAATTAGATTTGAACTTGAAGATGTTGAAATCAATTTTTATAAAATAGTGTTTTGGTAAAGTGATACTTTTTTGATTAACAACTAAATAAACTCTTATATAGTAATGATAATGAAATAATGTGTACAGTGCTCAGGTGCACTACAACTCATCAAAAATGCATCTGTGCATACGTATGGAGGGGGGGACATAGTGTAATTTTAGTGAATTTCAAGAAACGTGAGTTTTAAATGATGCGGTGTCTCAGCAGCCAACAACTGATGCAAGCAAGTTTGTTTCATGCTTCAGAAATTCGGATCATGAAAAAATGTTTCCGAAAGTTATGGGAGATGTGCTGTTTTCTGACTTTGTAAGTATGCCTATGTGTGTTAGACACATGGATATAAAAAAAGTTGCTCCGGATTGTTGTTGGCATGATGGTTAATAATTTTGTGGCTATTCACCAAGTCTCTTGCTAGACGTTTGATTTTCAATAAATCCAAGCTCAGAAGCAAGACGTTCAGAGAATGTCAGGTGTTTGATGGAGGGTATTCGCTTGATTGCACGTCTCTGAATGGTTTCCAGGTGGCTAATGTGTTTTTCATTTGGTTTGATAGAACTGCACCCAGAAATTGAATGAAAAATAAGTGATTTTTTTTTATTTATTACTCTTTTGTTTTTTCTCATCTTCAGGTTGCTTCATAAAAAAAGTATAAAGAAATAATTTTAATGAATAAAATTGAACAACACAAAATCATCCTTTATCATTAGAACTACAAGATTAGTTAATTTTTCTGGTTACTAGATTGATCTCCTTTAAAATATTTTTTAAGGTAAGAAAAAAATATTTTTTTAAATTAGTAATTAAACATTTCTAAGAATTAAAGTATATATTATTTAAGATCAAAGTGTAAACGTAAGCATATTTCACGCACAAAAAGAGAAGAGTTATTACCTCCACCAAGGAGGTTATGTATTTGATCGAATCTGTTACTGTTTGTGTACAGCTTAGCATCCACATCGCTTGACCAATCGTCACCAAACTTGCTTAAAATATCAATTCTAGTCTAACTTAGGACTTATTTAATTTTGGGATATCTAGGTTAACGGCCAAAGTCGCAGAAGGTAAAAGTAATTCTTTTGGCGATAACTTTGGTTCTGTTCATCGTATAAACACGTTATTTGGCGCATATTGTAACTAATGAAGTGCACATTGACCGTGAAAAGTTTGGTCAAGTGACCTTCTGACAGAAGTTTAACTTACGTCAGGTAGAGTATGCAGTCTCATGACTGACTTATGTTTCTGTTTGATATGTGTTTATGTTAAGTTGACGGTATTATATTTTAAAAAATTAATCAAGACTAATATGAAAGTATACTAATGAGATCTTATACTATATTATTTTATACAATGATCTCTATGATACTATTATCTGGTTCACTATATAAATAGCTATTCTATACTGTATAACATTAAGAGAGATAATATAACATAAAGTTATCTTGTTGGATTTTTTAAGTCTGACCCAAATAGTAATCCATCTGACATATCGGTACTTGATTCAAACTAGACTATTTTTTCTTCCTCTGTTATTGACATGAATATATTTTATTTCACTTGAGTTTTTTTGAAAATACTTATTCCAGCTAAGGAAGACATTTTCCCTTATTCACTAAAACGGATTAAAGTGTACAATTATACTAAGTTATCGCTCTTGAATATATATATATATATATATATATATATATATATATATATATAAATTATGCAACTTCAAGCATGTTTGCATATATGTGTGCATGTGTTTCTCCCCCTCCACATTAATTACACCTTATTGTTCTTTTATATTAATCAATTAGTATCAAGTACTAAAACAAACTTTTTAAAAAAATCCCATTTCACAAAATAATTTGATTGCAGAATTAAAGCCACAAAAATGACTTTCCATTTCTTCACAAACAAGTCAGTCCTCTTCTTCTTTTACTGCTGTGCAACACTGAATAGGTACAGCGAGTAATGCATGTATTCAAAAATCAGAAGCTTTTTATGATCAGCTCTTATTTCTAATTTTATAGCAGAGAAACATTTTCTATATTTTTCAAGTCACTTCTTGTCTTTTAGTAGTCATTGGTTTTATCATCTCGTAGTTTCTCGAGTCTTTCAAATTACTATTTTTATTTTGATGAGTTAGACATTCTGAGGCTGCTGTACTTAATTCAAGTTGAAATGATAACATTGCTAAACATTTGAAAATGTGGAAAGAAAAATGCAGCAATTGTAAAAGAAGGAATTAACAAATGTTGAACGTTGTCTGAATCAATTTAGAACAAGCTAGATTAAATGTATTTCTTAAGATACTGGCTTGACTTTTTTTTATATTAAATATTTTCTCATTACCAGTATATACCTGCTCCTTGAGCAGTGTTGATACAATACCTGGGTATATCACTTTCCATCAAGTATAGTATCTTTTCTGATATTACACTTCATTTTTTCTGTCCTCGGTTGATGAGAAAAATATCATTCTAGACTGAGGTAATTTTTATTTATATCTCAGTCTTGAGTGCCTCTTTTTGGGAACTGGATTTTCCCCACATTAAAAACCGACCTTGTGTCTAACTCTGCCCATGTAGGGAGGCAAGTAAATGAAGCTAAATCGTGCTTCCTTTTCATGTGTTCAATATCACAATTATAAGTAAAAAAACAACACAAAAAAAAAACAATTTAAATAAAGTAAATAAGTTCCTTTGATAATGGTTGGACTGCTATTAGAGGTGAGGAGTCAGAATTGCCATTTTAATAAATGACTTCAGAGTTGGGAGTCAGATTTTTTTCAGCTGTCACACGATCACTGAGGTGGGGAGTCTGAGTTGGAAGTCAGTAATTATTGAAGGAGTTGTGAATCTGAGTCAAGTTTTCTAAAACTTACTCCATAGTCAGGATTTTTAAAAATGTGTTACCTCCACCAAGGAGATTGTTTTTGGGCGAGTTTGTTTGTTTGTTTGCTTGTACACAAACTAGTGTCTACATCGCTTTACCAATCGGCACCAAACTTGGTCAAAATATCGGCCATTAATATACTTAGAACTGATTTAATTTTGGAATATCTAGGTCAAACGTCAAGATCACAAAAAAGGTGAAAATCATACTTTTGGCAATAATTTTGGTTCTGTTTATCATAGAAACTCACAACTTGGTCCACATCTTCTATGACCTTGACAAATTAGATTACAGTCAAAATTTTTATGGAATTTCAACTTCCGATTTTTCTAAATTTGATGTATGGATCTGATGTTCTTCAATGACAGTAACATTCATGCACATTTCAGCCTGCTCAGATAAATAGTTTTTGAGTTATCAATGTTTCCATGACATAATTTTGGGAATACTTCATACAATATGGAGAATTAAGTCCTAGATAAAAATTTGGCCCATTCTTATGTTGTCAGGCAGAAGTATGCAATCTCATGACTGATTTATGTTTTTGTTTTGTTTTTCATCTAACTCTTCACCTCTAGCAGTTATTGCACAAAACTTTGCTGTAGCCTTAAAAAATGTCAAGGCTTATCGGTTGATCACATACAGTTGAGTAGGGTAACTATCAAGGCAGTGATCCAAGGAGAAAATAAGTACAGACAAGGTATTGCACCATAAAGACAGAAATTAAGTCTTAATAGAGGCATTCCCGCCAAGTGCAAGTCAATAGAATGGCCATTTTGATATAAATTTAGATGCCTTTTAATCAAAAAAGAAGGAAAACAATGTGTCACAGTACATCCAGCCTTGTTGTTACATATGGAGCTGTGAAGTGTTTTTAATTGGCTCATAAGAATTGGAAATGGACCTTCTATTATATAAAGGAAATTTGTTTGTGTGTGTACAGCTAAAAGTTTAAAAAAAAAAAAAAAAGCTGTACAAGGAACACCAACAAAGCTGATATATTCTTTTTTGGCATTGCCTCGAACAAGATATAGGCACTTCTTTTTGTTTTTAATATTCATTCCTTTGGGGGTAAACAGAAACAGAATTAGTGGGGGGGGGGTCGACATTTAGAGCAATGTTTTTATGTGATTATGTAGTAATTTGGCAATCATTTTTCTTTTACAGTTGCCAGAGAAAGGGAGAGGGGAAGAAGAGAGAAAGATAGGTTTCAAAAGAAAGATGGGACACACTTTTTAACTCTATTTTGTTGTTCACGTCCACGGGCAACCATTCTAGTCTTTCAATAGAACAAAGCTGCTTAGTTCGATCAATCTCACTTTTCTCATTTAGAAAAGTAACATAGTATGTGTATACCAGTATCATAAAGAATTAGTCACACTAAGATGCACAACTGGGCAAACAATAAGCTAGTTGGGCGTAATTTGAAGGTTTAAACTCAACAAGAATGAATGAAGACTAGGAGCTTTGCTAATGGTACAGTGTGATCCTCTCAAAAATGCCAGCACGGAATCATTAATAAAATTAACAATTTTTTCTGAAATCTGATCATATTTGGTACAAATAAACTTCAGTCTGTCTGATTTGTCCAAGTTTCAGTCATGAATGTTCAATCTTTGTTGTATCGCTGTTAAATGACAAGCATATCTGGTTGAACAACTGGATGGCATTCTGTTGTGGACAGAAACAGCTGTTCGTCTCTCTCGTTGGCAGATTGTAGTCTTTTGGTGGTAGTGATAGTAGCAGTCGTAGAGATGTTTTCTTTTTCTCTTTGGGCTAGAATAATAGAAACAATTAAAAAGAACAAATAACTCCATTTGCTCTGGTATTTGGTTTTGCTTTTTTACAGTAATTGAACTGCATCTTCTCCTTCTAAACCCCATAGAATGGTGGAGATCACAAAAATGGTCTTCGCTCACTTTGATGCTAAACACCTCAGAGGCAGAAAATCTCTTGCTTTTTTGCCACGCGCTACCTCCCATGACGCAACTACCGACACCCGACACCCTAACTTCTAATTTGACCTCTAATGGAAAATTCCATTTTCTTGCGTAGAATTTTCCATTTTTAACCTTATCTTTACACGCCAAACCTCGAATCTTGCTACCAATGGACTTTTTTTTTATAGTGCAGGTTTATCGCCAACTATTATGAAGTAGTAAGTAAATAAAAGCATTTCTCTTAATGGGGAGTTTTTCAAAACGGATTTGGAGGAGAGTTCTCTATTTTTCTATTTTTTTAAACATCAGTATTTGTTTTTTAAATATATTCCTCACTTACCTGGCAACAAAGATGGCGCTAGTGTTAACCTAAACGATAGCCAGAGAAATTCTAGGAACAGAATATATATCTATATATCTATATATCTATATCTCTGTTTCTCTCTATCTCTCCGTTTCTATCTATCTATCTCTTTATCTCTCTCTCACTGAACTGAGAACTCCTGAAATCTCGACAAAACCCGGGTGGAAAATATATCTGTTTTCTAATGCAGTGTAAATTCAGAGTTTACACTCTCTTCAGCCGTTTGCGAGACTGTTCCTAGATTAACTGATGAAGATACAAGTATGTGATAATAAATTACATTTATATACTTTTATATTTACTAGGTTCTTTCATACAAGATTAAGCATCTTTTCTAACTTCTTTGTCTTCAAAAACCTTCAAGTTTTCTATTTCGATCACTGCTCACAAGCCAACCGTCTAAATGCTGTTGTTAATCTTGCTTCATGTTGAATAATCTCCATGCACCTTCTGCCAATCGCATTTAGATGTGATAAAGATTATTTTCATCTATCTTATTGTTTCCTTCCTTCATTTTAGTTTCTCTAAATAATTGAAATAGAAAATGTTAAGTTAATTAAACTTGGTAGTTATTTTCACAATGTTTCAACTGATGTAACTTCTGACATTCTCCAGGTGTATCTTTTCAAGCTCTGGAACCTATACAGAAGTTTGAACTGAACCCTTTATTTCATCCACTAGCAGGGCTACCTGACTTTGCCTAGGGCCATAAGAAACTAAATAGAATAGATTAAAAAGGGTTTGTAACATCTTCATTTTAAAACTTCTATCTGTCTGTCTATCCGTCTCTCTATCTCTTCCCTCTTTCCCCATCACCTGCTTATTTCTCTCGCTTGTTTTAATGTATTGAAAATAATAATAATGTAAGAATTTCACCTAAGCTTTCAGTTTTAAAGTTATTACTCCCTGGCAACACCAAGTTTCTGCCCCACCCCCAAATATAATGAAACCTATATTTGTTTTAATGTATTCCCGGGCAACGCCAAGTTTCTTCTCTTCACCTTCTCCATCAAGCATATACCACATAGCAAATGTACTACTGTATTATTATACACACCGGCTCTATCTAGGGTATTTAGCACTTACCGATTTCTTCATATACCACTTCCCAAGTGTAACACTATTATTATATACACTGACTCTATAAAGGATATTGATTATTTCCGATTCAGCATATACCACTGACCAAGTGTAATACTGTATTATAACACACACCTGCTCTGTCTAAAGTATTGAGCACATTCAGATAAAGCATCTACCACCTTCCAAATGTCCTATTGTATTATTAATGTATTGCTCTCAGGCAACACCAAGCTTCTTGTCTAGTATAAACACTATAAAAAAAACACATTCATCTTATTGCTCCCAAGCAACGCAGTATTTAAACACACCTGTTTTATCTAGGATATTGAGCACTTTAGCATTAACATATACCACTTACCACATGCAATACTGTATTATTACTATTATTGCTCCCGGGCAACACCTAATTTCTTGTCTAGTATACATAACAAAACACATTTTCTCCTCGACAATTCAGAGCTTTTTGTTCTCCTTCCCCCTCTCATAATTTGAAGAGAAATGATGTTGATAAAACAATAATCCGAAGAAAATCTTCAGAAATGTTAAATAAAATCCGAGAAATGACTCGACAATTTCTTTCCAAATTACTTCATAAATACATTAAAAATTTACTCTAAATGCTGACCTCTGATAAATTCTGCTCCAGTTGATCCTCAAAGTATGAATATTTCTTTTTTAATTTTAGATATTTTCCAAAGCAACATCAAATAAGAATATACCAGCTTTGTGGATGTGGCTTTTGTAGTTTTTAACTTTTAGCTGGACACACAGACAGACAATTTTCCTTTATATAATAGATGGGAGTGGATTGTTCTCATTCTATCAGCCATAACCGGGTAGAAGTTATCATCATCGTCATATTCAGTTTAACATCCGTTTTACATGCTGGCATGTGTTGGATGACTTGATTTCCAAACTCCTATCTCTTGCTAGGTCTTAATTTATCCTTCTTTCTCTTAAGTCCATTTGTATCACTTCCGCCCATGTTTTTTTTTAACCTTCTCCTGTGAACTGGACTTGCTACCTTAACTATTCTATATCTACTGACCATTCTTTGAACATAGTCATACCATCAGAGTCTCCTGTTCTGCACGCATCTCGCTATAATGTCCAAATTTAAACTTCCTCTTAGATCATCAGAACTAAGTCTATTATTAAGACTCACATTACACATCCAGCATATCATTCTCATATCATTTCTCTCCATGCGACGCATGTCCTCAAACCTCACTGGCCAGGTTATCATCACACTGCGTACACATGCCTGATAGACTATTCCTTTGGTTGACAGTGGTAACACTGTGCTGGTTAGTGAAGGCAGAACTTCCCTGAACTTACTCCATCCACTCCTAACTCTTCCAATCACACTAGCACCTGCTCCACCCTGTGCTCAAATGGTATCACCAGGGTGACAAAATTTCTCAATAGCTTCTCCATCCCAATATACTTAGTCCATATCTGAGTTCTCATCCATCTCCATTGTCTTACACTTCTTACATATAAACTGGTTATCCTCTCTCAACCTACTTGTAATTCCACTGCACCTATTATGTACTGAATTCTTACAAGTACCACAACAGATTGAATAGCATCCGACTCATTTTCCACAAACGAAGCAGGGGAACTTTACTTTTTTGGAGAGCTTTTCAACACTACAAGTATTGATCATCACTTTGATCTTGGTAACATTAACTCTCAGACCTTTACTTTCCATAGCATTCCTCCAAGTCTTTAACTTAATAAGTTGGTCTTCCATTGTTTCATTTGCCCCTAGTTTATGCAAAGCCCACAAGACAACCTCTCTTGGCACTTTGTCAAAAGCTTTCTTTAAATCCCCAAAAGCAAAATACAGGTTCTTCTTATTAAGATACTTCTCTTGCATTTGTCTCAGGATAAGTATAGCACCAGTCGTACTTTGCCCAGGCATAAAACCAAACTGCATTTCATCTATGCTTATCTGACTTCTTATTTGCTGTTCAATGATTTTCTCAATCACTTTCAGGACCTGATCCATCAACTTTAAGCTTCTACAATTACATATTGAGTGCTTCCCATTTATCCTTGTATCAATTCACAATTGTACTAAGTTCCCAGTCTTTCAGGATAACCTTCTTTTATGATCTGATTTGTCAAGTTTGTGATCATCTCAATGCCTGTTTCACCTGCATGCTTTAACATTTCTGCAGCATGCCAAATGGTCCTGCAGCCTTACTGTTCTTCATCTTACTCAGCTTCCCATACCATTTCTCAATTCTTAAAGATGGACCAAATACTGCTTTGCAACTTCTAGTTTAAGTGTTAATTATGATGCATGATGCAACGGATAGAAGTGTTGATTACCAATTAGTTCTAAATGACGGCTTTTTGGAGGTTGAAGGTTCAATCCTTACTAAAGGCAATAATAACCAAGAATAATATAATAATTAACACTTCTATCTGGTTATGGCTAATGGAACAAGAACAATATACTTCCATGGATTAAATAAAGGGTTCAGTTTGAAATTCTGTGTAGTTTCCCCAAGTTCAAAATAATGATTCTTAAATTCGAAAAGATACACCTGAAGAGGTTACATCGGCTGAAATGTTGCGAAAATAGCAACCAAGATGAGGATAGTAGTCTGAATAATGCAAATTATTAAACTTTATCTCAAAACTTCTGAAACAGGTCATTTCAATTTTTTTATTGGTTTATATTCGGTTTGGTTATTTAATATCAAAGTACAATACCTATTGTATCCGATTTATTGAACGCCAGTTGCTATTTTACTCGTAGCTGGGGTTCATACCTTTACCAACATTATTAGTGTGTAAATAACCACAATATATCTGATTTGATTTGAACTTGGCATAGCCGATTCCATAGTCTGTGAGGGTATCCATTAGGCTAATCATGCATTGCCTTCTTTATATTCAAAAAGTATATTAGTAATTTGGACACCATTTGTGTTATCTGTATTTGTAACCCAGTGATTTAATTAGCTAGTCAACATAGATGATTAGTCAATAAAAATTAATTGTGAAAATCTAGAAATGTTTGTCAATATATAGGAGCGTATATAATATAAAATCGATTGGAATTTTTATTTTTTAACACAAACTGATAATTGCCATAATTGACTGGCTAGTCAGAATCAAATATTGATATTGTAGGACGGAAGCTGTTGATCAAAATCAACTAGCTGATTGATTTTACCTTATATAAATGATGATGTGTGCTTTCACTTATTCTTAAAGTTAAAAATGCATCCCTAATAAAATTAAGTTTGTGGTTATTTAGTTTCTTAGTAGGTGTACGAAGTCTAAATCATTTCAGGTTTTTGCAACTTTTCTTTTGACTGCTTTTAAAATATAATATTTTACTTATATTTTAAATGAATCTTTCCTTCATTTTAACCTTTAAATTTTCATTTGTTTTTTCGTATATTCCTATTCAGGGATTTTAAAATTGACAATGAATTTCACAAGTTCCTAATATGGAGAGTAGAAAGTGGACCTTCTGTGCATTTTCAGGAGCCTTCTAACTCTTGCTTCCCAATTTTGTTCTTTTAGTTCTCACAATCCATGAGCAATGTTTCTGATAAAGGACGAAGAATTGCTGTTTTCTGTGTCGACTGTTGTTTTGAGTGGGTGGTATGTGGAGATCTTCAACTCTTTCATAGTATTTATCATGATTCAACAGAATCTATCCATCTCATTTTCCTTGAGTGTTTTTTAGCCTTGATAAGTAGTGGGAGAAGAATAAGAACTGTAGATTTCAGGTTTGTGGGGCATTTATGTGCGTTATTTTTATTTAAAAAAAATAAGCCGAGAGAAATGTTAAAATTACTTGCATCATTCGCTCTATCTAAGACCTAAGCTCATTGCATTTATTTACGTTGAATAATCTTCCTTAAGGACTGAAATGGTAATTTGAAGGGAAATTAGATTTTTTTTTTTTTTTACTTTCCATTTTTTTTTACTTTTTTAATGCATGTCAGAGGAAGTATGTTTATGTGCATGTTTCCTGGGTGAATTAAGTGCTTTTCTTGCTATCTTAAAAGACTGAAGAATACATGTCTTTGGTAGATGAATGCATGGAATCTGCACAATGATTATTTAATGATTACTATTTTCAGTGAAGGTACTGAATCTTTGCTATAAACTTGACTAATTTATTGATTTTGTGAGACTTCCATCAATCAGAAACTGTTGATTTCCCCCTCTTTCTTTATTTTTAGAGATTGAGCTACGAGTTTTTGTAATGGCAACTTGTATGCCTTTTTTTTCTTTTTTTTTTAATTATTTGAAGAAAAAAAAAATTTCTGATAAATTATTTACCATTACATTCAATTAATGGAGTTATCGTTTCAGATTAACTTATAAGCTCAATTTTTTTATAGATATACTGGTTATTTCAAATAATTTGACATGTCTTCGAAATATTGTGAATTCCGACAACACATAAGACTAGTGATTAAGGAAAAAAGCTAGGAACAAGTAAACCTTAATGTAAAGAAAAAATAGCTTGTTATTTATTTTTATTTTTTATTTTTTTATGACCTTCGGTATGCTCCCGCATTGTTAAAGGGTTCTAATAAACTATCTATCATCGTCATCATCATCGGTTTAATGTCCGTTTTACATGTTGGTATGCATTGAACGACTTTTAGAAATTGACTTCCCGACGAACCTATCTCTGATCATGTCTTTTATTTATCCCTTTTTTTCTCACATTCATCCTTATCACTTCCTCCCATGTTTTCCTTAGCCATTCCCTGTCAACTGACCCTGCTACCTCAACTGTTCTACATCTATTGACCCAAGAACTCTCATCCATTCTTTCATTGTAGTCAAACCAACAAACATCTCCCTATACCCTCCAGATTTAATCTTCCTCTGAAGTCATCAGATCTACACTGTATTTAAGACTCACACTACACATCCATTGTATAATTCTCATATCGTTTCTCTCCACGCAACACATATCCTCAACCCTCATTGGCCAGATTTCACTTTCATACACGTCTTATAGATTTTTTACCGTGGACGATGGAATAATTTGATATTATTTGAAGTGTAAATATAACAGAAACTATAGTTTATGCTCATGAAACTAAGCAGGCATAATGTTGAGTATTGATTTACTCCTCTCCAGGAGTTAGGCACAAGGCCAGTTGTTATCTTACTCCCACAAGTAAGATGTGACCCACGGTCAGGTCGGGAAAGTGGGGTTTGAAAGCCAGCGCCCGAGAGATGAGCACTCTGGCCATTAAAAATTGCCTGGGTAGCCCCGTCTGCATTCCCCAGTAGGGGCGCCTCAGGCAGTAAGCAATAAACTTACTCCTCCCCAAAGAGGGAAGGTGAAGCCTAGGAGGGTGGACCTCTTAGAACTGCACAGGACAGACCCATAGACAGGCGTAAATCAAGCCCGAAGGCCAAGACAATACCAGTCTATGGGGTGCACTATCCATCGGAACAGATACTACACTTTGCTCTTAGCCAAAAGGCCAATTTATTTATCTTTTGGATGATACATTTCTTTGAAGTAAAAAATGGAAAATTACAAAAGATGTGGCACAAGGCCTGGGTTGGGTGGGTGGGGGTCGTGTGTCATTCTCTTGGTCTATTCTCTAAACTAGTTCCAGTCACCAAAATACCTCATTCACTCTTTGGGCAGGCTACCTAATATTAACCCCAATTTGTTATGACGTTTTTTATTTACAAAAAAGTGGGTGTACAAAATTCATTGGCTGGGTGTGAGGGGTAGAAAAAAAAAAAAAAAAAAAAAAAAAAAAATTTTTTTTTGTTAGTTAGGCCCTCCCAAATCTATCTAAGTGTGAGCTGCTCACTGTTTTCTGGTTTGTTTCAAGAGCCGAAAACAAGTGAGTCAGTTCCGACGGGGCAGAGCTCATTCGTGCTACTAGCTAAGAGACTTTGCTATCTGGGGTGGGGTCTGATAGGACCTTAGGTCGGCGTGCACCATGCCTAGGCAGGGAACACGTACTCAAACTTGGCACGTCCAAACACACACAAACTAGCGGTGTGTATTCACCTTCTTTTAAATAAAGCTGAGTGCAATCTCCTCCTATCACATCTGATTTTGACCTTAAGCTGATGTTTAAAGTGCGAAATCAGTTCGTAATCAGAAGGTGATTCACCCCCTTTCCCTATATCTATGCGTGAGGTCCACACTACAAGTCTAGCTACGGCTAGGATCGTGAGAAACACCATTTGTTTCTCCCTGCACCACGGAGGCATCACATTGTACACTACAGATGCTACGTCCAAGGGTACTGACTGCTCAGGAGTGATGCGAGCCGTCACCTCGTTCACATACTTCCAAAACTCGCGCAATTTGATGCATTCAAAGAAGGTGTGCTCTGCCGTTTCTTCTTCGACGTCTGCGTTTATGCAACGCAGACAAAAGGGGTTTTCTCCACAGTTAGTTTTGAAACGTCTGTATTCGAGGGGCAGCGTGTTCCGGACCAATCGCCAGGTCAGAGAAAACTCAGCGTTATTGAGATGACTCCGACCCGGCGCCCAATTCCACTGAGAGCGGATCTCCCCCTCCGACCGTCCAAAATGTTCCACAAGCGGATCCGAAGCGGTCCCCGCCACTAACTCCTGATAAAATGTCTTTCTAGACCGTGCGAGGTCGCTGGACCCCGGCAGTAGTTTGAGCGCAGCTCGGCATTCGTTGAAGAACTGCGATTGCCCCCTTGGTTTGCGTCTTCCTTCAACCAGGTGGTCAGGGATGAGGTCGGGAAAAGCCTTCTCAACCTCCGGGCCCCACGCAGACTCTTCTAACAAAGTACGGCTCAAGAAGAACACAAAGATTTATTTCTCAAAATTTGAATAATAAATTCAAAGCTATGAGGATTCCATGAATGATTTCTCAAATGTTCAATCTGTGCTCCATCTGAGATACGAAAAATGTCAACTGAATGCTGGTGTCCAGATCCTATTTGAATGTTATGTTATAGCCAAATCTGCATTGTAGTTAGTGCATTTTTTAACAAATTTGCACATTTTCAGATCATATTCCAAATAAACAGTATACACAAAGATATTATGAAAGTTGTTTGCAGCTGGCTCAAGGCAATGTTTATTTTAAGTCATATAATATAAATATATGAGTGGGTGGTGGTTGAAGCATAAAACGATGTCTTTTTTTTTTTAATACTTTTTTAATGATTAAATATTTCAAACGCCCTACGTTCTTCATCGGGAATGAATTAGTGTGGTGGAGAAAAATGGAAATAAAGCTGCCCATGTGCGGGGTACTAATATATTAATTGATATTAATTAAATATTGAATCATAATAATGAAGTATAAAAAAACATTTTATGCTTCAACCACCAGTCGCTCATCATCAGAATATTTCTAGGAGCATATATCAAACTAATATATATATATATATATATATAATTTATTAGAAGTTGTTTCTCGATGTAAGCGTGCAATTTGAATTTGTAAGATTTAGAAGCCAAAACAATGCAGATATATATATATATTTTTTATAAATATTTATGAAAATTTTTCAAGTCTGGTTCAAAAAAGAAAAAAAAATCCAGAGTTGGAATAACATTTTTTATTTCTGTCAACTCACCTATAAAAAAGAAATGACGATACAGACTCCAAACCTTAGGGCTTGAGCAGTGACTGAAAAAAGAAAATTCAACTGTCAACTCCAGAATCAGTTTTAAAAAAAAAAATCCTGACTTTGACACCCCACCATTGCTCTAAAGACAATCAAATGTTTGTTTGTGTTTTTAATTCAGAGAATATTAGAATTTTTTTTTTTTTTAATTCTTTTGCAATGAAAGGAAATATTTTAGGCAAGAGTGAAATAAATGTCTCTAGTTAAAACTGAGAATAACTTTACAAGAGACTGGTTTACAAACCATTTTTTTTTTTTTAGACTTGTTTTTTTTTTTCTTTTATCCTTTCCCCAGTTATTTTTTTTTTTTTTACAAAGAATTTCTTAGGAATTTTGTTATTTCGCAATATCTCTAATTCAAGAATATAAAACACCAGACATCAGCATTTAATAGTTATTTTCTCTTTCAAACTGAAAATTTGAATTATTATAATTGTTATTATAACACATTGAGCCTAAATGCTTATCCTGCATGATAATTGTTTTTATCATTATCCACTTGCTAATTTAACAGTAAATGCTTATTGTTTTAGAGGTTTTTAAGTGTGTTGAAGAACAAACAGCTGATTCTAGGGATGAGTAACATATCTGATTTCCTATACAAATTTGTATAACACATTCGGAGACTTACAGAATCATGCTAAGTTAACTTGAATTTTCCCCTATTTCATCTTGATTGATATTTTATTTTTATTAGTAATGAATAGAGGAAGACTGAAGAGTATTTACCCTCAGTCATATTTAATACACCTGCCACTCATAACATCGGGAAGAAATTTAATTGTTTATAAAAATAGACAATGAGAAAGCAATAGGATAGATCCAGTCTGCTCGTCCTGTAACAATAACTTCCCCATAACACTATTTACCCGGTTTTAAACTGAAAATGTTTGGTTCAGAAATTGTAAAAGAATAAGCAAAACTTTATTTCGTAAATGTGCAAGAACAGCTAATAAAGAAAAACTTTTTTTTTTTTTTTATAAAGTTGTGTTGCATTTCTTTTTTTTTTTTTTGTTACCAACAACTCGACTATAAGAAATCTCATTACTATGTGCCATTTTTATTGGGTTACTGTAACACTAAAATGCATAAAGAATCAATAGAATTAGTATTCCAGTATTATGTAGGAGAAAGGTTGAACATCGAAAATAAATGGTGAATAAGTAAAGTGGTGAAAGAAATTGAATGATGTAAATAATTGAGAGGAAAAAAGGGAGAGGGTCTATTATGGCATCACAATATATTCTGAAATCCTTTAAATCTATACATGAATGTTTTAGATGGTGGGGGGAAGACAAATAACGTAAATAAAGGGGGAATGATAAGATAATAGGGGAAAATCGAATGATATAAATAATTAAAAGAGAAACAGAGAGGGGGTGTATTATGAGATCACAATGTATTATGAAATCCTTTGACATTGTGAAAATGGGTGTTTTGTCTTTTGATTCTGTTACAGTTATTTAAAACATTGAAGATATATATAACAAATATTGACCCAATGAGTCATGTGTAGTCTAGTACAATCTAAAATCAAGTTTTCAATAAAAAGTAAGATTCATTTAATGTATAGAATTTGAAAATGAAAAATGTTAACTGTCTATAGAAAAACAAAATCAGTTACTCTACGACTTAAAACAATTTCTTTTTCTCTTTCAAATTTGATCATGACCTTTTTGTTCTTACAAATATATTTTTTCCTTGAATGGCTGAAGACTTTATTTTTTCACACTTTTTTTTCTTTGTATGATTTTATGGTAGTTTAGCTGCCATTTTATTTGGACAAGTTATATTTATTTCTTCATGAAATGTTTCTATATTACATACTTTTTATATCTACGCGTTTCATTTGATTCATTTTTGTGAAATGTTAGTTTTCTAGAGAAACTTTCTTCTACATTTAAAAAAATAGAAATTATTGCATGTTATATTTATTGCAATTATGTTTGTGTGTGTGTGTGTGTGTGTGTGTGTATATATATATATATATATATATATATATATATATATATATATATATATATATATATATAATTATACTGGTTGGTTGCATCCCAATGACCAAAGGAAAGAATCAGTCTACAATCATATTTTTTTTTTTTTTTTTTTTAATATCTATATTTTTTCCTTTCCGTCTTACGCATGTTTCCCAACCCGTAATGAAAAATATTGGCTGCTCTTCAGAGACAATCATATATTAATACAAAAAAGGCACAGTTCTCCTATACAAAACAAAGAGGAAGAAAGATGAGAAATACGGCACGTCAAAAACATGAAAAACTCACTATAAAGAGGACAATTAAATAAAAAAAATACCCCCCCCCCCCCCCCCAAAAAAAATACATAAACATCTGCCACCACGCTGGGATGCAACCAACTAATATATATGCTCTGAAATATAACTTCATTGAGCTTATTTGAAACAGTTTGGAAGGAATATATGCCTGAAAATATATATTTCTTATATAAACTCAGAAATATATATATACTAGCAGGGCTACCCGGCGTTGTCCGGGGCGATAAAATCTGACCCATAGACCCCTAAGGGGTGGGTGTAGAGATTCAGCAATACTCCCATCATCTTACTCTGTGAATTTTACATAAGAATACACTTTTATAGGTTATCTATATTCTCTAACCTTTTTTTTAAACAGACCTAAATTGTGTTTTTAAACGTGAGTTATCGTTCTTCCTTAGCTATCCTCTAACAAATAAATTTCATTAAAAGCTATAAATTGTTTTATGTACTTGAGGTATAATTTGCCGGACAACACTGAATACTTTTCTTATATAAGATATTATAAAATGTACACGTACATGTATTTGTGTACGTACAGAGTGGCGGCTAGTGGCGGACCTTCGTATAGTTTCTTACCCCCCCACCCCCTTCGTGTAAATAGTATTGACACTAAGAAACGTTAAATAAAATTAAAATTTATCTCAAAGTATTACGTAATTAAAGCAAAATATGACTCAGCATTTTCTAATTACTATAAAATAGAATGAAAAATAACTGCCCCATGACCTCTAAGGGGTGGGTTTAGAGATTCGGCAATACACCCATCAACTTACTCTGTGAATTTTACATCAGAATACATTTTTAGATTTTATCTATATTCTCTAACTTTTTTTTCTTATAAGTAACACACACACACACACACATACACACATTCAGTTTTATATAGAAGAAGATAGATATATATGAATAATTTACTTAAAAACTGTTACATATTTCAGAATCGTACCGCAGTTTCATCATAACGGGCTGACTTTTTTAAAAAATTTCAACAATGCACCGTTTTAAATGATGAATTCAGATGCCATCCTCCTTTGTTTTCGTTTTTTGAGACGATCTTTGAAATACAAAACTACAAATAAATAAATAGGTAAACAAAACACCAAATAAAATAAAACCTTTTAAAACACAAAACTATAAATAAAATAAAACTCAATAAATCACACCCAATGCATAAAATTGATCCCGGTACCTTCTTCAAAAGGAGACTTCAGTAACACACCGCTTTAAACAATGAATTCAAACGCCCCCCCCCCACTCTGTTTTCATTTTTCAAGATGCAAAAAATTTCCTACAGTCTATAGACGATCTTCAAAATACAACTCTTTAAAATAAAAATACAAATAAATAACAAGCCGCGCATGCGTGGTCCCCCTCTGTATGTGACTCGATGTGGCGAGTGTAAAATGCAATAAATTTGGGCAGTTTGGGCATTTTTGACCCCCTGGGGGCGCGAACCAGAATTTTTCTGATGTCAAGGATGCTCATTTTATATCCAGAACAATTGCCTCTACATTTTGGCCAAGTTTCAGAAAAATTGAATGGATGGATCAAACGTTATGGGAGAAAAGGGTCATTTTTTGCCATTTTAGGGGGCTTTTGATTCCCATGGGGGCGCGAACCAGATTTTTTCCAAGGTTAGCGATACTTATTTTCTATTAGGAACAATTGCCTCCACATTTTGACCAAGTTTCAGAGAAATTGAATGTATGGATGAAAAGTTATCGGGCAAAAAATGTCATTTTTTGCAATTTTGGGGCCTTTTGACCCCCTGGGAAAGGGGGGGGCTAACTAGATTTGTTTTCAAAAATCGGAGAATGTCACTTTCTAACCTGACCAAAGTTACAACTTCATGCAAAATTTCAGAGAAATTCAATGGATGGTTGCGGAGAAAAATCCGGACGGACACCCGGACGGACGGAAATGCCTCAAAACATAGGTTTCCCAATTTTATAAATCAGGGGACCAATTAAATAAAACATTTAGAATAAAATAAAAGCCTTTTTTAAAACGCAAAACTAAATAATAAATAAAATAAAATTCAATGAATCCCAACCAATATACCTTTTCCAGAGGTACACTTCAGTAATGCACCGGTTTTAACGATGAACCCAAACGCCATTTCTCATTGTGTTTTTAGATCTCATTTCAGTACGCTGACGATTCCCCTTGGGGTATAGACTCTTAAAAAAAATTTAAAGTCAGCACATTTGAATGAAACCGCGGTACGATTCTGAAATATGTAACATAGTTTTTAAATAAATTATTTATTTATATATATATATATATTCATTTAGCAAAACATGTTTCGGTCACAGCTATATGTTTGTGTGCATCTGTGTAGCCGCAAAATAACTGAGAATTTATTTTTAAATATACTTCTTTACTCCTTCTATTTTGTTTGCTTTGGACTGAGCGGCTATGTGAGTGTTATGTGTGTATATGATACATTTGTGTCTGCCTGTAAATTTCATAGCCGACCAGACTTTTTAAGCATGTTACGGCTGTCTTGTTTTACCTCCCTGACTTAAAAATCTAAGTAAAAAAAAAAAAATAAATAAATAAATAATGAACGAATACAAAAAACTTAACGGTTAATAATATTTTTATCTGATCACATGTTTAATTTAGAAAGTAATTTTATTTCATTCCATCAAATGGAACTGTAAAGAAACTATGTTGGCCTTGATTATGTCAGAATGTCCTATAGCTCTAACCAAAACATGTTTTGCAAATGTGTAGCCAAATAATGTTTGTATAAATAAAAAATCTTTATACCTATTAAACAGCTCTACTTATTATTGAGCACTCTTATATAAACACAGTAAGGATTCTCTGGAGTTTTACCCTGTGGATGTAAACTTTACCTATATATATATATATTCAATTTTCTTATCTTTTTGTTTTTGCTGGGGATGGGGCATCCTACTGGATACCGGATATTCACCTGCTATTTCAGAGACTCCAACCAAGCGATCTTTTTAAGATTCTAACCGTCTTTTTAAGCGCAATTGTTTGTATCTCTCTTGCACTTGGTTCACCAGGTAGTTTTTAAAATTCTTTTTCATGAGCCCAGTTACTCCTATGCTTACTGGAACTGGAAGGATGGAGATCTTCCTAAGATTCCAGTTTCTTTTCGTGTTGTACATAAGACCTTAGTATTTCATTATTTTCTTCCTCTCAGCTCTGTTTAAGCCAGCATGATTTGTCATACTGACTTACGCTAGGTTTCTACTCTTTTCCTCATGTCCCATATCACTGTCAGCTTTAACATCTCCTTTTCTAGGTATGTAGTTGTGGGAATTGCATAATCATAGTGGATGGTGTATGACTTATTTCCAACTGTTATTGCTAGTATATGTTCCCAGGACTTGCTGTTACAGTAGATATTCAACTTTTACAGATGGTCCAATGAACATATTTACACACTCCATTGTGTCACATTGTATAGTAGTTGTCCCCAGCAGAGCCTTACAACTGGAAGTCATGTGGCTCACACTCAACTTCTGTGTGGCAGAAATTTCACTTGTTGCCGTTGCTGAGACCACTCATTTTCTTAAAAGCATTGGTCATCAAGCCTTGATATTGGGCAACCTCTCCTGATCATAGTGGAGCAATCTTCTTTTGAGCCAGTCTACAGGGCCTTCCTTATCTATATATTCCTGGATGTGTGTGTTAAAAAACGAAAATCTGAAGATGTGCATATTTACATTATCTGACCAATTTCTAAGAAAAAAATATTTTTGCATTGATTATTTGCATGGCATGCTTTTGAGAGTACTTTTTTAAAGTGTAACATTTTTTTTTTCTAGAACTTTGAGTAAACACATCAAATATAAATCTTGTTTGTATTCATTTAATGTATTTAAAAAATAATTAGGTTCAGATATTTGAGTTTATTTAAAATTCATTTTTTATGCAATATGTACATTTTTTAAGATCTGATATTCTATGCAAATCAGATATTTTATATGGAATGTTTTGTATAATTTTTAAAAAAATAAGAATAAAAAAGATTTGATTTTGAGTAAAGTTCTTTGAATAATTTCTTTCCAAAAATATTAAAAATATGAAAATTATAAGTTTTATTTTCCTATTGGTAAAAATATTTGCTGCTTATTCTACATTTTAATTGAACTAGTTGAAATACCCATCTCAGGATGGGTTCATAATTATAAGACTATCTGAACCTTTAATAATTACAAGAGATAAGAACCTCCAAATGCTTCAATGCACTCAAAAACATACTGTAAAAAATAGTTTATATAATTATGGGCTTCAAAAAGTGTTAATTTTACTTTAAATATTAAATTAAAATGATAAATATTAACATTTTGGTAATTTTGATACACATTTATTTGCCTTTTCACTTGCAATTTGAAAATAGATCGCAACTTGTAAATCAAGTCGGTCTCTCTAAAGAAAGGAATGTTTAAAAACAAATGCTAAATATTTGTCTAGGAAATAAAACAATATTGCAAAACAGAACTATTTGTTGTATTAGAATAAAAACGATCATTGAATTTTAAAAAAAAATAGTTAATTAATAAAATGTCCTTTTCAAACCAATATCAAGTTGAGTTAATCTTGCGACTGATATCACATAAGCAATATATATTTTAAAAAAAGGTTGCATTTATTGTGTAAAGTTGAATTAATTTGAAATAGGCTGTTTTGACTTTATCGTTAGTGTGAAAAATTGGTCCAACTTTTGCATTTATTCATTTAGATTAAAAGACCCCATGCAAATTTTGAGAATCTATTTAAATTAGTGTAATGTAACTTTGGTTTAAATCTTATTAAAATTAGAGGTAAAAATTTTAATGTATTTAATGAAAAGAATGCATGTTAGTAAGATAAATGAATAAAAACTGTTAAAATCAACTTGGCAAAACTGTTTAAATTGTTTATTGCAAACTATCTTTATAATATAGCATAATTATGACACTTTAGCAATTTCTACATATTTATATTAAGTTATGTCATAAAAGCTGCAATTTAAGTTTTTAATTTGTAAGAAAGAACAAATCTAAAGATTAGAATTTTTTTTCCTCTTGTTTCTGAAGATTTCTGTGCAATTTATATGAACAATATTTTTATAACTCTTCATCTTTTTTCTCCCTCTTTTGTTTTTGCAGGTTTCTTTTGTAATCCGAGATGAAGTTGAACGCTACCATCGCTCTGGAGTTAATGCTTTGCAGTATGATCCCGTCCTCAATCGATTGTACTCAGCTGGGCGTGATTCCATCATTCGAATATGGAACACTAGAGCAAATTCCAATAGGGTAAGGCGAACATAATCACTCGGTGCCAATTATACCACCGACTTTCACACGGGATTAAGAAATCTCTTTAAGTAGGCCTTTTCTTACTCAATGTCTGATTCGATTCGATAGTCTATTTGTTTATCGATGGATGCAAATATTCACAGTTATCTAACCTTTAACCTTTTCTTGTAAAGCTAAACAATCGTTTAAAAATAACATTTTTATGAGTTATGTAATTTTGTGGCTTTTAGTTTAACCTCATTCAGTTTCAATGAATCTAGAATAAATTTGCATACTCATCAAAAATGGTTGCTAGTTCATTTGTATAACAATATATATATATATATATATATATATATATATATATATATAATGCATTTCCATATCTATTTGTATAACATTAGCAATACACATGAACAAATTTAAATTGCTTAAAATATCTCAATAATGGCATATATAGAAAGAGCTTGATGATCTAAGAAAGGATCTTTTTAAATTTTTTAAATCTGACTAAAAATAAAGAAGTTATGACTATTTTTGTGCCTCGCACAATTGGATATTTTCCCCTCTTTAATACCATATGCGTTTCGTCACATTTTTTACACTAATTTTTCAGTAAAAATGTTATATCTTTGTTAAAACACAAGATTAAGCAATGAAGTTTACCATGTAAGTGTATTTTTGTACAAGGAATCAGAATATGCCACTGAAAATCTCCAGAAATTATGGTTTCCAAGTAATCTGCAGTAACTGTAACAATACACATCGACCAGAAAACTGTTTGGATAATCACAGATTTCAGGGTAGTTCTATTAAAATAGTCATATCTTAAAAACTAAAGCACTTTAAGTGCTCAAAATACCATCATTTTGTTAGGAAATGAATATCCTTTCACGTGCATTCATGAATAATAATATACATAATATATTTTAAGAGTTTTGAGCAAATAAAGGCAAAAAAATGTTAACGCTATTTTCAGCAATTTACGTCACTTTATTTTTTTTTATCCCCCCCCCCTTCGTTTAAAACTCTCGTACCATGCCTCTATGCAGATTTTCGTCCTGAAATTTGGAAACCAATCAGGAGAAACATCACTTTTAATGTTTGTTAGTGTACAAAGTAAATCGGCTCATTCATTTTTTTTTGAACATTTTTGAAAAATACATTTTCGTCGCCCCATTTAGTAAGTAAATCAATCTTTTTACTTTTTTATGCATTAAAATTATAATTGTATATATGTGTTCTCTTTTGGTAGTAATAATATTTCATTACCCTATCCGAAAAAAAAGTTTTCTATTTATAGTTTGAAAAACTGACTGTAGTAGTAGTAGTAGTAGTAGTAGCAGTAATAGTTAGCAGCTATAAACACGAGGTGATTTTTGTTTATTTTCATTCTAGAACGAATTTTGAAAATATGAATATAGAAAATGTTCTTACATTTTTCATACCCAACTAGTAAATAAATTAATCTTTTATCTTTTTTTATGCATTAAAATTATAATTGTATGTTGTTTTGTCTTTCCGTAGTAGTAATTTTAAATTACCTTATCCGAAAAAATATTGTCCTTTTTTTGAGCGTAAGTCAACAATGGCTGCTAGTATTGCTGATATAACAATCAATCAGCAGCAACCTAGTCTTGTAAAGCATTGTAAAATTCGTTTACGAACTTTTGACAATAGGACAAAAATACTTTTTGTGCTTAAAAAAGTTAATCCTATTTGGTTCTTTTATAAAAAATACTTCAAGAAATACTGGTTTTCACTCAACTTTCAGACTTCTAGTAGTAATGACTTTCTAGTCGCCAATTAAAAAAAAAAAATTAAGATTTAACTTTTTTAGGCGATTACGTGAACACCCTTAAAGTCTTGGCAAAGAAAAAACAAAACAACAAAAATTTAGAATTTAGAGTGGGGGATCAGTGTCGCATATAAATTTAATGTAAAATAATCTCCGATTTCCCGGCCATTCTTGCCTTTTAGTGAAATTTATAAAATAAATAATTACTTTACCATTAACTCTAGGTACGACTAACAAGCCCACCTCCTAAAAATGCCTTCTTGAATGTATCGTACCATTAATCTTAAATATGAGTGGCAAGCGACCCCCTAAGAAACTCCCTTAACCCTAACACTAAGTCCGAATGGCAACCTCCATCCAAAACAAAACCCCTTCCTTAACCTCATCACTAACCCTAAGTCCGAATGGCAACCTCCATCCAAAACAAAACCCCTTCCTTAACCTTATCACTAACCCTAAGTCCGAGTGGCAAGCCCTAATTATCTAAAAAAAAGCAGACGACCATAAAAAAAAAAACGCACAGGATTTATTCCCCATAGAAAAAAATTGATTAATGCCCTAAAACGCTAGAATGGCCCGGAAATGGTGAATTATTCTACATTATATATATGTGAAACTAATCCCCCACTCGAAATTCTAAATTGTTTTTTTTTTCTTTCTGCTAAGTTTTCAAGGTGTTCACACTTGATTGCCCCTAGCCCTACCACTAACCTGAAGTTCAAGTGGTAAGCCCCCCTCCTCCCACAAAGACCCTCATAATCGTCTAAAAAAAAAAAAACAAGAAAAACGCACAGGATTTATCTCCCATAGAAAAAATAATTAACTGTCCTAAAACGCTAGAATGGCCTTGAAATGGGAGATTATTTTATATTTAATTTATGTGAAACTGATCCCCACTCTAAATTTTAAAATAATTGTTTTTGTTTCTTTCTTTCTGCCAAGTTTTTCAGGGTGTTAACATGTAATTGCCTAAATAAAAAAAGTAGAATCTCATATTTTGGGGAGATAAGGGGGTGAGTTAGCGGAAGGTGTTAATCTACAATAATGCCAAAGAAATCTTGCAATATATTCATTTTTAAACAATCCTAGTATTAGATTTTAGTTTCTTGTATATAAAATGTATTACAATTCAACTTTGAGTTTTCTAACTTCTTTCTTTTAATAGATACATAGTATTTTTAAGGTATTGCAGCATATTTATGTGCATTTAGTGCAGATTAATTAATTTCTGGAGATTTTCAGTGGCACATTCTGATTCCTTGTACAAAAATACACTTATATGGTAAATTTCATTGCTTAATCTTGTGTTTTAACAAAGATATAACATTTTTACTGAAAAATTAGTGTAAAAAATGTGACGAAATGCATATGGTCTTAAAGAGGGGAAAATATCCAATTGTGCGAGGCACAAAAATAGTCATAACTTCCTTATTTTTAGTCAGATTTTAAAAATTAAAAAAGATTCTTTCTTAGATCATCAAGCTCTTTCTATATATGTCCCTATTGAGATATTTTAAGCAATTTAAATTTTTTCATGTGTATTGCTAGTAAATGCACATTAATATGCTGCAATACCTTAAAAAATACCATGTGCCCATTAAAAAAAAGTTAGAGAACTCAAAGTTGAATTGTAATACATTTTATGTACAAAAACTGAAATCTAATACTAGGACTGTTTAAAAAAATATATATATATATATATATATATATATATTGGTATTATTGTAGATTAACACCTTCCACTAAATCGCTCCCTTGCGTCCCCAAAATATGAGATTCTACATTTTTTAGGCAATTACATGTGAACACCCTGAAAAACTTGGCAGAAAGAAACAAAAACAATTATTTTAGAATTTAGAGTGAGGATTAGTTTCACATATAAATTTGATGTAAAATAACCCCCCATTTCAAGGCCATTCTAGCATTTTAGGGCATTAACCATTTTTTTATGGGAGATAAATCCTGTGCGTTTTTCTTGTTTTTTTTTTTTTGTGTGTGTGTGGAGGGGTCTCCTTTTTTCTTTCTTTTTTTAGACGATTATGTGTATTTTTAAGAGGGTCTTTGTGGGAGGAGGGAAGAGATTTGCGACTTGGACTTCGGGTTAGTGGTAGGGCTAGGAGCAATTACGTGTGAACGCCCTGAAAACTTGGCGGAAAGAAAAAACAAAACAATTATTTTAGAATTTAGAGTGGGGGAATTGGTTTCACGTGAATTTAATGGTTCACCATTTCCGGGTCATTCTAGCATTTTAGGCCAGTTAATAATTTTTTTTCTATGGGAAATAAATCCTGTGTATTTTTCTTTATGGGCGTCTGCTTTTTTTGTTCTTTAGACAATTATATGTGGTTTTCATGGCCTTTTGTAGGATTGGGAGCTTGCCACTCGAACTTAGGATTAGTGATAAGGTTAAGGAAGGGGTTTTGTTTTGGATGGAAGTTGCCATTCGGACTTAGTGTTAGGGTTACGGCATGGCCATCATAATAGTAAACTAGTTTACTATATTACATAGACCATGGTTTAAGGAGTTTTTTAGGGGGTGGCTTGTCACTCAGATTTAAGGTTAATGGTACAACACGTTCAAAAGAAGGCATTTTTAGAAGGTGGGCTTGTCACTCGAACCTAGAGTTAGTGGTAGAGTAATTATTTATTTTATATCCTGTTTCCAGCTTGAAAAAATATTTTTAAAATTACACTAAGGACAAGAATGGCCGAAAAGTGGGGGATAATTTTGCGTTGAATTTATGTGCGAAACTGATCCCCCCCCCACTCTAAATTCTAAATTATTTTTGTCTTTTTTTCTTTTTTCCACCAAGACTTTGAGTGTTCACATGTAATCGCCTAAAAAAAGTAGAATCTTATTTTTTTAATTGGCAACTTATTATTACTTATCATTATTACTAGAATTAAAGTTCGAAAGTTGAGTATATTTGAAAACCAGTATTTCTTGAAGTATTTTTTATAAAAGCATGAACTTTTTTAAGCACAAAGTATTTTTGTTTTTCTTTTTGTTTTTAAAACTCTGTAAACGAATTTTACGAAGCTAACTGTTTAAACTAGCTGCTGCTGCTGATTAATTGCTATATCAGCAACACTAGTTAAATTGTTGACTTTCGCTCAAAAGGGGACTATATTTTTTCGGATAGGGTAATTCAATAATTGAAATTGATATTTTTCCTGATTGTTTTTCAAATTTCATGACAAAATTCTTCATACACGAATGGTATAGCATTTTTAAAAGAACAAGGGGATTAAAAGAAAGTGACGTAAATGGCCAAAAATGGTGTTAACATTTTTATGACTTTATTTGCTGAAAACTTATCAAATATATCATGTAGATTATTATTTATTACATGTGAAAGGATATTCATTTCCGAACAAAATGGTGATATTTTGAGGACTTGAAGGTTTTTGGTTTTTAAAATATTATTTTAGTAGAACTACCTTGAAATCTGTGATTATCCAAACTATTTTATGGTCGGGTATTGCTAATAACATGTAATAGATTTGTATGATATATTTCTATAGTCATTTGCTAACACACACCTATAATAGATTTCCATAGCCATTTGTATGACACACACACATATATAATATATTTCCATGGCCATTTGTATGACACATTTATAATAGCTTTCCATGTCTGGTAAAAGAGGTGCTGTTGGTTCATTTTATAACTTGATTCAAATGCTTAAAATAAAAACAATTGAAATGCTTTACGGACTTGTAATTTTACACACTGTTTATAATGAATTTCTTAAAGGAAAGAAAAAAAAACCCAGCTTTCTCTTCATATTTAGCTGACAAAATTTTACTCTTAAGAATAAAACTTTGTCTGATTTCTTAAGTTTTTAATAGTTCTTAAGTCAAATAGAAATGAGCAACTGGCATCAATGGGGACCTCTGTGCACTCCTGCTCCAAGCCCTGAACTCCTTAAGATTTCTATTCTTACTTTTATTTTTCAATTTCTATAACTTTCAAGTTAAAATTAAAAAAATATGATGTATTTCCTTTTCATTGATGTCAAGTGCAAACGGAAACAGTCATGATAATGTTGTACCCTCTTTTGATCAAACTGAAGTATACTTAGATAAGTACCCTGTTTAAGATAGTTTCACAATATATACGGTTATGAGGGTGGGAGTCTTATCTTCAAAACCCGAGTTCATGGACAAACAAGAACTACAATTTTATATATACTGTTAATATACAGCGTAATCATGTTAACACGCTGGTTTCCGTTAGATCACCGGAGTTAAGCAACGTTAAGCCTGGTCAGTACTAGATGGGTGACCATTTGGGAATACCATGCGCTGTAGGTGCGCACCCAGCTATGGGCAAATAGCGCCACCAACCCACAGTGCCTAGCATGACGACTATGGCAAAATCTCCTATAAGGTGTCTGACACCAGGGAGGGGTTCTTCCTCTAGGAGTGATTAAAGACCTTGATTGTGATGGTGATGATATTTATATGTAAGATGGAGCCAGTTTTTCTCCAGTATCTTTGTGATTGATAGCCTTTTTAATACAAGGTACTTAATCAAATCTGTTTCGTCAGTCATATAAGGCAAATATTGGTCTGTATTGTTAAAATATAAAAATTGTATTTCCCATCAATTTTATTTTAATATTTAATCCTGATTGATATTTAACTTTTGATTAGTCATAAAGAGAGGAGGAGCCTTCACACTTGCACTCAGAAGTCCTAATACTGTCGGTCATAACACTGGGACAAATTTAATAAGACAATTTTTTACTATTTACCGGCTGACCCACATTTGACTGGAAAGACAGATAAGGGAGGAAGTAAAGAGAGAAAAGTAAGGAAGAAAGAAAAATAGCACCTGTTCTGGTTTATGTAGTTAAACGACTGACACATATTTAACTGTAGAGAGCTGAGGAGAGAAGTAAAGAGAGAGAGGGGGAAGGAATAAATTTGCCTGTTCTTAGTCTATATAGTTAATAGTGTCGCCTTTTCCTAATTGCCTAAATAGTTCAATCAATTAGCATGCGCTACTTACATACGGAGATCGTGAGTTCGAACCTCACCCTAAGCATGATTATTTTTACTCTGATTTGTTCCAAAATGAGCTTAAACATTTCAAATTGGAATATTAAAAAAAAAAACTTACTTTTTCTTTTCTGTAAGCTACCTAATTTATGGAGATTAGGGGCCCTGAGTGACACGGGAGTCTTGTTAATATATATAGATACATATGGAAAAAAAAAAAAACTCAAATTACTTAACATACTTCAATAATGGCATGCATAGAAAGAGCTTGATAATCTAAGAACGAATCTTTAAAAAAGAAAATGAGGCAGAAATAAGGAACTTTTGACCACTTCAGTGCCCTGCATGGGGGATATTTTTCTTTCTTTAAGACGGTTTCGTCACATTTTATTACACTACTTTATCACTAAAAATGTTTTATGCCGTTAAAAATTTCTAGAAATTAATGGTTTTTAAGTATTCGACCATGAAATGCACATACATTCCCTCACAATATAAAGTAAAGTGGTCGACCATAGTCGAGAGTGACCCAAAGACTCTTCTTTTCATTGGCTCCTACATCAAGATGTAGGGGAGGGTGCCACTCCTTTCCCAGAATTACTCCACTTACCCTTGATCCTCACCTTATAATTCTGAGTGTGTAGCAAGGGGTATCAAGTACCGTTTTTTGAGTCTTTGCTATGACTTAACCTAGAATTGAACGCCGGTCTTCCATCCCAATAGCAAACACTCTAATCATTATGCCAAATGGGCTGGTAATCATTGTAATACATCCTAATACAAAACTAATTGTATTCCTCATAATATTTGATTCGTAAAATTGTGGATTATCTTGTTATTAGGCTTTGTTTTCGATTGCATTGCTGGACAGAGAGATCAAGACCAATGTGTATTTATTTGTATATAAATAAATATATATGCTTCCTCCTTGTCATGCAAAGTTAGCAAGTAAAATATATGCTTTTTTCTAGCCCTCTCATCCCCTCGGATGAAACCATTTCAAGTAGTGAGGGGAAGCGAGAAAGCAAATACAAGTCAGACAACCACCCCAGACTTACTCCTCCACCTGAAATAAATTCGGACAGAAATCCTTCACTCTATAATAAAAAAAAAATAAACAGTGGGTGTTTTTTTAATCTTTAGGTCATCAGAAATGATAATAATTTATATATGAAAAATTAAGTTACTGATGTAACTCTTATGATTTTATATGAATATTTTAGTAACCTAGATCAATAACTAGTGTGAACATTGACATCTTTGATGGAAAATGTGCACTAGTATTATAATCGGAAAATATGGTAAATGATTACACAAATGCAATCCTTCTTGCAGATATACACTCACAAGCAACACACACACACACACTGATAGTGGAACAAATTAAAATGTACAGTAGTCTGATTGAGTTTCACTTTCAGTTTGATCAAGATAAAATGTGTAGGTAATGTAGATGGATTACTGTACATGATTTGAATACAGATCAATATATGTACAACTTCTAAAATGAGGGAGTTATCAATTATATTAAGACTTGCATCTATATATACATATGCACGTATGCATGTCTGGATACTATCATAGGCTTGTGCGTCCTATATGTAGACACAGATGAAGCCTATATAGACAAACCCTCGACTGAGCTTTAATCTCTGGTTCCTCCTTGTAAAACTTTCACAGCTAGAATTTGTTCTTTTACCACCACTACAAAAAAACTTACCTGTCTTCCTTGGTGTGCCTAACATCAAACAGTATTTCCGTAAACATGGTCATCTTCAAATCTATTGCCAATAAACACTTGTCATAAACCGTCTTCATGAATCATCAAATTTTACTCATTCACTTTATTATTTTTAATCCTCTCATAATATTCATCATTCACTGCCAATCTATCCATCTCATTAACCCATATTCTTATGTGGCTTTTAGCCTTGATAAGTGGTGACTCCTTAGTAAAAAAAAAAAAAAATCTTTCAAATAGATATTTCCTAATGTTCATATAATGTATCCATTTAAAATCAACATCAAACATCGGGTGTCAATTTTATTTTGTCATATCTAACATATAAAGTTATCTTACCTTTGCCCCGGGCAATGGGGAGAAGGGTGGTGAGGGAAGGGCGGGAAAACTGGGATGAGGTAGAAGGGGGGACCAGATGAGGTGAAGACACACTTTTATTGTCTGCAGAGAGAGGGGGTTAGTTAAGCAAGGGAGAGGGGGGGGTTGAACGTCGGGTTAGGGGATGAGGGGCGACCGGGTAAGACACAGCTTTTGCCGGAGGGGGGGGGGGTAATTACACTTTTGCCTGTAGAGAGGGGGGGGCAGTGGGGTTAGGGAATGGGGGAGAGGCAAAATTTTGCCTGCAGAGGGGGGGTAGTGGGGCGAAGAAGGGGGGGGGGGAGATAATTGCACTTTTTCCTGCAGAGAGGGGGGGGGGGCACGTGAAGACAGTGGGGTAAGGGAATTGGGGATTCCAGGGAAGACAAACTTTTGCCTGCAGAGGGGTAGTGGTGAGAGAGCGGGAAGATAGTGGGGCGAGGGGGAGGGGGGTTGCCTGGGGAAGAGAGATAATTACTTTTGTCTGCAGAGAGAGAGGGGGAAAACGAGGGAGGGCAACGCCGAGAACCCCTGCTAGTATATATATAAGTTCTTGGAAAGAAACTCTGTTTATGGAAATTCCATTTGATTTTAGGCACCCGGAGGAAGTAAAGAAAGTTCTTTGTAATGGTGGTAGAAGACAAATTCTTACCGTGAGGATTTTACAAGGAGGAACCAAAGATTGAAGCTGTGTGTGTGTGTGTGTGTGTGTGTGTGTGTGTATATATATATATATATATATATATATGCAAACATTGTTAAAAATAACAGAATTGCCTGTTTAATTATACCTTGTTTATTTTTTCTATTTTTCTAATGGTCTTAAAATCAAAAAAATTAATAAATGTTCCATAAGTATCACAAACGTTTTCGATTCTTCGTCAAACGCAAGAAGAAATATATATATATATATATATATATATATATATATATATATATATATATATATATATGCGTGTGTCTAAGATTAAAGTATGAAATAAATTGATGATGAAGACATTTTTTTTTTTTCAAAGAAATGAAGATTATTCAGCATTAATCTAATAAGAAAGATAAAATATTTAACTAATCTTGCAGTTCGGATGAAGTTAATCCAAGATCAACGGCTTCTCATCATAACTCAACTTCATTTTGAAAATAGATCTAAAAAAATTTTATTATTTGTACTTGATTAAAGTAAATTATTTTTTTATTAGTTAAAAAAATGTAAATTTGTACAAAATTGTGTCAGATTTTTATTTGAAATATCTCTGATTGAAAACTTGTCGTCAGATAATGTCATTTAAGCAGTATTGAGCTATGTTAATTATAATGTGAAGTTGGTAATACTATGTCAGCAGACTCAGCCTAGTTTGAGGATTAGCTTTACTGCAGCTAATCCATTTTAAAGTTAATGAAGAAAGAAATCCAGTATTCTTATGAATCAGTTTAATCTATTATATAAAGGGCCGTTGTCTGTGTGTATGTACAGCTAAAAGGCAAAAACAAAAAAAAAACTATACTTTGCCAGTGTTATTTATCTAAAATATTCATATAAAATCATGGATTTAGGTTAGTAATTTAATTTTTCATATATGAATTATCATTTCTGATGACCTAAAGAAAAACACTCACCGTTGACATTTTTTTATAATGGAGGATTACTTTCTGAATTAATTTCAAGTGGTGGTGGTTGTCTAACTTGCTATTTGTTTTCTCACTTTCACTCACCACTTGAAAAGGGTTGGAGGGAGACTAGAAAATGGCATGTGTTTTACTTGCTAACTTTTACGTGATGGGATAGAAGTACATATATTTATTTATATACTAATAAATACACATTGGTCTTTATCGAATTGAGGATCTTTGTTTTGGGGGAGGGGGCGGTTATTTGTCTAGGTTTTTCAGATTGTATTTATTCTATAAGAATTTTTGCAATGTTAATGGATTCTCACAAAGTTGAGTAAACTACATTTCTACTGAATTGCAGTTCTTATTACAGAATATTGATTAATACTGAAGTCGAGTTAATTAACATTTGTTTTCCTTGAGGCTTTTTTCTTATAACTTGAATAATGCTATAAGTTTGGTCATGGCAAATGGCTGTAAAATCACCTTCTCTAATGTTCTTGGAAAAAGTATGAATTCATCGCTTATCTCTCAAGCTATGGATGAAATAGTAGAGTAAACTGTGCTCAAGCCTTGGTAATGCAACTTATCTAGGAGAAGAAAATTACAAAATAACATCCGTCCTTTGCTTCCAGTCCTCTTGGATTTCTTTTTACCATGGGATTTAAGCAATGCTGTGCTGGATCAGAAGTATAGTTGCCGATTGCAGAAACCTTGCTTTACTATAAACTCCTCAGAGTTCAAACACCCTTTCAGGCGGTATCCATTGTCTCTCAAGAAAGAAAAGCAGCCAATCAGTCAATGATTGACTTTACTAAAAATCTTGACAGATTTATTTCTCCTTTTAACTGGTTACTCATCCATGAGGTAATATCAAGTATTGTTTGAGTCAACTGCATTTCTATTGAATTACAATTTTAATTACAGAATATCTATTATTATTATACTAAAGCCGAGTCAATTAGCGCCCCCCTCTCCTGTATACTTTAATCACACAAAATACATATTTAGTTCTGGGATTGAGTTATGTTTGAAAAAAAATTGTTTTAATTGCTCTATTTAGCCTTTATTTGCAATTAACTGAATCATTCTGTTGATTCAACCATTCCTTAATATTTCTTAATGTCTGATCATTTAAAGAAAGAGTGACTCTCTTTTGTCCGTGTTGCCATCTAATTTATATAGTGCCTGTACACCTCACAAACTAAATAAATTAGATGGAAAAAAGAAGTCTCTTTCCTTCTATATTATTATCTATAAGGATAATATAGAAGTAAAGAGAATTATTATTTTAGTTAGGTGAGAAGAATGTTTCAAAGTAGAAAAAATAGTGGTTAAATAAGTGGTTGTGACGGATACACCAGGTGTCTATTAAACCTAAAAATAACAACTGTATCCTACAACCTAGTATCTTGTTAAAAGTCTAGTTTCAACAATGAAGTGGTTTTTTCTTTCAAATCTAAATGAATAAATGCAAAAGTTTTTCCGTTTTTTTTTTCTCCACCTATCCTAACTATATTAACATCAAAACGGTTTATGTTTAATTATTTTGAAATATATATATATATATATATATTAATCTGCCAACACCTACAAACATTTATAGCTATTCCTAATGAGCATATTGTTTTATAAAGTTTCTATTCCATAATATACATGAGTTTTGTTGATAGTAATATGATTATTAATAATATTAAAACGATTTAATAATAAAAAGGATTGTTTCAAAAACTCTTAGAATTTAATTTTAATTAATATTCAAGGGAGGTAATTTACATTAAAACATCCGGTTTACAGCATTAGTAAAACGCCTGATGTCGCTGGGATGCTGCCAACAGGTATTACTCTTTGATCGTAGCCAAAAAGGCTAGGGAACCATAAAATATGTTTTTATGACTAGGCATTTTTAAATGAATGAAAAAAAAAATCCGAAATCGATTGTATTATCTTTTAATGCGGGTGGGTAGCATGTTGTCATAAGACTGTCCTCTCCGTCATTACCTCCTCCTTTGGGAGTCATTGTAGTATATGTCCATTCACCATGATACCATCCTCCCAGGCTAACAAAAATAAGCTCCCTCCGGTCACATATATTTTCTCGTATTTAATAATTATCAAAACAGAAGACTCACTTTATTACTTCATCACTATTATTGAACTTGTGGATTGTGTGAGATTAGTCTAATGGATACGGTTGCAAACTATGGAATTGATTATGCTGAGTTCAAATCCTGTTGGAATCTATTGTGGTCATTTACACACTAATACTGTTGAAAGGTGTGAACCAACAATACCCCCCCCCCCTCCTCAGCTATGGGTAAATTAACAACTTGTGTTCAATGAATCATTAACACTCGGTATTGTATTTTGACATTTAAAGAAAAAAGTAAAGTGATCGACCATAGTCTAGGACGACCCAAAGGTTCCTTTTCCATACAGAGATGATGGGGAGGGCGACACTCCTTTCCACTTACCCTTGATCCTCACCTTATAATGCTGAGTGTTTCGCAAGGGGGCATGAAGTACTATTTTTTTTTAGTCTTTGGTATGACTTTACCAAGGATTGAACTCATTAACCAACACCAACCATTATGCCAAATGGGTCGGTAAATGACATTTAAATGACCCAAAAAGTGTTGATTATCCGTAAAATAGACCAGCCAATATTATTTGTAATCGAACTTACTGCAGAAAAATAAACATTTCAAATTTAATAAATCAACGATTATTTTTTTTAGCTTTTATTTATCCTGTTTTAATGAAATTTTTTGATCTCTTATTTATTTATTCTTTTTTTTTTTTTTTTGCAATTTTTTTTTTTTCATTGTATCCTTTGTTTTATTATGGAAATTGCCTAATGAAAAGGGATGATTTTCAAAATTATGCCGCTAAATATATAAGCATGCTTTGGGTTGATCTTTCTAAAAATCAATATCCCGGGCCATCCTGTTTTTGGGGTAGTTGTGTAATGTCATTGAGATTACCATCTTGGAACTCTGAGAACTTGGCAGAACAATTATAGATTGCTCTGCAGTTTGGCTTTGGATTGATATGCTTGCCTTGGCTGTTCCTTGCAAGCATCAGTTGTTTGTGTGCCAATGTTGGTTTTATTGATGTTTTGGTCACCGAAGCCAATGGCCTGTGTTTGGACAATGCTGATCCAAAGTTGAGTCAGAGAATATTGGGCTCATTTGTTTGGGGGTGGGAGGATCACATTAAATTAAGAATATGTATAGTCAAAGATGTTCAATTATCAGAGAAAAAAAATATTTTGTGCTCATTAAAATAACAGTTTAAGTTTGATATGTATGAGGGAGTTTTAAACATGAAATGGAAATTTCAGACAAACTGGAATATTTAGTATATGGAATATGAGCAATATGATTTGAGTGTAATACAATACTGTATTTGACCTTCGGACGAGGATCAAAATGCAGTAACTGTTCTGTCCTTGGTCGAGGAAGGTGAAATCCTTCTTGATTTAAGACAATTTTTATTTTTGTCCCATTCAGAGGTGCTAGATATTCCCCACATAATAATCCGACATTGTGTCTAACTTTGCCTTTGTGTGGAGGCAAGTAAATCCTGTATTTTTTATGCAGAAAAATGGGGGGGGGGGGGAATGACACACTTGTGTATAATACATCTCTATAGTACAGCCATAAGTGTTATTATTTTCATTTTTCACTTAGTGTCTCATGCTGAGGTTAGACTTCCAACTTCTGTTTGTTGCCATTTCTAGCAGTTCGTCATCAACTGATCCCCTCCATGTCTAAGCAGCCTACTGAGCCATCTTCATTGAATATGTATTTTTTTTTGTTTTTTGTAACGATGTAACATTATTCATTAAAATCTCGATGTCATAGATATTCACATTGTTCAATCGGAGATGAGAGGGAATTTAAAAAACGTACATAATTTAATAGTTAGGTCTCAGTTGTAACATTTAATGTTATCAAAGCATGATGGCTCTTGTGTGTTCCCATTATTAATTTTTTTTTTTAAATTTTGGTGAATTTCCTCTTTCAGATAAGACATTCAATTATGATGATTCTCAAAGAACAAATATTACCAACATATCAAATACCTTTTGTAATACAATTATTCTCTAATTTGTGTTATTTATTGTGCAAACTGGGTGTATTTGTAATTGTGTTGTTTCAAATACAAGTCTTTATAAAAAGCTGATTAAAAAGTTTCTGAAAAAAGAAATGTTCAAAATTTCTTGTATTATACACAAGAAAATGCAGTAATTGGAGAAGATTAGACAGAAACTTTTGAGCTTTATTTGATAGCCAAACTTTCTGGCTTTATGGAACATATCTTAAATTCATTTAATAATCTTCTATATAAAGTAAAGACGATTTTTCCCTCCCAAATCAGTTCGAAATAGACTATTAAACCAATGCATTGCACGCATTGTCGAAACACATCACTTCAGTTGTGTAGTACCTTCATCCGTGCTTCCAGAAAATTAAAAATATTTTTACACCATAAACTAAAAACATTAGCTTTTGACCCCCCTCAAAGCCTCTCCCAAATAAGCCAGCCAAAGAGATGGTAGCAAAGTGTATTCCCACTAAGAAAAAAGTCCTCCCACCAAACTCATGAACACCGGTTAGTGTAGCAGTCCTATTATTTCGCAAAGAACTAAAAAAAACCAAAAAAACACCGTTTTCAGAATTCGGTAACCAGCCAATAAGCTATGACTAAGCAACATTCATTACTCTTACAACGCCTCTTGACCTAAATAATATTTTACGGACTACTAATATTCAAAACATACAGGTAATTGTTTTTTTCATTTATTCATAATAAAAAAAAATTTCATATTTCTACATATTTTTAACCAACTCTAAACATTAAAATACTTCTGTGTTTCATTTTTTCATCATCGAAAGTTATTCTTCGATTTACTACAAATTTGGAACATAGCTATTCCTTTCTTGTTTTTTTATAACAATTACCTTACAACCTAAAAACAAACAGAACCAAAATATACAAATAATTATACTGAGTAAAATTAACTTAATCCTACAATTATCCTAATATATATTTTAACTTTCGTTCGGCAAAATTCTGTTTGGTTCGGTTCCAATCCGACAATTGTTTCTTTATATTGCCACTGCATGTTGTGATCTATTTGCGCGCAGTTGCCTGTTGACATATTTCGTTCTTTTACATTTCTCCCGTGCAAAGTCGGGCTCTGGCTATCCGCCAGTAATTTAATAAAATAATTCACTTTAGTTGATAATCGTGACTTTTTTATATTTTTAAAAAATTTATTGTAGGACCCATATATTCAGTCGATGGAACATCATACGGACTGGGTTAATGATGTTGTACTCTGCTGCAGTGGAAGGACATGTAAGTATTTTCATCACACAACGCATTCCACTATTTTCTTTTTACAATCCCTGCATACACACGCATAAACGTGCATTGTGTTAATGTGTACACCTTTCATTCAACTCTTGTTTGCTTATCTGAACTCTCATTGTTATCTTTAACATCAGTTGCCAGACACTTTGTCTTTTCTTTCATTCTTCCACTTGTCTATCATCATTTAAATTATGTTGCTTACTCATCTATCTATTATACTAAAGCGGAGTTAATCAACATTCGATTTCCGAAGGCTCGTTTTTCCTATATATATTGTAATCACACAAAATACATGTTAAAATATTCCTCAATTCTCCGATTGAGTTATGTTTTGAAAAAAATAATACCAAAACACTTCCATTTAAATTGTTCTAGTTATCTGTAATTTGCAATTAACTCATCAAGTGACCAATCTCTTACTAAGACAAATTTTATTTCTTTTGCTTGTATAACATTAAAAATGTTTAACCAGAAAAAAATATAACGGTTTGTTGTTTTTAAATGATAAGTCATTTATAATTTTAATTTAAAAACAACAAACCTTGGGTAACGTCAGCAAAGAAGTGCAAGTGATCAAAATATGCCGGTCTTCTCAGCAGACTTATGTTCCAAACAATTGCGATGAAGACGAGTGGAGTGCTTGGTTCCGCTATCCGGAATTTCCTGGGTTTGTTGATGACATGTCACACTGGGGACCATCATGAGTTGAGTTGGCTTTACAAGTGCCTCTCCATCGCCATTATTCATAGGAACGCTGTGAGCCTATTCTTGGCCTCTCAAGCCAGCAGGAAATCCGATGAAACTTTCTGATATTCTGGATATGTTCACAAAAGTTTTTAAAATTTGGCAGGTGAAAAAGATTATTTACAATAGGACGGCAACAAAGTAAATGTTTACATTAGCATTTTAAAGTGTATAAAATTGAACTTTTAAACTTAGATCTAATAACCATATTTTGTTCAGTGTTGAATTATGTATTTATTGAATAAATATTGTTTAAGATTTTTTATTCATGCAAAAGAAAAGAAAATTTTTTTTTAATTTTTTTCGATTTTAAAGTAATTTTTGAAAAATTTTAATTCTAGTCGAGTTGATGTGCAAGAGAGGAAAATTTGAGAAACCCAGCATAGAAGGGTACTTTAGCTAGTGAATTAGCTGGTTGAGAGTCAAGCTCAGTCGAGCACCTACTATGTAAATAACGATAGAGTAAAGAAAGACTAGCAGCATCTCTTCTCTGAGAGACTATAGAGAGGCGAAGAGGGCATCCACTACTAGATTTCGAAGTCTATTTTGTACTCTGTCAAGAAAGGAAAGAGTGCTGGGAGCGGCACATCCCCATATGTGGCAACAGTACTCCATCTTAGGACATATCTGCCTCTCATACAGGTAAAGGATTGCGTAACGGGTGAGATATTAGAGTTTACAAAAAAAAAGGTGATAAAACCAAATCTTTTTTTCTAGTCTGAAACAAGTTTATCTCTATAAATAATCAAAAAACATATAATTGTATTGTTTATTTTAGCATTATTTCTCTTGTTGCTGATTTTTATAAAAATTTTGGATGTCTTTTAAACGGATTGAAGATGTCAAAAGTGCTTCTCAGATTTTTTACTTACAATTCTCTGGATCTATGGCATCATTATCGTCAAATGTCCATTTTACATGCTTTAAGAAATTGACTACCAAACTAACCTACCTCTGGCAGGTCTTTATTTATGCCACTTTCTCGAGTCCATTCTTATCATTTTCCATGTTTTCTTTGGGGCCTTTCTCTGTGAACTGAACCTGCTACCATGACTGTTTTACATCTACTAAACCAAGAACTCATCTATTCTTTCAACATGGCCATACCATCAAAGTCTTATTTTCTGCACACATTCCCCCATACTGTCCAGATTTAATCTTTCTCTGAAGACAGTCGAGTGATATTACAGTAGCAATACCCACCGACCAGTTTGGATAATCACGGATTTCAAGGTAGTTCTACTAAAATAGTCATATTTTAAAAACCAAAGTACTGGAAGTCGTTAAAATAACACCATTTTGTTCGTAAATGAATATTCTTTCACATGCATTGATAAATAATAATCTACATTATATATTTTAAGAGTTTTCAACAAATAAAGTCATTAAAATGTTAACGTCATTTACGTCAGATTTTTTTTAACCCCCCCCCCCCCCCCCCCCCTTCTTTTAAATATATCTTACTATTCGTCTTTGGGGAATTTTTGTCATCAAATTTGGAAGACAATCAGGAAAAATATCAATTTGAGTTATTGTCGGGGTATAAAATTAATTGATCCATTATTATTTTTTTGTAATCTTAAAAATAAACCATCAACATGATGTTAGCGAACATTTAAAAAAAAAACTGTTTTTCGTATCCCAACTAGTAAATAAATCAATCTTTTATCTTTTTTTATGCATTAAAATTGTAATTGTATGTTGTTTTGTATTTCGGTAGTAGCAATTTTAAATTACCTTATCCGAAAAATATTGTCCCTTTTTGAGCGAAAGTCAACAATGACTGCTAGTATTGCTGATATAACAATCAATCAGCAGCAACAGCTAACTATAAATTAACTTTATAAAGCTTTGTAGAATTCGTTTACAGACTTTTGAGAAAAAAAAACTTTTTGTGCTTAAAAAAGTTAATGCTGTTTGTGTTTTTTTTATAAAAAAATACTTCTAGAAATACTGGTTTTCACTCAACTTACTTTCTAGTCGCCAATTAAAAAAAAAAAAAATACGATTCTACTTTTTTAGGCGATTATGTGTTAACACCCTAAAAGTCTTGGCGAAAAAAAAGTTAACAAAAAAATAATTTAAAATTTAGAATAGTTTCGCATATAAATTTAACATAAAATGATCTCCCATTTCCCGGCTATTCTTGCCTTTTAGAGCAATTTTAAAAATATTTTTTTCAAGCTGAAAACTTGATACAAAATAAATAATTACTCTACCACTAGGTTCGAGTAACAAGCCCACCTCCTAAAATGCCTTCTCTTGAACATGTCATACCATTAACCTTAAATCTGAGTGACAAGCCACCCCCTAAAAAAACCTCCCTTAACCCTAACACTAAGTCCGAATGGCAACCTCCATCCAAAACAAAACCCCTTTCTTAACCTTATCACTAACCCTAAGTCCGAGTGGCAAGCCCCCAATCCTACAAAAAGCCCATGAAAATCACACATAATCGTCTAAAAAAAAATAAAAATAAAAAAAGTAGACGCCCATATACAAAAACGCACAGGATTTATTTTCTATAGAAAAAAAATTAACTGCCCTAAAACGCTAGGATGGCCCAGAAATGGTGAATTATTTTAAATCAAATTTATGTGAAACTAATCCCCCTCTCTAAATTGTAAAATAATTGTTTTTTTTTTCTTTCTGCTAAGTTTTCAGGGTGTTCACACCTAATTGCCCCTAGCTATACCACTAACCCGAAGTCCGAGTGGCAAGCACTCCCCTCCTCCCACAAAGACCCTCTTAAAACTACACATAATCGTCTAAAAAAAAAAAAAAAAAAAAAAAGGAGCTCCCATAGAAAAAAAATGATTAATGTTCTAAAATGCTAGAATGGCCCTGAAATGGGGGATTATTTTACATTAAATTCATATGTGAAACTAATCCGCACTCTAAATTCTAAAATTATTGTTTTTTTGTTTCTTTCTGCCCAGTTTTTCAGGATGTTAACATGTAATTGCCTAAAAAAAAGTAGAATCTCATATTGGGGGGGGGGGGGCAAGGGGGTGATTTAGCAGAAAGTGTTAATCTATAATAATGCCCCAAAAATCTTGCAATATATACAGTTCTATTATTAGATTTCAGTTTCTTGTATATAAAATGTATTACACTTCAGCTTTGAGTTCTCTAACTTTTTTTTTTTTTAATAGATACATGGTATTTTTAAGGTATTGCAGCATATTAATGTGCATTTACTGCAGATTACTTGGAAACCATTAATTTCTGGAGGTTTTCAGTCGTATATTCTGATTCCTTGTACAAAAATACACTTATATGGCAAATTTCATTGCTTAATCTTGTGTTTTAACAAAGATATAACATTTTTACTGAAAAATTAGTGTAAAAAATGTGACGAAACGCATATAGTCTTAAAGAAGGAAAAATATCCAATCGTGCGCGGCACAAAAATAGTCATAACTTTCTTATTTTTAGTCAGATTTAAAAAATTAAAAAAGATTCTTTCTTAGATCATCAAGCTCTTTCTATATATGCAGATAGTTTAAGCAATTAAAAATGTTTTCATGGGTATTGCTAATTACAGTTTACATTTAGTAAAGAACTGGAGAAGTGTTTGTGGCCATTTGCAAAATTTCAATAAACAGCTTCTTTCCCAATGCTTCCCGTCTGTGGAACACATACCTTTGGGCTGCTTCCCTGCAGATTACAACATAGTCGTCTTCAAATTTAATGTAACAAATGCTTGTCATAAGCTGTCCCATAAGTAATCAAACTTAGTTCATTCCATTGATCAATTCTAATACTCTCATAGTGTTCCTCATCTTTTGACTGATAATCATTTCATCTCATTAAAACTTATTCTCGAGTGGCTCTAATAGTAAAAAACATAATAATAATAATAATAAAATGAAAACTATTTTTCTGTTTTTAATGCATTTGATCAACTATAAAATTATAATAAAAATTGATAGATAATTGATATTCTTGCAAAGTGGGAACCATTTTAAAGATCTAGAGCAGCATTTCTCAACCTTTTTACCATTACATAATCATTAAAATAACAACATAGTCTTAAGGAACCCCTGCACAAAAACAAAATTATATACCATATAGTTATCATTTTATTTTCATCGTAGTTTACTTGGTAAATATCAGCGTATATTTTTGAATAACTGGTTTAAAGGAAAATGATTACTTTGTCAAATTTTTTAGTAATGCTAAATAAAATTCATTGTGTTCATTTTAATGCTTCATTAATATCTCTAAGTGCTTGAAATTAAATTTACTGAATATTGTGGGTGAATGAGGGACTGTACTTGTACGCCAGGAACCACAGGGACGATGCATGTGTCTTGTACTAAATGAGTCACTTGATACATAAATCGGTCATATACGAATCCTGTCGGCTGAGTGGGCGTATACTAGTGAAGGCGCTTTCACACTGGCGTCGTACACACATCACTACATATATTCCTAATGATATATTTTTTAATAATAATAGGTTAGATATCATGATGTCTATATTACAATAATTAAAAGTATATTGTGCGTGTTTAGTAATATTACGTAAATGAAATTAAATAAAAAATCAAAAATGTATTAGCTTATCTTACTTGTTCTTGCAGAACCTGAGGGTTCCGAGCAACCCCGGTTGAGAAATGCTAATATTGAGATTAGAAAGGGATTATTTAAAGACTTTTAAATATTTCAGGACTAATGAAAAATAATTATATTGTCGACTCAGATAATTCTGCTGCTAGGATAAATGAGAAATTATGGCATAATTATGAGTACGTTCTATTTTATAAATTGGTTTAGAGATATTTCCAGACATGTTTTTCCCTAACCAATAATTACAGAATCATAAAATATTGGTTGTCGATTTAATCGGATTTAAATGTGTGATTTGGTGCATTTTACTTGTCAAATTACTTGTAACTGCATATGGCTACTTGTAATATCAATGGTAGTTGTAGTAATAGTATTGACTATTCCTGCTTCTGCTGCTACTGACTTTTATCATGTACTGTTTATAAGTTAATATTACACTTTCAAAGATTTCCTGCAATTCTTGTAGCAGCAGCAGCAACTACTGTGATAATTTAGATATAAATACATGGTGGCAGGTATTTACAATGTTTTATTGCTGTCTTAATTTTTCAATAAAACTTTCTTGTCCAATGGCCAGAAAACTTATAGATTTTCTTTATTCTTTATTGATATTTCATAAATACTTTTTTCTCTAAATAAATTTGAGATGCTTTTTGTGGTTGCTACACTTGAAAGAACATATTTGAAATGTATATAAACATTGAAGATGTTGTCTTTAGGAAAATGCTTCAGATAATAACTTAATGAAATTGCAATTATGTAAAAGTAAATGAATATGTATCTTAATAACCTGGACAGTATAATGAGGTGTGTGCCAAACAGGAGACTGTTGGTTTAGTCAGATTGAAAGAGTGGATGAGAGTGCTTGGATTAGTAGATGTAGAATAGTTGAGGTAGCAGGATCAATTTGCAGGGGAAGGCCAAGGTAAACATGAGAAAGTGATAAAGATGGATTTGAGAGAAAGAGGAATAAATAAAAACCTGGGCAGAGATAGCTTAGTTTTGAAGTCAATTTCTAAAAACTGTCGAACAGATGTTAAATAAAATATGATGATGAATGAATGATATGTTCCAAAATTTTTGAGATGTTATTCTCACGTTTCAGCCGATGTAACCTCTGACTTTCTTCGGGTGCATCCTGTAGAACTCAGTGATCTTTATGCTTAACTTGGGAATCTGTATGGAATTTCGGATGGAGTAGACTGCCCTTGTTCCACTATGATTGGGTAGAAGTCTTAAGAAATTCTTAATTATATTCTTAGTATTGCCTGTACTCAAGATTGAACCTTCAACCTCCAGAAGATTGTCACTTAGAACTGATTATTACTTAGGACTTTATCCATTGCACCACAAGTTCATGGCCAGCATGTAAAACTGATTATTGCTAATTCAGTTGTAATTCATCGAATTACTTTTGTAAAAAAAAAATTTTTAATTAATTTTTTTTTTCAGAGTTTATTTCTAAACCTTATTACCATAAAGTTTGGTAAAATGTCAAATGCATGTTAATTATTAATGATTATTACTGTATACTTTCATAGTTAATTCCTATAGACTGTTTGTATTTGCAACTCTCATATTGGCTGCAATGGTTTTTAGTGTTCTTATTTTGAGTTTGTGTAAGTTCTATTTTATTTATTCAAAACAAAAATTCAGAAAAGTTATAACCATTTTGCTGTTTGTTTTTTCAGTAATATCAGCATCAAGTGATACAACTGTAAAAGTATGGAATGCATACAAAGGCTTTTGTATGTCTACATTAAGAACACACAAAGTAAGTAACATTTTGCAGACTTCAATCTCATTTAGATATTTTATAACAATCGATACTTGTTTTTGTTTTTAACAAAAATGTTTTAATTTATATATTCAATGGAACTTCATAAAATGTTTGCAATTGATTATGAATATTTACATAATAAAGTACAGTCGGTCTGTTTCTTGAATCTTTGTTATTAGTAGCTTTATTCCTACAAAATCAATGTTTGATTCTGGTTAGTCAGTTTCTGTTGTGGAACTTTTGTAAATGTTTTGAACAACGAAATAATGTGTTTCAATTCCATTTCTTTGGTAAAATATTTCATCCATCTAGGAAAAGATTTTAGATGGATGCCATCTTAACTAAATAGCAACAAGAAAGGTTTAGCAAATTTAAAATGCTTAGAATTAGAAAAAATATGGCCAGCCCAAATAATCAGGTTGTGTGTGCATCAGATTGAAAATCTAAAGGTCCCATTTTTAGTCTTGGACCTTTCATTTTTTTGTTAACTAGATTTAAAATTCTTAGTAGATCTTTATGTAATTATAGTTCTAAAAGAATTTGATTCAATTAATAATTTCATAACCAAACAATACTGTAATAATTAAATTTAAAAGCATAAAAATAATATTGTAGAAAATTAGAGGCTGTTAGAATACACTGACTGCACTTCTGCAGAGGGGTGAAACCCTTCCCCACCCCTTCTTGTTGGCTATAGGTGACAACCCATAATGCTTGAGGATGGAATCCTGATGATTGAAGGCTCTAGAAGCTGGGCAATACATATGCTCCTAAACTATGACACACTATTTTGGCACAAAGGCAACGTTGTAACTCCATTAATTTCTGGTTCTGTTTTTTGCTTGCCACACACAGAGGCAGAGACGACCAGAGGATGATGGATCCTGATTCCAATTCCTCCTGAATTTTCACCAAAGCCCTGTTGTTTCCAAACCTGTCTGTCAGGAACCGGAGTTTCAAATGGCATAGGTCTGACACTAACATGTTGCCATTGCCCTTACCATAAAGGGTTGGACCCGAATGCATCGTTAAACATTGAAATTCTGATATCATCTGCTTTTAATCACGGTCCTTCTCGTAGATCTGTAGCACTTCAGGTTTGTAATTGATTTCAGGTTACCTCTACACCGGAGTTAACAGGGACCAGCAGTTGCTCCGAGTTGTCACGGAAGGTTGTCATGTGTAAGCATTGAGCGGCAGTTTTACATGTGCCAAGGCAACATTGTTATCCTCAATCTGCATTGCGATAAATGACTACATCCTTGCTTGCATTAGATTGTCCAGACACATTTACAAAAACAACCAGAGACCGCTGGATCCCGATATAAACTCCTTTGGATTTCACTAGAGCCCCTTTAGCTGGGTTATGTCCCTAATACCGCTGAGTGTCGGACCAATCCGCCTTGGGTGGTTCCGCCAGAAAATTCAGTTCTTGACAGCATAGCTCCAACTACTACCTGTTGACACAGCCCTACCATGTTGAGGATGGGTTGGACTTTTGGGCTGTTATGATGATGATGATGATGCTGTTACTGCCCTTTGTGATATGTCATCATAAATCTTTGGGTTGGTGTTATTGCAAAAATTGTCCGTCAAATGTCAAGATTTGAATATAGATCTTGAGCACAACAAAAATGATGATTGTGCAATCAAGTTTACAGAATCAATTGCTTAGCAAATATATTTATTCTTTATCTCTGTCTTTATAATGTTAGGTATATTTCTATGTTTATATATTTGTATGTACAGAATTCACTCCTAAACTAATTAACCTATCATTATGAATTTTGGAACACAGCTGTTAAGTGTAAGGGTCCAAATCTGGGCTATATTTAGTTTAATTTAGTTTTATGCAAAGTAGTAAAAAGGGGTGGAAGCCCTTCATGAAAATCCAGACACCTCTGATTTTTGTGAAATTTTAACAATAGGTATTAGATATCAATTAATAAATATTCCCTAAATTTTAGTTTCTTTGGAGTATTTTAAAGGGGTTTAAGGGGCATAATATGAGCACAAGCTCCCATTTGAAAATTCAAATATATCTGATTTACATTGAATTTGATCCATAGTCATTAGACACCAATTAAGCAAGATGTCCTGAATTTCAATTTCTTAAGTCCTCTTAAGCTTAAACCTTAAATTTTAGACACAAGGTTTAGTATCATATCTTGATTTTAACCTTCATAAGGGGACATAAAATTGGTGCAAAACTGTTCTGTTCCGGGAATTATTTTTACCCGTCCTGGGACGGGTAGTCTTCTAGTTGTCTTATATTTGTTTGTCTTGATTTCAGGATTATGTGAAAGCACTTGCCTATGCGAAGGATCGAGAACAAGTGGCATCTGCTGGTTTTGATCGAGCAATCTTTCTCTGGGATGTGAACACACTGACTGCCCTCACAGCATCCAATAATACGGTCACCAGTGAGTTGGACTAGTTGCATCAGTTTTCCATTTCTTTCATATTTCACGTCATGTATTTTTTGTGTAGTTCTAGTCATAATAAATGGTTTTAATTTCACTATGAAAGCTAACAAAAAAGTTTAAATATTTTTTATTCTTATTGTTTCAGTCATATAAAAGATTAATTCGGTAAAAGTACAGAATAGTTATCACTTGAGAACTTGTAAATAAAAAATTAAAAAAAACATAATTTATATAAAATGCATTAGAATGAAATTCGCTACTGAACTCGGCTAGTTTTAATGTGTGGAAATGATTTGTAGAATTTTTTACCGTTTAAAAAAAAATTACAAATCATTTCCACACTTAAAAAAAATGACGGTTTCTGAGTTTTTCTGAGTGTTAAGTTTTCTGTAATTTTACTGTCAGAAAAATCTTTCGACATGTTAGCTATGTTCAACAGAGAATTTCATTCTAAAGTGTGTTACATAAATTATGTTTTTTCTTAAGAGCTCTCAAGTGTTAACTTTATCATTAATTCTTATATCATTGAAGACTTTCTTTTTCATTTTCTTTCACTGTTCCTCTTTTTATTAGATTTTTAAATAGGAAAAAAAAGTAAACATTGATAAATTGATGAAATAATTTTTTAGAAAATGAATTTTCATTTTAATTAAAACTAAATCTAATAAATTTATCTTTTCGAATTTGAGATTTTGTAATGTCTTCTAATCTAATTCTAGTATATAAAGTTATCTTGTCGGATTTTCCATGTTAGACCTAAATAGCAATAGATCTGACAAATCGATATTTGATTCTGACTAGTGATTTCTTCTTTTTTATCCTTGCAGTATGTTGTTTACAAAAATGTAATTCACTTCAGCTTATTTCCAAAAATAATTATTTCAGCAAGGAAGATTATTACAATGACGGCTAATTTAATTAATAACTTTAAAAAAACCTAAAAATGTAAAGATAATTTTTTTTTTTTTTAATTTAAAGATAAAAATATGAGTTATCTCCCTTAGATTTTGAGTTTTTTTGTTTTTTCTATCTTTTTGTGAATTACACATTATTTTCAAAAATTTAAACTAAACTGGCATTAATTGATCTTGGGCTATCCCAGGTAGATACAGCTAGTTATGTATAAAAATAAATATCCTTCGTTTTTGTGTTTATTAATAAGGTGCTGTGTTGTAAGTAAAGTGTTTTAATCATTTTTGCAGCCTCAAGTCTGAATGGCAATAAAGATTCCATTTATAGTTTGGCAATGAATCCTCCAGGAACGGTAATTGTATCTGGTTCTACAGAGAAAGTTCTGCGTGTATGGGATCCTCGTACTTGCCAAAAGATGATGAAGCTGAAGGGTCATGGGGATAATGTCAAGGCTTTAGTATTAAACAGAGATGGCACACAGGTAAGAATGCATTACAGGTGTAAATCTGTTGAAGCAAACAATCCAATTATGATAATGGAATATACTATTAAAATTACATCTACAAAAACAAGTGACTAAGCTACTAAAAGGTGTAAAGGATCTACATTATAAAACATAGGTTGAAATCCTTAGGTTTAACTACTTAACAAGAGAAAAGAATGAAGGGTGACTTCATTGAAACCATTAAAATAATGGGATTTCTAAATATTGAATATACCTTTTTTTAATCTCTACTTAAACTGAAAATGTGTTGGCAAGAAAGATTTAAAAAAAAACTAAATCGTTATTTTCATGGTAGGTGCTTGACTGAGCTTCAATCTACAATCCCCCTCCCTGTAAAACATTCACAACAAAAAACTCGTCTAGCTACAACCACTGTCAATAATTTTCCTTTCCCATTCTGTGTACCTAAATTTAAACGGAACTTCTATGAGCAAAGTTTATTTCCTTGAACTACTCGTCTGGAACACAATACCACAGGGTTGCTTCCTGGCTGACTACAACATTGGCATTTTCAAGTCCAATGTAAACAGATTCTTGTTTAGCCGTCCTCTTAAATAATCAATTTCTGACCAGTTACAACCATTGTTTCTAATCACCTCAATGTTTGACCACCCACCTGTCAAACTCAACTCAATAACACTTACCCTCAAGTGGCCTTTGGACCTTGATAAGCGGTGACTCGTTTTTTTTGTTTTTTTAAAAAAAGGATAAAAGGAAGGGCATTTTATTTTTGCATGGATTGATTGTAATAATTTAGCAAACAAAATACGAAGTAGTTGTACTTTTTTCTTTAGTCTATTATCATCCATTTGAATTTCTGCTGAGCTTGAAATAAGTTAACCGTAAACCGTTCTTAGAGTTATGTACGATATTTCTCATTTTGAAATGAAATAATGTACTAATCAAACTGAGGAGGTAGCTCATCAGTTGGATGTGAAGGTCAACAAATCTACGTCTAATTTGTACTGTTGCATAAATTATCCCTGTTAAAGTAATCAATGCAGTTGAAAGAAGAAAAAAAAATAATAATAATTATGTTTAAATTTAGTGTTGATGCCTTTAGCAATGTTACTAAAAATATGCAATGATGGAATGCAAAAAAAACAAGTTATTTATAATTTAAGTCATAGACATTAAATATTTAATAGATATATATAATGTTTCAGAATTTTTGAGAATTTGGATTATTCGGACTACTGTTTTCATCTTGGATGTTATTCTTACAATGTTTCGGATGATGTTACTTCCGACCTTCTTCAGGTGCGTATTGTCGAACTCAGGGAATCTACATTGAATTCCGAACAGAGCCCTTTATTTAATCCATGGCGGTAGATTGTTCTTGTTCTGTCAGCCATGACCAAGTAGAAGTCTTAAGTAATTCTGTCATTATATTCTTAGTATTGCCTGTACTGGGGATTGAACCATTAACCTACAGAACACTATCACTTAGAACTGATTATTATTTGGCACTTTATCCATGTAGTCCAAATAATACATATCGATTTAAGTTAGTATATAGATAAAGAACAGATTTTTAAAATATGTCTAACATAAAAGCTTCATGTTTGAAAAAAAACATTCTTTAGCTAGAAATGAATTTTGTGAAAAAAAAAAATTCTTGTACTCCGACATTTACTCAATAAGAAAAGTAAGCATAGATATATGAATTAGATTAACCCTGGAAATATACGGCATAATCATGTTGACACACCGAAATGTTGTGCCTGGCCAGTACCAAATTAGTGACCATTTGGGAATACCAGGTGCTGTATGTGGGAGGAAGGTGAAACACCCCTGCAAAAATATATTCAGCTCTGAAGATGTCTTTAGTAATCCTGAAGCATAACCTGCTAATCTACACATGTTGATACAACAGAACAATCAACCCCTAGACGGAAGTTCTGTTCTCAATCATATGGTGAAGTTTGCCGGAGAGAGTATGCACTTTCTATCTTTTTTTTCTTTTAACCCTAAAAATTTCACAATTCCATTGTTAATTCAAGAAAATGGGTTTCAATAGATATTAATATCAGAAATTACTTCTGTACATTTCAGTTTTTTTATACCCTATTAAACATTTACTTTTTTTATTTATACCTTGAAATTCACATAGTTCATGCCGTTTATTATTAGAATATAAATTAGCATCATATTATTACACAGAAGAATTACATATCAAATTTGGGAGGGGGGGGGGGTACAATAATCAGATGCTCTTAAGTCATTCTTGATGTGGTAGTCCAACAAAGACAGACGCACATATACACACACTCTTATATATAAAAACATAAAAATTCTTCACATGTTCAAAACTTCTATTATAAACAATAATGATGCTTAAGGGGGCAACTATGAATATTTTCTATTTTTAAAAGCAGGACTGTGTGGTTAGAGTCTGAGCAAATTCATTGTTTTAGAGATTGGAGTTGGTTAAAACTGATTGCCTGCCCATCAAAAATGTGATACATGATGAATACTGCCCCACCCCCTCCCCATCTTTGTGCCACTATTAAATGAGTCTTTATTTTCTAATGCCCATCGTTTAATAATGATACAAAGGTTTTGGTATGTTTTTGGCTTGGAACATTTCTCAACAGATATAGTTATAGTCATGTTGACATACCGGTTCCGTTAGATCACTAAAGATGAGCCTGCCAAGTACTAAATTGATGACCATTGGGGAAGACCAGGCGCTGTATGTAACGACACTTTCTTCAAATTAAAATTAATCAACAAATCAATCAGATACAAAAAAAACGTATGATTTTTTCGCCATAAAAAAACCCAACAATGGTTGACATGCCGTAAAACCCCAAAACGACAATATTTTTCATCTATTACTTTTTTTTAATTGAATTCTTTGGATTTGATTCATGCAGTTTACGGACTAAGCAATTTACAAGTGAAATTCAATTTTTAGAGTATCGTTTGTTTATTAAATTGTTAGGTGAAAGTACAGAATAGTTAATAAAGCCCTCCCCATGTTAAAAATGGCTTTCTAAATAATAACGTTATTATTTCAGCTCGGTCCATAAACTGTATAAGTACCCCTCAAAAAATGTAGCTGAATTCACGATGCTTTGAAAAAACAGGTCTATCCTTTTTAGAATGAAAATGTTATAAATAATATAAGATGTATAAATTATTACAAGTAGAAGTATTTTCCTTGGTCAGTCAGACTTTAAAAAATGTCTAGAGTCTGTGAGTCTAGCATTTTGGGCGATAGATTCCACAACCCTGCTTAAAACACTTTAAATAAATGAGGAATCTCTAGGGCTGGGAAGGTAAGTATGTTGTTTGCCCTTGAGGTAAAGATTAACGATGTTCTTAGGATTTTTCTCTTAGGCAGATAGCTGGAACTCCTGGAAGAACAACAACGAAGACAATTTAACTTAATTTAAAATATATATTTTAGTTATTTAAAGGGCAAATAAAGCAAAAAATATTGATGCCCACGTTACCCAGAAACCCCGTTATGATTTAGTAGCAATATGATTTGTTTGGGACAAACAAAGGTAAAAAAGAAAGAAAGAAAAAAGAAGTTCTCTTTTAGCCTTGGTGGGCAATCATCTAGAGATTATATTTTCTTAAAAATACTGATACCATTCATCTCACTGGGTTGATGTAAAGAAGAACGCCCAGCCGATAAAATTTTTCTCTCAGTTCATTATGAGATGTCTTCCAAAGTAAATTTGTCTAACTTTAGGCTGTACGGTTTGAATGTTGGAAGCTTGCAAGTAAGATCAGTTTCCAAAAGGTCCATGTAAAACAGACGTTAAACTGATGATGATGATGATTACTTAACTATGGATTAATTTCCTTATCTATAAGTTGCTTCTGGCTCGATCATCCCCACATGGGTCTAAAGCCCCTATTTAGCAGGACCTTACATATCATGTCTGTAACAATAGAGATGAAAACTTACCAGCTTCAAAACATGTCAGATGTTTTGTGTCAGGCTGCCATATTCCAGATAGAGAAAACTTGTGTTAATAATTGAATTTTTATAGCTGGCACCGATTTGCATGTGTAGAGGCCAACCAACTTTAAAAGGACGGATTAAACTTAGACGGGCAGATCGATATTTGACAGCTGATAGAAAGGATTTGCATGATAATTTGTCAGTGTTATTACAGTTTTGTATGAGCAGGAGTTCCTTCCGAAGTTTAGAACGGCATTGATTGCCTTATATAGGATCTATTTTATTCTGTATTTCCGCCTCTGACCTGCATCTCGGTTACACACACGTGCAAATTAATACCAACCATAAAAATTCAGAAATGGTCGCCTGACATGCAAAACATCTGTCACGGTTTGAAGCTGGTAATCTTTTTGTCTCTATTGTTACAATGCCTTTCTTTACTAATTTATTTTAACTGCAATTATTAAACTACTTCCAAATCCCCCTATGTTACATGACCAAAGTCAACTAATGAGATATCTACCTTTATATATGAGGACAGATGAACCATGTCAATTATACCAAAGTAACCTTTGTATTGAGCACTAATATCTACAATTAAATAACATTCAGCTAGTCTTTTGATATACTAAATAGAATTTACTTTTAGCTTTATAGATTTCAAGATCATTATCATATTTAGTTTAATATCTGTTTTACATGCTGGCATGTGTTAGACGACTTATAAATTGACTTCCAAACTAATCTATCTCTGCTAGGTCTTTATTTATCCTTCTTTCTCTCAAGTCGATCCTTATCATTTTCTCCAATGTTTTCCTTGGTCTCCTCCTGCCAACTGACCCTGTTACATCAACTGGTCTACATCAATAAACCCACTCCCATCCATTCTTGCAATGTGACCAAACCAACAAAGTCTCCTGTTCTGTACGCATCTCCCTGTACTGTTCAGATTTAATATTCGGCTGAGGTCATCAGATCTAAATCTGACATTGCACATTTATTGTATCATTCTCATCTCATTTTTCTCCATGCAATACATGTCCTCAATCCTCATTGGTCAGGTTTAAAGATCCCCATGTAAATTTCATAGTTTAAATAGAACTAACTGCCGATGATTAAAGATAAAAAAAATTAATTTAGCATTGAACAGGAAGATAGACTGACCGAGAGGGGGAGACACAGAAAGATGAAGAAAGAAATAGAGAGAGAGAGAGAGAGAGATAAGCTTCTTTGATTTTTATTATTAGATTTATAGAAAAGGGTGTGGTTACTGCAATGCATATATAGATCATTTATTTTCTTTGATTTATAAATATTCGTAATTGTTTTGTTGAAGGGGAAACCAATAAAATTAATGAGTTCCGTTTGTTATTCTCATTAATTGATGGTTAAGTAATTAACATGTACTTTTGGCATTTATTTTTAGCAAAACCATCATGTGATAAAAAAAAAAGTAAATTTTGAAAGTTATACAAAAAATATTCCAAATACCTAAAGTTATTTATCAAATTTGTATAAAATATTTTAATCATTCTCCATTTCATACACTCAACAAATCAACATAAGCAAAATATTTTCTTAATAAATATTTTGCAAGTATTGTTAAGTTATAATTTCTGTGGCTAATTTAATTCTTTTTTGGATTCATTTTTTGAACTAAATGAAATGGAATTTAACTTCAATATATTATTTTTTTAAAAACGAATATGTTAATGCATACAGTTATACTCAATTATTGAAGGTGTGAAAATTTAATTTAAGCATAAAAATAATGAAGAAACGTACGGTTCATCATGTTTAAAGTTTTAAAGGGTTCAGTTAGATCACATTCCATTCTGTGTTCGAAAAATGTAATTAATGTTTGTTTAATTTTTTTTTTTTTTAATTGAAAACAAATGTAAAATGTTAACACTATGAGATTAAAGTGGGTTACATCTCAAACTACAAGAGTAGCTGGGCAAAGGATAATGATTTCTTTAACCCTAGTCTCTCCCTCTTTCTCTTTCCCTCTCTCTTTCTCTTCCCCTTTCCTTCTCTCTTTCTCTTTCCCTTCTCTCTTTCTCTTTCCCTTTCCTTCTCTCTTTCTCTTTCCCTTTCCTTCTCTCTTTCTCTTTCCCTTTCCTTCTCTCTTTCTCTTTCCCTTTCCTTCTCTCTTTCTCTTTCCCTTTCCTTCTCTTTCTCTTTCCCTTTCCTTCTCTTTCTCTTTCCCTTTCCTTCTCTCTTTCTCTTTCCCTTTCCTTCTCTCTCTTTCCCTTTCCTTCTCTCTCTCTTTCCCTTTCCTTCTCTCTCTCTTTCCCTTTCCTTCTCTCTCTCTGTCCCTTTCCTTCTCTCTCTCTGTCCCTTTCCTTCTCTCTCTCTGTCCCTTTCCTTCTCTCTCTCTGTCCCTTTCCTTCTCTCTCTCTGTCCCTTTCCTTCTCTCTCTCTGTCCCTTTCCTTCTCTCTCTCTGTCCCTTTCCTTCTCTCTCTCTGTCCCTTTCCTTCTCTCTCTCTTTCCCTTTCCTTCTCTCTCTCTCTTTCCCTTTCCTTCTCTCTCTCTCTTTCCCTTTCCTTCTCTCTCTCTCTTTCCCTTTCCTTCTCTCTCTCTCTTTCCCTTTCCTTCTCTCTCTCTTTCCCTTTCCTTCTCTCTCTCTTTCCCTTTCCTTCTCTTTCCCTCTCTCTCTTTCCCTTTCCTTCTCTTTCCCTTTCTCTTCCTCCCCTTCCATCTCTCTCTCTTCCTCCTCTCTTCCTCCTCTCTTCCTCCTCTCTTCCTCCTCTCCTCCTCTCTTCCTCCTCCCCCCCCTCTCTCTCTTCCTCCCCCCCTCTCTCTCTTCCTCCCCCTCTCTCTCTCTTCCTCCCCCTCTCTCTCTCTCTTTCTCCCCCTCTCTCTCTCTCTTTCTCTCTCTCATCAGGTTACCTATTTTTACTGCAGACATAAACCTATAAATGAACCTATGGTTGATATGTAGATCCTTTATTTAAAAGATTAGTTTTCTTTCTTTACATATAGTAACTCTCTTGTATATGCTTAAAATATTATGACATCTCTATATATAAAGTAAAGTTCTCTATGTGTGTTGCAGCATCAATTAAATGCTTGATCTCTAACCTACGATGGCGTAAAACTAATCGCAAATTTTGGATCGAGCCAATGTCCTTTTCGATGTTAGTTCTTGAATCATTTCTAAAACTTGTTATTCAAAATTAAGAATCTGTAAAGATTACATTAGAGACAAATGTTCCACCATTTTTTGCATTTCCTTTTAGCTGACCGAACAACATATAATAATCGTTTATACTTTTTACGTCAAATCAAATATTGTTTATTTTGAAGAGAAAACATTTATCCTTTTTTTTTTTTTATTATAAATAGATAAAAAAATATTTGATAAATGTTCACTAATATATTTTTACTTTAATAAGGATTTTTATACTTATGTTTGTTCATATACTTTAAACAATCAAATTTTTTATGCAGAGAGATAAAAAAAATTTCGTTAGTTTGGTGGTGTAGGGTTCGCCTTTAAATCCAATATTTTATTTCATTGTAAGTTCGAATCTTACAAAAGATAATTGTTGTTTTTATTCTTTTTTTTTTTGCTATAGCATTCCAGTTATTACAGTTATTTCCTAACCAATATCGATCATCATCATAAACCTGAATAATTTTTTTCTTTTGAATGAAAAGAGAATGTAAATTAACACCCACCATTAAATACCCACCTTCATTTGAGATTTTACTTTTTAGGCAATTTCCGGGCCATTCTAGCATTTTAGGGCAGTTAACCAAATATTTTTTTTTGGGGGGGGGTTACATTTTCAGGGTATTTCTTTTTTGTCTTTTAGGGGGGAACTTTGTCACTCGGGTTAGTAGTAGAGAGAAATAGATGTTTTTAGCTTCTAATTATGGCTATAAAATTCAAGACAACTTGAGAAACCCAGCATAGATGGATACTTCAGCTAAGTTTAATATAAGCGCAATGGATTGGGATTTTTTTTTTTTTTTTTTTTCAGAAGCTATAAAAATTAGTATCTAAAATCTTTCTTTTTTTTTTTTTTTTTTTTTTTTTTTTACGAAGTTCACCCCAAACAAGACAGGCCGCCACTGTAGACGTAAGGGGCTACTGAGAAGAAAGAAAAGGGGAGAAGGATGGGAGGGGGGTCAACCTAAACTGGGATCTGCGCAGCGAGATGTCTGTTTACATTAATTTTAAATTTCTGCATGTCAGGTGGCAGTGAGGGAGTTCCAGAGGCCAGCAGCACGAGGAAAGAAGCTATTTGAGTAAAAAGCTCTCCGGCATCTGGGGACCTCCACAGTGAATGGATGGGATTTAGTTGATTGTCGAGTTGATCTAGTGAATTTACATCGAGGGGGCACCAGAGTAGCCAATTCATCGAGGCATAATCCATTGAAGTATTTGTAAAACAAGCACAAGGATTCTACATTGCGGCGATGGGACAGGGACTGGAGTTTGTTTGACAGTGAGGGACCTATTAGGTTGGCGACTCTTTTTTGGACCTTGTCAAGGAGGGAGAGAGTAGTAGATGATGCACCAGCCCAGATGTGGCAACAATATTCAATGCATGGGCGGATGGTGGCTTTGTAGAGATACAGGATAATGTCAGGTGTGAGGAGTTTACTAGCGCAGTAGAGGGAGCCAACCTTCTTTGCGGCATCTTTGGCAATGTCTTCAATGTATTTGTTCCAATTCATGTTACCTATAAATAAAAATAAAACTCGGACAAAATTTTGTGTGTTTCTCGCCTATACATAATTTTGATAAATATACATTGAATAAGATTTTTTTTTTAATATTAATTGCATACATATTAAAATATAACAATTTTTTTAAAATTCTATTTAAAAAAACAAAATATAAACATAACTATATTTTTTACTTTTTCTCTATGCCGTCTATCTGGCAATGTCTCCACCTGGGCAATGCCAGGTAAATAATGCAACTAGCGATAAATATAATGATAAATTTAATAAACATTTTCCCTAACTTAAAGCTATCAAATTATAAAAATTGTCTCCATTATTTTCCTTTTATTGCATTGCTAACAAAATTCATTGTTTAATAAAAGTCATGTTAAATCAAACACCTTTGTTCTAAAGTTAAAGATATTTTTTTTATAAATATAAAAACATTTCTTAAATTATTCAAAGGTGTTCAAATATTTTATGGTTTTCCACATTAGAAAATTCAACGAGTTTTATTTTTCTTTGATCTGAATGAAATAATTTGTTCTTATTTATACAATTTCTTTTTTTCAGTAATAACATTCAATTAAAATGTCTAAACCTTCTATTTCAGTGTTTATCTGGTAGTTCAGATGGCACTATCCGGTTATGGTCACTTGGGCAACAAGTGTGTGTGGCTACATTCCGGGTTCATGATGAAGGAGTGTGGGCTTTACAGGTCAGTTTTGTAGCTACTCTCATTCTTGCCATTTACAGTTGGTGGTAACTCCATGAGTTAACACTTTTAATTCATACTTTTTCAACAGTTACATTTTCAATACATTACTTTCATAGTATTATGCCCTTAAGGATTGGCTCTTTCAATAGGGAAAATAATCAATCTATCAGATAATTTCTTATTATTGGTTTTTAAAATTGCCTTTATAGGCAAATACCTCATAGTTAAAGTATATATATATATATATATATATATAACAATATAAAAAACAATTCTTTTATATAGTTCAGATCGAAACTTATGAGAATTAATTTCTAAAGCAAAATAAAACTCATATTCAAACCTTTAAAAAGTTATTTTAAAAATTGAACTGTATTTTGATTGCAATAGAGCTATAAATAATAAAATGACAGATGAGAGTTGCATAATACAATGATTTAATATCATATATATGGAATAATTGAATAAAACCCTTTCTACCACAGATTATGGTCAGATTCATGACCAGAATATCAATATGTCTGTGTCATTATTTTAACTAGTCTATTTACATGCTTATCGACTACTTCCACATACTAACCATTGCATTTTGTCAGAAATTTCTTTTTAAATTTCCTCACACACACAGGTATGTATATAAAATATGAAATGGTTAGTATGTGAAAATAGTCGATAATCATGTAAACAGACTAGTTAAAATAATGACACAGACTTATGTATACTAGCAGAATACCTGTCCCAGGATGGGTAAAATTTATTCTCACAAACAGAACAATTTTGTATCATTTTTATGTCCCTTTACAAGGATTAAAATCAAGATATAATGATACTAAATCCTTATACCAGTTTTGATCAAAATCAATTATATGATTTTGATTCTAGAAAATGTCTACAATTTAAAACTTAAGTTTGATAGGTCTTAAGAAGAAATTGAAATTCAGAGAATCTTACTTAATTGGTATCAAATGATTATGGATAAAATTCAATGTAAATCAGATATATTTGAATTTTCAAATCGGAGGTTGTGCCCATATTATGCCCCCTAAAAACCCTTTATATACTCCAAAGAAACTGAAATTTGGTGAATATTTATTAATTGATGTCTAATACTTATTGTTAAAATTTTATGAAGGGCTTCCACCCTTTTTTAGTCTTTTTGCATAAAATTAAATTAAACTAAATATAGCCCACATTACAATCCTTACACCTAGCAGCTGTGTTCCAAAATTCATCTGGTGATACCAGATCAGGCTGCCCTGTGGCTCCCTGAGACGAAATTCACCTACATTGACGTTTTTTTTTTTTTTTTTTTTTTTTTTTTGTAAAACTTAATTATGTTCTACAAAACCAAAAACAAAAACAACAGCCCCTCTCCCTTTCTCCCTCCCCTTTTTTATTTTATTTTTAGAACTTGAAGCATAAAAACTTTTACTATAATGACCAGATTCGGCATTAAATAACCCAAAAAGGGTTGATATGCCGTAAAACAAAACTACCAAACCAAAAACGATGATTAAACATTTGAAGATATAAAGAACTTGAAGCATAAAAACTTTTACTATAATGACCAGATTCGGCATTAAATAACCCAACAAGGGTTGATATGCCGTAAAACAAAACTACCAAACCATACCAAACCAAAATTCATAATAATAGTTTAATTAGTTTAGGAGTGAATCCTGTACATACAAATACACATACTTAACTTTATACAGATAGAAATATATTGTTTAATTAATAATATCTCTCTCATATAAAAGCAATTTTAACATTTTATATCACTGAAATAAGTGTTTCTTTTTACATTTCAGGCAAACGATTCATTTTCAGTTGTGTACTCTGCTGGAAGGGACAGACGAGTTTGGGCCACAGATATAAGAGACCCAGAGTATCGAACATTAATATGTGAAGAAAAAGCCCCAGTATTAAAGGTATTACAAAAAATTACAAACTCATTGACTTATTTCTCAAACCTATTTAGTTTTAACATTAAATTAACCTTTGGTTATTCAATTAGTGAAAATATTTCAAAGTATAAACTGGCTATAATGTTAGTTCAGTTAGTTCTAAGAGATCAAGGGACACCACTTGATTCTTTTTAGTTAAATTTATACCCGAGAGTTCTTTAAAGGATTCACATTGCCCCTTTTATGGCTGCTACTTTGCTACAGCTTAATCTTCCCTGGATTGTGTCATTTCAGATTTTTTGTTTCATTAGGCCAGTTGGCCCTACCACAACTGGCATAATGTTTCTTTCAAGGATCATGTCATTCTTGAGGTCCTGATATTTTGTGATTTTTTTTTTTTGTTTCGCTCTATTGAGGCCATAGTCAATCTGTATGTTTCTCTGTGTATATTTTTTGATTTGGTTAAAACATTTTGGTATCACTTTATATTACAGGGTGCGGACGATATCTGTTCGCAAGATTACTGTTTAGGAAAAATAACAGTAATTTCATTTTTTTTTTAGATTTATTCATCAAACTTGGTTCAGTTTGTCTTCATGACTTGTTCTTTCGATTCCACTCAATGAACAAAGGTACCTTTGGCTTTGATGACAGCCTCAGAACTAGTCACCCGACATATGCCCCCAAATGTTCTGGTAATCTTATTGCAGCTAAATTTGTCGGTGTTTCGTTCCATCATACCCTACACAAAAAAAGTAAAAGGAGACCAGCTGTTAGGTGAAGTGTAATCGATGAAGTTCTCTGACAGCTAGGCCTGGGTCTTCCGGCTGATATGGCAGGATGCTGTGTCCTGCTGCCACACATACGGTCTATCTGCATGCACCTGGTTGGTCCAGGGTTTTACTATGTCACTCAGAATGCAGATGTACTTTTGGTATTTATCCCGAGGCTCTCCGGGAAGAAGTGGGGTGGTATGACGTCGTCTTCACTGCTAAAATGAATTTTTCTTTCTGATGTCACCTCGTAATCGAATTTTTAATCTTTCAATTCATTTCTACCCTTTTCTATCATTCTGTTGTTGACGCTGAAGAAGTCTGAAATTTTATTTGTCCTTCCGGCGCGGATACCAAGGAAAATTCTGTTTCTCTTCCACAAATATGAAGGTTCAAAATTGTTCATAAGAAATTATTCTGCAAAAAAAGAATGGAAATATAGTCACAGTTTTCATGAAAACAAGACTGACAATGAAAGTAAAAAAAGAAATATGCCAAAAATTAGCAGTTAAAAATTGTGAACAAATATCGTCCGCACTGTGTGTAGAGGGGGGGGGGGGCAATTATTCTGAGGTTATTTCTTTGAAACGTTGCCAATTGAAAAAGCTATTAAGGAATACTTATTTTTTATGAAAAGAATAATGTAATTGTAAAATATACATTGTTTAATTCTCATGATATTGCAGAAATTTTAAAATTTGGTACAATTTAAAAAAAAAAAAAAAAAAAAAAGTTTTTACTTACTGATTCTAAATATCTTGTGAACTAATATTAACTTTGAAATTTTAGAATCGGTTAACATGACGCGAGATTTTGTTAAACAAATAGAATATTTATTAAATCATTTTTTTTAATCCAAATTTCCGGTTTTAAAAACCTTATTCATGGTACAAACAATATTTTCCTTTTTTTTTCTTTTCTTTCATAGTCAAAGTCTTACGGCTTGGCCAAAGATCGATCTTCTGATGTTATGAAGATACTGTTTTTTTTTTATGCCCGATCTGTAGTGGAGCGCACTGAAACGCGTGTGTACGATGATTCTAAAATTTCAAAGTTATCATTTCAATGGCGCTTCTAAGCTGTAGTAAAGTTTAAATCTCATTAATGTAATATTAGCTTTTTGATAATTTAATTTATCATTCATTGCACTTTAACCAACTGAAATGTTTGAAAGAAATATTTAATTTAAATATTCTCCTTGTAAAATATATATTTTGTTTACTTCTTATAATGTATTCACATGTTACAAGCAATTTTTTTTAAATTCTACCTCTAAACATTCTATTTTTTTAAATTTATTTCACTTATTCTGAATATCTTGTGTAATTTTAACAATTTTTTTCTTTTAATTTAATTTTAGATTTTAAATAAAAATTTAATTTAACATCCATTCGATTTGAACAAATTGAAATATTTTTGAAAGAAATAGTTTTTATATATAAACCATTTTTATTTTCATTCTGTTTAAAGTTAGAACTTTGTCAAGCAGAAAACCAGCAGCCATCTTTGTGGGTAGCAACCACAGATTCTTCCATTCGTAATTGGGTGAGTTTCATTTCACTTTCCATTCGTAATTCGGTGAGTTTCGTTTCAGTGTTGGCAAAATAAACACTCATTTCGTATTCATCATTCTGATTAAGCTTAGAATTAAATTCTAACTCTGCCGACATGTAAAAAAAATTAAGAAAAAGCTTTATGATGTATGTACCCACGACGGAAAGCATATATTGTACACCAAAAATCACATAAATTGATCAGTCGTCTTTTTTTTTTTTACAAAAGAAAATTATTTTGAAGTGAATGGGAATTCGTAGGAATGATTCTGAACTCTATTTCTGAAGAGTTTGCAAAAGTTGGAATTTTTGGAGTTATCTCATTTAGTTGTCAAACATGGCGTCGATAGATCAACGCTCATCTTTAATTATAAAATTTGATTTTCTTTTGTAAAAAAAACTGCTTGATCAATTTACGTGATTTTGTTTGTACAATATATGCTTTCTGTCATGGGTACGTAAAACAAAGATATTTCTTGATTTTATTTATTTTTTTCATATCGGCAGAGTTATGGACTTGCACCTTAAATTGAATAAAATAATCAGAAGGTCGGTTTTTAGTGTGAAGATAATCCAGCTTCACAAAAAGGGTCAATCTGGATTGGGACAAAATGTTCCCTAGTCCAGAAGGCTTTCTCCTTCACTGACTGAGGACAGAAGAGATGTAGTGTAATATCAGAACAGATACTACACTTTGCTCCTAGCCAAGGATCTCAAGCTTTAGCAGGGTTAATAGTATGTCCTGATACAATATTCAACCTGTTCAGGTTGAGGCGTATTTCTCTTCTAAGGAGAAAGTCTTTAGAGAATATTACAGCGCAGTGATTATGCTGTATATAGGAAGAAAAATTCTTGTGCAACATATGGCACAGCTTACCTGGTGGAGAGAGTGGGTCAAGTTCTCCACAATGTGCAATCCATTTAGAAAAAATTCATGTGTGGAGTCATCTAACAATTACGCATATGTCATCCTTTTATTAGTATGGAGATTAATGATACAAGAATGATGGATGTGTAATGTGAGTGTTAAAGGTAGGCTTAGATCTGATGACCTTAGAGGAAGACTAAATCTGGAAAGTATAAGGAGATGTGTGCAGAACAAGAGACTTTGATGGTATGGCCACGTTAAAAGAATGGATGAGAGTTCTTGGGTCAATAGATGTAGAACAGTCGAGGTAGCAGGGTCAATTCATAGAGGAAGGCCAAGGAAAACATGGGAGAAAGTGATAAGAATGGACTTGAGAGAAAGAGGTGTAAACAAAGACCTAGCCGGAGATAGGTTAGTTTGGAAGTTAATTTCTAAAAGCTGTCCAATGCATGCTAGCATGTAAAACACGTTAAACCAAATATGATGATGAATGAAATATTTATCTATTGGCATGAGTATATCTTTAACTGGTGGAACATTTTTGGTCCATTTTTTTTTTTCTTTTGAGAGTGCAGGATTGGTGTAATGGATACGATTGCAGACTATGGAATTGCTTACGTTAGGTTCAAATTCTTGTGGTTACACACTAATATTGTTGGATAAAGTATGAACCCACAATCTGCCCCCAGCTATGGATAAAATAGTATCTTGCGTTCAATAAATTATTAATTGATACTGTGTTTTGGCATTAAATAATTCCGAAATGGTTTGATTAAAATAATAATATGATGATGGCATCAGCCTCGACGTGTATCACACAAAAATCTTGTGAAGAGTCAAATAGGATGAAAAGACCAAGAAGGGAGAGCACCGACCAGACCATTGGAAGGGTGTGGAGAGTACTGGAACCATGGGGAGGTTTAGTGCCACTCAAATTCAGAAGACCAATGGTCGCTGCTATCAAGAAATTAATGCTAAACGGCTGTTGCGATTTGCATTGGTTATCGAAAATAGGTGGAGAGTGCTGGAAATTTGGGGGGACTTGTCACTCAGACTCTAGGGAACAACACTGGCTATTGTTACTGAGCAATTACTAATACTGACCTGTGTGAAAACTCCTAGTGAGGAAATAATATTAATAATCATTATGTACTGTGCTCAGGTGCACTACAACTCATCAGAAGATTGTCACTCAGAACTGATGGTTAATCAACGCCTTTATCTGTTGCGCCACAAATCTAAATATAAAGTTGTCATTGTTTATTGTTCATAAAAATAACTGAAACTTTTCAATATCCTACATGAAATTATTCTGAATCTCAATAATTGCTTCGTAGAGTGATTATTTTTATTTGCTTATAAACCTATTCTTGACTATCGAAAAAAAATATTTTGCACTTTAAATACATTTTTATCTATATTTAACAAGATATTTGTCTATCCTATTCATACGTTTTAAATGCTAAGAAAAACGACTTAATCATTGCAGAAAAGAATTTGACCTCAATGCATTAATTTAATTAAGAAGATGCAAAGAAGTATTAATGATTACTGGCCTCGAAAATGGAATTGGTAAACTGGCTTTGAATTTTCATTGAAGCGTCATGCATTCACTTTGTACTAATCCTGTTGCGAAAAGCAAGAACTCACTCTGCAGACCCGTTCCACCATACTACAGATACAGATGAAAATAACAAGGCAGGCTCTAGGCTCTTCATTTTCAGTCTTGGAGATGAACAATTCTGATTAGTAAAAAGGAATGGAATTTTCACCAAATCTATAAAACAACATTCTAATTTAAGGAGTTAAAACACACATATATATATATATATATATACACTAACAAAACCTACCGAACCTCTGGGCAGCTATTAATGGGGGGGGGGGGGTATTAAAGGAAACATTATTTTTCTCAAAAAAGTCCATAATTTTAAAAATAAACTTTGGTAAATTTGTAGATTAACATCCTCAGCTAAATAACACTCCACTCTAAAAATTAGATTCTCCTTTTTGGGGTTATTTTAACTTATTAGGACAATTAACTTATATATTTTTAACACTAACCCTAAGTCTGATTGGCAAGGTTATAAAACCACACGTAATGGCCCAAAAAAGTTGATCACTCATCTCCCCAAAATAACGCACAGAATTTATTTGCAATAATTAAAATAAAATGGTTAACTGACATAAAATGCTAGAATGGTCTATAAATGAGGTATCATTTTGCGTTAAATTTATATGTGAAAATGATTCCCCACTCTAAATTCTAAAAATAAGTTTGCTGTTGGTTTTTCTTACTGCCACATTTTTTAGGGTATTCACACATAATCGATTAAAAAAAAAAGTAGTATTTCATTTTTTTTTGGCGGGGGGGGGTATACAATAATACCCAAACTATTAATACTTTTATTTACGCCTTAAAAATAAGGTATTAAGAGATGCAGTGGATTTTGCTCCCATAGCAAAAATAATTTAGTTAACTGCTCCAAAATGCTAGATTGGCCCAGAAATGGAGGATTATTTCACATTGAATTTATATATGAAACTGATCCCTAACTTTAAATTCTCAAATAATCGTTTGTTTTGTTGTTGTTTTTTTTCTTTCCGTTAAGTTTTTCAGGGTGTCACACGTAATTGCCTAAGAAAAGCAGATTTCTTTGGGGGGGGGGGGGGGCAGTAGATGAGGTGATTTAGCAGAAGATGAATCTTTATTTTTTTCGTAATTTGGACAAATCAGTGCTACTAAACTTTTGTTTTCATTTGTCAATGAGCATAGTGAAAAGGGTTTGTAAACATAAAGTTTTTTAAACTTTACAAATAAGGTATTTATTTAGCTTATTAAAAAAAGTCATTATTGTTAATATCAACAAAAATATTGCATAAAGATGAAAAAAAATCGAACGATAAAATTATTAATGAATAACACCTAACGTTAATTTATTATCAACTGTTTCAAAAATAGCTATGCAAATGAGCCATCCAAAGTTCTGTATATGAGCCATTCATCTCTTCGATATATACAGTATTTCAGTTACTTAGTTGTATCATTGATTTAAATAGCAGTAACCGGTTTCGATTGTAATATATTAGTGATGAATGAAAAAAATTGTTGCATTTATTCATTTAGATATAAGAAAATAAATGATGAGATAAAAGTTGGATAAAATACAATATTTATTAAATCATCAGTTAGTTCAAACAAGGAATATATAGAAAAACTTTTTTATATATATATATATATTTTTTATATATTCCTTGTTTGAACTAACTAATGATTTAATGAATATTGTATTTCATCCAATTTTTATTCTCATCATTCATTTTCTTATTTGCTCTATCTTGTATATCGAGCATTGACTTATCAAGATAGGATATAAATTAAAGATAAAATGTTATCTTTATTCTTTTTTTTATATATATTTTTAAAAAATAGTTTGTTTTTTTTTTTAGCTAATTTAAAAAAAAGAAGATCATAGCAAAAATCTTTTTACAATTGTTTCAAAGCCAATTTATTCTAGAAACTCATATTATAAATAAATAACAAAAGATTCTGGTTTGTCATTTTCTTTTCTTTCCTTTTTACAAAAGTTCAAAAGAATAAATAAAAAATATTTTTGATAAAAAATTCACACATCCGTTTGTGAAAACCTAATTTTCACAATTACAAATATCATGTAAACAAAATACAATCATTAATTAATTAATTAGAGGTGAGTAGTCGAAGTTGGTGATTTTTGCAGGAGTTATTATTTTTTTTTTTTTTTAAATCGACTCAGAAGTTGGATTACCCACTCCCAGCACCAGCACCACCACTAGAGTAGAGAATCGTAGTTCGCAATTCCCTCTCCTTCATTTCAAAATAGGTAGGTAGGCCGTCTGAGTCAGGAGTTGACAATTTTTACAGGAGTCAGGATATTTTTTTTTAAATTTTAAACAGCTTTCCTATAACCTAGCGGACCCTCATTTCTTCTTTACGAGCACCAAATAGGCATATGTAAAGTGGCCCCTGATTTCTTTCTCAAGGAGTTCCACATAAGTTTGTAATGTAGACATACCTTCAACTTTTTAATGTAATGTCAATTCAAAGCTTTGTGTGTGACGTTGCTCTTGAGTATTATGTGTCATGTGGCCATTATCTTTGTTGAAGATTGTTATAAAAATTAATTTTACATTGATTTTACTGTACAAAATAATTAATTTTAAACAATATAATTTAAATTATTGTTTTCTATCTGATTGATTGATCTAATTAATAATTGTTTATCAAATACATCCGGTTAACATGTTTTGTCGTACTTATAGCCAATCAAATTCCGAAATTCAAGGTGCTCAGGAGATTATGATAATGAAAATCCTGTCCCGGCATGCACTCAACCAGATTTTACAATCAAAGGTAAATTGCATTCATTTTTTTTCCATTCAATTTATATAAGAGGATTTTTAATGTTAAAAATCTTTCTTCATTCTTATTTAGACATTTTCTACCTATTCTCTATTCATATTTCTTCATAGCTTTTATAATTTACACTTATTAATTTTTACCAATTTTAAATAAACTCATTAAGTTTTGCAAAATGTAATTTCTAAATTTATATTTATAAACAAATGTTTTTGAATAGATGTAAATTTATTAATTTTGTTTATATAATTCTTTGTAAACATTTTTAAATATAGGTTGACTTTCCCCCCGCCCCCTCCTAAAAAAAATGCTATCCATGAAATCATTAATAAAATTTATATCCTTTCTGCAATCCAATCATGTTTGGTACAAATAAACTTCAATACGTACCTGACTTACCCACCCAGTTTCAATCATAAATGTCCAACAGTCTTTATTTTATTGCCGTTCAATGATAAGCACACCTGAATACAACAGGCAAAATTGTCACTAACTTTGACACACTCCTCTCTTGGCACCTGATTTTTGCTATGATGGCTCTCTTCAGTTCAGGAATAGTCTGGGGGTTGCTTTGAGATAACGGTTGAAGTCAAGTGGGTGTGAAGCCCATACAGGATCACACCTCCTACTCATGAGATGATCACCAAATTCATCCTTATCACTTCCTCTCATGTTTACCTTGGCCTTCCCCTGCAAATTGATCCTGCTACCTCACCTATTCTACATCTACTAATCCAAGCACTCTCATCCACTCTTTCAATCTGACTAAACCAACAGTCTCCTGTTTGGCACACACCTCATTATACTGTCCAGGTTATTAAGATACATATTCATTTACTTTTACATAATTGCAATTTCATTAAGTTATTATCTGAAGCATTTTCCTAAAGACAACATCTTCAATGTTTATATACATTTCAAATATGTTCTTTCAAGTGTAGCAACCACAAAAAGTATCTCAGATTTATTTAGAGAAAAAAGTATTTATGAAATATCAATAAAGAATAAAGAAAATCTATAAGTTTTCTGGCCATTGGACAAGAAAGTTTTATTGAAAAATTAAGACAGCAATAAAACATTGTAAATACCTGCCACCATGTATTTATATCTAAATTATCACAGTAGTTGCTGCTGCTGCTACAAGAATTGCAGGAAATCTTTGAAAGTGTAATATTAACTTATAAACAGTACATGATAAAAGTCAGTAGCAGCAGAAGCAGGAATAGTCAATACTATTACTACAACTACCATTGATATTACAAGTAGCCATATGCAGTTACAAGTAATTTGACAAGTAAAATACACCAAATCACACAATTAAATCCGATTAAATCGACAACCAATATTTTATGATTCTGTAATTGTTGGTTAGGGAAAAACATGTCTGGAAATATCTCTAAACCAATTTATAAAATAGAATGTACTCATAATTATGCCATAATTTCTCATTTATCCTAGCAGCAGAATTATCTGAGTCCTCAATATAATTATTTTTCATTAATCCTGAAATATTTAAAAGTCTTTAAATAATCTCTTACTGCTCTCTAGATCTTTAAATAGTTCCTACTTTACAAGAACATCAATTATTTACTCATTTTTGTTATAATTTTATGTAGGGTAGAAAAACCAAATATACAACTGGTTAAGTTCTTTTTCTTATATAACTGACATTTCGGTATATAAAACATTTATCAGGCTATATTATGATTCGTGTTCTAAGCCAATTTATAAAATAGTGGGAAAATATTATTTTTGAAAAATAAATTTTAGAGTAAAATTTGCATATCAACATTTTTATGCATCTTTTAAATCTTTCTTAAAAATAACATTTTTCACTTTTTTATAAATTGGTCAACATCACTCATCATAATATATCCCAAGGAAGGTCTCATTAACCTAAACGTCAGTAATATAAGTCAAAGAATTTTCGTCAATGTTAATGTTTCGTTTTTATTATTTAATGTTTATGATCCAATTTAATGTAATAATTGTCTGTGTCATATTACAGGTGGTGCCAGCATACGTCAATATTGTGTTTTGAATGATAAACGACATATTTTAACAAAAGATACAGATGATAATGTCATCTTATGGGATGTTTTAACGGTAAGTGATTGTTCATTTCAGTTGATGATTTTACTAATAAACAGACTATCAAGATGCACATAAAAATGCACAAACTGTTAGCTGATCTAAAAAAAATTTTTAATTCTCTAATGAAAAACAATTGAATATTTCATCAAACTATTCTTTTTATTTACACAGACATGAGAGAAGTGAATAGACAGCCTTATCATAATAAAGACAGCTGTCCGAAGATCTTGATTGACCTAGGCGAGATGATATTGATTCTTTTGATTATTTTCCCTCTCTGAATTGTACAATCACTTGTTTAACAGTGGAAAGTAGAATTCTAAGATTTGCAACGATTTGACACTGATTAAGTCCACCTTCAGATTGATCTGTAATATGGCTCCTGTGAAACTCTGATAATTCTAATGCGTCTTTGGTCTATGTCATGATGGTGATATATGATTGATATCTGAAACACAAAAAATATCTGTTTCAAACTTGTACTACTACTACGTTGTACAGCTCCGTGTGCTGGCCGTTGACGAAAGAAGCAAAAAGAAGACTATCGGTCATGAAGACAAACGTGTTACATTGGACTTCTAGTTTGACCAAACTCATGTCCAAAGCTATGCCGATCTTTGACAAAATGAGAGGGAATTATCTGCACTGATACGTATGTTTAATATGTAATACACACGGACAACACGATCACAAAAATGACATTCAGGATATAAGCCCCTGGGAAAAGGCCGAGAAGATGGCCAATCCATTACTACATACTTGTTATATCTACCTGACGTTGCCCAGGAGTTTTTTTACTTTAATTTTTGTTTCACTTTTTTCTTTTCGTTTCCTTTTTTTTTTTTTTTTTTTTTTTTTTTGTAAATATGTAGTTTGTTTTTTACCAAATTATTATATACGGCATAATCAGATTGACACACCTGTTCCCATTAGATCACCGTAGTTAAGAGACGTGAAGCCTGGTCAGTACTAAAATAGGTGACCATTTGGGAATACCAGGTACTATATGCGCTCTCCGATTATCTCGGTATTGGCACTGGAATCAAGCAGTGCTGGTTCAGGAGAGGTGTGGTTGAGAATTGTGTAACCCTTGCTTCACAATTACACATGCAGCCACCTTTACAGGGGGTATCCATTGCCTCTCACGACTGAATGGGGGTCATGACCAAATTAGTACTTTTTTAGTAGAATTTTGAACATTTAAATTTAATTATTAACCATATCGCTTTGTCATTAAATTATTAAGTAAACCAAATTGTTATAAAACTATAACTAATTTTCTTATGGTAATTGTTTTATGCTCTACTTATAAAATTATTATTATTTCAAAACTTTCAATATTTTAAGACATGATGATTTGCTCAGAATGTTAAAGCCAGAAATGATTTTTTGTTGAATACTTTAAATGCTTTCAAATTTTGAAAATTCACAAATTAAGTTTTTTTAATTTATTTATTCCACCACTATTAACAAAAGATGATTAAAATGGTTGACTTGTTTACTACGAATAAACCCAAATGCATTCTGGTGAATTTAATTTTGTAAATTTTTTTAATAGGATTTTTAACATTTTGTTTTATTTTATGCTATTGTATATTGTATTTCAATAAATATTCGATTCATAGTAAATTAATAAAATAATACTTTGATGTGTAATTATGAAAATTATGTTGACACGAGAAATAAATACACACAGTTGTGTCGTAATTTTAATATAGAGATTGTAATTTCATTGCTACTTTTTCCTAAATAAGTTCATGACAAAGAGTGGCTTCCCTTGATTCTGCATAATTTTCAACTCATTTCAGGCCCTGAACTGCTGGCCTATATATAAAAAAAAGAATGTGAACCATGCCATTTTTGAATGAGGAAAATTCAGCATGCACAGGAATTTTGTTTTTAGTTAAAAATATATTTCCTTTTCAAAAGAGAATTTTGAGAAATGATTTTAAATACCAACCAACATTTTGATAAAGACAACAAAAATGGATACATTCAACATTAATAAATAAATATATTTTCTTATATTAAATTGCTATCTTTGCATGAATGAAAGTAATAATTATAGCATTTATGATAGTATTTTTTTTACTTAAAAATTGTATTTCTTTATTTCACAGTGCACAGCAATCTCCACTTTATTATCCAACTAACTGTACTTACCCGGCTTTGTCCAGGGTGCAGTGAAATCTTTTTAGTTTTTAATTTTTAGTTGCTTGCACATTTTTTTAAACCTAAATAGAAAAGCACATCTTTTTATATTCAGGTAAAAAAATATGAGTTACTTCCCTTGCTGTTTTTTTTCCCAGTCATAATTAAAAAATGTTACCAACTGTCCAGACAGAACTACATTATTTTTTAAATAAACTGTCGCGAAGTGCATTATTATAATGCCAATAACATGGTACAACAATAAAACATGAAAAATCACTAGTCAGAATCAAAGTTTGCTGTGTCAGCTTAAATGTTATTTAGGTGCAACTTTTAAAATCTCGCCAGAGATAACCTTATATCTTAGATACAATGGACCTGCAGTTAAGAACCAATTGCCCAAGTTCAAAATAAAATTCCTATTATTAATGTTGTCATCATCTATATAATAATATGCTACAGCAATTTTATGTTCGTACGTATGTTATCATTCCCCCCCCCCTTTTAAAAGTTATGATCACCCGATTGCTGAAGATACAAAAAAAGTAATTTAAAAAATTTCATCTGATGTCACTGTTGTGTCGAACCTGAAAGTCAAACTAATACACTTTCTTGGCCTTCGGGCTAGGATCAAAGTTTAGTATATGTTCTGTCTGAAGATCATACAATAGTATTAGCATTAAAAGCTGATAACATCTTTTCGTTAGACATCAGCAAAATTTCACACTGAATGTGCTTTCTTATTTGTGGGCTAATTTTTAAAACAATTCGATGGATGAAAAGAGAGTAAAATTAGCATTCCAATAATGTTAATTTAATGTGCTTTTATACATTAAATATTTTTATACTCAAAGCTAAAAACTGACAAACCAGAAAGGGAAACTTAATTTTTTTTTTTTTTTTTTTTTTTTTTCTCCCCCATATATTTCATACCTTACATTCTGATTAAAACTTGCAGAGTTAGATTTGATTGGATATTCTTGAGATTTCACAGGCTATTTAAACCCAGATAATTAGTTCTAGTGCCATGTGATGTGGGTGTTTATGACCACTAGAACTGAAGATACGACCGATCAAAGTTAACTAAGAATATTTCGAAATTGATAAGGTATATCGATGTACATCGTTTAAGTTTCATATTGATGATAGTTTCAGAATTATTTTTATGTATATGTAAATGTTTGATAATTTTTAATGGTGCAGAAATTTCTTTAAAACCTTATGTTTGGTTGAATTCAACAAGTCTCTAGCCGAATAGAGAATGGTAACATAATTTCACTAAGCCGTATAGCGAATTCACATTCCCTTTTCAAAAATAGAAAATGCTTTCATATTAATAACTATTTTTTTTGTGTTTTCATTTATTTTACTCTGAGTTTGACGATTTTAAAAAATAATTTTTGTTCAAGTTTTTCAAAGTTAATTGTGAAAAAATAATGGACCGATTCTGTTTTTTGTTTTGTTTTAACACAATCCTTATAGACTGAGGCAATTTAATGTTTTGTCCGAACCCAGAGTGCCCCTTTTTTGGAGAGCTGGATTTCGCTTATTACACGTGTTGTCCACGTCTGATAAAATCTATGGCACGTTTCTGTTATCTACTCACTTGTTAGAATTTAAATAATTATTTAAAAAAGCTGATGAATTATGAATTAAAGATACAATTGTACTTTTTTTAATGAAACTGGGGATATATAAAAAAAAAAACAAGACGTTTCTAAACCTTATTTTTTAGTATCCGAAAACGTTTTCAACTATATTTTAAGAGAATGTCTTTTGTTTACATACTTCATGTTTTATTTAAAAATAAAATAAAAACAAAAGCGCAACTATTTGTACTTTTAATTCATATTTATCATTTTGTTTTAATATTTATCGGTTTGTTTTTCTGTGCAATGTTTTTTTTTTTAAAGTTTATTTTGTTTTTCAAAGTTAGTTATTATTAGAAAAATAGAATACAAATTAAAAGTTCAATAAAATTTAAATAAATTGTTATTATACTTTTAATTCTCAGTCCCTATTTAGTTTTCTTCCAATGAAGGCAGTTAGATACAAGGTCGGTTTTTAATGTGAAAAAATCCAGCTCTTCAGAAAGGTGACAAAAATTTAAATTACTTCGGCTTAGAAGGATTTCTTCACCGACTAAGGACAGAGAAGATTAAGTGTAGTATCAGAACAGATATTACACTTTAATCCTAGTCAAAAGGCTGAATGTAAAAAAAATAAAGTATTGCATTTTTTTTATTACTATTGTGAAAAAAAAAATGGTTGTAAGAAGAAAAAAAATGCTCATTTTGGACTTTTTAATTTTTTTTATATGAGTAATGGTACACAGTAAAAATGACCCAAGTGAATAATTATGAAAAAAATTCACAAAGCTAAAACAGAAAAGGGACAAGCATAATAAATATCTGCTCTGTATGGAAGATGAATTAGTTCAGTTGTCGATGGTTTTACTGTCAGTGGTTCAATTATTGAACAGAGCCCAGATCTAGAAATATGTGTTATCATAATTTATATATTACAAGTTGTTTGTTGTATTAATAAGAGACTAACATAATCATGTGTGGAAGATGATCACTCACTTTCCGAGCATGTGTAACCATTTTAGTTAACTATTAGATGTAACCATGTTCTTATTTTTCGAGGCGGGGTGGACTGTTGCCACCCTGACTTACAGTCTGGGTGTGCTAGGGTTACAAATTTTATCCAATCTTTTTGTTTTTATTATATTATGGAGGAAATACATACATGGCCTTACTGTGAAGCACTGGAACTAACCTGCCACAACTTTGTTGAAAGAAACATTTTAGTATAGTGTAATACTTAAAAAAAAAAAATGGTGTTGTGCTTGAATTACACAATTTCTTTAAAAAAGATATTAATAGTGCGGTTACTGTTATACAGACACTATGTAGTGACTTAAAGGAAATTAAAGCTGTATTGAAATACCTCGCAATTTGTATGATAAAATGTGCCAGTTTAAAATAATTTGAAATTTACACATTTAATTTATAATTCATGGCTTAATGTAAAAAGATAAATAAAATTTGATTGCATAATCCGAATGAGCACATAATTTTACATAAGAGTATCAGGTTTCATAAGAATAGCTTAAAAAATAAATAAATAGTGGAGAAATTACTAAATTTTTTGAAATGATGAGGTCTATATTTTGTCCCATTTTTTTAAAGGATAATTAAAGAAAAATATTCAATGAAAAACACAGATTTCGGCATTTTAAATTCTTATAAGTTTTGAACCACTGATGCTATTTGCATAATTTAAATGGTTTTGAGCTTCTTTTACATAGCTCTATTCACCCAAGTTGATAATTAGTTAAAAAGAAAAAATCAACTTGTTATGCTAATAATATTTCATAGAATGGAAATATGTCACAAACTCCTACAAGGATTTTGGAGATACACCCACCTAACCAGATATATTCTGAAACCATATTACTTAGATAAGTATCTTTCAGTTTGAACAAAGGTGGTACAATAATATTGTGGGGTCTACATTCACACCATACGTTCATAGAATGGAGATATTTTTAAGCATGACAGCAATATACAACAGATGAAGGATACAACTGTGGAATTTCCATGGGTCCCACTAGTTAAGTCTATTTAGCAATGTAATTTTTCATTTACTTCTAATCTTATGGTTTTATCTTTTTGTTTTTTTTTTCAGGCAAGAAAAGTAGAAGAATTAGGAAAAGCAAATTTTGAAGAAGAAATTAAAAAACGATTCAAAATGGTTTATGTGCCAAACTGGTTTTCAGTTGATCTAAAAACAGGGGTAAGCTGTGTTTTGGCTGTTCTAATTGATTGATTGATTGAATGCATGCTGAGTGCTGGTTAACCTCAACCGAAAGAAATCCTCAGTATATTTATTTTAAATATAACTTGTCTGAAGATAGCAGTTAATTTCCTTGATTTATTAATATCGATTTTTGATAACCTCTATTACTAATGATTTCCAAGCACACCACAAACTGATGGGTTATGTCTTCGCATTTAAATAACACCATTTTTGTTTAAATAGTGAAAAATTGCTTTCTTAATCTTTTTACATTCTTTTAATTCTTTTAAGATAGGGATTCAAAAATTAATATGACACACATCTATGCTTGCTTTATTAAATCAATACATTTTTATAAAAAAGGTACAGAAAAAGAAGGAAGTTTAATTTTCTTTTCTTTTTTTAAGAAAAGCAATTTTTGAATTCATTGAAAATATTTTTTATTTTTTTAAATCAATAAAAAAAATTATTTGTTTTAGAAATTTTTAGATAGGGATTGATTTGGATCATTTGGATTACTATTCTAATCTTGATTGTTATTTTCACAATGTTTCAGCCGATGTAACCTCCGACCTTCTTTGGTGTATCTTTTCAAACTTGGGGATCTTTATACTGATTTAATGGCATGTCAACCCTTGTTGAGCCATTTTATGCCAAGAAGATTTGATTGGGCATTATGATTATTTTATCAAGCTTAGTTAGAGAAAAAAAAATTTTTTATTCAACTTAAATCTTAAGAAATTTTATTATTTTGTTTTGGGTTGATCCTGTTAAATAATTCATATTTTTCATGGATTAGACTTAAATCTATACATTTTATAAGTATGTATTCCATGCTATATTGATCATCCTATGTGATAAATCTGATGAATGATATACAGTTGACATATGGTTAAATCAAATAGACATAAAGATTCCCAAGTTCGAAAAAATGCACCTGAAGGTTGGCGGTTACATCAGTCGAAACATGAAAATAACAGCCAAGATGAGATTAGTAGTCTGAATAATACAAAAAAAAACTATTTTGAATAAAGCCTCGATTTAAATTTAAAGTCTGTTTTGAGTGATTAAAATACAGGAACCGCCATAAGTAACGATATAATTATATTTCAACATAATAAATGTAACATGGAAGAAATATGCAGCTGAAAGGATGCACTGAAGTGTTTTGCAACATAAAACATTAATTAAAGCTCAATGTGCTCTCCATGGAGATGAATGCACTTTGCTAATCTTTCAGGGACTGAGCAACATACTTTGGTGCACAACTCCAACAGCACGTGCAATGGCAGCTCGGATTTCTTCCTTAAATTCAATGATGCTACAGGTTTTGCTGAGTAGACTTTGTCTTAAAGAACACTCTACAGGAAAAAGTCTGGATGGTTCAAATCTAGCAAACGGAATGGCCACTCAAGCAGTTCAAGCTTGCCAATCTATTGACCAGGTGGGTTGCTATTCAGCCAGTCTTGTACAAGTGCAGTATAATGGGCTGGTGCCTCATCCTGCTGAAAGTAAAGACTCTCTGCATTATTCTGCTGTTGTAATAACTGCAAAGCTGTTGTTGTAGCATACATATATAGTTACTTATAGTGGACCCTGTATGTTTAAAAAGAAAATGCTTTTAATACTTGATTAAATTATACCAGCTTATTTAGGCTGAATATAATAACAACCTTTATTTAATGCAAACCTTGTTGGTTTTCTCTCTTGTGTGGCATTTGTGTGTTGTAATATGTATTAATTATTATCTCTATCAAAGTGCACAGATTAAGTTTGTTTCCCTGTAAACCCTGCTAACTTTTATCACCATTTTCTCATTTTAAAGTCAAATAAGTTTAGAAGTCTTTAACTCTTGTTTTTCTTTACTTTTTGACTGGAAATTTTGTTCTGAAAACTATCTAATATTTTCTTTTAAGAACTTATATGATGACGTGAATGTTAAGAGTTTCTTATTTACATGAAGTTTCCTATTATAAATGCTCTTGGAAAATATCAAGAGTGATAGCTATTCTATTTATGAATTGTTACTGCTACAGCCAAAACTGTATAATTTTATTATTTTGTGGGAATATGTGTATAGGCTGTTACAGTAATGTATGAATTGTTATATATGAATTTTTTTTTTTTTTTTTTACTGATATCAATTTTCATATTGACTTTATGAAAACATAAGAGTTAAACAAAAATATTTTCTAATTAAAAAAAAATTATAAACAGAAACATAAAATATTGTTCTTGAATAGCTATTTTCACTTGAAAAATTTTCAAAGAAATAACATGTGAATAATTAAAAAAAAGAAAAAAAACACAGAAAAGAATGAAATGTTCAAATGGTGCCAGAGAGTTTTGCTTGATGAAAACAAAAATGCTAGTTGAATAATTTCAACACAAATTCCTTTATCTAAGTTTTTTTTTGTTATGCAAAACACTAAGATGAAAAGATCTGACAATGTTAATAATTTTAAAACAATCCTTGTCAAAGGCCTTTGCACATTTTGGGTTATCCAGTAAGTGCCGGCCTATAGCAGACTTATGTTGTTGATCTGTTTCGTATTTAGCGGCTTTTTACTCCACTCAGTGCTGGTATGTTATTTAATCCTACTATCCAATCTCTGTGAAGTGTAACCTATATACTTGAAATAACACATAAATTCATTTATTAATAAATTACTTTGGTTGATAGGTAATATATTTTTTATTTTTGTTTAACTCTATAATGTTTCTGCATATAAAGGCAATTATAAATATGTGTGCGTGTGCATGTATGTGTGTGGACTGCTACAGTAAAGCCTCTTAATTCCGTGTCAGTTGCTGATAATTCACCTGGAAGAATCAGATTGCTTTGCTGCCTGGATGTCTTCGAAAGAGCTCGGGATTGCCACACCCCCTGATGGACCAGATACAAAATGTAAGTGAATCACATAGTTCAACATAGTTGAAATCCCTGTCATTTTCCTAGATACTTAGTCGTGCTGAAATGTTCTTGGCTGTATCTTTGTCAGCTTCGAGCTTGTCAGTCTTGGCATTGTTTTGCATAAGTTTACGTTGATATAAAAATAAATGTACTCAGTGTTTTTGATCAAAATTTGATAATAGATGAACAAACAACTATTTTTCAATATTCTTTATTTAGTTGACGAGAAGAAGCACACTAAAGTATTTGTTTTAAAGAGAAAAATCAAAATTGTAGACCGTCCTTGACCTTCAAGGAACACTCACCAAAAGGCTCAAGATACATAAGCATTCTTCTTCTTTCTCCCTATCTTTTTTATCTTTTTCTTTTCTTTATTTCATTTTCTTTATTCTTTCATTTTCTTTATTCTTTCATTTTCTTTATTCTTTCATTTTCTTTATTCTTTTTTCTTTATTCATTCTATTTCTTTATTCATTCTATTTCTTTATTCTTTCATTTTCTTTCTTTCTTTTTCTTTATTCTTTTTCTTTATTCTTTTTCTTTATTCATTTTCTTTATTCTTTTTCTTTATTCATTTTCTTTATTCTTCCTTTTTCTTCCTTTTCTTTATTCTTTTTCTTTATTCCTTTTCTTTATTCCTTTTCTTTATTCTTTATTCTTTTTCTTTATTCATTTTCTTTATTCTTCCTTTTTCTTCCTTTTCTTTATTCTTTTTCTTTATTCCTTTTCTTTATTCCTTTTCTTTATTCTTTATTCTTTTTCTTTATTCTTTTTCTTTATTCTTTCTTTTTCTTTATTCTTTCTTTATTCTTTCTGTTTCTTTTTATTTATTCTTTCTGTTTATTTTTATTTATTTTTATTTGTTTCTTTTTTATTTATTCTATCTTTTAATTTTTTTTTTAATTATTTTTTTATTTTTTTTTTTTTATTTTTTTTTATTTTTTCTCTAATCTTTTCCTTTTTTTTCTCATACTTTGTGCTCCTTTTACACTAAATAAAAATAAAACTATTTTTATTATCCTATGCTTATAAAAATTAAATGCGCATACATTGATATTTAATATCAATAATGATGATTCTTGGACTATATATTATATACTTTCCATCGGGAGCATTTTCATTTAATCATTGTTTATATAAATTGTGTATATTTGGGTCAAACTTAAAATTACTTTCATAATATAAGAAGTTATACTTATGTTGTGTGAATGTGTATGAAGAGACAATTGTAAGAAATCATGATTCTCTTTTTAATTATCATTAATATCTTTGGTTTGATTTTTTAAATATTTAAAAGAAAAATTTATTAAACGTCTGGTTTAAATACTATTTTTAGTGTTTAAGTGTGAATTGTGATTTACTGAATTCAACCCGTTACTAACAATTAATATCTTGCGTTGTTTGTTTTGAATCTTTTTTTATTTGTGTATTGGATAGTGATTGTCAAAGTCAATTAATTTAAGTTATTTTCTAATAATTTGAGTTTTATTCTTAGTATAAGAACATACATATTAAATTCGGAAACTACATTGTCACATAAACGGATTAAGAAATTTAATAGTTTTACTCTAAATTAAATGTGTTTGTGTTTAATGTTTTTTCTCTTTATATGTTTAGTGTAGCTTTGAATTTGTTGATAGAATTACAAATTGTAGATTCATGACTTCATATTGAAAAGAATGTAATTAAATTCATAATGTATTTGATATGTCACTTTATCAAATCACTCAAAACTCACATTTTGGAAAGTCATCTCCCACCTCTTTTTATTTATTTATTTATTTTTTGTTGTTTAGAAACAATTTTCAGTTTTTTATATCATGTTTTATTCAGGTTCTCCACTCTCACCCATAGTCGTATTTATTTATTTTGCTCTTAGTGAAAATACTGGTAAGAAAATGTTGATGGGGGAATGAGGTAAACATTACTAAACATTTTATATAATTTGAATTTATCATTGATTATGAATATATAATCCCAATAAGTTTTTTTTTAATTTTTGCATCCATATTGAATAGTTGCCTGAAGAAATTCAGCTGGTTTCCAGCTCGAACTGAAACATGTTTGCGAATGTGTATCTAAACATATTTGTATAAATAAGTTTTATATCAAATAAATAATTATATATATATTGATAGCTGTGAGTATCAGTCTATTGGCCGGTTCAGTGTTTTAGATTTGTACTTATATATAGTGTTCAATGCCTTCCCAGATAGAGCTTTATAGTACTTAAAAGGATTATGTGTGTTTTTTAATATGCTATAACTATGATTTCACGCTCTTTTAAAAAAAATTTTTTTAGCATAGTTCACCCCCAAACAAGGCAGGCCGCCATTGTAGACGTAAGGGGCTACTGAGAATTAGGGTGAAAGTCTTGGGTCACATCCTAAGTTGGGAGTTGTGCAGCGAGATATCTGTTTACATTAGTTTTAAATTTCTGCATGTCGGTACAGTCAAGGAGCAGGAAGAGAGTTCCAGAGGCTGGCAGCTATTGGAATAGAAGGCTCTCCGACATCTGGGGATCTCCACAGTGAATGGATGGGATTTAGGGGCACTAGAGCAGCAAGTTCATCGGAGCACAATCCATTGGAGTACTTGTAAAACAAGCACAAGGATGGGACAGGGGCTGAAGCTTGGTGGATAGTGAGGGACCTATTAAGTTGACAACTCTTTTTTGGACCTTGTCTAAGAGGAAGAGACTAGTGGATGATGCCCCAGCCCAGATGTGGCAACAATACTCTATGCCTGGGCAGATGGTGGCCCTGCAGAGACATAAGACAATGTCAGGTGTGAGAAGTTTACCTGCACGGTAGAGGGAGCCCACCCTCCCTGCAGCAGCCCTGGCAATGTCTTCAATGTATTTATTCAAATTCATGTTACCTGTGAATGTTAGGCCGTGGAGTTTGAATGTTGAACTCTCAGGTAGGGTGTTATTTGCCATGGCAATCAATGGCTGAAGAGGTCTCTTGTAGTTATTGAAGGAAAGGAGCTTTGTCTTTGCAGCATTAAAAGTTACCAATCATTTAACAGCAGCTAGATAAGCTGTCGAACCTGTACCCTCAACCTGTCAGAACAAGAGCGATCCAGACTAGTCATGTAAAACTTAGTGACGAAAAAACTTTGCCCAGATAGAGAGAAAGAGAGACGGTGTTCATTGTCCTAGTCAGGAAACAAGGCTAGGCACTGGGTGCCTTTGAGGCGTTTCAGCGCTGTTACATCTGTGCCTGGCTAATAGATAGAGAAGGAGTGCAAAAGCCGGGCGATAGGTAGAACCCATCTACTCTTTAAGCAATTATAGGTTTGCAAACCGGATATTTTGTTTGAGATTCCAGCTCTAGGAAGGTTGTCGATCAGGATTAAGGAGGCCTCCCTCCCCAACGGTTTGCTGCCAAGATGTAAGTGGTTAGTAGCATGGTTTTATTATCAGAGTTTTCCTTCTTTTAGATGGATGACCTGACAAGGTCTACGGGTCCAACACACTGAGAGGGGATAGCCTGCACCCGTATACTAGTCAGGTATTTCCAAGCCCCCGCAGGTAAAAAAAACAAAAAAACTTTGATGTATATATGTAGATCGTACGGTGATATAAAGCATGAATTTGTGGTCAAATTCATGCTTTATTATTTTTCAATTGTTTAATAGGATCTAAGAATAATAACAAATGACCTCAAGTTTATGCTTTACACCATTTGACGATTGCAAAGGCATGAAACAATATTAACAAAACACAATCCTTTTAAGTAGTGTGTATATATATATATATAAGTTGAGATAACCAAAATTAGAACATTATTTATACCAGTTCCAAGAATTTAAAAGCAATGATTATTTGGCGTATGATCTTTTCTAAGACAATTTGGAAAATTTATTTTGTTTTATATTTTTGAAAACTCCAAATATACATATATTAATCTAGATTAAGTTTGTATCCACAGAGTAAAACATCCGGAGAATGTCTGTTATTGAGCACTAATATATATATATAATGAACCATAATAATTATAATAGATAATCTATCTATGATTCTTATTTACCACGATTTTAATTCGCTTTTCCTACCCCATATTTAGTCAACATATTATCTTGACAATGAGTCGACCGAAAGACGTCTCAAGATTATATATATATATATATATATATATATATAATGTTAAAAATAAAGAAACGTTGATGAATACATATTTTTGGTTTTCCTTTTTTCATTTTCCATTTATCTATAAAAGAATGCTACCACATCTGGTTTGTTTAAATTCAGAAAATAATATCTATTGCATTTAAAAGTACTTGATATTATGAAAAGTAGAGCAGTTATTATAATAATAATATTGTATATATCTTACCTCAACACTGACAATGTTTTGACCTAATTGTTTCTTAAGAGCTAAATACGTTAAATAAACTTGTTTATTGTAGATATTCACTTATCAAAATTTAAATATTTTTCAATCGGAGTGCAATAAACTGTCATTTTTTAAATTTTGATATAAAGAAATTTTTCAAATGCATAAAAGAAAAAATATTTTTATTTTAAAAACAAAATGGATGGTGAGGTTTATGGGTGAAAAAACCATGAAGCATGAAACTAAAACCATAAAAGTCTGTTAACAAAATGACACCTTAACACATACAAAACACAATATATACTAATAAAAATCGCTCAAGTTTCATAAATAAATAAATTCAAATAATTAAAAGCATTAAAAACAGCCAAAGAAAAGGACAGATCATTTTATTGTGGTGTGACTGTTTTTTAATTAAAGTAGTTATTTATAAGTAAAAGAATGTGTGAAGTCAATAGACAAAGCCAAAGAAACAAATGCTGTTTTTTACTTGTGTATTAAGAAATAAATTCAGTGAAGTTATAGTTAAGTAAAGATATGGTTTGATGTGTTTGTTGAAAGAAAAGATTATCTAATTTTGATTTGACTGTGTAGTAATGAAATTATTTATTTATGGAAGAAGGAAAGTCTGTTCGAAAGCAAGAAACTTACTTACATGTGAAGGAATAACATAGATGTTGTTATTTGAAAGTGACCATGTGTTCTTTATTTAGTAAACCGATAATCCAGAATAGGTATAGAAACCATAAGAGAAAGTAATTTCTAACGATCGGTCTATGAATTTCGGCATTCCTGTATTCTTAGGAAGAGAGCGATTATTATTTTGATTTGGAAGCCTGTATATTATGTAGAAGATAGTAAGGAGGTTGAATTGAAATAATTAGAGTGTTTTAAAAGAATTTCCCTTCTAGTGAATGAAAGTGTTTGTTACCTTCTTTGTGGAAGATGTATTTGGGAGAAGCAGATAGGTCACAATAAATGGTATTATTTTTAAGGAGAAGAAATCTAAGCATACATTTGTGAAACACGCATTAGGAAGTGCTGTAGGTGGTTAGCGGAAATGTTTAGCATATTAAGTTTTTGGTATGAAGTCTATAATTGCCAAAGTTACAGGGGAAAAAACGACTGTATTTTATATATAAGATATATACATATTACAATAATCAAATTATATGTAATTATTAAAGATATTTTGCAAAGTTTAATTTTTTGCTAACTTTTATGCTATTTTTCATTATTAGAATAATGTATTATTATAATAAGTTATTAGGATAATCTAAAATTGGTTGCATCTGTATGTTTGTGTTTAAATATATGTAAATACATGTAGATATTTTTAATAAGACACAAAGGTGACTTGAAAATCTTTTTGAAAATAACTTTCAAATATTGATTTTTAACCATTTAAAACTTGTGTACTTTTTTCAACTGACATTCATCAGAGGAATAACATGAGAATTTAAGTGAAATTATATATTTGATGAAATCCTTACAATGTTTATAAATGATTCCGAGAATAAACAAATTCCTTCCGTTTACACAAAGGTTGTTGAAATGAAATGTAAATAGGCTCCCAAACTTTTAAATGGAAAAGTAATTGATCATATTTAAAGATGTTAAAGAAATCTATATTGGATGGAACTTTCTGCTTGACTTGTTTATAAAATGTAAATTTCTTTAAAATTTAAACAAGATTTTGTAAAGAGTATTTTTGTCATCTACAGCTATAAAGTTACCTTGTCGAATTTTGAAAATCAGACCCAAATAGCCTTTCAGCTGAAAAAACAAACTTTGTGAATTTTCATTTGTTATTGCTGTACCATGGTAATGGCAATATAATAGTGTACTTCACTATAATTTTTTTAAATTACTTAGTCCGCCTCAAACAATTTATATTATAAAACATTTTTGACTAATCACCAAAAAAAATCTCTGTCAGCAAGGAGAATAACTCCTATTTTAATTGAAGAATATAAAAGAGTTGTCTTCCTTACAACTAAGATTTTATTTCTTTTTCTGTATGAATTATAAAAAAAGTGCAAACAAAACCACTGTATTCCGGGCAACACTGGGTAGGTACAGCTAGTAATTCATAATAAAATCGAAATTAACCATGAGAATTTTTTTTTAATTTTTCAAAATAATAGAATTTTTTTTTTTTTTTTTTTTTTTTTGATTTTTCAGAAAAAATGACATTTTAGTCGATTCGTTTTATTTCTCTGTTTAGTATAGTGTGTCACATAATTTTTTATGTAATAATACTTCAATATCCTTACTAGTTTTATTATATGTGTACGGTTTGGAAAAAATAATTAATCACTATGACATCGTTATCCTTTTTACTTTAAACTTGCCTCTTTAAAATAGATATTTAATAATTTTTCCAAGTTCATCCCTGTTTTGGTCAGATGTAGGAAATAATATCAAATATAGAGTAAGAGACGTTTTTTTATATCTTATTTTATGTTTATCTTTTTAAGTGGGTTTAATAAAATCTATTAATGATTGGTGTAAATGCTCTGTGATTAATAGTCATATAATAATCATCAACTTATTAATTGCAGAAACATAAAAAGTATGTATAATTTGGCTTTAAACAGTAAAAGCAACTAAAAATAATTTTATTTTCATCATCAAGTAAATCTGAATACTTTATCATAGAAATGGTTATGCTAAATTGTTATGTTTTTGCAATAACTTGGTTACAAAGAGTGTAAGAGATTAATATGATTGATAAATACATGTTTTTATTTTGCTTAGAAATTGGTAACAAACTGTAAATGAGAAGTAATTTTAGAAATCTTTAAGAAAAATGGATAGAATTTTTAATCATCACCCCACTCTAAATATTTTGGTTTAATTAAAAAATAAATAAATAAATTCTTTGGATTACATCATATTTTCTGATTATCAACAAAAAAATTTTATAAATTACTTATTTATATTTTTACAAGTTTTAAGCAGACATAAATATTTTTTAAACCATACCAGAATCCATAAAGTGTTGCTGTTTATGTTAAAAAAAATCATATTCAACATTACATAATATTAGAAGTATTTTTTAGTGATTCTGAAAATTCTTTTCAGTTCAAAACGACCACGTGGTGAAAAATATATTCTGGAAAAATAAACATAATTGTTTAGAAAAAAATAAGGAACTTTAAAAGAATAACTTACTTTTTATACAATGTAATTTTCTTAAGAATGTAAACAGGGTTACTTTCATATAAGAGTATTTCATTTCAAGACTTATGAAAAAACTTGATATGGGGCTTCATTAAAATTCTTACATTTCAATATAAAATTCTTTTATTAATGAGTAAAAATGAAACGTTCATTCAAATTGGATAAATGCCTGATGTTTTTATAAACATGTTAAAACATTTTTTTTTTTTTTGCAGTGAAGTTTTTAAAAGCATGCATATAATTTTTTGTCACGTCCTGATTTACAATAAACTTGCATTAAAAAATGTTCTTAAAAATATTAAGCCAGTTTTAGAAACAAAAAACAGTTATAATAATCTGAAAAATTGATATTTCAGCAATTATTGCAATTATTAAATCACAAAAAAATAAATTAAAAAATCAATTCACAGAAATTGATTTTAGAGTTTATGATCTGAAATTCTGACGAAGTAGTAGTGAAATATTCGAATTGAATGAATTATCTCCCTTACAATATTTATTTTATTTTTTATTAAAAAACATTTTTTAATAATTTTTTTTTTTAATAAAACAGTTAATATCAATATTTTCTAAAATAAAACTAATTGGTACTTCTTTAAGAGGAGACCCATATCGACTTGAATGTTTCCGATTGTGATTTACGAAACTGATCAATAATGGCAATCTCATTGCTGGACAATCAATTAGTACTGACATTAAATGAAACAACTTTATCATTTCTTTTTCTGACTTAACATTAAGGTCAGTTACCCCCCTCCTCCATGCTAAGAATTTTTTTCAAATCAGTAACTAAATCAACTTATTTTATTTTTATTTATTTAAAAATAAAATTTTAGGAATTTTTTCAACTTTATTTATTGTGGACGGGCTAAAAAACTTTTCATTCATATGCTTTGGTGTCGTCTGCCTTTTTACATTGTTTTTGCAGTTTTAACATTGTAAACTACTTCGGCCATTTTCAGTTTGTTCCGTAAATCGAAATCTGAAACATTTGGGTCAATATCCTATAGAAACACCAACTAATTTTTTAAATTTGAGATTTTCTAAACAATCGATGCAGAAAAAAACACAAACTATTATACATATTTGAATTTTTTTTTTTTTCCTTATAATTTAGTTTATATATATATGAGAACATTCAGTTCTTTCTGTTCTTCTTATCTCTGTATTAAATTACTAAATCTATTACTGATTAATGTAACCTATTTTGTATATGTCTTTAGCGTTTGCAAAGAAAATGCCTGCTGCTACTAATTCAGTGAACCGATATATTATTCTGACAGAAACACAAAATACCAATTTCCATTCTCAATAAATGTTGAATCAACTGGAAACCTATTTCATTATCAGCAGTTTACTTTATAAGTAATGTTGATGTTAAAATGTCTTGTTTCCCAACAATCTCTCTCTCTCATATATATATATATATTGTAATAAATATTTTATTTATATATATATTTCGTCTTAATAAGACTCATCAGTGTGGCTAGATAAGGCTATACTACTAGTTGCTAGGTTTGAACGCCGGACTAAAGTCACCTTTGACTTCGAACGTCTTTTCCTCCTCGGCCACTAATATAATCTTACGAATTGGAAGGGAAATATACCTATTTAAGATTCAATACAGTGTTCCTATTTTTTGGTAAGGGTAACGTACGGCGCAATATTGTTTTAATTCAGAATCTTTTCATATTTTCGCTACATAATGCTTTACTTTGAAGGAAGCAATTAAATATTTTTATAATAAATATTTTATTAATTTAGCCACACACACACATATATATATCCACAGACACCTGTTTCGTCGTCTTTATGACTTATCAGTGCAGCTAGACTTAGCGAGATTTGAAAATGGGACCCCAGTGACTGTCTGGCACTATATATATAGTCATCTATCGACATACTGTTTCACTGTATTACAGTGTGGCTAGATATGCAAATGCTTCAAGTTGTCGGGATCGAAACTCGTCCGTCTAGTCGACAGTCAGCGTTTTTAACTATTCAGCTGTCAGTCACAAGCTGTGAGTAAACGAAATCTCAATGTTTATATAAGAGTGCTTCATTTGTTTATATAAAGAGCTCTGCGGTTTCGCTCATGGCAGTTAGCAATTTCACTTACGACAGTGCTCAACTCAGGAATGAGGGGTGAGGCATATGTTGTCATCCACAAGCATGACTCATCAGTGTAGCTAGACGTAGCAAGTGTATCCACACCGAGATTCGAAACTCAAACGACTGATCACATCCAAATGTGGCCAGCATCAAATATCTAGAACCTCTGCGGCAACAAATGTAGCTAGAAATTATAGCGTTATAGGTACTCAATCTGTTTATGTATACTTTTATCATGCTATATACAGTAGTAGGTAATAAGTCAGTATATATCCATTCAAATAGTGCGTGATACTGAACGAATTAATTATTACTTGAGCTGGTAAAACAATGTTTTGAAAAATATGTCTACACCTCTACTGATTCATACTAGTGTGTAACCGCACTTATAGACATGACTTGATTTTTCTTTCAACTCGAAGTCCACATGGCATCTCTGACAATATGAAACGGAAAAATCATTTTGCTTTGACATGGAAAATTTTAATTTTCAAGAGCTTAGATTGAAATAAATTGTATTTATTTTAAAATACACATTGTTATAGTTTTCCAAAAAATATAAATATATTCTTACGAAAACAATGTTTTGAAAAGTATGTCTACACCTCTATTGATTCATATATATATATATATATATATATATATATATTTAGATTTTTCACTTATAAGATAGATTATTCAATGAAAGACCGGGATTAGGCCAATAAAAATAAGCTCGATGATATTCGATTACAGGGTACAGAGCATTTATATGTGATTTTTTGAAGGCTTACTAAAGCATTCCGTTCAGGAGACCAATCATCACCACAAAAGACTTTTTCTTTCAAAGATTATTTATTTATCATATATATTCAAATTAAAGAGTTTTATCCTACACGTGTTTCACTACCAAGCAGGTCCTTGCTTGGCAGATCATGATGATCGTATATAAAAGAAATCCAAGGACACGTGTTTCTGGCTATTAGCCGTCATCAGCATGTCTATCCTGGGCAAGGATCCAACCCTCAATATAAATGGCTATAGTCTGATGCTTTACTATATGACTATGATACCTTGCCCAAATATGTACGATTTTTTATTGCCTATCAAGTTACGTAGTTTTGTTATTGTTTTTACTGGTGATAGAACAGTGTTGTTTTTTTAGTATTTTTCCACTTCGTAAGCGGTTAAGAATATGCAAAATGTTGCATTCAGTCGTCCTTAATCGGGCGTGTCATTATTTTTATTATATATATATATAGTTTTGATTTTGTTTTTTTGCTTACTCTGACAAGTTCAGGTAAGCAAACAAAAAAAAAAAACACACATATATATTTTAGTAAATAAATAGGCTTTTTACTGATTTCCCAGTAGCGTTTCCTTTAAAATGATTTATGTCGGTAATAGTAATGATTACCAATAATATATATTTTACTTATTTTTTGGGCAAATACACATTTTCCTTAATAAATATCTATGTAAAAACATTCATCTGAGTTTGTAAAAAGTAAAAAATTCCATGATGTTAATTTTAGTATTAAATATTTCTGTAAATAAACATATTTCAATGAAAGAAATCACTTTTCAGTTTTCCTTATGTGTTGACCTAGATTTTTGTGTGTTAGAGGTGCAAGGTGCACAGGGGACTGATTTTCAAGGTTCACCAGCAACTGCGCAGCGTGTCTTTGGCCGAAGGTTGGAGGTCCTGGTTGTTATGCCGTTTTACATAGAAAAACCTTTTTTTATTTTCCACGTTTGAATTTCCTAGCCACAAAATAATTAATCACTGTGTCAGTCATTTTAATCTATCAAAAATATATGGACCCCATCTGTTTACTTGGTCGTGCAAAATTTGAAAATGATTTTGACACTTTTAAATTGTCAATTAGAAAGTAATATCTGGCTAGAATTAAAGTCAGAGGTATTAGCTTTCATTTGTGCTCCTAAACCAAGGAAAAATAGTATTGAACTAAATATTGTTATTCAACAACAAACCATTTATTAGGTTGGAAATTAAGTTTCCCCTTTTTTTATCATTATTATTTAATTTACCTTTTAAAAGGTTTAATAAAAATACAACTAATTAATCAATAATGTATTCTTCCTTGTTTACAATTTCTTCCTAACGTTCGACAAGATTTTCGATACTTTGTTGATAGAAATAATAAAAAAAGCAAAAAATAGTGGCAGCTTAATTGCCAACCCAATATTATAGTGAGTGAGGATTATTTATATATAATTTATTAGACTTTTAAAACGTATAAATATAGTTTTTAGGAAATCTTTTACAATGATCAGCAGAGTCGCGAACGGGGTCCAAAAAAGGAACGAGAAAGGGTTTAAAAACATAAATTTGCAACAAGTAAAGTTGACTTATGTCTAGAATAGACATTTTTCTACTTACCTATGTAATTTGTTTGTATTTTTACGTAGTATAAATGGCTTTTTATTAGATGTTAAAAAAAAATTCTTGTTTTTTTTTTTTTAACATCGACTTTGGCAAAGAAGAAAATGGCCGCCCGGCCTCTATATTATTACGTAAATCGGCCATCTTGATTTGTTCGATGATCGTGTGTCGAATACTTAAATTTCTAATAAATAGCAATTGAAACGGGTTAAAAATCTTTTTAATAGTTGGAAAAGACACAGGTAAGTTTGAAAATAACTTTTATCGCCTACAGTTACTTTTATTTGTTGAATATTTGTTTTTTGAGCGTTTTTACTCTGCTGATCATTGTAAAAGATTCCCAGTTTTTATGTTTTACAAAATCTTTTGATTCCGGTTCCACATTACAATAAATTGAATTATCTCCCTTACATCCTATTTCAATCTTCTGTATTAAAGAATTATCTTTTCATGCATAACTCTTTTTCTAGAGCTTATATATTATCACGGATCTATACTTTTCTTCTTAGATGTTTTACCTTTATGCTGCTGAATCTATAAAACAATCTTAATATTTCTTGCGCCATAGTAAAATAAAACCTTTTATTCCCCAAAAGAGAACCCATTTTTTTTCTCTAAAAATTAAACCAAAAATGTTTCCATGTTTTAATCTTTTACAAAATTTCTTGACTTACCATAAAATCCACTTTTCATGAAACCCACTTTTCTCTTAAATTATTAGGAATTTATTTTAGTAATAACATTGATTTTTTTTTAATTCTTTTTATTTTTATTTTTTAAAGAGGTGTTATGAAAATGCTTATCTATTTTTGACTAATTAAAAAAAAATTTCCGATTTATACACCAGAAGATTTTGTTGATATTGAATATAGTATATATATTTATATATATATATATATAAATATAGTATATATATTTATATATATATATATATATATATATATATATATATATATATATATACTAGAAGAATACCTGTCTTAGGGTGGGTAAAATGAATTCCCCGAACAGAATGGTTTTGCATCACTTTTATGTCCCTTTACGATTAAAATCAAGATGTCATGTTAAACCTTATGTCTTATTCCAATGTTGATCAAAATCCATTACATCATTTGGATTCTAGAAAATGTTGAGGGGTCTTAAGAAGAAATTGAAACCAGGGAATCTTGCTTAATTGGTGGCTAATGATCAAATTTAATGCAAATCGGAAATATTTTTATTTTCAAATGATAGGTTTTGCACATATTATGCCTCCTAAAAACTATTGAAAATACTCTAAGGAAAGTGAAGTTTGGGGAATATTTATTGATGTCTAATACCTAATGTTCAAATTTCAGAAAAATCGGAAGTATCTGAATTTTCATGAAACGCTTCCACCCCATTTTTACCTACTTTGCGTGAAACTAAATTAAACTAAATATAGTCCACATTACAACTTTTTACACTTAGCAGCTGTATTCCAAAATCCATGATGATTAATTTAGGAATGCATTCTGTACATAGAAATATATATACATATACCTGACTTTATATAAATAGATACATTCATTTTGTCTTTATTTTTTATTTATTTATTTTTTACATCTAGTCAGGTCCTTAACTAAATAAGTAGAAAGTATTTTTTTTCTAATCCACAATTCATTGATGTTTTATCATTTAGATAAGATAAATGCATGAACATAATTTAGTTTCTTTTTTACTTTTAAAATGTACGTCTGTTTGATAATATTGTTATGGATGTAAAAGTTATTCAAGTCAATCATTAACATGAAGGCTATTATTTATTTATTTTATTATGAATAAATAAAACACACCTGGCCTGTTTCATCTGTATGAATTGACAGATGCTTTCAATTACTCTTCAGGGTATTTTCAAATTTGGACTGAATCAATTGTTTTCTGTAGAATCTTGTTATTTCTGTATTTTCTGCTCTGTGTGTAAAGTGTACAGACGATGTTTGTTTGCAAGATTATTGTCTAGGAAAAAATAATGCAGTAATTTCATTTTTTACGATTTATTCATCAAACTTGAGTCAATTTTCTTCATTGCTTGTTCCATTGATTTCACTCTTTGAACTCACCTTTGGCTTTGATGACAACATTGAGGCGTCCTCAGAACCGGCCACAGGCCTTCGTCACTATTTCTTCAGTCTTCAAAGACTTTGGTGATCTTGGCCTTTAGTTTGTCCTTAGTGTTGCAGCTGGATCTGTTCGTGTCTCGTTTCGCTGCACCTCATACAAAAAAAAAGGCAGAGGGGGTTGCATTCAAGCGAGCTGAGAGGCTAGATGTCAGGTGAAGTGTGGTCGATGAAGTTCTCTGACAGCCTGGCCTGGGTCTTCCGGTAAGTATGGCAGGTTGCTGAATCTTGCTGCCATGCATACAGCTTACATGCAGCTACTGGGTCAATCCAGAATGTGGATGTCGTCATCAGTGTTCAGCCTGACGCCCTGACTGAGTTCATTATTGATGATCTCCTCAACTTTAGTGACAAACTCCAGTGTTCTGAGATCGTCTATTATGCGTTTTTCTCTCTGAGGTTATCTCGTAGTCGAATCCTGAATCTTTGATTTCCTTTCTGATCTTTTCTACCATCATCATATGAGGAAGTCTAAAATCTCCTTTGTTTCTTCCAGCGCAGATTCCAAGGAGAACTTTCTGGTCTTTCACAAATATAGGAGTTCAAAATTGTCCATAATCAACTATTCTACAAAGATAGCAAAATAATAAGTCTCTTTACTTCTATGTAAGAATTATACAGAATAATAATACTTCTATGTAATAATGATAACAATAATAAGAAGAAGACAGTTGGTCCGCTGAACCGTGAGAAGTGGAGAGTGAGTAAACATCTGACTCCTGAACAAGGGAAAAGTGACATTGAATGAATAGAATAATAATAATAATAATATAGAATTAAAGAGACTAATTATTTTTAGTTATGTAAAACTAAATGTTATCTCACAGTTTATGAATTTCTAAATTAAATCAAAGTAGAATATATAGAGGTAGTGGTCGTGACCCAATGGTTCACAGGTATGTCTAGTATATTATATAAATATTAACATCGACAGACACGTATTTTGTTTTTTGAAGACTCATTAATGTTGCTTTATCTTATTGAAGCTCGATATGTAGAACATCGTGATTGAAATTAAAGAAAATTAACGACTTTCAATTTGAAACATTCTTTTATTTACTTAGAAATTAGCCTCAAGCTTATATCTTTATAATCTTTATTTTTCTAAATTATTTATTTAATTTCATTTATTATTTATTTAATTCTATTATTTATATAAAATAAAACAAAACTATTTTTTTAAATACAAAAACATTTTTGATAAAAGATGTACAATAGCTTCTACTTTGCTTTGATTATTTTCTGTTTTTCTTACATATTTCTGCTTAATCAATCTATCTAATACAAAAATTAATAATATTTAAAATTTAAAAATATTAAAGAAAACAAAATATTGATACTGTTAAAACTTTATTGGTTCATATAACCAACTTTTCAGCCAATGAGACCTTCATAGTATGTTGAGTCGTGTTAGCCAAATTTATGAATAAATGAAAATATTTTGAAAATATTTTTTCTTTTTAATTTAATTGATTAATAATTTTTTGCTTTTTCTGTGGTAAATGCTTCTTTTATTCATTTAACATCACTTTACCCTTGTTCAGGGATCAGACGTTTCCTGATATTATGCAAGACCACTCTCCAGTTTTCATGGTTCAGCGGGTCAACTGTCTCCAAATTCCACTCTGTGTGGTCTTCTCCAATCAATTGCTTCCAAGTTTTCCTTGTCTGGCTAACCTTCTTGCAATTTAAGACATGCCTGCTTCTGCAGCGGTTTATCCAGGGGATAAACGTTCCACATGACTATACCAGCATAATCGATTAATCCTTAGGATAACCTCTATGCTGGGCCCATTGCAGTGCTTTCAACAAATCCTCTGACATGATGTATTGGATTTGGTCAGATTTCACTTTGCAGATCCTTCTAATCATGGATCTCTCATTGTGCTGCAGTCGAGCAAGAGGGAGCTGAGTGAAGGCCCAGCATTCACTGCCATATATCATAACGCTCCTGACATAGCTGCTATACAACTTATCCCGGATGTAAAGAGGAACAAATCACGATGTTATCAGAGACAACAACTCCGGTAATTTTGCCCAAGCTGCCTTCACCCTTGTGACCGTACCGAGTTCACATCCACCATCTGCACTCGTTTATCTCCTAGGTAGCAGAAAGAATCTACTACCTCCAGGATGTTGTCATCTAGTGCCATCTCTTTGTGGGGATGACTATCAATAGGATGCACCTGTCCCATGCATCTCCTCTACTTGAAGTTGCGTATCAGGGCTAACTTAACCTTCAGGTCACTGCACTTTTTGTGGACCTACAATAAACACAGGTTACATTGTATCAACTTATTTATCTACCTCCCACAGCGGTAAGATGTGACACAAGGTCGGGAAAGTGGGATTTGATAAACCAGCGCCCGAGAAGGTCAGCACTCTGGCCATTAAAATTGCCTGGGCAGCCCTGTCGGCATTCCTCGGTAGGGGTGCCTCAAGCAGTAAGCAATAAACTTACTCCTCCCCAAAGAGGGGAGGCAAAGCCTGGGAGGGTGGACCTCCTAGAACTACACAGGACAAACCCACAGACCAGCGTAAATCAAGCCCCGAAGGCCAAGACAATACCAGTCTATGGGGTGCAGTATCCATCAGAACAGATACTACACTTTGATCCCGGCCAAAAGGCCAAATGCTACTTATAATAATTAGTAATTTACTTCTGAAGTATCACCATTCAAGAATCTTAGAAAAGAAAATATAATTATAAACTATAACAACTTTAGATGCTTTATTACAGATGCATGCAGTTCTCATTCATCTTGATTCTTTCTTTTACTGTTTTAATTTATCGAAGTGCGTTGAACTATAAAATACCAATGCTAATCCATTCAATATACTTAGCCAAGCATATGATCTCATTCTTTTTTTCCTTTTCTTTAAATTTTCAGTGATAATCAGTTATGCAAATGATATAGTTTCTAAGTTATAAATATTTAAAAGTTCTCACTGACTTTATATGCATGGTGACATAGAAATAGTTATCTCTGCATCCACGCATGCAGATAGTCCACTGGATGTGATGGATTCCTAAGCTTTTGTTAAAGCGTTCATGTAGGAGAAGGAAAACTCTGAGTTAATACTCACCTCAGTACTAATCTAGATATCTCACATTTGTTTGTCTCTAGCTTTCCTAGTAACGTCAATGATAATCGACAGTGTTGTGCAAGCTGATTTTAGTATATACATTGCTGGCATCTTAAAAGGTTTAACGAGTCGATAGTCATCATTATCATCATCATATTTGGTTTAACATTAGTTTTACATACTGGCATATGGTGGACGACTTTTAGAAATTGACTTCCAAATTAAAATATCTCTGCCAGGTCTTTATACTAAATCTTTGAACTCGGTGCCTCAGAAGAGGGACCGGCTAACATGGGCGTCATCTTGGACCATATGACTAACTAGCCATACATTCAAAGAAAGCTGACATACTGTTGGAAATAAATTTCCAATATTGAAAACATAAAAAAATGTTGTTTCACTGCTGCAAGGAGATATGGTTACATTGTTTGTAAAATCATAAACAAAGATTTGCTGCAGAGCTTGGGAGATTTATACAATTTTGCCTTTCTCTGGTCGTATGGCTCATTAGTCAAGTGGTTCAAGACCACACTCATGTTAGCCGGCCCCTCTTCTGAGGCACAGGTCTGAATCCTGTACGAGTCTCATTTTTCACTTTATGGTATTCTTTGTTTATATTCTACCCCGCAGACTAAATAAATCGTTTGTTTAGTAATATTACCCTCACAAACAATAGCATCAACAAAAAAAGCAGCTTAATATATAACATACTGTTGAAAATAAATTTCCAATATGAAAAACATATCCGAGTATGTGTATGTATAGATAGGAATACGGTCATAACGAAAGAACAAACTAAGTCAAAAAGTAAAAATTAACACAGAATTGTGCGTCTGTTGATTCAATATTTCGTTTCAGTTGTGAAACTTTGTCAAGAATAGCATTCAATAGAACAGTCAGATTAAATAAACTGGAGTTGGAAATGTATTAAAAATGCTGGAAATTATTACATTTATAACAATAGGTAAATATCGTCTGCTACAGTGATATTCATATTAAGCATATTTTTCTAAATTCCAATCAGTTTATATTTGTTAATTTATATCGTTTTTTTTTGTAATATTTAACAATTTTTTTTTTTTTTTTAAACAAAAATAATTTTGACTCATATTTTTCTCCACTTAACCAGCATTCCAGTAAGTGTGTCTAATATTTTTTATTTTTCTATTTAAAACGAATTATCCTATAATAAAACAATGTTCCCTTACCGTTTCCATTTGTATCGTAAATAATGTTGCTTTCAGTTAGTTTTACTTCATTTCATTTTGAACTAGTGTTGTTTTTTTTGTTTTTGTTTTTTTCCTTACACACAATTTTTTTAATAACCTCCGTAATTTAATTAAATCCAAATTTTTTTCCAACTGTTTTATCAGTCTTATCTTAATTATTTTGGATTTAATATCAGTAAACATTATGGTTGTTATTATTATATAATACGTTTTACATATTTTCATATGAGTCTTAAATGGGTCACTCAGTATTCTAGTCTATTGACAGGCTTGTAAAGTTGACTTTATACAGCGAAGAATTCTACCAAAATAATAACAATGCTGAAGATGATGATACTAATAATAATATTGTCGTTCTCTTTGCTGATTAAAAGCGCCATTATTCTTTGCTTTTATTTTGCATGGCTTCTTCATTAAATGATTTCTCTCGCCTTCTGGAATGTTTATCATATCTGTTTTCAGGTAATTATTTCTCTATATTCTCTGCTTCAAATAATTGTACTAATATTATCAGCTTTGTTGCTACTCTGTATTATTACAGCATATATATATATATATATATATATATATATATATATATATATATATATGTTTCCCGGGATGCGTCATTAGGTCAGCTGTTGATGAAGGGGTAGCATGGTATTACAACCCATGAGTTTGGTTTCCCTATTGTCCCAGAAACTACCGGTACAAATGGCTAAGCAACATATGATTGCATGATATTATAAATAAATATTTTATGCTCTTACTAACATAGTTGAGCATTCTGTCATTATTTCTTCATACATTACACTATATATATATATATATATATATATATATATATATAATAAATTTAATAATTAAATATTTACTATATAAATTCTTGATAAAAAAAATGCAGAATAGTTAAGTCAAGAAATCATAAACAAAAAAAAAAAAATAATAATTTATAGCAAACGAAGTAGAATTAAATTTTCTACTTTTAGAATTAAATTCTCTACTTTTAGCATGTGGAAACTGTAAGTTGTTGCTTTTTTGTGTTGGGGGGGGGGGGTCAGAATTTTTTTTGATGTTCGGATGTCTTATCGTCACTAAAGCCAAAATGGCTGCCCATATGTGATGGCCTATCTTCAGGCGATTATATATGGTTTTATGCGAGTTTTTGTTGGAAGGGGGGCTTGCCAATCTGACTTAGAGTTAGTGGTAGGGCAAGTAATCTTTTTTCAGGCACCCTCACAGTAAAGTGTTTTTTTTTTTTTGTTTTTTTCTGTGTGTCGCAAGGACGCCTTTGAACGAAATAAAAAATTTTAAATAAAAAAAAAAAATTTAAATAGTTTTAGCACTTAAAAGTATACAGGTTGGTATATAATTAAATTTTACTGCGTTTGGTATAAGTAATTTTTGTTTGTTTTTTTGCTTTGTTTTTGTTGATTTCTCGACTGTTAACTATTCTGCACTTTTACCAAATAATCTAATCTAAGCTCTCTGCATCCTTTGAACTTTTCTTGCAGTGTAATTATAGCTTTCTCCATGGCATATTGTTATTCTTGCAGCAAGGTAAACGATCACAATTTGTTTACATATATAAGTGTATATTGGCCATGTTTATCTACTAATAATTCAAAGATTTGTTGCTCTTTTTTCATTTGGCTATGGCTCTCCTTTCTCTTTTGATTCCATCTTCATTTGCTTCATTTTTTTACAAAAAAAAACATTTTTCAAGGAATAGAGAAAATGGAAGGAGGGGGGAAAAAGAATAAATAAAAACACATGCACAAAGTTTTTTAACACAAAAAAAAAAAGAACGGAACAATGGATGGTGCTGCCATGCACAACAACACTGACTTCATCTTTGTGAATGCTTGCAGGTGGCACTACAGACGATTCAACTGATGCCTTAGTGGGATTCCGAAAGCGTGAGTTTGAATGTGTTCTGATGCCTTTTGGATGTGTTCTTGAGTCGTTTCCTTCCTTTTTTTTCTTTTTCTTATCTCTTTCGACCCCTCTCACAAACCCAACCTTTCTACCCTTCCCTAAAAAGAGAAAAACAAAATCTATTTTACCTATAAGCATTTTTTTTATTTATAAAACTACAACTTCTTACGTATGGATGGTTCCAAAACCTGTATTTTTTCTCTCCGGCTATCCTTAACGCTAACCCAGTCTCATAATAATCCCTGCAGGCATTGGTTTATGAAAAATTAGACTTTTTTAATGATGGGTAGCTTAAATAACTTTTTTTTCTCCATCTTTCCTGAACATCAACCTAGTCTAATAATAATCCATACAAACATCTATTTATGGAAATCAGTGTCTTATAGTTACGGAAGGCCCAAATATTAAAAACCTATGAAGTAAAATGTTTTTCTTATTAATGAATGAAATATACAATTTAACCGTCAGCTCAAGCTTGTCCCATCAAACTTTAATAGAATATAAAGTGAGTCTGCCTTGTAAACATTTATTTATGAAAAAATTAGACTTTAATAATGACGGATGGACCAAATAAGCTATAATTTTTCTCACAAACATATCTCTTCTAAACACTAGCCCAGTCTAATAATACATATACAATCATTTATGAAAATCAGACTTATATAGTTACTAGTGGCCCAAATAACATAATTTCTCTCCTGAACACTAACCCAGTCTGAAAAAATGCCATTTATAGAATCGTAAATAAAATTCACAATCCTTTCAGCAATTCAACCATATTTAGTATAAATAAATTTTAGCCTATGCCAAAATAGGCTTCACACCCAATGAACCATAACGCCCATGCCCAGCCCCATTTTTATCTGTAGGATTATCTCAAAGATAATATCTATCAAAATAATTCTCAGACTATTCCTGAACTGAAGAGGGTCATCACAGCCAAATGCAGGGCAGTGTCAAGAGAGGAGTGTATCAGTTATTGACAATTTTGCATGTTTTATCCAGGTGTGCTTATTGAACGGTGATAAAACAAAGAGTGTTGGATATTCGTAACTGAAATTTGGTGGCCAAGTCAGATATAGACCGAAATTCATTTGTACCAAATATGATTGGATTGTGAATGTTATCAACAATTCTATGGATAGTATTTTTGGGTGTTCACAATTGGAGTGTAGGTGTAGTATATGAAATATAGTTTTAGTAAGTGACATAAAGACTGGCATCCATAAATGTGTCACTTTTCTCTTGTCTAGAAGTCAAATGTTTTTTTTAATATTTTGCAAGAGTGTCGAGAACCTGCCAGCAGAAGAATGAAGAGAAAAACGGTGAAAAGTAACAAATGAAAAAGACTAGTATAAGACATTGAGAGTATACATATATCAACCTTTATCCTTGCTGGATTAGGTATTATTAGACTGGGTTAATATTCAGGAGCACTGGAGAAACATACAAGATTATAGGTTATTAGGGCATTCTGTAACTTAAAAAAGTATCTGATTTTCATAAATAAAATGATTGTAGGGTTGCTGTTTCCCCTACCACAACTAGAAACATGCGTTTTAGTCTGGTTAATATTATTTTATAGAAAATCTAAGCCCCTCTCCCCAGCGACTCTGTAAAATCACAAATGATACAAAAAACAAGATTATTATTTAATGACAGTGATTCTTAATCATTTTTTTTTTTTTATACTAAACCATTTTGTGCAACATAATGGAAACTATGGACTCCACACCATCTCCCCAGTAGGGAAATGTACAGCAGTGCAAATAACTCCTAGAATTGATACATTATGTATCAATTACTACCTTTGCCAAGGAGATTGTTTTTGGTTGAGTCTGTTGATATGTCACTGTTTGTGTACGGCCTAGCGTCCACATCGCTTAACCAATCGTCACCGAACTTGGTTAAAATATTGATCATGGTGTAACTTAGAATTGAATTAATTTTAAGATATCTATGTCAAAGGTCAAGGTCACAAAAGTGATAGTTACACTTTTGGAGATAACTTTAGTTCTACTCATCATAGAGACTCGTTACTTAGCCCATATTTTAGCCTATGAAGTCTCGCATTCTATATGCCCTTAACCCTAAAAAGTTGGATCATGGTCGAAATTTTAACAGAATTTCGACTTCCGATTTTTTTCAAATTCGATATATGGATCTGATGCTCTTTGATAACAGTAACCACCATGCAAAATTTTAGCCTGATCAGATAAATAATTTTCAAGTTATGAACGTTTCTATGGTATAACTTCAGGAATACTTCATACAATATGGAGAAGTAAGGCCCAGATAAGACTTATCCTTACGTTGTTAGTCTGAAGGAGATAAGTTAGTCGTGAGACTGACTTATGTATGCATTGAGAACAAGAACATATCTTGTTTGTGTTGAAAAGACATAACAGCTGAATACTATATATGAATATTGATTTACTCCTCTCCAGGAGTTAGGCACAAGGCCAGTTTTTATCTTACTCCCACAAGTAAGATGCGACCCAAGGTCGGATCGGGAAAGTGGGGTTTAAAAATTGCCTGGGCAGCCCCGTCAGCATTCCCCGGTAGGGGCGCCTCAAGCAGTAAGCAATAAACTTACTCCTCCCCAAAGAGGGGAGGCAAAGCCTGGGAAGGTGGACCTCCCAGAACTGCTCAGGACAGACCCATTGACCGGCGTAAATCAAGACCCGAAGGCCAAGACAACACCAGTATGGGGTGCAGTATCCATCGGAACAGATACTACACTTTGATCTTAGCCAAAAGGCCAAAAAGCAAAATATTTATTTACTCCTCCCGGAGTTAGGCACAAGGCCAGTTTTATCTTACTCCCACAAGTAAGATGTGACCACAGCTTGGGTCGAGAAAGTGGGGTTAAAAGCCAGCGCTCGAGAGGTGAGCACTCTGGCCATTTAAAAATTGCCTGGGCAGCCCCGTCGGCATTCCCAGTAGGGGCGCCTCAGACAGTAAGCAATAAACTTACTCCTCCCCAAAGAGGGGAGGCGAAGCCTGGGAGGGTGGACCTCCTAGAACTGCACAGGACAGGCGTGCAGTATCCATCGGAACAGATACTACACTTTGATCTTAGCCAAAAGGAGATTGTTTAAAAGCTATAGAAAACTTGACTACTTTAGAAGGCAATCAAGCTGTGAATTTATGTTCACTACAGCTTTGTATGTTTTATTGTTTATTCCACAAATTTCAACTCATGTAGAGTTCATAAATCCCAGGTTAAGAAAGCTATCAGATTTTATATGAAACTAGTAGAATACCCGTCCCAGAACAGATAAAATTAATTCTTCGAACAGGCACAGTTTTGCACCACTTTTATGTCCCCTTACAAATATTAAAATAAAGATATGATGCTAAACCTAATTTCTAGAATCCTTATTCCAATTTTGATTAAAATTCATTACATGATTTTGATTCTACAAATGTCTAAAAATGTAGGCATAAGCTTAAGGGGGTCTCAAGAATAAATTGAAATTCAGTATATCTTGCTTAATTGGTATCTAATGACTATGGATCAAATTCAGTGCAAATCTTAAATATTTGAATTCTTATATGGGAGGGTGTGTCCATATGCTCTCTAAAAAACTTTTTAAATACTCCAAAGAAACTGAAATTGGAGGAATATTAATTGATGTTATACCTATTAAAATTTCACAAAAACTGCGTGTATCTGAATGTTCATAAAGGGCTTCCTTTTACCCCCATAAACTAAACTAAATATAGCCCACATTGCAACCCCTTATGCTTTGCAGCTGTGTTCTAAAATTCATAATGCTTAATTAATTTAGGAGTGAAGCCTGTATATATAAACATATACACATACCTAACTTTATATAAATAGAGATATTTTGAAAAAAAAGTTTCTTGCTTTTTCCATAGATGTTTTGCTACACTCACCCCCACCCCACTTCAGACATTTTTCCCCTCGGGCATGTTAGAGTATGATTTGAAATTCAAGTACATATTTAAAATAATTTTGTTATTTGACTAATCCCACCCTAACAAAAAAAAGCATACCAAAAGGTCTTATTTCATCTCCTGGCTTTTTTTTTTCTTTTTCTCTTTTCCTTCTTTAATTTTATTTTAGATTTCAGTGAAGCTTTTCTGCTTGTGTCTGCCAGCTTTTGTATTGTGCTATTTTATCATATTTTTTTTTATTGCATTAAAGTCGGAAGAAAGAGGGAGAAACCTAAAGCTTATTATTGCATCATACCCCATGCATACACGATTCAAGCCTACAAATTTGGTTGAGGGTTAACCAAAACCTCCATGCACTTCACCCTTGCATCTAACATTCCAATATATATTGCATTGATTTTTTTTTTTTTAGATTTTTTTTTTAATAAATATGTTCGATTTTTGTTTTAAAGTAAACTAATTCGACTAATTTGATTTGTGGAATGTAAAATGTTTAATTAATAGCTAATGAAGGCAGCGTCATTTTGCTAAATCTGTGATGTAAAAACTCACTGTATGTGTGTGTGTTCCCTATAGAAAGAAAGGTTAGAGAATCTACATACAAACTAAAAGTGTATTCATATGGGAAATTTTCAGGGGAAGACAATGGAAGTGGTCCCAAATTTTTAAGTTCCATCATAAGGGAGATATGGGAGCTGAACCTTCCTTAAAACTTCAAATATATCCTATTTTGATAAAATTTAAATCATATCTATATAATTTTCCGGGTAAGACAATGAAAGTGGTCCTGAATCTCTACATGCCTCTCTGTGTACTAAATTTCTATGGGGCAGAACCCTTTTAAAAATTTGAAGACGTATATCCAATTCTAATGAAATTTAAACCATATCTATAAGACTAATTAAGAGAGTTTTCCAAAAGTTCAGTTTCTTCATTTCCCTGGATTGATTGCTCCACTTATCCTTGATTTTCACTTTATAATGCTGGGTGTTTAGCAAGGAGGCATCAAGTACTATTTTTTGAGTCTTTGGTATGACTCAACCGAGGATTGAAACCTCGATCTCCTAGCCCATTAGCGAACATTATTATGCCAAATGGTCTAGTGCCATTAAAGATATAGAAAATAAACAAATTCTATTGCTCTACATAACGAATGGTTATCGACAAAAAATGTGAATTGCTTCTAAAACATTTAAACGTAATAGTCAACAGTTGCTTGGTAGTCATCTTTGCCCTGATCGCTACACAAATGACTCCTTTAAAATCTTGATTCATGTTCGGACATTTTTCCATTATAAATATTTTAGAAACCATTTATATTTTCTTGTTGACAATCTTAGTGATGTAGATGGAATTTTTAATTGACATTACAATGTTTTCATCAGTTTTTAATTGACATTACAATGATTTCATCAGTTTTTAATTGGCATTACAATGATTTCATCAATGTTTGATTGACATTACAATGATTTCATCAATTTTTGATTGACATTACATGGATTTCATCAATTTTTGATTGACATTACAAGGATTTCATCAATTTTTAATTGACATTACAAGGATTTCATCAATTTTTAATTGACATAAGGTATTGTTTTCATCAGTTTTTAATTGACATTACAATGATTTCATCAGTTTTTAATTGGCATTACAATGATTTCATCAATTTTTAATTGACATTACAATGATTTCATCAATTTTTAATTGACATTACAATGATTTCATCAATGTTTGATTGACATTACATGGATTTCATCAATTTTTGATTGACATTACATGGATTTCATCAATTTTTGATTGACATTACATGGATTTCATCAATTTTTGATTGACATTACATGGATTTCATCAATTTTTAATTGACATAAGGTATTGGGATTTTCCGCAATAACTTATAACTTTCTGACAGCTGGAAGATGGGGTGGAGTTACTACAAAAAATCCTCTGTTGTAACTTGTTTTTTGTTTTTTTTAAATAGTTCACCCAAACAAGACAGACTGCCACTGTAGACTTAAGGGGCTACTGAGAATTAGGGTGTAAGTTTTAAGAGTCATCCTAAGTTGTGAGCTGTTCAGCGAGATGTCTGTTTACATTAGTTTTAAATTTCTTCATGTCAGTACAGTCGAGGGAGCAGGGAAGGAGTTCCAGAGGCCAGAAGAAGCTATTGGAGTAGAAGACTCTCTTGCATCTAGGGACCTCCACAGTGAATGGATGAGACTTAGCTGATTGTCGGGTTGGTCTAGTGTATTTACGTTGAGGTGATACTAGAGCAGCAAGTTCATCGGAGCACAATCTCAGAGTAAAAACAAAACCTGCCTTTCTTCTCTATCAGACACCTTTTAACAATGAGGAGAGGGGTTCTATGATATTACGTGACTATAAAAGACACGTGGTATTTCTTTTAGTCTTCTTTCCTTCCCAATGGCGCTGCCTAAATATCTTTAATTCTTACAAAGGATTTCATCAAATATATAACTTTACATTTAAATTTAATGATACTCTGCTGATGAATGTTGGTTAAAAGAATGTCTTCTTAGGGAAACAATTTACTGAAATGAACTAAATTTTATTAGCTAATAATTAATCTTAGCAAATTTAATTGTTTATCTGAAAGATGAAGCGATGTAGATTTCATTTTTTTTTATTTATTAATGAACTAAGCAGCAGCTGAATTGAAATACATTATCCTATGAAGAACATGATTGAAAGAAAAAAAAATTGGCTTGTCAGAATCAAATATCGATTTGTCAGATGCAATGCTATCGTGGTCTAACTGTGAGAAATAGATTGACTTCATTTTATATATTAGATGCCATATATGTAATCCCTCCTAATGTTTAATCTGTGTTCATAAAATTATCTGAAATAATTCTTGTTGCGTTTAAATGAACTAAATTTAGTATAAGTGATTGTTATCTCTAATGTCTGTATGAAATGTCTAAATATGGTATTAGCTAATAAAATCCTGTTCATTTTGGTAACATGCTTCCCCAAATTAACATTCATAGGAGGATTATGAATAAGATTTAAATGGAATTGAACATAATGGTAGAAATATTTTTTTCTCAGCCTAATATCAAATGGAATTTCCATGAACAGAGTTTCTTTCCAAGAACTTTTCATCAGTGGAACACATTACCATGAAACTGCTTTCCTGCAGATTATAACATGGTCGTCTTCAAATCCAATGTCAACAAATACTTATCATAAGCCATCCTCATATATAATCAAATTTTGTTCATTTCATTCATTATTTTCAATCTTATTATAATATTCTTCATCATCCACCTAACAATCCATCCATCTAATTAACCCTTATTCTCTAGTGGCTTTTGACCTTGATAGTGAGTCATTAGCAAAAAAAAAATTTTTAAATACATCTAATGTAAACTTTATAATGTTCATAAAACTTCTGTCTAACGAACATTGTCAACAGGAAATATAAATTATTTCTAAAATGCTTAAAATGGAAAGATGTCCGAACATAAGTCAAGAGTTTAAAGAAGCCATCCGTGTAGCGATCAGAAAATAAACAAATTCCTTTGGTCTACATATTGGACACAGCAATGTTTTTACATTTTTAAAGTTGACTTCTACGGGGTGATTCCCCCCCCCCCCCCAAAAAAAAATGCTACTTAGTGAATTTTAACAATTCAACAATCCTTTCTGCAATCCAACTATATTTGGTATAAATAAACTTCAGTCTACGCCCAACTTGACCATCAAGTTTCAATCATGAATGTTTTTATTGCTGTTCAATGATATGGGGAGGGGGCATTTTGGTGATCATCTCATCAATAGGAGGAATGAATTGGTTTCACTCTCATGGGACCTTAACTGCCCACCCCCTTCGATTTTTCTTTCATTTCAAAGAAAATGTCTATTAAAAGCATTCTCAGACTATTACTGAACAGTAGGCCATCACAGCCAAAATCAGGGCAGTGCCAAGAGAGGAGTGTGTCAGAGTTATTGACAATTTTGCACGTCGTGTCCAGATGTGCTTATTATTAATAAAACAAAAACGGTTGGACATTCATAACCCCAATTTGATGGACAAGTCAGGCATTGACTTCATTTACTTTGATTTCTTATATATCTATTATTCATATGATGATAAAATAATATTGATTTGTTTTTTTCCTAGTATGTGTGCAATTATCTTCATATAATTATCAAAGGGATTTATGTTTTATTTATCATTTTATATTCTCTCTTAATATATATATATATATATATATATATTAGTCATACAAAGTTCAGACTGTTTATATAAAAGACAAAAACATTTTTATTTTTTTTAAAGTAAAAACTGTTTGGGACATTGTGCAGTGTCTGAAATTAATTCTGTTGATTCATATGACCTGCTTATTTTCCTTCTTTTCGTTTTGTGTTTCAATGTGTGATTCACATAGAATTAAAAGGTAGATTTTTATTTAATTTTTTATCGATTTTATTTGTTCAAGAAAGAAGAATCTAATCATTGTTTAAAAGATATTGCATATTATATAGATGATCATCCTATAGTTAATTTTTAGACAAGGCTTTACATCACTTGCACTACATAGGCAGCCCGAGAAAATTACGACAGTTTATTAGGTGAACTCTTATTGGTTGATGCTGAGCAACCTCCATGTCACATATAGTCTGTTTTTTTGTCAATTTGCAATGTTTTGTCCGGAACGATGCCGCATTCGAAGAAGATACCTTTTTCTTTTGAGTTGCTAGTGGAACAGGTCTGATGATGTAAAACTCGAAACCTGCAGTGAAACCAGTTTGTCATTTATGACCGATCTCTAAACATTTACCAGGTGTATTTTACATGTGATTAAAGGAGTCAGTTTTGAGTTTGTATTAAAAATGGTTCTAAAAATTAATAATTGCTTTATTTTTATAAACCTGAGATGGCTGCGTATTTCCTACTGAGGTCAATGGTTGATATTCCAAGATAATCTTTGACAAGTTTCAATTTTTGATAACTTAATGTTACAGGTAAATGCATGAATATATAAAATAAATGTAATTCGATTTAATTCCTTCCAGAAAATACTTTGACCTGGTCAAAATTATTTTCATATGAATGCTTAAGGATAAATGTTACAAATTTTGGAAAGCTGAAAATGGACTCCATTTAAACAATTACATTTTCTATGTTATGTAAAGGTATTGCCAAATTTGACTTATGCATATTAATTTTCATTATATCCTTTTATGTTGATTCAAAGGCAAGTAGGTGGCCTTTATTTTAAGGATTGTTTTTGTGAAAGATTAAATCTGCTATTATAGTAATTATAAATTTCTTTCAGGCGTTAATGTATTCGGTGTTGGGGAGAGAAAAGAAGTCCTTTTGTTAGATATTGATGTGTTTTTTTGTTGTTTTTTTGTGGGTTTTTTTTTTTTTTTCAGGGTTTAATGTTGTCTCATTGTCTATCGGGAATTCAAAAATAATGTTAAGACAATCATATATCTTCTACAGGATACTGCTAAAACAAAAATATAATCTTTAGACCATTGCTTAGTAAATTTAAAACTCAACCGATTACTAACTTTTACAAGTGGGGAAGACTTTGGTAAACACTTGTGAGGACTTATTTTTTTTACAAATAGGTTATTTTGTTATGTCATGGTAAAATAAGACCCAGGCTAAGTTACCGATTAAGATAAATAATACTAAGATTATTTTACTTAGAGAATTAGACTAATTTGTTTGTTTCTCGAATTGAAAGTATATATCTTCTTAAAACATTAACATACTTGCTTTAAGTTCGCTTTTTTTTTTTAATATATTTTTTTCCTTGAAAATTAATATTTTGTTTCTAGCATACACTTAAGCCAATTTATACCCATTTTGTTGACATATCCTTGTTATAAATTACAGTATACATTATCATATTCGGTTTAACGTGAGTTTTACATGCTGCTATACGTTGGATGGCTTTTAGAAATTGACTTCCAAACGAACCTATCTCTGGCTAGATCTTTAGTTATCCCTCTTTATCTCAAGTCAATTCTTATCACTTCTTTTCATGTCTTCCTTGGTCTTACCTTGTGAACTGAACATGCTAACTCAAGTGGTCTACATCTACTAACTCAAGCACTCTCATCCATTCTTTCAATGTGGTCATACCATCAAAGTCTTCTGTTCTGCACACCTCTTCCTATATTCTCCAGACTCAATCTTCCTCTGAGGTCATCAGATCTAAGCCTGTCTTTAAGACTCACATTACTCATCTGTCTTATTCTCATATCATTTCTTTCTATACAATGTATGTCCTTTATATAATATATATGCATACTTCATATTTGTATCTATTATTATACTAAATGTGAGTTAATCAAGTTTTTTGCCTATATACTTTAATAACTCAAAATACATGATTTAGTTCTGGGATTGATTTATGTTTGGAATAATTCTCTTTTAGCCGTAATTAATAATTAACTGAACAAGTCACCCACCTCTCTCTTAGCTATCTATGTATTTCTCGATCCCTTTCACTTTGTTGATTCAGTCATTCTAATATTTCTTTGTGAGCATTTAGACAATGACTCTCTTTTCTCAGTGTGGTCATATAATTTACATATGTATGTCTACACACGTCAATCATGTAAATTAGATGGCAAAATAAGTCTCTCTACTTATACTTATAAGGATAATAAAGAGTAATAATACTTCTGTATAATAATAATATAGAAGTAAAGAGACTTATTATTTTTAGTTATGCAAGAAAAATGTCTTAAAAGATATGTCACAGTTTATGAATTTTCGAATAAAATCAAAGTACAATGAATAGTTGTTGTGACCCAATGGGGTACGTTTAGTGTATTTTCTGCATTTGTAACTTTTTTAAATGTTGATATTACTAGCAATTAAATACTTAACATCATGAATATACAAAAAAGATTGCTATGTAAATTCACTGACACTCCCGCACAGAGAGCACTAGACTTTGCCGTTACTGGCTCGCAAGCCTACCAACCGTGACTAGGACGGCACTGCACAAATCTGCTGGGCACACTACGTGCTGACCTCAAGCAGGCGGGACTAGGACCACTACGTACAGCGAAACAACTTCATTGCCTACGACAACTTGCGCATGACAAGGCCAGATGGCCTGGGACTAGCATGGAGGACTGATTGCAGCTACGGGATGTCATTTGACTACCGTAGCCGCAGAACACAGTTTTAATAATAATAAAATAATAATGTAAATTCATTTTCTTGTTTAGAATTAGCAAAACATAAATTCTCTTACTGTTTCAAAAGTATTTGACTGTTGCCCTCTTCACTTGGAAAACCTGAAATGCAAAGGCAAGTTTTGTTTTTGCAGAGACTCTTTATAAACCTGAAGTGATTAAAATGTGATCTGAGATTTGTAATGTTTTTCTTTTTACAATTGGAAGGAAGATGAATTGTTATTAAATCTTTGTGCCATTATTTATGTACCATCTTCCTTCTTTTATAATAATAATAATAATAATAATTTAAAAAATAATAATTTTAAGTATGAACCAGTAATAATGAACTGGGTGTATTTTTCTATTGTAATCTGTAAAATAAACATAAAAAGCATGATTGTCTATTTTACTGTAACCGACAAAGTAGACTTATCCTATTTTTTAAAATATATTTTTTATTGACTGCATGTACATATGTGGATTCCCATCCATATTTGATGAGTGTCTTACATTTTGTTGCATAGAGGTAAAAATCAATAGAGTGCTGCCTATTGCATTTTCTCTTGTTAATATGATAACATGTTGCTATCTCCATGCTTCAGTGGATTCTCAAAAAATAAATGTTGGATTCCATGATATAGTCGTTCAATAAACTAATTAAAAAAAATAAATAAATAAGAGGTTGATGTAGTTTGCTTGTAATATTGTGTAGAGTATATATATATATATATATATATATATATATATATGGGGCAATTCCAATGCAGAGGTGTATTGGATATAAGCGGATTGAAAGCAAAATAACACGTACGAAAGTGAAATGAGTTTTTTGGGTTTTTTCCTTTTTTATAATTAAAAATCAATACAGTATTGATCTCAATGGATATCTTTTGAACGTTTTAAAGAGTTGAAACGGGAAGAGGGGAATTTTTCCCAAAATATGTCATATGGACCCAACATCAAGCTGCATTGACAGCAAGTAAGATTTGTAATTATTAAAAAGAAGGGAAGAAAAAAAATCATTAATAATAATAAAAGTGAAGAAACAGAAAAACACATTTCATTTTCACATATTTTGTTTTCAATCTGCTTATATTCGATACACCTCTGCATTGGAATCGCCTCTGATAAATTATCTATATATAAATAAATTTTTTAAATTTTTTTAAGTTTAATTTTTTTTTTAAATTGGGTTCTATAGATTGTGTGGAAAATAACTCCCTATTAATTGCTCATAATTTATTACTGAAATAAAGTTCTTACAAAAAATGAATATAAGAAAATGCATTGCATGGTGTTTTATTTAAATTTTCGTATGGGCGCCAGCTTTCATCACCAGTTTCTCAAGCCCGGAAACCGCATCAACTGATTTCACAAGTAACTCAATGTTCCTTTCGTTCTTTCTTTTTAACTAATGAATCACTATTTATCAAGGCAAAAAAAACACTAGAGGATAAGGGTTAATGAAATAAGGATAGATTGACAGAGAAATTCTTCGCCTTTTGTCAGAAATATAGCTCATCGAATACAAGGACTTGTTATTTTCTGGGTCAGCTGTTTTTTTGAGTGGATGGTGTGTGGAGATTTTTATATCTCGTATCCATCATTCAGCTAGTAGTTAAAAAAAAAAAAAAGTGAAATCTGTTGCAGACAGCTTGGGGTGCTGGTGGCAAATGCTGGCACCCGTATTGAATTCTAAATAAAACCCTATGCTATACACTTTCTTATATTGATTTCTTGTAAGCATTAGATTTCTTCTGTAACAAATTGTGAACACTTACTAATGAGTTACTTTCCACACACCCTGTATATTAAACCAAAGTTTCATAGTATGATGTAGAATCCAAGAAGGAGCAATATTCTTGAAACATATTTACACATGTACATATTAAACCAAAGTTTCATAGTATGATGTAGAATCCAAGAAGGAGCAATATTCTTTAAACATATTTACACATGTACATATTAAATCAAAGTTTCATAGTATAATGTAGAATCCAAGAAGGAGCAATATTCTTTAAACATATTTACACATGTACATATTAAACCAAAGTTTCATAGTATAATGTAGAATCCAAGAAGGAGCAATATTCTTTGCATTAACTTTTTACCTGCTCATTTTCCCATGTGAAATCTTTACCAAATGTTTTAATTTGTAGAAATTAATGATATAAATCTTTCTATTTTCACAAGTTTAAAAATGATTTTTGACAACAAATTATTCATAGACTATGAACCAATTTGAAACATTTGGGCAATTATTTTTAATGTCACTTGCTCTGCCACGCCCTAATTTGGTTACAATTTATTTTAAAACATTTTTATAAGTATTTAATTCATATTACTTTTAAATCAGTTTTTCCCTTCTTTGAAATAAACATTATTCAATTCATTATCTAATATTTTCTATATAACTCTGCAATGTTCTGATATAGGAACATGCCCTTATCTTAAGAATGGCTTATGTTATAATTTTAAACATTCCACCATACAAAGATTAAATTTTTTAAGTATCAGCTTCTCACTCAAGTAAAGCCAAATAAAAGGTCAATTTGATTTTTATAAAGTCTTTTTTTTTTTTTCACAATTAAAAATATATAACAATTCAAAACAGTTTGGATTATTGGGATTACTGCAATACTAGAATTGTCCACAGGGACCTGTAGCGCAACGAATAAAGTGCTAAGTAATAATCAATTCTAAGTGGCAGTCTTCTGGAGGTTGAAGGTTCAATCTTCAGTACAAGAATATAATTAAGAATTACTTAAAACTTCTACCTGGTCATAGCTGATGGGACAAGAACAATCTACCCCTGTAAATTAAAGGGTTCAGTTTGAAATTCCATACAGATTTCCAACTACGACATAAAAATTCCTGAGTTCAACAGGACATACCTGAAGATGGTCGGAAGTTACATCGGCAGAAACGTTGTGAGAATAACATTCAAGATGAGAACAGTAGTCTGAATAATATGAATAATACAAATTATTAATCCTCATCTCAAAAATTTAAAAACAGTTATTTATTCTATCTTGAATTTTTTTATCAATAAAATTCTCTAGAAATTTTTTTTTTAAATTAAAATATTTGCCATTATCCCTAAAATACAGGCATGTTTGGGGAACAATTGTTATATCTGCTGATGTGCATGTCTTGGTGTTTATATTTTTCTGAATTAATTATGTGTGTGTTTCTGTGTGTGTGTTGATGTTTGGTTCAGTTATCTAGACAAAGAAACTGGGATAGAGTTATGTTGGCTTGTGTGTGTCATGTTCCTTTGTCTGCATGATCGAATGTTGCATTGTAGGGGAAGAAAGTTGCTGTCATAATTCTTTTAAATATATTTTTTTATGCAAGTTTAATTTTAAGATTCAGGGCTTTGAGATATACAACTTTTTGCATTAAGTTTTTTTCTAGATGGAGAAGATCTTTTTTTGTTCTTAATGAGGTGCTTACATACATAAACACTTCATTAAACCACTCCCACCTCATCAATTATCAAACAAATACCTAAATTTGTCAGTTGCTGATCTATGCAAACTCCTCCTAATGCCTGTATCTTCAACAGCAGGAAGACACGCAACAACAAAGCATTCAAAGATAATGGATATAAACCACTAGCAGATACACAATTAAAACCTAATACAGAAAAAGAAGCATAATCTGGTTCAACCCACCTTACAATAAAAACACCAACATTGGTGAATCATTTCTCAAACTAGTAAAGAAACACTTCCCCAGATCAAATAAATTTTCCAAAATGTTTAACAAAAATAACATAAAAATCGGCCACTCCTGCACACAAAACATACTATAGATAATAAAGAAAATAAAAAAAAATAATTCAAAAACAACCAAGTACACACAGAAAAATAAACAACCTGCAACTGTAGAAACAAAAGTTCTCGACTGCCACAATGAACCTGCCTATAGACAAATGTAATATATAAAGCTACAACCCAAACACAGAATTCAACAAAACATTACATAGAAGCAACAGAAGGAATCTTTACACACACCCTCATTCAACCACAGAAGATACTCCAACGCAACATTAACAAGATACATATGAGAGCTAAAAGAAAAAACAACAACCCCAAAATCAACGGGGGAAATCATTAAATCAGCACCAACTGATAACAACACATCAAAAAAGATGCACACGATGTCTACACAAAAAAGTCACTACAATAAAACATTCAACACAGAACACTGTATTAAACAGAAGATCAGAACTAATATCCAAATGCAGACATGTATAAAAACAAATACCTCCGAGCCAAACTCGACTTAAAAGGCTAAATACAAAAAAAACAAAAACAACTAAACAAGAAAATTTTTTAAAAAACGACACAAAAAAACAAAATTATACTTAGAAATAATTCCACCACAGAAAAACTTTTCTACAAATAATCAAAATTAATACCAAAATATATTTAATAATAAAAAAAAAAATTTTTTTAATTGAAATGTTTAATTTTAATTCATATAATAAATAATAATTCATACCTAGTAATCATTCCAGCACAGAAAAACTTACGTATCAATAACCACAATCAAACTTAATATCTATATTAATACACAGTAAAACAAAAAAAAAAAAAAAAAACCAACGAATACAAACTTAAGCCAAAACCAACACAAAACAGTTATGCCTAAAAATCAACAAAAATTCTCCATTTTAAAAGAAAACTTAATTGAAAAATAAATTGTTCATTCAAAAAATCTTAAATCTTAAAATTAAGCTAGCATAAAATTAAAATCAAATAGATTGTTTAAACAAACTAAACCGCCTCTTTCCTCACATGCTTAATATAGCTGTGCGACATTCTATTCTGCAAATAACGAATGTAATCTTCAGATAAGAATCAAAGTGTAGTATCTGTTTGGTCCTGTATCAGAAAAATCCCTACAGACTGAGACAATTTTTATTTTTGTCCCAATCCAGAGTGCCTCTATTTTAGGATTAAAAACCAACCTTGTCTAACTTTGCCTTCATAGGGAGATGCAGGTAAATAGGGACAAACAAACGAACATACATACACAGACCAGCATGACCACCCCACCCCTCCTTCTTTAGCCAACCACACCAAATATCGACACACACACACACACACATACAAATAAACCCATACATACACATGCAGACACACTGGAAACCGAAAATAATCTTGAAAACTTTCAAAAGTTCACAAATGTTTGATGACTGACCACAGACAGGTTGAGAAACATAAAATATATACCTGCTCTATCTCACAATATTGAGCACTATTAACTTAATATTGCAAACATAATTACATCCAACATCAGTATACCCTGTATATTGATGATAGGAAACTGATATATGAATAGTTCTTTGAAGAGCAGCTTGTTAAACCAAAGACTATATTTTTCTTTATGGGTTGTGAAACGTGCGTAAGACAGAATTCGCAAAAATAAATTTAAAAATGATGATTATGGATTGATTGTGCTTTGATCATTGGAATGCAACCAAACAGTATATATGCTCTAAAGACAGAAACATAACTTTGTTGAGCTTGTAATTTGAAAGAATTCGGATATTTTAAGGGATATATACCTAAAAATATATTTTTTATATAAACTCAGAAATACATATATAGAGAGAGATGTGTGTACATTTTTTTTTATTTATACAAGCATTTTGACTACGTGTGCCAGCTATAGCCTTAGCAATGTTTGGGCTTGATATGGCTATAGCCGAAACTTGTCTACTTATGTAGCTAAAATGTTTGGAATAAATAAGAATTTATACTAAAATATAACTCTACCGAAAGTACTCAAGTTTATAAAATTTTTGAAGGTAAATAAATAATTTATTTTTAAAAAACAAATAATTTGCATTGTGCAAGGTTTTCTAAATATTTTATAAAAAAAATATTCTCTTTATTATTGCTATTCCGCCAACGCTTCAAATGTGTGACTTTTCAAAATATCTTTCCACGTGAGACACACGGCATATCAACATTTTCGTCCTAACATCAAGACGAGTTTCAGCTTGGCTGCGATAAGTATGTCTCAATCAAGAAGGAAAAAAAAAAGAAATATTCTTCTGAAGATGGTATATATTACCGAAAGTACTCAAGTTTATAAAAAATTTAAAATAATTTTTGAAGGTAAATAAATAATTTATTTTAAAAAAAAATAATTTGCGTTGTGCAAGGTTTTCTAAATATTTTATAAAAAAATATTCTCTTTATTATAACTCTACTTGTTAGTGGGCAATTGAACACTATTACATAAGCACAGTAGGTTTCACAGGATCAACTCTTATGAACAAAAGATTTAGCAATACTTAATATATATATATAAATTTCTTTTTATATGTACGTAAAAATTAATTAATAAAAAATAAGCAAAATAATTGCACGTCCTATTAAAAAGGGCAACTTAATGCAATATTCTTTACCGCTTAGGAAGTGGAAGGAAAAATACTAAGAAAACAGCTATGTTTCTATCAGCATTAAAAACAATAACAAAAACTATATATATACTTAAATTGAGTTAATCAACGTTTGTTTCCATAAGGATATTTTTCTATATATTGTAATGACACAAAATACATTTTAAAATATTCCTCAATTCTCAGATTGAGTTATGTTTGAACTCACCAAGTGACTCATCTCTAACTATGTTTCTGTCTCTCGCTGTAGGCTCTTATTTTATACAGTATCTATCACTCTCATCTCCATCACTCTCTCCATTTATTAACAGTCAAAAGTAATAAAACTAACTATAAAACACAAGATTGGAATAGTCCATTATAAGCAAAAGGAAATATCACAAAGTAGTAATACTATTTAATCTAGCTGGAGAAGGGGAAAAAGATATATAGCGAGTAGAAAGTAACTGTTTATTCTCTTTTTTTTAAAATTTAACTGGCTTTGCAAATAGTTTTTTTTCTGATTTAAATAATCTAACCAAAGGTCAGTTGATGACCCAAGAGGTCACATTTTTCTAGTGTGTATGTATATGTATATATATATATATATATATATATATATGTATATATATATTATTCTTTTTGTATTTACTTTAACAGTGTTCACTACATGAGCAGAGCTTAGTAGAAATATAAAAATATACTTATGGCAAGTGAACCTGGCATATGTATAGAGATGAGATTTAAATATTCTTAAAACTATATTACTGTTCAAGTCTTTTATTTAAAACTATCAAACTAAACTAATTGATTTTTTTTCTTCCTGCCAATTCAGTTTGGTGCTTATTCTCTTTGAGGGTTATTTCCTAGACTTTTTTGAATGGGTCTTTGTTTTGTTCTTGTTATAAAGAAAATCATAATCCCTTCATCTTTATAGTCTATCACTAAAACATGGCTGAAACTTTCTTCCTATTCATGCCCTTACATAATGCCGTTATTAATCATGGTTGCTTTTCCATTAATTCATATGTTATGTAATTCATTCTATGAATCATTTTCTTGCTATAAACCGCCTCAGGCGATGAATTTTTTGTTTGTCTTTGTGACTCTTAGAATCTCAATTAAAAATATAGACAACCCGGGATCTGATATAATAGATATACAATAAGAATTACAGTAGAACATATACTAGTGAAATGTATGGATTTTGACCTAATCCGTAAAAAATACTATCAAATAGACAATGTAAACAAATTATTTAGCAAGATCGATCCAAATAAAATAATTAAATTTCTTAAGGAAATTAAGTTATGCACCAAAATATAGTTGGAAAAAACAAAACTTTTGAATAAAATCTCTAACTAAACTTTGTGAAGGCATCTTAAAACCACTGTTCAATCAAAATTGTATTGGCATAAAATGACCTAAGAAGGGTTGACATGCCGTTAAACCAAACAATCAAATCAAATCAACCATATATAAACTATAGCCATGTTTCGTTGTGTAAGACTGACAAAGGAACTTTTTAGTCTTTTGTTTTTCACTAGTTATCCATGTATTTTTTCATGTAATTTTATTAGGTGTGTTATATGTATTTTTATTTCCTTGAAGATGGGCAGTGCACAAGTTGAAAGCACTAGGACAAATGGAGATTTAAAAAAACATTGAAACATCAATTCAAAAATTTCTTTCGTTCCATCTGTATAGCTTGTGTAATAACATTTGCAACTTTACTTTAATATTCTTTGTTTCAGTGAAAAAATATTTTCTAATAAATAAGTCACATCGGTGAAATATTTTATAATATTCTGCTAATTATTATTAGCTGATATTTATTTATTTGGCCAATACAAAAAGAAAACGACTTTTAAAACTAATATTGTATTGGGTTTTGGCAGGAATTCTTTAGCTTCTCGGTATTTATAAATTTAAGAGTTAAAAATAATTGGAAGCAAAAGAATACAATACAAAAATGAATGTAAAAATATAATCTCAGGCAATGCTGAGTAGGTACAGCTAGTTAGGTATAAAACTATTCTTAAAAACGCTCACTTTCTTAGAGAAAGTTGCTTTTTATTTATATACTAACAGGGCTACCCGGCGTTGCAAGGGGTAAAAGTGTACATATTTATATTAAAACTTCTATCTCTCTTTCCCTCTCCTCCATTTTCCCCATCCTCTCTCCCGCACTCTTCTTTCTTCTCCTCCCAGCCCATTCCTCTCTCTAGACGTGCATGCACACTTTTATAGATTACTCGAGGAATGAGTCAGTGTAAGGGAAATAACTCATTAGAAAAAATCAGAGTTGCTTCCCTTTAGTTAGTACATCAATTGTCTGGATTCCCCCCCTCCCCGACGTAACCTGGTTCTGCTTACCCTCAAAGAATAAATAATTTTTTCTAAATTTTTTATATACTTCTGAGGCAACACCGATAAAGAAATATAAACTTTGTGGATCTTTGTTTAGTAGTTTGAGACTTTTAGCTTGACATACACACACACAACTGCCGTATATCTATCTATCTATCTCTATATATATATAATATATATATATATATATATATATATATATATATATATATATATATATATATATATATATATATATATATATATTATCTCTCTCTCTATATATATATATATATATATACTTTTAAACATTGCTTCGTATTTGAATAACATTGTAGAAATTTTTAAAAGCCAAATAAAAAATGCGGATTTTTTTTAAATAGATTTATTTTTTTAAAAGGTCTTTAAAATAAATAATTTATTTTAAAAAAAATCAACATTGTTTATTTGGCATTCAAAAATTTCTAAAATGTTATATATATGTAATAATGAATTTGAATTTATATACCAAACTATCACACGCCAATTTTGCACAAGCTTTTTTTTTTAATTAGATTTGCTATTCTCTACTCCTTATGCACATCCCAATCCTCACATTTCATTTAAAGATGTAACTCGATTGTACAACTTTTTATTCAAATTCTGTTTACATCTTTTTATGCTTTTTTTTTCTTTTTTTTTACCAAATTCAACAATATTTTATCACTTATAAACTAGAAAATGTATTTAGTCCATGTATATAAATCAGATTATGTCTTGTTTTGTTTTTGTCTGCTCTATTTAAATAACTTTGTTTTTTCTCTGCGTTTCAGTAAATATTGGTGTGATTCTATTACAAGCTTTACTGGAATATTGGCCACGAACGCGTTTTGATGATGGGCAAGGTTCGTTGTTTGCACTTACTTTTACTTTGTATATCATGTTTGATTTTATGCCTGAATACTTTAACCTCGTTATCACCATATATATATTTTTTTCTTTCTGTTTTTCTAGAATGTTGGGGGGAGGGTATTCCCTGCAGCAAATAAACTCTGTTTGGGATGTTGTTTTCTGCTATAATTTGTTATCCACCCACTTTTTTATTTTATTGTAAACTTTCATCATTTTATTTTTTAAGATAATCTTTTCCAATTTTGGCCAATTTATGAATGGTATCCTAAGCAATATTTTCTCTCAAAAAATAAATCAAAAAAATAAATAAATAAATCAATTTAAAGAAGGAAACAAAAATTGTTTTATATTATGCTTTAAATTGGAAAATAAAACATTCCTGTTCTCTAAAATTGTTACTTAATTTTTTTTTTGTAAATTTTCAGATCCCTATCACCATATAACTTTTTATTTTCTTTATGTAAAAAGTAACTTTTTGAAGGGGGTGGGGTCAGTTTGCTATATTTAGTTTAACATAAAATGATCGCCCTGGATTTGATATTTTCCTGAAGACGTATTCACCATCCTCTAAAATTTATTTCATTTTTTGGGAAGATAAATTTTTGGGTTAATAAATTCTCAAATTATTAAAAAATAATTTTATGAAAAACTTAGTATAAAATTTTGAGAAGTACATTTAACTATACAAGTTTAACATAAATTATCCTCTTCCACCTCTCTTCGCTCAAAATTCCAAAAATGTGTTAATAAAAGAGATTACTTTGGCTATAGACCAGTTGAAAAAAAAAATAATGTAAGAGGACCATTTTACATGAAGCATATATAGAAAATCAAATTTAGCCAACGCCGTAAAAATTGAAAATGTTTTTTTTGTTTTTTTTAATGTTTCTGAATTTTTGGGGATGAAGATTGCAATTTGGATTATTCAGACTACTATTCTTATCTTCGATGTTATTCTCACAACGTTTTGAACGATGTAAGGTTGGTGATTACATCGGCTGAAACGTGAGAATAGTAGTCTGAATTGAGAATGAGAATTTAATCTTTGTCTACTAAAACACTAGATGCACACAAATAATCAGTTAAAAACGTTTTACGTTTAAATGCAATATAGTTTTTTTTTTTGTTTTTTTTTAAGAAACCAGTGACATTTTGTACTACTTTGAGCACATTATGGAAGTTTGTTGGAAGTGACTACGATGCCGTCTATGGTTAATTAAACAAACCTGCTTTTAGGTTTATGTCGCCATCTCAGGCATTGCATGCAAGACGAGCGAACGTGAAAAGGATACTAGCTTGTATAAGCTACTCTTTCTTTCTCCGTTCATTCAGCTTATTCCTTCATTTTCTTATTTCCTTTACATTTCTTAATTAAAATGCATGATTTTCTGGTTTATTGAGTGTTCAAAAACATTTTTGATTTGCTTTCTAATTTTGCGGATTTCTTTTATAAAAAAAAATTATTTTACCAATATTCTGAATTATGATTAAAGATTAGCATTTATCAGTAACATAAAAATAAATGCCTTAACCCTAACACTAACCCTAAATCCGGGTGGCAACTAAAAAAGAAAAAAAAACACACTCTTAATCTTGCCATTAAGTTCACCATAACCCACCCACCCAAAATAAACTCTAAACGAACAGAGAAAGAAAGTATCTTTTTCACGTTTGCTTATCTTCATACCTGAGACGGCAACATAAGTCTAAAAATAGTTTTTTTCTATTTAACTGTAGACAGTAACGTAGTCATTTCGAAGTTTGTTTAAAGGGATAATTTCCGACAAAATATGTTGGTGTCCATAGGAATAAGGTAATAAGCAATAACCAATTCTAGTTAGAAACGTAAAAAATTAACACAGTATCATATTCTATCAAGGTGTCTTTTTTTCTCAAGGGTTTTATTGTAATAATTGTTTATAAATTGAATTTTTTCAAATCTTCTCATTTCAGAAATGGAAATGAATGTAAGTGGTGAATGTGTTGAACGAAGAGGAAGTGGACCTTATTTCAGTGTACCCGGACACACACCCGTAATATTTAGGTAATACTTTTTAGTCTTTTTTTTTATTATTGTTAATCAGTTTGTCATTCGTCAGAGGTCGATCTCAGTTCTTAACTTTGCTATTTTCATTAAGTTCACATCTTGAATTTCTTTTATTTATTTTTTTTCTTTTAAACTTCAAGCGAATACATGAGTATGTGGGGATAGGGTGACAAGATGTAGCATATAAAATCACACCCATTCACTGTGGAGATGTTGCTCAGAACACTATTTCTTGCCATAACAAAATACAAAAATCGACTTCGGAATCTAGTGAGAAATGATCTCTTTTGTAAGAAAAGATTTCGCTAGTCTTTCTCTACTCTATCGTTATTTCCATGGAAGGTACTCGATTGAGCTTCAATCTCTGGTTCCTTCTTGTAAGACATTCACAGCAAGAATGCATCTTTCTACCACAACTGCAAAGAACTTTACTTTTTTTCCTCTGTTCATCAAACAGAGCTTTCATGAACAGTTTCTTTGCAAGGGCTTCCCTTCTGTGGAACATATTACCACGGGACTGCATTCCTGCAGACTACAATATGGTCGTTTACAAATCCAATGTCAACAAATACTTTTCATAAACCATCCTCATAAGTAATCAAATTTTGTTTGTTCCATTCATCATTTTCAATCTTATCATTTTTCATTCAACTGACAATCCATTAACCCGTATCCTCAAGTGGATTTTGGCCTTGATAAGTGGTGATTCATTAGTAAATAAAAAAAAACTAAAAAAAAACATACGTATGCTACATACATATTTATTTGTATATTACATAATGTTACTGAAGCGTGACATCCGCGTACAAATTCCATTATATATTTTTCCTTATTTTAACTTCAGATCTAAGCTCCCTTTTTTTCTTTTTTTTTAATGAGCTAAATATGTGACTGAACAGTAATTCTATGTAATTTGTTTTTGTCAACCCCTTTGTTTAACTTTATGATATTAAATTGATTCTAATAAATTGAAGTGCTGTCTGTTTTTTTTTTCAGTGAGGCTGGCGGACGTACATTATTTCGGCTGCTATGCCGTGATGCAGGTGGTGAGACTGAACAGATGTTATTAAATGAGACCATTCCTGCATGGGTAGTGGAAGTTGCAGTTAATGTAAGATTGCTTTTTTTTTCTTTTTCATTTTTGAAAATGCCAAGAACAAAAAATCTGATGAGCTTTATATCATAACCTCTCGTTTTCTTATCCATTCATTTATAAATTTAAGAGTTAAAAAAAAGAATTGAAAGTATTTATGGGATTTAAATATCAACACTTCGTAAGATAGTCAATCGATTTTATTGCAAAACTGATTTATGTTTTTTTTGATAACATATTCTTTCAATGAATGTAAATATTTTCTTACAAGAAATTAAGAGAAAGCAGAAAAAAGGCGGGAGAGGCAATAAATGAAACAAAAACTACCGTGCAGCAGAAAAAATGGGGGATCCTTTGTATGTAAACAAAATTTAATATTTTCTCTTTATAAATGTACTAGCTGGACCTGTCGCTCGGCGTTGCTCGGGAGAAATATAAAAGAATGAATTAAAATTTGTAAGCAGCTGACAGAACGCAAATAGGTCACATCGGATAGTTACAATGTTTAGAAGAAATGCTGGTTTGGAATTGTGTAAAAACTGTACTCACGAAAAGGATTACTTCTGAGTGGAACCAAAATAGAAATTGCCAGTGTAGAAGGATATTTCCTTCACTGACCGATTATGGAATAGGGTACTTCTTTCGGGCCGGGATATTTGTTTGATCTGTTATCTATTCTCTCATCTGTCATGAAAAGCAAATCCTTGTAGAATGCGGAAATGTTTATTTATGTTGTTACTTTAGAAAAATAAGAAACGTTGGTGGATTTTCGCCACATTAAGAACTTACGTTGTGTCTAACTCTGCCCTCGTGGGGAGTAAAATGTGACTGAAAGTGGACCACGTGTAATGAAAGTACATTCTATTTTAGGCATGTAAGATAAATATATATTGTGTAATGATAAAAAAAATTTTTTTTAATGAAATCAATTCTGATCTGAATTGAGCAAATTAAGGTGAGTAATTACTATTTTAGTCACGTAAATTCAAATTTTGTATGGAGCTAGAAAAGCAAAACAAATCTGATGTGTTGGTCACTAAATACTGTTTGAAGCAAGTCTGAGTGTAAAAAGACAAAACTATGATTACTTGGTATGGGGCACGTGTATAATATCTATTATGAAAATGCCCACAGAACGCAAATAGGTCACATATGGAACCAAAATAGAAATTGACAAGTTTTCTCAACTTGTCTACTATATTTGTGTGTTCAAGTTTTAATTGCGGTGTTTAGTATTATCCTAAGCGTAAACTAAGCATAACCTATGGTTTAGTTAGGCCAGAGTCAGTTATCTCACAGTGCTGGTTCAAATTCTGTAGAAGCACTGATTGATTTGTTTTGAGCCGTTTTTTTTTAGGGTTTTTTTTTTCAGGTTCAGAAAATCTAGAAGCATTTTTTTTTCTTGATTTAGGCCACTTTATTTTGAAATTCTGGCTAATCTGAAAGAATTTTTTTGTTAATTATTATGCAATACACTTCATCTATTCTGTCCATCTAGACTGATGCAACTTTGATTTCTGTCTAAATCCAGTGATGTTATTTATTAAGCTGGATTTTCCCCACATTAGTAACCGACTTAGTGTCTAACTCTATCTTCATGCGGAATAAAGTAAATAGGGACAGTAGATATGGAAATGTGCCTAAAAAAACAAACTGCACAACAGAAATCTCATGTGTTTTTTTTTTTAACACTTTGTTGCCTTTCTCGTTCGTACACAGTATTAAGGAAGGATCATTATACCTGCCTCCAGAACATCGTATCTTGCTTTGCGGCAAGTACGAAAATTTATAATCTAGTTTTATCAGGATATTTCTAGACAATCCAATTATTTAAACAAAAATAGGAATATGTCTTTACGGGGATTTTCTCTTAGAAAGGGTAAAATATAATTTATTAAGAAGTGTACTATCTAAGGTTGGAAGTGGTTTTGTTATGCTGAGCGTAATGTGTTTGTTGTAATGTAGTCCGATATTCTGTAACTTAATAATGCTATGTGTTCGGAATAGAGGAATGATAATCCCGTAATCTGTACTCAGCCATGTGTCTGTTTATCAGTTCCGAATGAAATAAAAGTCTGGTGGTGTTATGAGTGGCAGGTACAGTAGATAATTTGAAGTGAGTAAGTATAGTGACCACTTTCTCTGTGTATGGTGTAGGTGAGAGTGGCATTACATTTGTAAGGGTTTTTCACTTGTTTGAAACCCGCATTTTTAGTTATATACTAGAAAATTAACTTCCCTACGAATAGTACACAAGACGGCAAATTTTCTAATTTCCAACAAAATTTGAACAGTCATAATTTAGTGGCTAATTTTGCTACCAAAGTAAATATTGTATCATTGTTTCTTTTTTGTAAAGATCTGTGTGCTCACATTAAAAGTTTTTAGATATAATGAAAATAAAATTTTGTTTTGGGATGACTAGTCATAACCTTCTTGGAATTTCGAACTGTACCCGTTTTATTTAATCCAATGAGCAAGATTGTTCTTATTCCACATTTTATGTCCTTTAAATATCTAGTATCTGTTAATTTGTTAAGTTCCGTCACCAGGGATTGAACTCACTCTCCAGCTAAAATCCACTTTGGACATATGGCTAAATAGATAAAGCTGTTGGTTTAAGAAATGTCCTAGAGTGAATTTTAACCGCAAGGTTGTGGAGTCCGAAGGTATAACGTCTGACTCCGAGTTCGATTCCTAGGATTTCCAAAGTTCTGACTCCGACTCCTAGGATTTCCAAAGTTCTGACTCCGACTCCTAGGATTTCCAAAGTTCTGACTCCGACTCCTAGGATTTCCAAAGTTCTGACTCCGACTCCTAGGATTTCCAAAAAATTCCAAAATTTAGACTCAGACTCCTTATTTAAAAGTCTTCCGGTATTTGGACTGTCTGTTTTCTTCCGAGATTGTTTTTAAAAATCTGATTCCTAGCATTTTTATGAGTCAGTCTCTCTCCGACTCTTCCACCCTGTCTACCCCTAGAGGGAAATTCAATCTTTGGTGAAAGAAAGAAAAGAAAACAAGATAACTAAATGGCATGGAACATGGAATGAGAGCAATCTATGCTAGTGGATAAAATGAAGAGTTTAGTTTGAAATTCTCAGAAGGTTACTGACTATAACAGCAAAACAACTGAAAAAGGCTGAAGAATCCAACAGCAAAAGTATTGTGAGAATGGCGACAACCAAGATGAGGAAAACACTCCGAAACATTTAAATAACGATACTTCATCTCAAAAATATCATTAAAAAAAATCTTCTCTTTTACAGAGAGTGTCTCCAAAATTCAACAAAATTCCATTCTTTCTTCAACCTCATGCGAGTATGGGGATTAAACTGCCCAAAAAGTGAGTCTTATTTTTAGCCTTTTTTCAACTTTGAAAATTAGATTTAAATCTTTGATCATTTGTTTTATGATTTAAGCACGTATATATTGAATATGTTTTGTTTGTTTTTTTGTTTTTTTTTATTTGAAATCATAATTCATATTCTAGTTTTGCTATTAAAGTCATTATTTTAAAAGAAATACAGTTGGGAAATTAGTTAAAAACAATTTATTTTGCTTTACCTACTCATTTGTGTTTAAAAAAAATTAATATTTAATAGAAGTTATAAGCCTTTAAAGTTTGCCTAAATACAGATTCTGATCAAAGTAGCCATCTTTGTTTAGTCAGTAACGTAAACAAAATGGCTATTTTGTTTATAATCGATATTTATGAAAACTACAGGCTTATTATTTCTATTAAATATTTATTTTTTTACGCAAATGGTAGGTAAAGCAAAATAAATTGTTTTGACTAATTTCTCAACTATATTTCCTTTAAAATAATTTATGTCAGTAATAGTAATGATTATGCTAGTTTTTTGGGGTCTTTTTTATTGATATTGTCATGCTATTAATAATAATAATGCACACTGCTTTACAGAGATCGCTTGTCTGCAAGTGACATGATTCAAGTGCGCAAGGTGATAGAGCACGTCTATGAGAAAGTATTGGGCCAAGGATCAGATGCTGGATCACAGACTGCCAATAGTAATCATGAGAAGAGTGATGGTGAGAAGGATTCTGAAGATGTTACTTCCATAGCGGAAGAAAAAGTAGAAATTCTCTGCAATGACCAAGTAAGTAGTAATGCAAGACTTTTGACATACATTTATTTTTGTAAAAAAAATTTTTTTTTTTTTTCATTTCTTTTTTAATCCCTTGTAAAAAAAATTTCGTAGAAATATTTTTTTTTTTTAATTAAGGGAGGGGGTCTCTTTAAACTTTTGAGATGTATTGACAAGGAATATTTTTAAAATAAATCTACTAAACAATTACATTTTTTTTTATATTATAGAGTAATATATTCTTGGAACAAATTACTTTATCAAGTTTAAAATAGAACCAGTGTAGAACATTTTTAACTATTTCATGCATGATTTTTTTAACGGAAATTCTACGTACCTGAGCTAACTTCTTTATGAACCATGTGCGTTCAAGTTGAGCTAACTTCCGAAAAGGCCCATAACAACTAATAATGGAGGCAAAACGTATTCTTCGATGTCCCTGACTCTCACAAAAACAAATATAATTGCACAAATCAAATTTTATGATAATTTATGATTACTTTTCTATTTGTTGTTGTAGAACAACAGAACACATGAAACGGTTTAAAGAATAAACAGGATGAATACAGAATAATGATAAAAGAATGAACGTAGACTCCCAAAAATGTCCTTCTATCTGATGAAATATTTAAGACAATTTGATCTGTATATTCCTATTGTATATCATGTAATATTGTAGGTATTTGTATACATACTAAAAAAAAAATAAGTGACCCATTGGTCATCTATTGAGCTCAGGTTAGATTGTTTGAATCGGAAAAAGGTGATCGGCAATAAATCACCCCCTCCCCCAAACACCAAACAAAAGAAAGAAGCAAAACCCAATACTACACCCTAACCCTAACCCCTGAAGACATCAATCCTAATACACAAACTGGTATTAGAAGGCAGTAGCAGGACTTAATCAGAAGATGAGCATAGCACATCATCAATTACAATTCTATAACTTTGTGGGGTCAATAGACAAAAAATCACAATGGGCACTTTCAGACTGAGTATACCACCTTTGTATCTCTGAGATGCTTGTCAGAATTGGTATCTCCCAATCATTACTCATAATTGGATCCTGTGAGAAGCAAAGAATAAGCTTAATCATATGGCTACCAATAAGAAAAGACCTCATCGTGAATCTAGTTCAAACGGTGAATAAGATGACAGCAATAACTTCCCAGAATTTATTTTAATAGAATCAAGTTGAGAGAGGATAACCAATTGGTGTGTAAGACAATGGAGATGGATGAGAACTCGGATATGGAGAAAGTATATTTGAATGGCGAAGCTATTGAGGTCGTTCAGAAGTTTTCTTTTTACCTTTGTAATACCATTGAAGCACAAGGAGGAGCGAGTGCTAGTGTGATTGCAAGAATTAGGAGTTGATGGAGTAAGTTCAGGGAAGTTCTGCAATTACTAACCAGCAGATGGGAGATCTGAATAGCCATAGCCACCTATGAGGCAACCAAAAAACAACCCAAAAAGGAAAACTCATTGAAGAATTCATTGATGCAAACAATTTTTATTTGTATAACAATGGATCTCATACACACTTTCATCCAGCAACAGGTACATTCACAGCCATAGATCTCACACTGTGTGACCCGTCCTTAGCACTAAAATACAATTGGCAAGTCTACAAGAATACTTGTGGCAGCGACCATTTTCCAATAATACTAGAACAAATATCACCTGATCCTGAAGACAAAGCATTGGGATGGAACCTGCATAAAGCTGACTTGAACAAATACAAAAAGTTATTCCTTGATAAACTTGCTCTCGACTCAAACATAGAAACAAATAGCAGTCAAGAGGATCACATTACCTACTTGACGAGAACACTAATAGCAATTGCAGAAGAGAGCATACCAAAATACACCTTGACTTCAAAACCAAATAAACCTTGGTTTAATGAAAAATGTAGGGATTAAGGGGCAGAATGGCTTTTTTCATACAAAATTTCTTGGAAAACCGCAATTTTAGAGTGAGAGTCGGAACTACACTCTCCGACGTAAAAGAGCAGGAGAATGGGGTACCCCAGGGAAGTATCCTATCAGTAACACTCTTTAATGTCAAGATTAATAATATTGTAAAAAAATCTTTACACTGCAGTCAAAGGCTCACTATATGTAGATGACTTTTTGATCTGCTGCCGAGCAAAACATATGCATCTGGCAGAACGCAAGTTGCAACTAACTTTGAATAAGATCAGCAGATGAACTGAGGAAAACGGCTTCAGATTCTCTGAATCGAAAACAAGGTGTGTCCATTTTTGCAATTTGCACAAAATGAATAATGACCCATGTCTTAAACTGGATGGCAAGGAGATACAAATGGCAGACGAGTATAAGTTCCCGGGAGTTATTTTTGATAAAAAACTGTCTTTTATAAGGTATCTCCGACAAAAATGCAACAAGGCAATTAATCTACTCAGAGTGATAGCTCACACTGACTGGGGAGCGGATAAGAAATCCTTACTCAAGCTGTACCGAACAATTGTGAGGTCGAAAGTTGATTATGAAAGTTTAATTTACGGTGCAGCAAGATTATCATACCTGAAACAATTGGAAACTATCCATCACCAGGGATTAAGACTCTCATTGGGGGCATTTTGCACGTCTACAGTGGAAAGTTTGTATGTTGAAACGAATGAAGGGCCTTTACATCTAAGGAGAGAGAAGTTGGCACTTCAATATGTGACAAAGTTATTATCATGTCAATTAAACCCTGCCTTTGGCTGCATATTAAATCCTCAATATAAAACTCTGTTTGAGAGAAAAATTAGTGCCATACGACCTTTTAGCTACCGTATCAAGGAACTAAGAAATAAACTGGAGTTGGACTCTAGTCTCATCCACCAATCGATAATTTCCAAAATTCGACCATGGGAATTAGAACAAACATCTTATATCCTTGATTTGACAACAGCTGCAAAAAACAAAACTAATCCAATTGTATTTCAGGATGAATTTTAACTTATAAAAAAAACCATCATTCCAACTATAAATACATCTACACAGATGGAACCAAAGAATCAGATAGAGTTGGATGTGCTGCTGTCTTAAATAAGAGGAAAATGCAGTATAGGATATCTGACAGGGCGTCAATTTTCAGTGTAGAAGCTGCAGCCATATACTTGGCTCTAAAGATAATAGAAGATAATAGAAGATAGTAGCACTGATAGTTTCATCATCTTCTCTGACTCCCTATCGGTGCTCACAACACTATGGAGCAAAAAGTGGGATAGCCCTTTAGTCGTGAAAATTTTAAACAAGATTACCACTATCTATAACAAGAAAAAATGTAAAATTAAATTATGCTGGATACCGAGTCATATCAGCATTTGTGGAAACGAAAAAGCGGATAAAGCCGCAAAAGAATCACTGAACATGATACCTACCAATACTAGGATCCCATACACTGATCTTCAACCTTCTATAAACAGGATAATCAAAGAAAAATGGCAAGAATATTGGGATGAGTGCCAAAATAATAAATTATACAAGATTTGGCCAACTATTGATGAGTGGCCCCTGGGCTATAGAAAAGCAAGAAGAGAAGAAATTATGATAACCAGATTCCGTATGGGACACACACACACACACATTACTCACAAGCATATATTGGAAGGAGAGGAGTCTCCAATGTGCATATTATGTCAAGAATCTTATACAGTGAAACATATATTAATAGATTGTCAAGATCTGCAACAAAGCCGAAAGAAATGCTACAACTCCTAAAGGATCTATTTAAAGACACAAATCCGACGAAAATCTTAGACTTCATCAAAAAAAATTTAATTTCAATTGCTTTATTTCATATTTCATTGTCTTTCAAGACAATATGAAATAATTACCCCAACTTGGGATTTCATTTGACAACTTTATTCGGCATTACATAACCCATAGATGGTTGCTATACTGTAAAACAAACCAGCTCGTTTGACTCGTTGGTCAAGTGGTCTCCATCAATTCACTGTTTTTATATCTCATTGTGATAGAGCTTCCTATTCTAGTAGCTTATTTCAAAGAACCACAGGCTTGTCGAACTCTCTTCCTGCTGACTGTTTTTCTACTACCTATAATCTTGGTATTTTCAAGACTAAGGTCAATAAGCATCTCCTGTCTTTGCGATAATCATATTTGCTCTTGTTAGCTCCTTACATCAAATGGTTTCATGTCTTGTTTGGAGTGATTTCCATTAAAAAAAAATTTTTTAATCTAAAGCACACAACACAGCAGCAGGAAATAATAAAATCCAATGCGAGTTTCTAAAGCAACTGCCCCAAGCATCCATGAAGTATCTCACAAAGATATTTAATGACATATGGAGCAATGGTAAGGTCCCATAATCCTAGAAACAAGCCACCATAATACTTATTTCAAAAGGCCATACAGAACAATCTAATAACCAAAAATCTCAAATTAAACACTCAAAGTCCTCAAATTTCAGACGAATAGCACTCACCAGCTGCATTTGCAAAACTCTGGAAAAAATTATTAATAAGACTAATCTGGTACCTAGAGGCTAACAATCTAGTTACTGAATACACATCAGGCTTCAGAAACAGAGAAGCACAATTGATAATATAGTTAAATTAAACACCTTGATAAGAGAGGCACTTATACAAAAACAACATGTATCTGCTGTCTTCTTTGACATAGAAAAAGCTTATGATACAACATGAAGATATGGAATCATGAGGGACTTTAGAAAAACCTAGTCTTAAAAGGTAGACTACCAATTATAATAGAAAACTTCCTAAAAGAAAGATATTTCGCAGTGAAAGTGGAATCCACACTGTCAGATATAAAGGGACAGGAAACTGGAGTTCCACAGGGAAGTGTACTTTCAGTCACATTATTTAGCATAACAATAAATAATATTGCTAAAAACCTCAACACAAACGAACTGCTTCCTTTTTGTAGATGACTTTTTTAATATGTTATAGATCCAAATATAAAAACTATAGAACGGCAACTCCAACTATCTATTAACAAAATAAACAAATGGACTACAGAGAATGGCTTTAAGTTCTCCAAGGAAAAATTTCTGTCAGTTATGAAAATGACATAATGACCCAGTACTTAAAATTGGGGACTCTACAATACCTACCTGGGTATTACCTTTGACAAAAAACTGTCGTTTATACCTCATATAAAGAAACTAAGAGAAAAATGTAACAAAGCCCTGCAAATGCTGAGAATGGTAGCACATACAGATTAGGGTGCTGACAAAAAAACGCTAAAATTATATCGAGTATTAGTAAGATCAAATCTGGACTATGGATACTTTATATATGGATCAGCTAGAAAAACATACCTCAAAACACTAAATACTATTCATCACCAGTCTATATACAGAGGCATATGAAATGCCCCTGGATCTGAGAAGGCAAAAATTAGGTTTACAATACTATCTTAAACTCATTTCATATCCCTCAAATCCAACACATGATTGTACTTTATATCCTTAATATACAGAGCTTTTTAACCGAAAGGAAAGGGCTATAAAACTATTCAGTCTACGAATGGAGGAAATCCTTTCAGAAACCCAAATAAACACTAAAATCATACACAATTCCATTATTTCAGAAATACCGCCATGGTTAATTGAACAACCAAAGATAATATTAGACCTATCAAGACACCACAAAAATAATACCAACCCAATTATATATCAAGATGAAATGCTTGACATAATAAACAGCCACCCAGGTCACATCCAAATTTATACGGAAAAAGTTAGATGCGCTGCCATACTTGGCAATAAAATAACTGCAAAAAGACTACCAAATAATGCCTCAATATACACAGCAGAAATCACGGCCATCAATCTAGCTCTTGATTTGATAAGAGAAAACAAAAATACTAAATTTATTATCTTGGATTCTATCTCAGCACTCATGGCAATAAAAAATTTAAAAAACTACAGACCCACTCACCGCTAAAGTAATAAATAGAATACAATACATATTAAAAAAAAAACAAAGCATAATATTATGTTGGATACCTGGCCATGCTGGCATCCGTGGTAATGAAGACGCTGGCAAGGAGGGCACGAGAGATGAATCTATCAAGTACAAAAATACCACACACCGATCTCAGACCAACTATAAGAAAATTGATCATGGACAAATGGCAAAAGGAATGGAGCAGGCAGACAAACAATAAACTCCATAATATCCAGCCAGACATCAAAGAATGCCAAAATGGGTATAGGAAAGTGAAGAAAGAGGAATCAGTGCTGGCCCAACTCAGACTTGTCCACACACACCACATCACTCACGGATACATATTGAAGGGGAAAGACCCGCTTATGTGCTGCGCATGTGATACAATAGAACATACTAGTGAAATGTATGGATTTTGACCTAATCCGTGAAAAATGCTACCAAATAGACAATGTAAACAAATTATTTATCAGGATTGACCCAAATCAAATAATAACATTTCTTAAGGAAATTAAGATATACTCCAAGATATAGGTTAAAAAAAAAAAATTTGAATAAAATCTCTAAGTAAACTTTGTGAAGGCATCTTAAAACCACTGTTCAATTGAATCTTATTGGCATAACATGACCTAACAAGGGTTTACATGCCGTTAAACAAAACAATCAAATCAAATAACATGTGAATATGCTTACAAAGTGAGAAAACAGCACTGTTCCATAACTTTCGGAAACATGTTTTCACGCTAAGAATTGCTGAAACATGGAACAAACTGCCTAGATCAGTTGTTAACTTTCAAGAGACTGCATCCTTTAAAACCTTCATGCTTCTTTAAATTTGACAAAACTATACACATGTATATCATGATTCGTACACTCTTCATTTTCCTAGCAATTGCACATTATCCTATTTATTACACAGAAGCTTTCAATGAGTTTTAATTCACCTGAGCACTTATACAATGATTTTATTATTATAAAATGCCGTGGATTATTCGGACTACTGTTCTTGGATGTTATTTTCACAACGTTTTGGCGATTACTTAAGACTTCTACCTTGTCATGGCTGACAGAACAAGAGCAAGCTACCCCTGTGGATTAAATAAAGGGTTTCGTTTGAAATTCTGTACAGATTCCAGAGTTTGACAAGATGCACCTGGAGAATGTCGGAGGTTACATCAGCCGAAACGTTGTGAGAATAACATCCAAGATGAGAACAATAGTTCAAATAATACGAATTATAAATCCTCATCTCAAAAATTCTGAAACAGACAAATACATCTGCAAACTGCTAAAATATGAGGTTTTATTTATTTGCTTATTTAAAGCAATAGCATGTTCAATTCAACTTGTTTATAAAAAAATTTATTTTTTTCAATTTCCTATTGCAGATACTTGATCCTAACATGGACCTAAGGACAGTGAAGCATTTCATCTGGAAACAAGGTGGTGACCTCATACTGCAGTATCGACGCATCAAATGATGTTTGATTGTTATATTACGCTGGGTGCTCGGACCGATCATGTTAGGTTGCACTCACAGATAAGCAAAGACCTTTGCAACTGTCACCATGGCAACCATGGTCATAGTCAGCAGATTGCATTGTTCCACCCCAGACCCACCACCTACCCTCCCCTCACCACCTACTTACTAGATGATTGGGAGAATTATTGGCAAACTCCGAGGGGAGAGAGAGATAGAGAAGAACAAAAAAGAAAAGGCAAGGTCTGGAGAAAAAAAAGATGTCAGTGGACAGTATCAGACATAAATACTGTCCCACCAAATTTTGGGGGAGGGGGTAGCCGCTATCAAATGGGACCTGCTATAGGTTCCAGTATTAATGACTGGACAATCACTTTTCTTTTCTATTTTTATTTTTTTTAAATAAAAGTTAAAGACTAATAAAGAAATTAAAGCAAAAACCAAATCCTTAATGACCTTACTGCCAGTGAGTGACTCCCAAATACCGGGATGTTTCCAAATATTTCTAGACACCATTACTCGGAAAAATCCAATTTTGAATGTTGTTGACTTTCTGAGATGAATTGATATCAATGCATATATTTGAAATATTAGTGTTGAGAGAAAGAGGATTCAAGTCTCCTTACCATTCCATCATTTGTGTTTTAATTCATCTATTTATTTTATTTTTTATTTCACTCTCTAACACACACACACTTCAGACCTGCTTCAATTTATTTATCTATTATTTTTTTAATGTTAAACAGGTAAATAAGAAAATATTTTCTTTATTGTAATTTTATTCCTGCTTGTTTTTGTGTGTACTATATATATATATATATATCAATTGGATCTGACATTTCTGGACATTAGTACCATATTGATGTCAATTGGCAGTTTCATTTTCTTATATGAAAAAGGACCCCCCCCCACCCCCCAAAAAAAAAAATCTTATGTATCAAGACTTTCTCAAGATGACTGATTTGAAAAAATACATAGAAGTCAATATTTGAAAATACGTGGTACTTCTGTCTAATACTGACTTTTTCCAAGTGAGTAATCTTGAGAAAGTCTTGAAATAAAGATGAAATGTTGATGAACGACATATTTTATTTTTTTCCTTTTTCATCTTCCCTCACGTTGGATTGTTATTTCTGTAATTATTATCATATATAATATATATATATATATATATATATATATATGAGAGAGAGAGAGAGAGTATAATTCAGTGTTATAAGAGAAATAACAAGAGTGATCAATGACTTGTGCAAGAGCATATATTTTTTCAATGGACGCTATACATTAGTTTGATCATCTATCTTACCTTTGGTTTCACGGAAACACTGGAAACAGGGTTAAAGATACGAAATCTGACTGATTCATCAGCCGACGTTTTAGGCGACACTAACAAAATGTCAGCTGATGAATCTGTCATATTTGGTATCTTTAGCCTTGCGGGCTGAGTTTTCAGTGTTTCCATGAAACCGAAGATACCGATGGAAGATCAAACTAATGTATAGTATTCATTGAATATATATATATATATATATATATATATATATATATATATATAAGGTGCAGACGATATTTGTTCGAAAGATTACTGTCTAGGAGAAATTAGCATAGTAGTTTCATTTTTTGCGATTTAGTTATCAATCTTCATGACTTGTTCTGTCGATTTCATTTGATAAATTCGTCTCTGGCTTTGATATAAACCTCGGAACTCGCCAGAGACCTTCATCACTGTCTCCTGCACTGAGGTGAGCTATGAGGCCAGATGTCAGTTGAAGGTGTAATCAAAATGTTATCTGACAGCCAGGCCTGAGTTTTCCGATTAGTAAGGAAAGGCATTGAGTCTTGCTGCCACATGTTCTGCCTACCTGCAGCTACCGGGTCAATCCAGGGTTTTACTACCTCGTTACGCAGATGTAGCCATCGTGTTCAGCCTGAGGCTTTCAGGGAAGAAGTGGGTAACATAATGTCACTTTCACTGCTAATGACACCGAAGACCATGGTTGTCGCTGGAAACTGTCAGCATGACTCTGGGCATGTCTTTCGATGAGACAGCAAGCCACTTGTTGTTCTGGGAGTTTATCTTCTGGTTTGGGTAGAAGTTTTTCTCATTGAAGAAGAACCACATCATGTCTGACTCCAGTGGGTGTTTCAACTTGTTGATCAGCTTTTTTGCATGCTTCAGTCGTTTCTTTTGTTTTGCATCGCATTTGGCAGATGTCCCTTTCCTCATCTTTCATGAAATGTAGCAGATGTCCTCATGCACCATCAGCCTAATGAGCCTTTTATCTATGCCTTTCTCCTTTGCGATAGCACACATTCACTTGCTGGGTTCATTGTCTTAACTTCAACGACATCCTCCAGCGTCAGATTATCGATCATGTTTTGTTTCTCTGGTGTCGCCTCATAATAAAATTCTGAATCTTTCGATTCCTTTCTGACCTTTTCTACCATCCACTGGCGAAGTCTGAAATCTTATTTGTTCTTCCGGTGCAGATTCCTAAAGCTCTGTGTCTCTTCCACAAATTTTAAGGTTCTAAATTGTTCATAATCAATTATTCTGGAAATAAAATGGAAATATAGTTACTGTTTCCATGAAGACAAGAATGACAACGAAAGTAAAAAAAAAATATACATAAAATTAACAGTTTAAAATTGAGAACAAATATCGTCCGTGCTCTCTCTCTCTCTCTCTCTCTCTCTCTCTCTCTCTCTCTCTCTCTCTCTCTCTCTCTCTCTCTCTCTCTCTCCTGTATATATATTATATAGATATAAATTGTGTGTATTTAAGCAAACATTCTTTTTAAATAACAATTCCTCTGCTTAATTATATTTTTTTTCAATTTTTCTAATGATCATTTTGTGTTAAAATTTTTTTGATTTTAGCACAAAAATTGAAAAAATAAAAAATGATCTAATTAAACGGAAGAAATCTGTTAATTTTAACAATGTTTGCTGAAATATATATATACACACAAAGTGTTTAAGTTCTGAAGAGTATACATATTAGATGATAACCTGTGTGATTATCTGTTTATAAAAATAAGATTATTTTTCAGTTGCCGGCATTAACAGAAAGAGAGATATATTAATTTTCTTATATATATATAATTTATAAATGTTCAAAATTTGTTTTTAAAAAAACATTTTATTCATACAATTGTTTCTGCCCATTTTCAAAACACATTTTTTATTGATAATAAATTCAAGATGTTTTCAAAAGGCTTATTCAATGAAATGTTTTTTTTAACAAATTTGGAACATTTATTATATTTTGACCTATTAAGCTAACTTTTGTGTGAATTTAAAGGAATTTTAATAATATATATAAACCTGAAGCTTTTTAGTTGTTGAGCCAATTATTCATGGTTAATTAAAAAATAATTAAGCTAATAATTATTACCACTTTTATAATCTGGTAAATGCATTTCTTTATTTGTTTAAGATTAAGAGAATCAAAAAATGTTTTATTTCCAGTGGTTCAAAGAAATATATTTATTTTTGTTATTGCTAAAACAAATAAAAATATTTTATTCATTAGTTTTTGTGTGCATCGTTAAGTTATGCGATATTTGCTAATTTAGTTTATCTGAATTTGATAAAATTCTCTATTGCTAATCAAAATAAACCTTTTTTAAGTTACATTTTTAATGATATTTTATTGATTGCTTCAGTTTTATTCCTTCCGCTTTTTATAAATTTTACATGTTTCAAACTGTTTTCCTTATCTTTGTTGTTGCTATTCTTACAATGTTTCAGTCCTACATGACCGAGTTGATATAAGTGTTTAAGAGATATTTTAGAGTGAACCAAGAGGTTTTGAGTTCAATCCCTGACGATGGAACTTCACGAAAAAATAAATTGATATGAAATATGTAAAGTAAGCAGGTCGACCATCGTCAAGGGTGACCCGAAGGCTACCTTTTCATTAGCTATGACACCAGGATGTAGGGGAGGGGGCCACTCCTTTTCCTGGATTACTCCACTTACCCTTGATTCACATGTTATTAACTCTAACCATTATACCAAATAAACCGGTATATAATCAGCTCATTTGGCATAATGGTTAGAGTATTCGCTAACGAACCGGGGGACCACGGTTCAATCCTCAGTTTTTCATATCAGAGACTCCCGAAAATGGTAGTTAATGCCTCCTTGCTTACCAAACACTCAGCATTATAAGTGTGGAGCAATCCATGGAAATGAGTGGCACACTCCCCTACATCTTTATGTAGTTGCCAATGAAAAGGGAGCCTTTGGGTCCCCTCGACTACGGTCAATCTATTTACTACTGGATATGTAAAAGGTGTCAAACGTGGATTGAATAACTGATGCAATTCTAAATTATCATAAATTACTTAACTATGACAAAAAGGCACCTGAAGAAGGTCATAGAGTGCAACAGCTGAAACATTGTGAAAATGGCAACAACAAAAATGAGGAAAACAGTCTGAAACGTGTGAAAAATGTAAATAACAATAGTACCTCGCCTGAGAGATGTTGGGAAATTCTTTATGAAAAAAAATTGAAAATTATTTATTTTTATCTTTGGTTAAATTTTGGAGTCTATATTGCAAGCTGCATAAAATGAATCTGTGATAAGATTATTGGCGCCAACAATTTAAATGTTTTGGATATTTTAATTATAGAAACTTTTTTTTTTTTTAAATTAAGAATATTTTTTTCTTTTTTTAAATAATAATAGTTAGGTCAGTATTTGTTATATATATATATATATATATATATATATATATATATATATATATATATATATATATATTATTAAATATTTGGAAATTCCAAGTTATGGCTGCTTTCAAAAACCATACACAAATATTTATGAAACTCTCTTGTGACGTTTCTCTCTCTCTCTCTCTCTTTCTTTTAGTAATATATAAATAACTTTTCCTTTTCTCCCCCCACTAAAATCTGAGGATCTATTAACTAATACAGATTTTTTTCACTTATTTATCCTATTATTTTTACATTTTCAGTTTGAAAACAGTCCATTCAATTGTTATTTTGAATTTAATGAAAACATTTTTAACACAAAAAATGAGGATATTGTACATAGTTGAGATCTCTCTTTCATATACAAAGTTTCTCTCTCTCTCTCTCTCTCATAGTCTTCATTCCCACCATGCATAATATGCATCTGGGGAGGAATATCTGAGTTGCTTTACAGCAATATTTCACTAGCTGGCAGCCATTAATGATGAATTCTAGAAATAAAATTGTCGATGGATCAACCCCAGACAATGGACACCTCATTTCAGTTGCTAAAACCTGGAGTTTGTATGCATGTAAATAATATATATATAAATATATATATATGACTGTGTGTATGAGAGAGTTTGGAATTTTGCAATAAATAGTACAGTTTCTGCGGTACATATTATTAACTGTACTTGGCAGTTTGTATATTTTCTAAACCATTTGAAAAGGATTTTTTTTTCTTCTGACGTTTCATCCATCTTTTGCAGAAATAAAAATGGAAAGAAAAAAACAAAATTGTAAATTAAAAGAATTTCTGACTAAAGTCAATTTAATTAAAAACAAAAAAAATCTGCTTGATGCATTGTTTTTTTTCTTTTTCTCTTTTTTTTTACATTAATTTCTTCTTTCTGTCAGTTAAAAGATTGGCTCTGTGTAAGCAGCTGTCTTTGAAACTATTTTATGCTGTCTATCATTTGGAGGCAGGTATTTCTTGAACACCTTTACCATGCTCCCCCCCCCCCCCCCCCCAAAAAAAAAATCCTAGTTGGAAAAAAAAAAGAATTTTATAAATATTCACTTCCAGGAATTATTAACCAAAGAACTTACTGAGTGCTTCTTAATTTCTCTGTTTTTGTTCATAGCTGCCTTAATTCCCCTCTGTTCTCCTTGACATACAGAGAGAAGTACTCTCTCTCTCTCTCTCTCTCTCTCTCTCTCTCTCTCTCTCTCTCTCTCTCTCAAGATTGACCTTGTGGATACTGTGTCGGATTATGGAATCAGCTTTGCCAAGTTCATATCCTATTGGATCTATTCTGTTCAGCTACACACTAATACTTTGAAGGAAAGGCTTAAAACCACAATATCTCTCCAGTTATGGGTAAAAGAGCAACTTGTACAATAAATCATTGACAATAGGAGTAAAGTCTAGTATCTGTTCTGATACTATGCTTCATTTTATCTGTTCTCAGTCCATGAAGGAGAAATCCTTTGAGACTGAGACAATCTAGAGTGCCCCTTTTTAATAGCTGGATGGCTGGATTTCCCCAGATTAAAAACCTACCTTGTATCTAACTCTACCCTTGTGGGGAGGCAAATAAATAGGGACAACAAGTATTGTTTCAGCATTAAATGATTCAGAAAGGGTTGATATGCCATAAAACAAACCAAACCTCTCTTTCTCTCGCACACACACACACACATATGTTGACAGAGATGTTATGCCTTAGTGTGACTGCTTTTTCCAGATCATTGTAAAACATTTTTTTTTTTATATATAAGATTGCAATGTTTTCAAGATATTTAAATTGTTGGGTCAATTCTCATCGTTTACAGAAATTGAAAGGAAAAAGGGAAGAAAAAAAACGAAATTATAAAATAAGGGGCTTTTCACTAAAGTCAAAATATAAATATTTAAATAAATAAATAAAATGGTTGATGCATTTTTATTTAATTTTCTTTTTATTTATTTCTGTTAGTTAAATATTGGCTGTCTTTGGATATAAAAAAATATTCTACACTGTCTGCCATAGGAGCAGTTATTTCTTCAACATCTTATCACCCCCCCCCCTCCATTTGGCTTATTCATCTTCTCTCTCCCTCTCTTTTTCTCTCTTTATTTACTCACTTTTTTTCTCTTTTTCTCTCTCTTCATTTACTCTTTTTTTCTTCTCTGCCTCTTTTTTTTTTTCTCTCTTTTTCTCTCTCTTCATTTACTCTTTTTTTTCTCTGTCTCTCAGATATTCTGTCTTAGTGTGACTGCTTTATAAATTCCAAATTATTATTTTTAAACATTTTTTATTTAGACAAAAGATGTTATCAAGCTATTTAAATTATCAATTTCTTGTAATCAATTTTCTAAAGTCTTCTGTTTAAATTTTTTTATCTCTTTTTCATATTAATACTATTACTACTTAACCTATCCTAATTACGTATCAGCAGTAAGAGACGCATTCGCATCTTTCAGATTTTATCATTGTCTTGAGATTTTTCCCAAAATTTCAGCCATTGAACTTTCTGGCCTTCTTCAAATGCTTTTTCGTCACAGTTAATAGACTTCTGGGAATTTACCGACGATAACAAAAGTCATCTAAAGAAAACTAGAAAGTAAAACAATCAAACGATTGTGAAGATAAAACCAAACCAAGATGAGGGCAACAGTTCGAAAGATGTAAATAAGAATAGTTCATCTCTCAGAAATCTCGTCAAAGTTAGAGATGCAGTTATTGAATTTCTCTATTCTTTTTTTTTTTTCTTTTTAATGGAAATCGCTCCAGACAAGGCATGAAGCTACTTGATGTAAGGAGCTAATTAAAAATATATATTATTTCAAGGTCAAAAATAAGCTAGTGATAAATCTTAGATGGATAGATTCCGAGTCAGAAAATAGCAATTCTTCCCACTTTGTCAAAAACATCGCTCATAGAATGTAAGGACTAAAGGACAAAATAAGGGAAGTGAGAGTTACGAGGCTGTCAAAAGTAACCTCAAGGTCAACTTTCTTCTCTTCTATGCCAACTTTAGTTAAGAAAAGGAAAACATTTTCTGGAAGGTCAGAAATTCATTTCCTTCCATCCCCAAAAAGGTTCACTTTGGATTATTTGGACTACTGATTACATTTGGTTGTTATTCCCACATTTCGACCGATGTAACCTTCAGTATCTGCAGGTGTGTCTTGTCGAACTCAGGAATCTTTATCAAACTCAAGAATCTGTACAGAATTTCGAATGGAACCTGTGACACAACAGATAGAACTGATTATTATTTAGCACTTTTAAGTGACAGTCTTCTGGAGGTTGATGGTTCAATCCTCAGTATGGGTGATACTAAAAACAAAGTAAATTCATATAAATGAGCATTCGTACAAGTTTGTTGACCGGCTTGATTCTGTTGTTGGCATTCTTGCTGAGGAACCATGTGAAGGTTGCCAACATCCTTAAGTGAAAATTGTACTGTGGAACCAACAGGATTCGAACTTGGCACACCCAGATCATCAGTTCATCACCTACCTTGGGTGATACTGAGAATACGATTACAAATTACTTAAGACTTCTACCCCGCCATGGCTGACAGAATGAGAGTAATCTACCCTTGTGGATTAAGTAAAGTGTTCTGCTGGTTTCAGAGTTTGACAAGATGCACCTGAAGAAGGTGGGAGATTACATCAGCCGAAACATTGTGACAATCATATCCAAGATGAGAACCGTAGTCTGTATAATCCAAATATTCCAAAACAAAATATTCACTTAGTTTAAAAATCCTAAAAACGAAATATATTCTTGAAATCTGCCAAATTTTCAAATAAATATGTCAGAATAAATTGAAAAAGAAAACAAATAATTTTAAAACGCGCCTTTCGAAAGGCCTATCTTTTTATTTCAGGTTGGGAAATTCGTCTCGATTTCAGCTTTTTTTGCCATCGGTTACATTCATATTGATGAGTCACCACTGATGAAGGCCAAAAAACACTCGAGGATAAGGATTAATGGGATAAATAGATTGACTGTTGAATGATGAATACTATGAGAGGATTGAAAATCACCGCATATCACCCACTCAAAACAACAGCCGACCCAGAAAACAGCAATTTTTCTCCCTTTGACAGAAACATCACTCGTAGAATGAGAGAACTAAAGGACAAAATAGAAGTGAAGTGAGAGTTATGCGGCTGCCGAAAGTAAACCCATGGTCCACTTTCTACTCCTGGTTTTGGTATCCACATTTCGGCTGATGCAACCTCCTCAGTTATTATTTCTTAAATTTCTGGCAGGAATCGACATATTTCTTTTGAAAAGTTATTGGGTAAGAATGTCCATCTAGGAAAATAATTTGTTTAATTTTTCATTTAAATTTATATTATATTTTTAACTTTTATGATGTTTTATCTATATCTTTATGAAGTTACGTATGTTTATTTGTGTGTACAGGATTCACTCCTAAACTAATGAATCGATCATTATGAATTTTGGAACACAGCTGTTAAGTGTAAGAGGTCCAAATGTGGACTATATTTAGGTTAATTTAGTTTTGTAAAAAGCTGAAGATCTTTGAAAATTCAGATACCTCTGATTTTTGTGAAATTTTAACAATAATTATTAGACATAAATTAATAAATATTCCAGTTTCTTTGGAGTATTTTAAAGAGTTTTTAGGAGGCATAATATTAAAAATTCAAATATATCAGATTGCATTGAATTTGATCCATAGTCATTAGATGCCAATTAAGCAAGATTCCCCGAATTTCAATTTCTTAAGACTGCTTAAGCCTTAAATTTTAGACATTTTCTAGAATCAAAATCATATAATGGATTTGTTCAAAATTGGAATAAGGATTCTAGACATAAAGTTTAGTATCATTATATCTTGATTTTTATCTTTATAAGAGGGCGTAAAAGTGGTGCAAAACTGTTCTTGTTTGGGGGGGGGGATAATGTTACTTGTTCTGGGATGGGATTTCTCTCCTAGTATGTGTTTAAAAGACAACTTAGTATTTTGTAACTTTTTGAATAATTTTTTATTTCTTTTTGACTAGAATTTTATAGAAATTAGTTAAACCATTACAAAGAAAAGCTCAGGGGGCTGGGTACTTTCGTCCCTTTTTATGGGTGTTATTTTGAAAACCTCAGGCTGATAGTGCAACCATATTCATTCCTTAAATTTACTTTAAATGAAACAAAAAACGAATTGAGTACTCTCTTTGGAGAGCTTCAATACGTGATTAAGAGCAGAGCTTCTGCTCAGGTGCAGCTGTTCCATTGCATCAACACATGTGGATTATTTTATACTTGCTAAAGGCATCTTCAGGGCTGAATTTTTTGTTTTTGCACGATAGTTTCGCTGTCCTCCCACATACTCATCATCATATATTCGGTTTAACGCCTGTTTTACATACTAGCATGCATATTGGACGGCTTAAAGAAACTGACTTTCAAACTAACTTTTCTCTCTGGCAAGGTTTTATTTACCCCTCTTTCTCTAAAGTCCATTTTTTATCACTTCCTCCCATGTTTTTCTTGGCCTTCTCCTGTGAACTGGACCTGCTACCTTAACTGTTCTACATCTACTAATCCTAGAATTTTCATCCATTCTTTCAATGTGGCCATACCATTGAAGTCTCCTTTTCTGCACACCTCTCTCTATACTGTCCAGATTTAATCTTCCTCTGAGGTTAGAACTAGGCCTGTTTTTAAGACACACATTACACATCCATTGTATCATTCTCATATCATTTCTCTCCATGCAATGCATGTCCACAAGCATCACTGGCCAGCTTTCACTTCCATATTCCCAAATGATCACCCATTTGGTACTGGTCAGGCTCAATGTTGCTTAACATGATTATGCCATATAATATGCAGAAATTGTATTTAAATTCTTATCGATAGTTTGTCTCTCTAACCTATATGTAAACATTCACTAGGTTATGTTTAGTGAGTTGCATATGAATAACAGTTTTGCTGCGAGTGAGGTATTTGACCAAGGGAAGAGAAACCACACAAGAAATTGGAAATATGTCTGGTTTGGAATTGGCCACCCATAATTCGATTTGTCCACTTGAAAAAAAAATAATGGTTTTACAGATACGAAGTTCCCTGCTGTAGTTATAACCCAGTCACGGTCTTCCAAATGTAATGGCCTTCCAGATACGTAACCCCCTAGACAGTAGGGTTTTTTTTTATGTTCGTAGATAAGGCTGGCCATTATCTCGAGTCTTTCGGTGGTGATATCTATATATATTCTGGCAGAGGGTGTCAGTTGGTTGGCTGAGCGTCTCACTGTCAGTTGAGGTTTGTGTGCCTCTCAGAGAGATGGGCCCTGGGGCTCTTAACTAATGGATCGTGCTCACTTGGACTTCTGTTTTGATTTGGTCAGGTGAAGAATTCTCATTTTCAAGTCTATTGTTCAGTAGAGGAAAACAAGCATCATTGTAACCTCCAAATAATAAACCTTTGTTATTTGTTTTAAACTAAAGTTATAAGTTAATTGGGGGAAAATTCTTCTGTTACAGCATTGATTGAGACCACACAATTGACACTGCAACCAGTGTCAGAATCGAGCAACGACTTTGAACCAACACAATGAGTGGATGATCACGGTCTGTGCAGTGAACACAGACACACAGACCCACATTCACATAAACTCTGAATATTATTTAATAGAAAAATGGCACTAAATAATAAATAACACTAGTTATTATTTTTATGTAACTAACCCATGCATATGAATGACTCTTTAGATGTTCTTCAAATTTACTTCAGATATGCCATTTTTGTTTACCATCAAAGGTTTTCAAATTTTTTTTTTTTTAAATTAAAAAAAGATTTTCTATACTCTGTATGCATTTTTTGTTTTGCATCTGTGCATCTCAAGGTGGTGTGTAAGAGCAGTGCTAATATTTAGCATAACAATCAATACAATTTATATTCTTGTTGGATACCTAAGTAACAGGACGAGATATATATTTTTAAATATAACTCTGGTTTGTCAGTCATCTTTTTCCCCAACTGGATTCTTCACCACTTTCTCCTACTAATTCCACTTTTAACTCTTGACTAGCAACGTTTTCGCTCTCACTGTCTCTCAGCGTGTATGTTTGCTTCTAACTGTAATCATCTCCCTTCCCACTGTTGTACTCTGCCTTTTAAGCGAGTGGGTCTCCTCGCATGTAAATTATAACTGAGCATATAATTCCGACCCGGTCATGTGCCTTATAGCTGTTGCAAATAGCTGCTAGAAACTATGGACACTTTTAACTGGGTCAGATTCATCCTAAGATGGAGCACTGTTGTCATAACTGGGGAGGTTCTGCTTGGAACACTCTTTCTTACCTTGACAGAGTACAAAACCGACTTCACAATCTAGTGGGGTATGATCTCTTCTCTACCTTACAGCCCCTTTCTCACAAAAGAGACATTGCTGGCTTCTCTCTACTCTATTTGGTTAAGATCAAAGTGTAGTATCTGTTCCGATGGATACTACACCCCATAAACTGGTATTGTCTTGGCCTTCGGGGCTTGATTTACGCCGGTCTATGGGTCGGTCCTTTGCAGTTCTAGGAGGTCCACCCTCCCAGGCTTTGCCTCCCCTCTTTGGGGAGGAGTAAGTTTATTGCTTACTGCCTGAGGTGCCCCTACCGGGGAATACCGACGAGGCTGCCCAGGCAATTTTTAATGGCCAGAGTGCTCACCTCTCAGGCGCTGGCTTTTCAAACCCCACTTTCCCGACCCGACCTTGGGTCACATCTTACTTGTGGGAGTAAGATAAAAACTGGCCGTGTGCCTAACTCCTGGAGAGGAGTAAATAAATACTCTATCGTTATGTTCATGGTGGATGCTCGGCTGAGCTCATATCTGTTCCACCACCCTTGTAAAACATGAACAGTAAGAACTCACCTCGCTACAACCACAGCAAAGAACTTTTCTTTTCTTTCTCTCTGTAGCAAAAAAAAAACTGAACTTCCATAAACAAAATTTATTTCCTAGAACATCCCATTTGTGGAACAAAATACCACGAGGCTGCTTCCCAACGGACTAGAACATGATCGTCTTCAAGTCTAATGTAAACAAATACTTGTTGAATCGCTCTCTTTGAAAATCAGTTGCTCTTAAGTAATCTTCTGTCTATTCCACCCATTGTTTCCAATCCTCGTGTGGTGGTGTTCATCATCCAACCCACAATCTTTATAACCCTTATCCTCGAGTGGCCCCCGAACCTTGATAAGCGGTGACTTATTAGTACAAAAAAAAAAGAATTTGTGTTCACAGTAACTTTACAAACTTTGATTTTTCACCTGTTATTTCATTTATTTGTTTTTGATCATTACATTGAGGTACTGTTTCTACCAGATTGTGGAACCGGCTATGCTGAGTTCAAATTCTAATAGATCTATTGTGCTCATTTATGCACTAGTACTGGTGGGAAAAGGCATGAACCTGCAATTTTCCTCAAGTTATGGGTAAAATAGCAACTTGTGTTCAATTAATCTTTTACAATAGGTATTGTTTCTGCATTAAATAACCGGAAAAGAGTTATGCTACAGGATGTCACTCATCATTAATACAGAGATGTGAGTTCTCAGTTTTTTTTTTATCGGAATTCCGCTTTTTTTTTTTAATAAGAAAAAGCTGATTTTCCCTCTTATGATAGTTGTCTCTTATGTGAACATGTAAGTATGTGTGTTTGTTTGTGCGTTCACTGCACTGGCCGTAATCGTCCCACACGTGTCGGTCCAAAGGTTGTTCTGTGATCTCGTCTCCGTGCTGTAACAAAGATTCTCATGCCAAGCAGAATCACAACTCCAGTTTATAAACAAGTAACAAATTTATTTGTTAGAGGTTACAAATGACACTCGTGTTCTCCGGTTGAAATGCAGAGTTGCAAAAATGAGATCTCTCTAACCCGGCGAAATGGAAACAAGTCCCCCACAGTCCTTTGGCTAAGAGACCCAGATGGGCCATCCTGCCTCCAAGGGTACCCAGCTTCAACTCCTTCAGCTATCCCAACAAACTCCAACTTTCTGTCATGCTCAGTGAGCCAGATCTCCCTTCCCATCTCTTCCTTCCTAGCCAGGTTTTTTTCCTTGGTCATAAACCACCCAGGCATTGACCACTTGAGATATCCCCGGAGATAAATGTCAGACAGAATTATCATGGCAACATTCCTTGAACATACCAGCATGGGTCCCGCCTTTTACGAGAAACTTAATTCATCTGAAAGTGAAAAAAACTTCTGGGGTGGCCCAAACAAAACAAAAGATATTTTCACTTAATTTTGTGCCCCCCTCCTTCCGGTCGAGCATCTAACATTTGCAATGTCCACCATTCATATACATCACTAAAGAAAATGTAGCCTACTGCATTTTTACACTAACAGTAAAGGCTAAAACTTAAAGTAATTCATGTAGGGGTAGGGGAGTTAGATGACTTTTGTTTCATCAAAGAATGACTTCCTGTTTCTTCACCTCACATATGCACTCAGTGACTTTCTCTTGATTTTGACTTTTTTAGTCAAAACTGATTGAAGTTGTTTAGGAAAAAAAGTAGTTTTTTGTGCTGACTGCTCTCCACACAGGGCCTCTAGGTTGGGAAATTTGTCTCGATTTCAGTTCTTTTGCCATTGGCTACTCACATTCCTGTTAATAAAATTCACATTCCTTTCTGCAATGCAATCATATTTGATACAAATAAACTTTGGACTTGTCCACCAAATTTCAGTCATGAATGTCCAACATTCTTTGTTTTATCGCCATTCAATGATAAGCACACCTGAATACGACATGCAAAATTGTCAAGAGCTTTGACACACTCCTCTCTTTGCACTGCCCTGATTTTAGCTGTGATGACCATCTTCAGTTCAGGGATAGTCTGAAGGTTGTTTTGATAGACATTATATTTAAGATTAAAATAAAAATCAAGATTATACCCACTACTGATGAGACGATCACCAAAGTGTCCCAACATATCATTGAATGACGATAAAATAAAGACTGTTGGACATTCAAGACTGAAACTTGGTGAACACGTCAGACATAGACAATGGTTTATTTGTGCCAAAATAGTTGGAGTGTGAATTTTATTAATGATTCTATGGGTGGAGATATTTTTGTTTTTTTTCTTTTTTTGGGGGGGGGGGGGGGCGTTCCATTGTATAAAACAGACACACCATATTGTCTGTTTACTAAAAGTGGCAGATGTGGGCTGCCAGTGCGGCATACTGTGTTCAATTTCTGTTGGGGGCTAATGTATCACTTTTGCTAATACCCTTGAGAAAGGTATGAATCCATTCTGTGACCCCCGGCTATGAATTAAATAGTTGGGTAGACTGGACTCTTGAGCAACACGTCTCAGAGAAGAAAAACTCTGAAATAACATCTGCGACTGGGTAGGTCCGTGACACATTCATTTACTTACTAATACTAATTGGAAAGGTATGAACCTAAAATTTCACTCCAGCTTTTTGTGAAATAGCAACCTTTCTTCAATTATCCGTATTCTATGAATCTTTTACAATAACTACTCATTTAGACATTTAATAACCCGAAAAAGAGTTAGTTTACCATAAGACAAAAAAACCTTACACTGTGAACTTGTATGAGCATCAGTTACCTGGTGGAGAGAGTGGGGGTAGTGTTCTTCACACTGTGCAGCGATCTATTTAAAATTAATTCATGTGTAGAGTCATGTGATAATTTCGGACTGCCATCTGTCCTAAGTCAGAGGAGGTGAGGTCCTACGTTACTGGAGCAAATTTTTCATTTTTTGTCCAATCCAGAGTGACCCCTTTTGAGGAGCTGTATATCCCCCCACCCCCACATAGAAAACCGACCTTGTGTCTAATTTTGTTCTCATGGGGAGGCACGTAAATAGAGACCGTTAAAAGTAACACAACAAACTAAAGTGGACATTAGTTTGTTCGAAAATTTTAATCAAAATTGTGTATGTAGGATTAGTATGTGGTTCAGATTTTTACAGAAAGTGTCCGGTCCCATTTTCGTTAAGAGATAATAATCCTATTAACAGTAGTTTAACCAAATATTTTTTCTTTCATTTATTACCAAAAATCTTTTGCAAATATAATATTATATTTGAGCAAAATTACTTTCGAAGATTTACTTGACTTTATAGGATAGCTAAAGCATTTATTTAGACCATATATATATATATAAATGTGGGTGTGTTATAAGGATTACTTACCAAATAAAATTTGATTGAATAATAGATGAAACTGATTGTATGCTTCCATTCTAGATTTTCACAAGATACTGAAAACTGAAACATCAGTGTTGCCAATTGTCATGCTCATCTTTTGTTGGGACTATGGCATTATACACATGACAATGATAATAATAATAAAAAGAAATTCGGAATAGGCTTGTTGGTCCCTGGGGCCGATATCAGCAATGGAACACAGGGAAGGGGATTATCTCATTCAAGATACCGAGTATAGAGATATGGAACAAAATGAATAAGCAAAAGACAACATCAAACAACCAAGTTATGATTTGAAAACATATTTATTTGCATCAGATAAATAAACATGCAAAGAACAAATAAAAACAGAGATGAGATATTATGAGAAAGAGAATCTAGTTATTACTATCTAACGACGAGCAAAGATGATAGCAAATCATATTGAGACAATCTATAGGAAAAAAATGGGGTGTAACTTACAGAACGTTGATGGGTGGCACAAGAAGTACTGCAGAAGGTGTAAAAGTTCAACAATCAGGGAAACCATATTCCTTCAATAAGAGAGTCAATACGGGTAAAAAAAATATGTCCGACACATATCAAGCACAGGGTTGGCACTATACAGTCCTTGTGTCGGGCATCAAAAGTATAATCTCCGGTAGAAGGATACAAATGTCACTGACAGAGACAGGATTTTGGTAACCGGACGGAGTTTGTTTTTAGTTTTAAAATCCAATTATTCTTGGCAGCGATAAGATATCCAAGATACAATTCGGATTCATATATAGAAATCATATTTGGCAGTGATATTTCTTTCTATGCTCGCCTGAATACGAGACTCAAGACGGGTGAAAGCATTATCTCTTTCTCTTCCTCTTCCTTCTCTTTGTCTTCACATTTTTCTTTTTCATCAGCCACGGCCGACATGGTTGTTAAAGATTTTGGCAAAATCTCTCTCCTTTTCCTTCAAGGAATGTAAGGGTGCCAGTCACATGACCGATTGTGTGAGTGGTATATGTAGCAATTTTGGTGGAGAATCAAACTCTCTACGACAGGTGACAAGTATTCTTAATCAAAATCATGACATATGTTGTCTCGAGCGGAAGTAGGGGAAGGTTCACAGGAATAACATGCACTGTTTTCCTCCAAGACTGGTTAAAAAAAAGAAAAAAAATACAATTTGACAAAATGATCTCTGCTCGTTTGAGGTGCAATTAATAAAAATATTCAGATTATGAAATCCTAATTCAACTCCTCGTTATACGTGACATTCCAATCTTTATGACTATCTATAGATATCTCTGAAAAATATAGATGCTGCTGAAATATGGTTAATTATGCTTCTGGTCTTAAAAAAGGACCATGGACACTAATGGGTTAAAGACTTTGGCTAAACAAGCTCTTAAAAAAGTCTTTAATTTGTTCAACAAAATTTTTAATCAATTTTTTTTTTTTTTTCTGAAATGTTTTTAATAATTCCAGTTTTATTTATCATGAATAGTTTAGATTTCGTTGTTTGGAGCAGCAGCTATACATCTTATTTTAGAAATTTATTTATCACATAGTATATTATCGTAACAGATTTTTTTAGGCTTCAAATTTTAAAAAAATAGTCTCTGCAATCTGTTTGCTTTTTTAAAGTCGAAATTGAATTTAAAAAATGTCTTTCAGTTAATTTTAGAAAGATCTGTAAATGACCATCACAAAATATTTTTCAAAAATTGTCACTTATTTTTTTTTTATAAATCCATAAATCATTTTATTTATAAAGTACTAGCAGAAAGACCCAACCATGTTCGGGATTGAATGAGTAACACTACTATGTACTTTTTCACTATGCTCATAACACTGTATTACTTTGTTTTTACTGACCACCCCCCTCCTCCCGTTTCATGTCAGATGAGAGAAATGAAAGGTTGAAAAACTCTCAGAATTAGTGTTTTGTACATATGGTTTAAATTTTATTAAAATCGGATATACATATTTGAAGTTTTAAGGGGGTTCTGACCCCATTGGCCACTTAGATATTCGGCACGGAGAAATTCAGGACCACTACCATTCTACTGTTCTAATTCATAGCTTTGACCGAAATATGTCTGCAGGTGTGTAACCAAATAATGTTTGTATAAATAAAAACGTTTTATACCTAATATACGGCTCTATTTATTATTGAGCACCTTGATATAAACACAGGATTCACTGGATTTTACCCTGTCTACGTAAACTTACCTGAATTAATTTATATATATATATATATATATTTAGATTTTTCACTTATAAAATAGATCATTCAGTGAAGACCGGGGTTGTTCCAATAAAAACAAGTTCGATGATACTCGATTACAGAGTACAGAGCATTTATATGCGATTTTATGAAGGCTTACCAAAGCATTCCTTTCAGGACACCAATGATCACCATTAAAGATATTTTTTCTTACAAATATTATTTATTCAAATTAAATGTTTTTTCCTACACGTGTGGTGTCCTGAAAGGAATGCTTTGGTAAGCCTTCATAAAATCGCATATATATATATATATATATATATACAGGGTGTTTCAAAAGTCTTGGGAACATAACGATTTTTAATAACTCAAAAACTATTAGGAGTTGAAAAATGAAATTGGTACCGTTGGAAAGGTTAAAGTTTCAAGTTTTGTGGGGAATCTTCAAAGTTGCTCAATATGAGCACCATTCGTCACACGGCAGACATCTAGTCGATAGTCCATTTCCTGCCAAACGCGTTCCAGCATCTTGACGTCAATGGTTCCCACAACTGCCGTTACTCGAGCCTTTAGTTCGTCAATATCTCTTGGAAGGGGCGGCACATAGACTTGTTGCTTGACAAAGCCCCAAAGGAAAAAGTCACACGGGGTAAGATCTGGAGACCTAGGAGGCCAGGGCATGAGAACGTCATCACCTCGCCCAGATCTCCCAATCCATCTACCAGGCAGCCTTGTGTTAAGAAACTGCCTTACTCTAAGACTCCAGTGTGGTGGTGCACCATCTTGTTGAAAAATGAAGTCATCAGATTCTGCTTGTTCCAACTGAGCCATTAACCAGTCTTCCAGCATGTTGAGATAGGATTCACCAGTGATAGTTGCCTCTTCAAAGAAGAACGGTCCATAGACACCTTTCTTGGAAATTGCACAAAACACGTTCACTTTTGGTGAATCTCGCTCGTGCTCAAGAAGTTCATGAGGATTCTCAGTACCCCATATGCGAGTGTTATGCTTGTTAACTTTGCCATTCAGATGGAAGGTCGCCTCATCGCTAAAAACAAGCCGGTCATCAAAGCCGTTATCTTCCAACTTCTCTTGCATTGCAATGCAAAAGTCACGGCGAAGTGGCTTATCAGTGTCCTTCAACTTTTGGACCAACTTGAGCTTGTAAGGTACCATTTGCAGTCGTTTCCTTAAGACACGCCAGACAGTTGCTGGAGCAAGCTGAAGTTCCCTGCTGGCTCTTCTCACTGATTTACGGGGGCTCCGCTGAAAGGCTGTCCGAACTTGCTCAACTGCATCTTCTGAAGTTGAAGGGCGACCTGTTCGCTTACTTGGGCACAAACACCCATCTTTCACAAATTTAGCATGCCATCTGACAATGGATTTCCTTTCAGGGGCTTCTTTTTTAAATTTCCTGCGAAATGCACGCTGAAAACATGTCCACGATTCAGTCTTTGCAAATTGGAGGACGCAAAATGCCTTGTCTTGTTTAGAGAACGCCATTACTGCACCTGGAAAGATAACACGAAAATCATTAGTATGACCAAAAACTTGATTAAGCAAGCTTTAAAATGGCACCAGTTTCATTTTTCTACCTGGAATAGTTCATGAGATATACGCATTTGTAATGTTCCCAAGACTTTTGAAACACCCTGTATATCACTAATATAGATAGATTTCACATGCAAAGCAATCATGAGAGCATATCAGATCTTTGAATTCCTGTCTACACTGATTATATTCATATATGTTTTGTTCCTGATATTTAGCACTCTCAATACATAAATAAAGCATTTTTTTAACTACTTAATTTTTTTTTTTAATTTTCTTATCTTTTTGTTTTTGCTAGGGATGGAGCATCCTACGGAGGGATCTATTTAGGATTCTAACTGTCATTTTAAGCGCAATTGCTTGTATCTCTCTTGCACTTGGTTCACCAGGTATATTCGCCAGGTAGTTTTTAAAATTCTTTTTCATGAGCCCGGTAGCTCCTATAATTACTGGAATGATGGAGATCTTCCTAAGATTCCAGTTTCTTTTCAAGTCGTACATAAGTCTTTGGTATTTAGTTATCTTCTCCCTCTCAGCTCTGTTTAAGTCAGCATCATTAGGGACACTGACTTCAACTGTGTGTGTGTGTGGGGGGGTGATTTTTAGCCTGAAGATTTTTGTAACACTCAATTTTGAGGTACTTTTAATATATTTCCTTAAGGGGCACTTTTAAGCCCTCAAACTGTCGGTCCATTTTCAATACTTCTCGTTAAACACATTTTCTTAAATTCTTTTCTCATTAAACACAGTTCATTAAACATTGTATCTCATGTAAACACTTTTATGGCACTTTTAGGCCTTTAAACTGTCAGTCCATTTTCACATTACTTTAAACCACTTCTCGTTATTAAAACCTTTTTCTTTTTAAACATAGTTCTTTTTAAATTCTCTTCTCATTAAACACAGTTCATTAACCATTTTACATTAAATATTGTATCTCGTTTAAACACTTTAAACATTTTAAACATTGTTCATTAGGTATCAGAATTGTTCACTTTTTCTTTCGATTTTTAGTTCTTTCTGTTTTACAGATTAGGACCCAAAATGTTATGCACAAAAAAGTTACATTACATTTTCTTTCGTCGTCTGGTTGTGATCGCCGTTGGTGCCGTCGGTTTCGTTGTGCCTCTTTGGCCGTGATCGGTGATGGTGATATTCGATCTGTGGATAAATTTTATCGACAGGCAGAAGAGAAACGCGGAGACAATTTTTTTCTCAGAGAGATTCAAGTCTTTTATTCGTTGCGGAGGGTTTTTGTTTCCATTCATTCCCTCGATCCTCATTCATTCTTCCTGCTGGGGGATTTCTGCTGGATCTCAAAGAGATCCAGCCATTACGACGAGCGATTACATTTTCGATTCCTCGCTCTCACTTCTCGAGCTTCTCCGTTTTATTTCAGGACCCACAGAGAAGGTCCACCGTCCAGCTCGCTGTCAAACTAGTCACTCCTCTGAAAACCTTAGTTTCTCACGAAAGAAGGAGTGACGTCATAGTCCTTTGTCCTGTCATACAGATCATAACCAGAACTGGGCTGACCTTTATTGAACTTCACCTTTTGAAGTTGGCCAGGTTTCACCAGTTGTTATGACTTCTCGGGCTTACTCATTCCGATGACAAATCTATCTGTCCCAAAATGGATGTCCCTTCGATCTGCACCGAACTCGAACTAAGTTCACTCTTCTCACAATAAAAACTAGTGAACCTACTCGCTTTTAGGCATACAGGGCCCCTCATAATATAACACATTACCTACACGTAGTTCAGCCATGAATGTGAAAAGGTTGAAAACCCGATGAAAGGGAAACAACCCATACTCCATAAAAATGAATAACACATCGTATCACAAATTATAATCATATATTTTATAAACAACCAAGACAAATTAACAATACATAACAAGTATTTATTTATTTATTTTTTCAAAAGATCAACTAATATTCTTCCGCACAAACGGAAATATCTATAAGAGGCTGACTTTTGTTATTCCGAGAAAGTTGATCAGTCAGGATAAGAATTAAAAGTCCAAATATAGTAACTAAGAAGGCTTATAGCCTTTATGAAAATGAAAATATGAAAGTCTTTTTTTTTTCTTACATAATTCGAGGAAAACAAATGAGAAGTCCTTCTCCTCCCACGGGAGATCGAGATATGAAGGTAAATGTGTTAAAATCGTGGGGAACGATTGAATGAGATCATTTAACACAACAATATAAACAATATGAAAGTTTGATTTAGGACGAATTAATATAGTATTTCTTTCTTTGTTTATTTTTTTGTCCTTATGTCGTAAACACATACCTTTTTGGTTTATTCTTAACAAGCTGTTTTTAGAGTCCCAAGATACACGTAATCTCGACTTTGGAGAGGTCATATGATTGACTGGTGTGTCGTAATCAATTTTGTTGGACCAGCGTTTTTCTTTTGGTGTCTGGTAGACAACCGTATTAAATGTCACTGTATTTCTTAAGCATTAATTTTCGAATTTCACTTTTCCTATTTTTTGATTTTGTGTGCGGAGATAAATTGTTTGATATGACTGCCAATCTCTTAGACGTTTGCTCTTAACGCTGCTCAAGGACCTTCTCCTCGTGTTTCTTCTCCCTTCGATTTTCCCGCTCTCCTGTGCATAGCTACAGTATTCTCTCATTTGATTGGTTGAATTCTTCCCCCACCCCTCCGCAAATGCATGGGCTGACTTATGAAAGCCTGTCTGTCGAGCTTCCTGTTGACCCCTTTTTGACAAACGCTTTCGAAGATGGGTTTGGCATCATGAAATCCTGAAAGCAGGATGGGATCTGTCCCCTGGTAGAGCGATTTGACAATGTCCTTGCCTGCTGCGTCGCCTGACCTGTCTGGATGAATGCGTCCCTCTGGTGGATTATGGGTGCTTCAAGTAGTTGACTCCAACTAATGGTCTGGTTATCCATTCCATTAAAGGTGGTGGAAACTCGTAATTCAAATGGTCGAGTCGTGGAACTATGCAACGTACATGGGCTCAGTGGACCCATTCTTGAACTCCCTTGTCATCCTGTACCAGCAGAACGGAATCGTTTGACTTCACCACGACAAACGTCCCTATCCACGGCAAATGAGAATTGTGTGCCACGGCCGATCTCGGTCGATGTAGCAAGATTGTATCACTGGACTGTATGGGGTCTTTAAATTGCAAGTGACTCAGACGACTTTCTAATCTGTGATCAGCCTCATTGCTTGCTAGTGCTACCCTGTTGTGCACCTGCTTCAATAATGCATTTATTTGCATTCCATAGGCCGTGGGGCTGTTTCCAGTAGTGCCCCTGTCGTTGATCCGAGGCAGTCCCATGTTCGGGTGTTTACCCATGATAACATAATGTGGGGATACCCCCGTCGCGCTGCTGATGGTAGCATTCATTGATGATACCACCGATTCTAGAATGTCGGTCCACTTGCATCGCCGGTCTTCACATAACATGAATATAGCGTTTTTGAGGGTGCGGTGCTGCCTCTCAATGTTTCCTGAGCTCTGGGGCCGCCACGGGCAGTGCAGTTCCTGCTTGATCGAGGTAAATTCGCAGAACAATCTGTATACCTCACCTGTGAAATGTGTGCCTCGGTCGGATAAAATTATACACAGAATTTCCCGGTGTCTCAGGAAAAAACTGTATAGACCTCTCGCTGCATCCAGGGCGCGGTCCCTTGCGCACGGTATCGCAGTCAGGTGGCAACTGAAACTGTCGAGAATTGTCAAAATGTACCACTTGCCCTTGGACGAAGGCATCTCCACGAAATTCGTATACATGACCTGGAAAGGTCTTTTGCCTCTTTTACAGTGGCCAGGCTGAGTGTGACCCTGACAACCGTAGTTCCCTTTCCGTTTGGTGCAGGTCATACATGACTCAACATACGCCTGTATGTCCCTGTTCTTGTATTCCCACCAGAAATCTTTTAGATGGTCTCGCATGCGCGATATTCCTGAATGATTAATACAGTCATGGGCCTGGTGCAGATATGCACTTCTTGCTCGGTAAGGCACCACCAGCTTAGGCATCATGTTACTATCCCGTATCATGAGAACTGACGTGTCAGGCTCCAGGTAGAATTTGCTGATGTGCTTCATAAACATGTCGGCTCTATGGTCCTGTCCATCAATCTTGAAATTGCTGTCCAACTTCCCGTTGTGCAGAGACTTAATAATGCTCGCCAGTGTATCATGGCTGTTCAGTGTGGCTAGATAGGCACCTGCTTCAAGTCGGGATCGAACCTAGTTAATAATTTTACCATTCGACTGTGGGCAGGCACCGTCATTAACTGACATCTCAATGCTTATATAAACATTAAAAACTACCGGAGACTGATCCCTTCGCGTTTTACAAAGAGCTTAACATTATCGCTAATGCTAGTTGGCGATATCATTTACCACAGTGCTCAACCAAGGAAGGAGGGCTTATTTTGTCATTTACAGACAGACTGCTTCACTGTATCATAGCTCTTCAATGTGGTTAGATAGGCACTAGGATCAAACCTACGACCATCTAGTTGACAGTCGGCGATTCTAACCATCCAGCTGTGGGCAGGCACCATCAGCAAGTGACATCTCAATGTGTATATAAACATTGTCAACTACGGAAGAGTGCTCCATTCGCATTTTACAAAGAGCTTTACATTATCACTAATGGTTGTTGGCAATATCATTTTTCTTTTGGAATGGTGTTCATCTCCGCCGTCGCGTTAGATTCAGCAGGTGTTTGGAGAAGATGCAATGGGTGAAACACAAATTAAGGAGTGGTTCAACCGATTCAAAAATGGTCGCACATCAGTGGAGAGTGACCCGCGTTCTGGCAGGCTCCAAACTACTCGGAGTGCAGCTGTTGTTGAGATGGATTGGTGGGTTAAGTGTGTGCAAGCACAAGGAGCCTACTTTGAAGGGGATTAGGGTCCCAACCCCATCAGGTATTTGAAATATTTTTTCTGGCCTAAGGTTAGATACGTTTTAGACAGACCTCGTATATGTGTGTGTGTGTATGTGTATGAATTCCTCACTGCAGCATTCATTTCTAAGTAGAATTTGAGTGACAACTGCAATCGAAAGTTGAATGGAGATAAAAGGGCCAATCTCATCTGATAGACACTGTTATGTTTATATTTCTGAATTTTTGTAAAGAATAAAAAAATATTCACACAAAAAAGGAGTCAACATTTGGCAACATAATATATTGTATCAATGCTGGTCAAAAGAATTAACTGACAAATAAAAAACATTGCAAATAATTTAGTACTTAGCTTTTATTCCTTTATGCCACTTGCAAAGTTGGAATCATTCGATACCTGGTTTTTGCATGATTGTTTATTTATATGACAATATGATAGGTATATACAAATCAAAGTACTGGCGAATAATTTGAAATATTCAATGACATTTCTATCATAATTATTTTATCATGAGTACTTTTTTGTTGTAATTATTATAAAATTATTATAAAAATAATATAATAATAATAATAAAAATATTAATGATAACTATAATAATAAAAAATAATAATATAATAAAATAATAATAAATAATATATTAAAAATAATAATAAATAATATAATAAAAATAATAATAAATAATATATTAAAAATAATAGTATTAATAAATAACAATAATAATAAATAATATAATGATATGTATAATATAATTAAAAAAATATAATGATTATAAATAATTTTAAAAAATAATATAAAAATAAAACAATATAAATAATTATAAAAAAGATCTTTCACTACATATTTCGTTAATTTCCATTGCTATCTCCCTTATTTGCTTGACGAAACTCACCCAAAAAACGTTTTTTATCGTTCAAACTTTTTTTTAATTCCTAGAAAAATAAATCTCTGAAAAATATCCTACATAAAAAAGTTACAAAAAAGCCAAAATATCAAAAATATACACTGAAAGTGAATAATCTTTACATTTTTTTTCGGAGAGAGTTGATGAAGTCTTTATCTTTAAAAGATGATTTTAGATGATTTCCCCAAAACTATTTATGGTTAAATAAATTCACATGTAAATTTATAGTAAGATTTAAAACAATTGAATGTATTGCATGTATATCTAAAAATATTGTTATAAATCATCATCATCATATTAAGTTTAACGTCCGTTTTACATGCTGGCATGTGTTAGACAACTTTAAGAAATTTACTTCTAAACTAACCTATCTCTACCAAGGTCTTTATTTATCTCTCTTTCTCTCAAAGCAATCCTCATCACTTCCTTCCAATGACTTCTCTTGCCCTCCTCTGCCAAATTCCAAAACTCTTCCCCCAGAAAAGATTAATAAAAATTAAATTCTTTAAAGAAAATCGTGACCCTGCTACCTCAACTCTTCTACATCTACTAACTCAAATACTCTCATCAATTCTTTCAATGTGACAAAACTGTTCAGATTTAATCTTCCTCTGAAGTCATCAGATCTAAGCCTGTCTTTAAGACTCATGTTATACAGCCATCATATCATTCTCATATTATTTCTCTTCATGCAACGCATGTCCTCAACCCTTACTGGCCAGGTTTCACTTCCATACATCATCACAGTGTGTACACATGCCTGATAGATTCTTCCCTTGGTTAACAGTGGTCATGCTCTACTGGTTAGTAATGTTAATTATAATATATTTAATGCAACTGATCGAGAAATGTTAAAATATTCTTTGATTCAAAAATCGTGTTTTTCTTTACAAGAATTTAAATTTTTATCTTTTCTGGAGAAATAATTTTGGAAATTGGTCTTGCCATAAACATATTGGTTGCAAACATTCTTTTTAGGAAAAAGGAAAGCCATTCCGTATAAGTCGACCTGAGTCTTTGCTGTACTTATCTGCTGGTTAGGAAGAAGAACAGAAAGCTCTTGAGTGATGTGAAAGTAGTACCTGGCAAAGAATTTGTGACACAGCACAAACCGGTTATTTGCAATTTCAAGTTGAAGAAATCTCACAAAGTAAAGAGAAAGTTTATTACCAGAAGAAAGGTGTGAAGGTTGAACGAGGAACAAGTGAAATGCGAGTTTAGATACTGGGTTGGTTACCAGATCCACTTCTGGAAGTGTGAAAGAATAGTTGAAGAAATTGAAAGATACACTGTTGGAGGTAACCGGACTTGTGGGTGGACAAAAGAGCCCCCATGGCATAGGGTGACATGGTGGTGGAATGAGGAAGTTGAGAAATGTATCAAAAGAAAAGTGGAAACAATGGAGCCTGTGGATAAAAGGTTTAGTGAATAATGAAATCTATTTGTTAGCAAAGAGGGAAGCAAAAAAATCAGTATACAAAGCCAAGAAGGAGGCCTCGCAAGCCAGATTTCCTGATTTACTACACATGTGATGCCCCAAAAGAATGAAGTATTCAGAATAGCTAAACAGATGGCAACGACAAATATGGATATTGTTGGAGAGAAGTGCATTCGAAATGACAATGGCGTGTTGGCAACAAGTTAACAGGACGAGAGGGATGCTTGGAAATGCCATCATGAAATATTACTAAATACTGAGTTTCCATGGAGCCAAGAAAAACTAGAAGTTGCAGAAACAGTATCGGGGTCAGCTATAGGAATTGAGAAAGAAATGGTAGGGGAAGCAGTGAGAAATATGAAGAAGGGTAAAGCTAGAGGTCTCTCAGGTGTTATTGCTGAAATGTTTAAGGCTGCATATCAAACAGGCATTGAGATAGTCATAGACTTGACAAATCAGATCATAATAGAAGCAGTAATTCCAAGAGACTGGGAATTTAATACAATTGTTACAAAGGTAAAGGGGAAGCTTTAGATATGAAACGTGTTTGTGTGCATTTACTGCACAGGCTGTGATAGTCCATTCGTCGTGGCGGTCCAAAGTTGTTGTTCAGTTCCGATACCAGTCGCAGTGTCAATCTGGTCTAAGTCTGTGCTGCAACAGAAGAATTTTCCCTTTAAATAAAATTGCAACTCCCGTTTTAAAAAATTAACAAAGTTTTATTCTCTTGCTCGTTTTCTTCTACTGAGAATTCTTAACCCGACCAAATCAAAATATAACTAACTAATCCCAAGGTCTCATCTTGATTGGAGAGGCGCACAGACCCAACTGACTGTCAGACCCCAGAAAACCAAACTGACTGTGTCACACCCAGAGGGCCAGCTCTTATCTCTGCCCATCTGCTGGAATATATCTACTTTCATCGGAACTGACTGCATCCGTCTCTCTTCTCAGTTCATCTCTATCCGACCACCCAGAAACTGACCACTTGAGACAATGGCCAACCAGCAACCTTCTAAAACCGGCCAATCTGCTACCAATCCATGAACATCAAAATCCGAATATCCAGGGGGTCCTGGCCATTATTCCTGGTAAAAACTCAAGTGACCCATAACCACAGCAGAGAACCTCTTATCTGGAAAACATTATCTTCTCAAGTGGACAAATAGAATTCTGGGTGGCTCAAACGTTCAGATCAGACATATTTCCAATCTTCTGTGTGGTCTCTCTCTCTCTTTGTTAAATACTACTCACTTGCAGCAAGTCTGCCATTCGCATGCATTGCAACTATGTGACCTACTAAAAATGCTGCCTTGTTAATGTTTACATCCCTACCAATTCCTATGTGAGAAAATGCTGCCTCTTGCAGAATTTCACTCAGTTCTGCTGAAAAAGACCAAACAAAATCATTTCAGGAAAACCCCGAGGAGAAGAGAAAAATAGTTCATTTGCAAATTCCAACAGTTCTTCTTTACAACTGCAAAACTATGCACATGTAAAACGTAGCTGCTTTTGTTTGTTTATTTGTTTTGTTTGTTTTTTTGTTTGTTTTTTGCTTCCTTTTTAACAATAGGGGTCATCCTTTCTTTTTTTTTTTTAAATCTGTACACACTTTTCTTAAAATTTTTACTATTCCTCTTTTACAGCTGTGAAACCATGCACATGCAAAATATAGTTTTTGTTTTGTTTTTGTTTTTAAAATTCACTTCAGTTGTATTGTGGTTTCATTTCTCATGGGGACATTCACCATTTTTCAACAACTGGGAACGTCCAGTTCATCTTCAACTGCTCTCCACCATCTCAAAATCATGCATCGCTGGGATCTCAATTTGTTCGTAGCCTCTCCTTCCCATTTAATTTAATTCTGAATCTACCGTTTGCTGAAGTTTTGTATGGGTTTTTAAGAATAGATGCTGTATGCTGATGACTTAGTACTTACCTGTGAAACAATGATATGTTTACTTGTTCAATTAAAAACTTGGAGAAATGCTATGGAAAGTGAAAGGTTTGAGAGTGAATGTCTCCAAGACAAAAGTGTTGATCAGTGGTTGTAGTGTTGGAAATCCCTTAGAAAGAGTAAAATTTTCATGCTCAGTTTGTGGAAAGGGAGTTGTGTCTCAATTTTCTGTGGTACATGCAGGCATTGGGTACACAAGAAAGAAGTGCAGTGGAATTACTGGTAGGTTGAGAGAGGACAACTCATGTGTGTGTAAGACAACAGAAACGATTGTAAACTCAGATATGGAGAAAATATATATGGATTGCGAAGTTATTTAAGGTTGTTCAGAAATTTTGTTATCTTGGTGATACCATTGGAGCACAGGATGGAGCAGGTGCTATTGTGATTGCAAGAATTAGAAGTGGATGGAGTAAGTTCAGGAAACTTTTGCCATTACTAACCAGCAGAGCGTTACCACTATCGACTAAGGGAAGAGTCTATTAGACATGTCTACACAGTGTGATGATGTATGGAAGTGAAATCTGGCCAGTGAGGATTGAGGACATGCGTTGCATGGAGAGAAATGATATAAGAATGATATGTTGGATGTGTGACACAAGTTTTAAAGACAGGCTCAGATGAACTCAGAGGAAGATTAAATCTGAACAGTATATGGAGATGCATGCAGAACAGGAGGCTTTGATGGTATGACCATGTTGAAAGAATGGATGAGAGAATCTGGGTTAGTAGATGTAGAACAATTGAGGTAGAAGGGTCAGCCCACAGGGGAAGGCCAAGGAAAACATGGAATGAAGTTATAAGGTTGGACTTAAGAGAAAGAGGGATAAATAAAGACCCGTCAGACATAGGTTAGCTTGGAAGTCAATTTCTAAAAGCCGTTCAATGCTTGCCAGCATGTAAAATGGATGTTAAACTTTATATTATGATAATATGATGATTTTACAAACCATTTTATTTATTTTTATTTTTATTTCCTAAATATTTATGAAGGCTGCTATAATTTTAAGCAAAATGATGATGTTTGAAGAAAGCATACTTTTTCATCTGAAAAACAAGTCTGTGGAAATACTAAAAATATGATAGATTTGTTGAAGAGGCCACACTCAGGGTCACCATCTTTTTTTAGAGGGAAAAACAATATCCAAAGAAAGAATGACAAAGTTCATCCATGCAAAAATAATTAATTTTTATTGACAACTTATTAAGACAACGAAAAATAAAGTTGGTAAAGTCCCAAGAATGTTCTAAGTGAAAGAAGGTGCTTTGTCTGTCAGGAGAATTTGCGTAGACATGTTCATTTCGGCTAGTGCGGTGTAAGTTTGTGTGTTGCAGTGTGTGTAAATGAGATAAGCATTGTAGATGTGCATGTATATCAGCATGCCTGTTTTGTTAGTGAGAGAGTGTGTGCATCTGTGAACTTGTGTACATGCGTTCGGTGAGCGGAATGTATGTGCTGTCTTGCAATAGTTTGTGAATATCTCTTGTCATGTGTGTGCTACTTGCCGATGGTCTTTAGGTCACAAAGGCGTAAGTTAGATTACTGACGTACGCATGTGTGTCGGGTCTTGACGGTGATTTTGAAGCCTTTAAATTGACGGAAAGTAATTTCTGGATTGAATTAAAGTGTTATATTTCATTTGTGGTCCTAAACCAAAGATAAACTCCATTCCTCAGAGGAGCCACTATTCTCGAAAAGAAGCAAGAGGCTTTTTAGTACGCTAAAACAGCACACCTATTGTATCAAGTTACGGCCTACGTAAACTAACTGGTGCTTATGGAGACGATGTTCCAGTATTAGAGGGAAATAACTTTTTCAAAATCCAAGGGACATAACTACTTTTGACTTAAAAAATCTAATGCATGTACGGATGGACAGAGGGGTAAAAAGTAACATTATTATTTTTTTAGGGAGGGGGGAGGGATTCTACTTTTTTAGGTAATTATGTGTGCTTTTACAACCTGGAACCACTGGGATTATCTAGAAAACGTAGAAAAAATATTTTCCCTAATATATTTTAGGAAAACAGCATTTTAAAGATAAATTAGTCCTATAGTGAATAAATATTGAAAATTTCGTGAAGATCTGGCCATAACTTGATTTATGCGAGATTTATTAAAAATATGCCTATCAGAGCGCGCAGAAATGCTTATACATAAGAACGTTATTTTATCACGTAAAAAAAGTAAACAACATTTTAACTTCACATTTTCATGAGTTTCGTATGCTGGAAAAAATTCTAAAAAATCATCAGCAGTTTATTTTATGTATCCTCTTTTGAGTGGTAAAAAAGTTTTGTTGATAATCTTAATCTAAATTAAAGTTACATCGTGTTACATATAAGGGGGGGGGGATAAATAGTTCACAACCAATGGGAGGTCCCTATAGTTCGTTAATTAACTTGTTTCATTTTTCGATTTATTATGTTTTTACTAATTAAAGGTAAATATACGTTTAAAGATAATCCTAGTGGTTCCAGGTTGTAAAAGCACACGTAATTACCTAAAAAAGTAGAATCCCCCCTTCTGAAAAATCCCAGTGGTTCCAGATTGTAAAAGCACACGTAATTACCTAAAAAAGTAGACCACCCCCCCTTCCTCAAAAAATAATAATGTTACTTTTTACCCCTCTGTCCATCCGTACATGCATTAGATTTTTTAAGTCAAAAGTAGTTATGTCCCTTGGATTTTGAAAAAGTTATTTCCCGCAACATCGTTTTCATAAGCGTCAACTAACTATAGCGTCAACTAACAATAGGCGTGATCAAGTCCGACAGCAAATTTTCGTTTATTTTCCCTAATAATCGTCAAAAACAAAGGGACACAACCTGTTCTAAGTTATCTCCCTTTAAATGAAAACATTTTTTACAAATATTTCTGAAGTGTTTTTTTTTTTAACTTAAAGTACACATCTGTTAAAAATTCAACACATATTCATTGTTTGTCGATGAAAAAAAAAATATTGAAAATGATTCATTTACAAATGCAATTGAAAATAAAATGATCGTGTATTTATTTTATGTAGTGACTCGTCTAATCCAGCATTAAGCTTAATTATTTTGTTGACAAAATAAGGGGAAGTAACTACTTTCGAAGTTGCCTCCCTTTAGAATTAAGCCTTTTTTTGGTTTGTTTTATTTCTTTTGGGTATTAAGTTGGTAGGAAAATATCAATTTTTGGTGCTTGTGTAGAGAGGAAAAACGTTGGAAATCGCAGTTCCAATTAAATTAACCGGAAAACTATCGAATAGAATAAAAATAAATATCCGTTATATCGTTTAATAGGGTTCGACCATTGATTCGAGCGAAAATAACGAAATTCGGGGGAGATAACCCAGTTTGTTATATTAACAAGTAATAAATCAATTGCATTCACCAAAATACGATGAAACTGATTTTTATTTTTAATTAAAATTCTACTTGATCATTTTTCCTACTTTTTGGTGAGGACACTGTTTAAAATTTGCTGAGTAAGTACATAATACTGTTTTTTTTTTGTGTGTGTGGTATTGATAATTTAATAAGGACGCTTCTCTGTATAAGCACCAATTTTTTAAATAAATGTTATTTTTATATGTTAGTGTTATATTTCGGATCTTTTTTAGATGAGGATTCCTAAGTTGGATTATTTGAACTACTATTCTCATTTTGTATGTTCTGACAACGTTTTGGCCGATGTGATATCCGACCTTCTTCAGGCGCATGAACCCTCTATTTAATCCACTGGTTAGATTGTCCTCGTTCCGTCAACCATGACCGGGTAGAAGTAGAAGTATTAAGTAAGTAATTTTTTTTTTATTCTGATTGTTACTTAACACTTTTAGGAATAATGGAGTAACATTTAAAAAAAAAAACTTTTATCAAAATTAAAATAAAGTTTTTGCTACATATTTTATTTTTTCTTCTAATATATAAAGACTACATTCATTACCGGACAACGCTGGGTGAGTCTGCTAGTCTCCTATTATATAAAAGGCAAACGTCTGTGTGTGTGTATGTTTGTATGTCCACAAAAGGCTTTCGCCACACGCGACAGACACCCATCAAGTTGATATTTTCTGAAACAGCGTTAACTCGGACGTATAATATCGACAATTTAGAAAAAAAATTCATTCTGTGAGGGTATACGGGGCCATTTTCTCCGATGAGGGTAGCTTTTTTCCTCCATTTTCCAACGTTTTTATGTATTAATTTGGGAAACAAACAATGATATTATATGTATAATTTTAGAAAAAATGCATGTCATTCCTAACAATTCAACCGGAAATGACATCAGAGGAAAGAGGGTGGCAGGAGGAAATTCACTCCCACTACACCCCTTTTTCCTTCCTTTCTTCTTTCCCACTCACTACCACCCTTTCTACCTTCTTTTCTTCTTTCCCTCTCACCACCACCCTTTCTTCCGTCATCCCCCCAACTCCCACCTTTTCTTCCTTCCGTAATCCCCCCACATTTTCTTCCTTTTCCCTTCCCACTACCACATTTGCTCTTATTCTTTCTTCTTTCCCTCCCACTACCACCTTTTCTTCCTACCTTTCTTCTTTCCCTCCCACTACTACCCTTTCTTACTTCTCTCCGACTACCACCCTTTGTTCCTTTCTTTCCCTTCCAAACCTAACAATTCTTCCTTTCTTTCTTCTTTTCACTCCGACTCTTTCTATCTTCCTTTCTTTTTTCCCTCCCACTCTGACCTTTCTTCCTTCTTTTTCTCCCATTCCAACCCTTTCTACCTTCCTTTCTCCCCTCTCACTACCACCCTTTCCACCTTTTATTCCTATCTTTCTTTTTTCCACTACCACCGTTTCTTCTTTCCCTCCCGCTATCACTGTTTCTTCCTTCTTTTCTTCATTTATCTCTTCGTTTTTCTTTCCCTCCCTCCCCCACCACCTTGTTCTTCTCTTCCTCTCCAACAACCACCATTTTCTTCCTTCCTTTCCTCCAACTAGCACCCTTTATTCCTTCCTTTCTTTTTTCCTACCTTTTATCCCACTATCACCCTTTCTTCTTTCCCTCCTACTACCACCTTTTCTTCGTTCCTTTTGCCCCTCCCACTCTTTCTTCTTTCCCTATCACTAACACTATTTTTTCATTCCTTTTTTCTCTCGGAATTAACCAGTAAGGGTGCCTCAGGCAAAAGTTTGGGAGAGCGTCGGCATTTGCCAGTAGGTACGCCTCAGGCAAAATCCGGAAAAGTGTTGGCATTCATCGGTAACTGCGGCTCAGGCAAAAGCCTGGGAAAGTATAGGAATTCGCTGGTAGGAGCCACTCAGGTAAAAATCTTCGGGATTTGGTGGTAGGTGCGGCTCAGGCGAATGAGATAAAGACTGTGAGGTAAAGCCTGGGAGGGATCTCAAAAGATGAGATAGTTGTCCATGTAATTCTGATTTTTGATTAGAAATCAAAGTGCCAGTAAGAGATACTACACTTTCGTCTAGGGAAGAAGAAAATAGAAGATAGTGAATGGCATTCACTACAAAATTGTGTAGTAAGGCAAACGTTGGCCAATCACTATCCCACCTCTTCTCAACAATAGCGTGTAGTGAGGCAAGAGTTGCTCAATCTCAAGCCACAGCCCTTTCTTCCTCCCTTCCTCCCTTCGGCCGCCTGCAAAAGCCTCAGGTAAAAGTCTGGGAGGGTATCAGCATTCGCCGGTAGCGGTGCCTCAGGCAAAAACATCGGGATTCACCAGAAAGTGTGACACAGGAGAATGAGATCGTGAGGTAAAGCCTGGGAGGGATCTCTTTTTGCCCCTCTCACTTTTTCTTCCTTCTGTTTTTCTCTCTTACTAGGAAAGTGTTGTAATTCACCGGTAGGAGAAGCTCAGGCAAAAGCTTGGGAGAGTGTTGGCATTCGCCGGCAGGGTAGCCTTATGCAAAATTAGTGCCGACATTTGTCAGTAGGGACGCCTCAAACAAAAGCCGGAAAAGTGTTGGCATTCCCTGGTAGGCATGGCTCAGGCAAAAAACATCAGGATTCGCCGATAGGTGCAACTCAGGCAAATGAGATAAAGACTGGGAATGTGTACACATTTGCCGTGAGGTAAAGACTGGGTGGGATCTCAAAAGATGAGAAAGTTGTCAATGGATTTCTGATTTTTGATTAGAAATCAAAGCCAGGAACTGATACTACACTTTCGTCTAAGGAAGAAGGAAATAGGAGATAGTGAATGATATTCTGCTTTTTGATTACAGAGTGGGGGATCGAGACCTATAGGATAGGACTAGAAACTACACTTTGATCTCAGGCAAAACGCAGAGAAGAAAATAAATTGACGAGAACAGACACTACACTTTGAATTATTTATTTGCAGAAAATATAGAATATTTACATTCAAAACAAATTAGGCACAAGGCCATCAAAAGTGTGGGGAAATGGGTGTCGTTAGTCATCCTTGGTCTAAAGTAATAAAAATGTCTATCCTACTCTTAACTGGAATCATCTCAGTCACCACAATACCATGTTTACTCTAGGGGCCTCCATACTTAGGATATTCCAAAATTAGTTTGTAATTTAAAATTTTTTCCATAGTTCTTTGATAAATAAATAAATAAATATGGTTATACATACAGAAATTCATTGGTGTATAATGGGGGAGGGGAGAAAAGCAAAAAAACAGTTAGTAAGACCCTCCTAACCCTTTCTAAATATTAGACTGCCCACTGTTTTCCGGTTTGCTAAGAACTGAAAACAAGCAGGTCCATCTCTAAATGGGAGTGGGATCTAAGTGGGAGAAAAAAGAAAGTGGGGGATGGAGTTTGGAGAGTGGGTGGTGTCCTTCCAAGATAAGTGCAAGTTGGGGGAGGCTGAGAACAAAGAATTGAAAGTGGGGAGTGGGCATACACTTAGATCTTAGGCAAAAGGCCAAGAAAACGGATTTTTTCAGCCTAGCCAAAAAGCCAAGAAAGACGATTTTCTTTGATTTATTTACTAAATTTCATGAAGAATTTCTAATATGTAGACCCTCGTATAGTGTCGAGCCGCGAGAGGCTGGGAATTTTATAAAAACGAGCGTCAATTATATTTCTGAAAGTACATTAACATCAGTAAAGTATGGTTGTGCTTCTTCTTACAAGGGTTTTGGAGATAAAGGTTCTTCTTCTTCTTTTTCTTCTTCTTTCTATTACTACTACTTATCCTTCATCTTCTCTTCCTCCTCATTCTATCACGTCTTCTTTTTCTCCTGCTTCCTCTCCTTCTCTTTCAGTTTCTACTAATTCCCCCTTCTTCTTCTTCTTCTTCTTCTTCTTCTTCTTCTTCTTCAACAGGGGCGCATTAATATTAGTTCTTTTTTATGATAGTGACGCTACATAAATGAACATGATTTTGGTTCTTTGATACGACAGGGGCGCATTAACATGAGTTCTTTTTATAATAGTGACGCTACATGTATGAACATGATTTTGATTCTTTGATACGACAGGGGCGCATTAATATGAGTTCTTTTTTATAATAGTGACGCTACATAAATGAACATGATTTTGGTTCTTTGATACGACAGGGGTGCATTATTCGTTTTTATGATAGTGACGCTACATAAATAAACATGATTTTGGTTTTTTGATACAACAGGGGCGTATTAATATGAGTTCTTTTTTTAATAGCGACGCTACATAATTGAACATGATGTTTGTTCTGTGATACGACAAGCGTGCATTAATATGTTTTTTTAATCCTTCCTTTCCCCCCTCCCACTATCACCCTTTTCTACCTTCATTTCTTCTTTTCCTGTCATCAACCCTTTCTTGCTTCTTTGCTTATTTCTCCCCCACTACCATTCCTTTCTTCCTTCAATCATCAGCCGCACTTTTTCTAAACAAGAGTGTGTAGTGAATAAAGTGTTGCTCAATCAGCCATACCTTTTCTGAACAAGAGGGGAGACAGCAAGAAGATAGTCAGGCAGGGAAGAGGGGGGCGACCGTCGGGTTAGGGGATGAGAGGGCGACCAGGTAAGACAGCTTTTGCCCCTGGGAAGAGAGAGATCATTACACTTTTGTCTGCAGAGACGGAGGAGAAAACGGGTGAAGTGGGGGTAGCCCTAGTGAACGGGAAGACAGTGGGGTTAAGGAGTGGGAGAGCACCAAGGAAGACAAACTATTGCCTACAGAGGGGGGGGGATAGAACGGGAAGATAGTGGAACGAGGGGAAAAGAGAGAAATTACACTTTTACCTGCAGAGAGGGAGGGGAAAACAGGGGGGAAAGAGCCCCAGGCAACGTGAAGACAGTGAGGTGGGGGAGTGGGGGGCACCAAGAAAGACTCACTTTTGCTTGCAGAGGGAGGGAGGGAGGGAAGAGAACGGAAAGATAGTGAGCGAGAGAGTGGGGGGGGTGCCCGGGGAAGAGAGAAATAATTACCTTTTTGTCTGCAGAAAGAGGGGGCAAAACGGGGGGAGGGGAGCCCAGGCAACGGGTTAGGGATCAAAGAGAGGGGCACCGGAGAAGACAAGCTTTTGCCTCCAGAGGGGGGGGGGTAGAACGGGGAGTTAGTGGTGGAAGGGAGAGTAATTACACTTTTGTCTGCAGATAGGTAGGGGAAAACGGGGTGGGGGAGCCCTGGGCAACATGAAGACAGTGAGGTGAGGGAGTGAAGCCACCGGGAAAACTAACATTTGCCTGCAGGGGGGGGGGGCGGAAAGATAGTGAGGCGAAGGAGAGGGAGTTGCCCGGGGAAGGGAGAGATAATTACACTTTTGCCTGCAAAGAGAGAGGGGAAAACGGGGAAAGGGAGAGCCCCGAGCAACGCCGGGTAGCCCTGCTAGTATTTATATCAATTTAAAAATCAAGTGAAAAGTCCTTTTTCTTTTCGAAACGCACATAATTATATTATCCACAAGTATTTATTACGCGCATGAGATCAAATGTTAACAATTATTTACAATTATCAGGGCGGCCCAGCGTTGCCCAGGATCCTGGAAAAGAAAGTAGAATTTTTTTTTTTAAGTCGGTGTAACATCTTTCTTTTAAAACTTTTCTCTCAATCATGTTACTTTTCAAACACACTTCTCCCTCCGATTGTTTCTCTCTACAATTCATGCGCAAACTTTTGCTACTGCTTAAATATAATAGATAGAAAGAAGATACATGCATAAGATAAAATATACTTTGATTTAGCTGGAGCTGAACGTTGATGAAAAATTGACCAAAGAGTCTGTTGAGATAGCTTTTATTCCTAGTACATGGAGTTCCAGATCACGTGACACCAGGACTACCAAACATTGGATGATATAATCACGTAGTCACCTATACTAAAAAGCTATAAATGAAAAGTTCACTTCCTCTGTTTTCCATTTTCGATCTGACCATCGAGGTAGCAGCATCTTGTCAAATCCCACATTGTTTTCCTTTTTCCGTTTATTCCCAAAAAAGTGACAACATCGTTTGCTCACATTCTCAATTTCGTCCAGATCAGTTCTGTTACATGTTGTCGAAATTAACAAAATCCGACTTTAGAGTAACAAAGGGTGAAAGAAACAAAATAAATGAAAACATCACAAGGGCAAAAATGAGTAAATAAGAGCGATTCAATAGTTTCGGAAATTTATTTCTATTTTGGGCATGGAGGTGGGGGGGTCAACATATTGCCACTGTGTGAATGAGAGTCAAGGTTGTTTGTCTGCATGGCGTGATGTTGCGTGCCTTTTTATATCTTGGCAGTAGCAGCAGCATCATCATCGATGTAATGAAGTTTGGAGATGACGTCATACCGGTGTCTTTGGCGTTTTTTTTTTAGTCAGTACCAGCAAGGATTTTGGAGACAACGGTCCTCTTTTGAAAGTACCCCGTCTGTTTTTTTGAGAATGGACGTAAAATGTTTGGATGATTTTCTCCTCGTTCTTTGAGTAAGAACATTTTATTGTGGTTTTTCTGAGTATCTGAGTGACCCAGAATTTTGAGAATATAATTTCGAGGCCTGGACTCCCTTGGAAGTACCATAAAAAAAGGAATGTTTGATACTTTTGGAGAATTTCATTTATGAAGTAATTTCTAGGATTGAGGCCCCTAGGAATGAAGATGTTAAAAAAAAGACAGAGAGGAACTTTTAAAACGGACATTTCAATCAAAAGAAAAAAAACTGTACCTGAGAATATCCTGCAATCAACAGTTACGGTTCTGTATATTTGAATATTATTTTTATTATTGATTTGTACCCTTTGAGACCATTTTGTTAAATTTATCGGAAGCCTTCTTCAGTCTTTATTATATAAACAAAAAAGAAAAGAATTATTTTGTTTCCAGTTTCGTTGTGCCAACGAACTTATCCCTTTGTGAATTTGCATGTCTTAAGTTTTTTTATCTTGGTTACTGAGGGTTAATGTTATTAACCCAGCTTTTGGAATTAAAAGCAGCCAGTCCCATTTTAATGTTAATAAAACTCTAATTTTAACTCTATCGAACCTCTTATTTTTTCTTTTCTCCTTGTCATGTTTTTTATGCTGTGTTATCACCATTTTGTTACCAAGTAATTCGGATTTTGTATACAACCGCAAAATTACGTTAATCGAGTTTTATTAACATATAAAGAGCTAGCTGCTTTTATGTTCCAACACTTCGTTAACCTGAGTAACAATAAGAAAGAAAAAAAAACATAAAAAGTCACAAAAGGTAAATTCGTTGGCACAACGATAAAATAAAAAAGTAATTTTTTTTTTTACAAAAATATACAAGAATGGTCGAAGAAATCTGACAAAGGGGTAAAAAAAGGGGCATAAAATAAAAATAAAAATTGATATATACAGGACCGTTTAGAACAGCAGGTTGGCGAAGTCTCTGGACCAGTTTTTCTTACAAATCTTCGATTAAAAAATGTCCCCTTTTTATTTTATTTTTTTTTCTTAAAACCTTTGTTCTGTCTATAAAATGGAATGGTAAAAAATGTGTTCATTTCACCCTTTTAGTGCCCCTTGCTCTTCACATAAAGGGGATTGAAGCACCAAAAAGGACACGTTCTTTCTCTAAGAACGAGCTGGTACTCATTTGAAAAAGGTGCCAATAGCAAAGTTTGGCCGAATAGGGAACACACTTGATCTCACGGGTCTCTCAGTACATTTTCAGTACACTTTCGCCAACCTTGAAACAGTGGCAACATGTTGACCTCCTCCACCCTGACACATCTCGCGGCCAATAAAGGAATACATTTTCGAAAATGTGGCCCATCTCCTTACTACTAGACGAAGTGATTTTAAGACAATATGTAGTCAGTTGTTCTTCTATTCCAGATAAATTCTGTCGACATGCTTTCATATATATTTAGTAGGCCAGGGGTGACATATGCTGGTTGGTACTGCAAATTCTGGGACACACAAACAACAACAGAAGGATAATAAACACGGGAATTTAGTTGAATATAAAAATAGCCAGTTTTATTTGCCTAGAAAGTATCATTAGATTCGGTTAGCAACGATGCAGTGTAATCGATGGACAGTTCAGCAGATCTGGTCACTTTCTTAACGATGTTGATCATGTGTGTATATCGCACAGAGGTTGAAGAACAGTTTGCTGGAACGGAAAATAAATTGTCCTGTAAAGGATAGAGTTTGTAGTGTCAAGTCAGCAGCTGGACAAGCAGAGTTAATCAACAGCTGGATGGAGTCGCCAGAACATTAACAGAAGTAGCTGATCAAGTTAACAGCTGGACTAGTGAATTTAGTTAAACAGCCGGGCGGAATTAGTAGTTATCACCATAGCAGCTGATCATGTGAGCTAGAACCACTCAAAAAGCGTCTTGTTGCCAGACAAAAAATAAATCTAACCAGTAATTTAATATGGCTCCCAGCAGGGAATCAGATATGAGCCAATATTTGAAAAGTGATCGACAGAGTCAACGGATTTTTCATTTGGCACTGTCTGGCGTTTTACGTAAACATCCGGAAAGTACCAACACCAAGGCACTTTTAGCACGGGCTCTAATGTAAAAAAGCACCGTTTTTTGTTTGAAATAAAATAAGTGCCTCATTACATGGGGTTTCATGCTGGGAATAACCTACTTGAGAAAAGTAATGTTCCCAGATTGTCTACAGATTAGCCCTTTTGAGTTGATACTGTATAGCCGTTATCTCTAGTTGATATCTGGGTGGCCGAATAGGGGATGGCTGAGGTCAAGACTGGATATCTAGGATTTCCGGTCGAAGTGCATCTATTTCAGGAGATAAGAAGGGGAAGGCAGTTAGCCGACCATTTGGGCGTGAGGCAGTCAGTTAGAGTTGGACGTCTGAGAGTCAGTTAAATTTGTGTGCCTCTCAGAGAAAAATGGGCTCTTAGGTTCTAAACTAAGGGACTTGTGTTTTGATTTGGTCGGGCAAAACCCTAATTTTGCAAGTCTGCTATTCAACCTAAGAAAACGAGTACCATCATAACTCCCAAAGAAAAATACACTTTGTTAATTGCTTTTAAACTGGAATTATGGTTTTATTTAGAGGGAGAATTATTCTGTTGACGCACTAACTGAATCGAACAACAACTTTTGACCGACACAGTGAGCTAATGATCACGGTCTGTTCAGTGGACACACACGTGCATGTTCATACTATGATTAACCCTAGCTCCTGATGGCAACAGCCTTCCCTCCAAACCCTTCCTTAATCTTGCCATTAACCCTAAGTCCGGGTGACAACAAAATCCCTCTCCCCCCAAAAAACTTCCTTAGCCCTACCACTTACCCCCCCCCTAAAAAACAACATGGTTACATCTAAGATTTAACTACAATGGTTACATGTCGTTCAAATGCTATCTGGTCGGACTGGGTCATAATTTTATATCCCCGCATACAACAAACAAAAAAGGGGGATTCACAAGGAAAACCCCAATTCGACAAAGTTGACCACATAGTTGAAGTCAATAGTTTTCTTTACTATTACATATATCTCGTCACCTAAAAACCATCCGCAAAAAGACGGACTCAGAATCTAAAATTCTGTGATAATATTCTTCATATAGCCGAAAACTCTACACTAAAACTATCCGCAAAAGGACGGACTCAGAATAAAAAATTCTGTGAAAATATTCTTCATATAGCCGTCAACTCCACACTGAAAACTATCCGCAAAAGACGAGACAGTTAGATTTCAGTAGCGGTGGAATAAAGTTGTGTCAAGATTTTGTGCCCACCCAGTACTTCAAACCGAGACGATATATCCCCGCATATAAGGAAGAGTGGAATTCAATTTTTGTTGGCTGAGAAAAATACAGCGAGTATCTTACCGCTGTCTATCGGACATCTTAAAAAAAAACCCATCCGACAAAGTTTACGAGATTACCTAAGCTCGCCATATTAACAAAACTATCCTTGAAAGGATGGACTTTAGGATCTAAAATCCTATATCCTTCATCAGCCGACAACTCCACACAAAAAATATCTGAGAAAGAACGGACTTCAATATTTAAAATCCTGTGAAAATATATTCCACTCAGCGTGTCAACTAACACACAAAAATTCTATAAAAAGTATGTGCCTATGAAAAAAAAAAAATTACATATAATGAAAGTTCAAATTAGGACGAATTAAAAAATTCGTCTTAATTTCATTATTTGGCAATCTTTATAACTCCCGACTGATCAACCATTCCCGGTCTTAACTAAACCAGCCCCTCTATAAAAAATCTCCCTAGAGCGGAGCAGAATTTTTATTTGTTTTTTTTTTTATTTAATAAACACTTGTTATGTTTGCTAATATCGCCTTTTATTAATTCTTACGGGTGTCTTATTTCTTATTTTATGTTTATAAACTGTGATTCAAATGTGTCACGTTCTTTTCTTTCCCATGATTACTTACTTCTCCCCCTTTCATCGTTTTAATGAAAAGAATATATAAATAAATAAATAAAAGTCATTTCACTACTGCGAGTTTAATATGTGACTCGTGGGCCCGATTTAAACATAAAGGATAGGGGACGCATGGTGTGAGTGGGAATGGGGGTTCCAACCTTACACATTAATTAACATTCGTGGCTGATTTACACCTTTATAACATTGGTGTCATAGTATCACGTTTATACTACCTTTGTCCGACCCATGACTCAAACTGCAAAAATTGGTTGAAAAAAGGGATATTGGGCCAGTCTGCAGATCTTCCGTATCAGCAGTGTTAAATGAACACCTTGAATTCCCTAGTGTTATGTTTTTAGATCTCGTTTTGGTTTGAAGACGCCGTCATACTGTCGGCACATGTTACCGTAACGACCGCTGCTCAAGTAAGCCTTGTGTACGTGATTCCCGACCGCTTAAAAGTGGAATCGGCTGCATTGGGACTCGTTCTGTAATCGCTGTGATGGCACAAAAGTCGGAGCACATGATCATACTTTTTACCATAGCAATTACATGCGGATTGCTCATGTGCCATGCTCACTGTAGCAAAAAGAACGTCCCAAAAGAAACACAATTTTCTAAATCATGGGGCCATCTTTCATCCGAAGACATATGTCTACTACTACGTCCGCCACTTTTCTATAAATAGTGGGGTCAAGCAACAGGCAGGCAGAGGGACTGCTAGTCACCGAGTCCCGCGGCTGCTACGATAAGCATCGCGGCCGCTCCGCCCCGACCATCAGCGCTGCTGCTTCTACTAACGACAACAACAACAGTCATCACTGCGTCTACTCCTACCAACAACAACAACAACAGAAATCATCACTGTGTCTACTCCTACCAACAGCAACAATCATCACTGCGTCTACTCCTACCAACAACAACAGTCATCACTGCGTCTACTCCTACCAACAACAACAGTCATTGCTGTGTCTACTCCTACCAACAACAACAGTCATCACTGCGTCTACTCCTACCAACAACAACAACAACAACAGTCATCGCTGTGTCTACTCCTACCACCAACAACAACGACGACAATTCTTGGTAATTTCCTTTCGTTTGTTTTGAAAATAAATGATTGAATTGTTATAATTTCCATCCTGTGTTGTCTATTCCTTTCTGCTTGCCACCATACGCTTTAATAATATTACACTAGTGTCAGAAGCGTGCAGCAAGTAGAATGGACTACTCAGGATTTACTCGTAATGAACTTCTCAGCCTCATCAAAAATCAAAGATCGGAACTATCAAACATAAAATCTGGTAAAGAAGATGACATTTCGTCCAGACCTGATAAACCACGATTTTGAACATCTTAACAAACTCAGCCAAACACGAACAACATTACCAAGCCCCATGACTTAATACTGGTTGTAAAAAGTCAGACTCAGCAAGCATCCACATCCCCTTTCAAGGGGTACCAACCCTCTTCAACACATGACGCGACAACCAAATCTTCCCAGGCATTCATCAAGCACTAAACATTCCCGGACATCACTAACAACACTATGGAATAAATCGCATCAGTTCAAAAACGAGTACTCCTGCACAAGCACAACTAAATGCGCAACAACTGGACGTTCGTTGATCAACAGGAGGACCCATCAATTCGAACGACGCGCACCAACATCAGCACGACCCCAAATGCGCTCATTCATCAAAAAACCGCGCAGACCCACATGTGTAGCAGTCACCAATGCACTCATTCATCAAACAACCGCGCAGACCCACATGTGCAGCAGTCACCAATGTGCTCATTCATCAAACAACCACGCAGACCCACATGTGCAGCAGTAACCAATGCGCTCATTCATCAAACAACCGCGCAAACCCACATGTGCAGCAGTCACCAAAGTGCTCATTCATCAAACAACCACGCAGACCAACATGTGTAGCAGTCACCAATGTGTTCATTCATCAAACAACCGTGCAGACCCACATGTGCAGCAGTCACCAATGCGCTCATTCATCAAACAACCGCGCAGACCCACATGTGTAGCAGTCACCAATGTGTTCATTCATCAAACAACTGCGCAGACCCACATGTGTAGCAGTCACCAATGTGTTCATTCATCAAACAACCGCGTAGACCCACATGTGCAGTAGTCACCAATGTGCTCATTCATCAAACAACCGCGCAGACCCACATGTGTAGCAGTCACCAATGCGCTCATTCATCAAACAACTGCGCAGACCCACATGTGCAGCAGTCACCAATGTGCTCATTCATCAAACAACCGCGCAGACCCACATGTGCAGAAGTCACCAATGTGTTCATTCATCAAACAACCGCGCAGACCCACATGTGTAGCAGTCACCAATGTGCTCATTCATCAAACAACCACGATGACCCACATGTGTAGCAGTCACCAATGTGTTCATTCATCAAACAACCGCGCAGACCCACATGTGCAGCAGTCACCAATGTGCTCATTCATCAAACAACCGCGCAGACCCACATGTGTAGCAGTCACCAATGCGCTCATTCATCAAACAACTGCGCAGACCCACATGTGCAGCAGTCACTAATGTGCTCATTCATCAAACAACCACGCAGACCCACATGTGCAGCAGTCACCAATGCGCTCATTCATCAAACAACCGCGCAGACCCACATGTGCAGCAGTCACCAAAGTGCTCATTCATCAAACAACCGCGCAGACCCACATGTGTAGCAGTCACCAATGCGCGCATTCATCAAACAACCGCGCAGACCCACATGTGTAGCAGTCACCAATGTGTTCATTCATCAAACAACCGTGCAGACCCACATGTGTAGCAGTCACCAATGCGCGCATTCATCAAACAACCGCGCAGACCCACATGTGTAGCAGTCACCAATGTGTTCATTCATCAAACAACCGTGCAGACCCACATGTGTAGCAGTCACCAATGCGCTCATTCATCAAACAACCACGCAGACCCACATGTGCAGCAGTCACCAATGTGCTCATTCATCAAACAACCGCGCAGACCCACATGTGTAGCAGTCACCAATGCGCTCATTCATCAAACAACCGCGCAGACCCACATGTGCAGCAGTCACCAATGTGCTCATTCATCAAACAACTGCGCAGACCCACATGTGCTCACTCATCAAAGAACCGTGCAGACCCATATGTGTAGCAGTCACCAATGTGCTCATTCATCAAACAATTGCGCATGACCCACTTGCGCTCACTCATCAACAACCGCGCAGACATTACTAGACTCCAGACGCATAGAAATCCCACAAACGCCATCAGGATACAGACCAAACCTGATTCCGAGACGGTCGACACGAGGCCAGCTGCCTGCACGTATTAAGGACTTCATTATGAAATGATTCCCCTCACGCATACGACTTTACACATACCAGGCAATTCAAATGAAAATGAGATCTGGGGGAGCTGTTATGTTTTTAGATCTCGTTTTAGTTTGAAGAAGCCGTCATACTGTCGGCACGTGTTACTGTGACGACCGCTACTCAAGTAAGCCTTGTGTACATGATTCCCGACCGCTTAAAAGTGGAATCGGCTGCATTGGGACTCGTTCTGTAATCGCTGTGATGGCACAAAAGTCGGAGCACATGATCATACTTTTTACCATAGCAATTACACGCGGATTGCTCATGTGCCATGCTCACTGTGGCAAAAAGAACGTCCCAAAAGAAACACAATTTTCTGAATCATGGGGCCATCTTTCATCCGAAGACATATGTCTACTACTACGTCTGCCACTTTTCTATAAATAGTGGGGTCAAGCAACAAGCAGGCAGAGGGACCACTAGCCACCGAGACCCGTGGCTGCTCCGATAAGCATCGCGGCCGCTCCGCCCCGACCATCAGCGCTGCTGCTTCTACTAACGACAACAACAACAACAGTCATCGCTGCTTCTACTTCTTCCAACAACAACAACAATCATCGCTGTGTCTACTCCTACCAACAACAACAGTCATCACTGCGTCTACTCCTACCAACAACAACAGTCATCACTGCGTCTACTCCTACCAACAACAGCAATCATCGCTGTGTCTACTCCTACCAACAACAGCAATCATCGCTGTGTCTACTCCTACCAACAACGACAACAACAGTCATCGCTGTGTCTACTCCTACCAACAACAACAAGTGCCGCCGCTGCTTCCATCACTACCACCAACAACAACGACGACAATTCTTGGTAATTTCTTTACGTTTGTTTGGAAAATAAATGATTGAATTGTTATAATTTCCATCCTGTGTTATCTATTCCTTTCTGCTTGCCACCATACGCTTTAATAATATAATACTAGTCTCGCGTGACTAGAAATAGAAAAAGACATTACATTGACTAAATGTCAAATAAATGGTTGAACTGTTATGAAAATCTGGACAATCTAAAAGCTCTACGTCGACTTTCCTAATTAAGAACCGATCGAGGTAACTCGAAAGTTGCCCCAAAATCAGAGCCGTGACTAGCAGTCCAAGTCACAGGGTTTTTCATTCCGAAATTTAACAAGATTGAACTTATCAACAAAATCCCGAAATGGTTTAACATCCCCGTTAATGTTAGTACCCCTAGAAGGATTTCCCAAGTGATCTAAATCGGTATTCAGGACCACGTTAGAGTCTCCCGCTAGAATTATCCGCCGAGTCATACCCATAAACCTGCTCAGAATAACCATTAGAGGCATAAACCCCAATAAGCCGAAATTCCACATCCTTTACGGTAACATCCAGAACGCACAGCCTACCTTCCAGATTCGAAAAAAAAAACAGGGTCACACGACGCATTTAAAGTACGATTAACTAGCCAGAAAACTCTCCTTGAGCGAGAATCAAAATATGCTGAATAGAGCTGAAAGGTTAGGTCCAGCACACCCTGCTAATCACTTGGAATAAAGTGGGTCTCCTGAAAACAACATATATCCACACCGAACCGTTGAAAATCACGTACAACTCGAAATTTACGAGCGGTGTCCATCGACCCTCGGCCATTTAAGCTCGCTAATCAAAGTGCCGTTATAATGCCTTAGAGTTGGACACCTGAAATGAATATCAACGGTTTCAAGACACCAACAGCTGTCCCATTTCATTAATTATGAAACCGTCTGGGGACACGCCGCCGATGTCTGAGGGAAATGTTAATTTTATCGCTCTATAAAGAAATGGGGGGCATTTTAACGGGGACCCTCCCTACACAATATTGTTTTAAATTAGATAAATCTTCATTATTGAAGAAAGCGAGAGGACGGAAATGAGACCGTCTGGGGACACGCCGCCGATGTCTGAGGGAAATGTTAATTTTATCGCTCTATAAAGAGATGGGGGGCATTTTAACGGGGACCCTTCCTACACAATATTGTTTTAAATTAGATAAATCTTCATTATTGAAGAAAGCGAGAGGACGGAAATGAGACCGTCTGGGGACACGCCGCCGATGTCTGAGGGAAATGCTAATTTTATCTCCTTATAAAGGGATGGGGCATTTTAACGGGTACCCTCCCTACACAATATTGTTTTAAATTAGATAAACCTTCATCATTGAAGAAAGTGAGAGGACGGAAATATGTTAAAAGCACCGTTCGCCTCCTCCATCATAGACCAAGGTCCTTTTCCCTCACCCCTAGACCTAACCACTGTTAATATGCGTTTCGCATTTCTGAAGTTTTTGTGTACAGTCTTCATAGCCACTAGATTTCTTATGTCTTTTTTGTGATGGCTTTTCATGATGTTCTCTATCTGGCGTAATGTTGCGGACCTCTTTGCCTGCGGAGAACATTGCTTTCTTTTTTCTACCCTCTTTTTCAATAGACGGACTTCTTTGCCTTTTCTATGACGTTGGTGTGGAGGGAGGAATGTGTGATGGTTGAGGTGGCATTTCAATTTTCATTGGGGAGAGAAGTGGCGTATGTTTGAGGTGGTGCATGGGATGCAGAACGGAGAAGGTCTGGGGGAAGGGGACTTAATTTTATGAGAGGATGTCAGGGGTGTCATGTTGTTATTTCTTTTCGGTAGTGAAGATTTGACTAGGGTGGAATAGGCTTGTCTGGGGAATGACGTTCTTTACAGGAGAAATTGGTTTTACAGACTTAACTGGCGTTTTCGGGAACAATTTTTCTTTCGTTTTTTTTTTTCTTTTTCAATTTTTTTCTGTTATCGTCCTTTAATTTTAATAGTTTTTTTAATTGTTCCCCACCTGGATCCGTACTAGTTTCAATTTCTAGTAATGCTTCTTTCGAAAGAGCTTTCGTGTATGATTTTCTTGAAGTGACTAAAGTCCACTCGTTCTTTTTTACAGGGATGTGGAATTAAATAAATCCTCGAAATCGTCTGGAGAAATAATCGATTTGGGGGGATGTTGTGTAGACTGTGGTCGTGACTTAGATGGCAGGTTTTAGTTTTTCTCCCCAACTTTTGAAGTCAGATGCTCAAGAACCCTATTTTGGGGGTTGGATGGTGTCGGCTTATACCTGGAGGGACAGGTGAATGTCAGATGTCCAACCTCTCTCTCCACAAATCCAGCAAGCGGGTCTTCTCCCAGCCACCACAACAGGCAGATTTTCACCTCCAGCTTCGATGTAGTATTGGATATTTTAAAAAGCATCCTTATTCAATAATACTTCGAATGACCAAATGCCACTGAATTTGTCACCGATGATTCCTGATACATCACCATATTTTAGAAGGAAAACACAAAGGTACTCGCCCAGTACGACAGCTGGAACTTCAAAAATTGATATAGTTGTTCTGCGTCCCATATATTCCATTCTGAGGATGTAGTCTTTAGTAATGACTTCTTCCGTATTAAATAAGGTATTTTAGGTATTATATCCTTTACATTTGGTGATTCTTTCTGCTCGAATCCCGTAGTGGCTGTAGTTTCGTCAGCTGGTCTTTGGTTGACCTGATCAGTTTTTTCGTCTTTCGATCCACGACAAATATTAGAATTGTCCTCTTAGCAAATTCTTCGAGTCTCGGAAGCTTTATCAAACTTCCGGTTTCGGTTATAAATCCCGTACATTCTTTTGCCTTTGCCACAAATTCATCAACATCAATTTTTATTGCAGGCGGTCTACTTCATTCAGTCTTCTCAGTGAAGGTTGAGACGGACTCTCACACGTTACTTTCGGGATCTCCAAAGGCACACAGCTGGCAGTTGCCATGGCCGGGGGGGGGGGGGATAAACAAGAAATCATACTCCAATAAAAGAAGTGAGGAGTAGGTAAAAAAATAAAATAACGGGTAACAATAAATATAACAAAGTCAATAACAATTTAACAAAAGCTAAGAAAACGTATCCGACCAACGCATCTCAAAGAAAGTTACAACAAAAATAAAGTTAAAGTGACGAAGCATTTATAGTGGAAACGAAAGAAAGCCTGACGGACGAGTTCATCCAATGGGAGGAGGGGTTAAGAATATTACAAGTAACATCAAATGAAAAACAGAAAAAAGAATGGTGATCGATTATAGCAACACCATAAACAGATTCACAGAACTGGATGCTGACCCGATGCCGAATATATAAAAAATGGTCGAAGAAATAGCCAGATATAATATTTTTACAACTCTTGATCTTAAATCAGCTCACCACCAAATCCCTATTTATAACGAGGATCGTAAATTTACAGCCTTCGAGGTAGATGGTAAATTGTACCAGTTTATTCGCCTGTCATTCGATGTTACTAACGGAGTTAGTGCTTTCCAAATAAGCATTGACAGACTTGTCGGCAAGGAGTAGTTAGCAGATACATTTGTCTATGTAGATAACGTTACTATCTCTGGAAAAAACACAAAAGAGCATGACTATAATCTTCAAAGATTTTATAATGTAGCTAAACAGTACATCACGCTTGATAAGAATAAAAGCATCGTTTCAGTCTCGATCATAACTTTATGTGGGTACACTATCAACAACTAGATATCACCTGACTACGATCGCTTTAAACATCTACTTGAGATGTCACTTCCTCTAAATCTGAAATCACAAATGTGGATTATTGGGATGTTTTCCCACTGCAGCACATTATCCAGAATTTTTCAGAAAATTTTAACACTAAACCGCAATAGAGAATTCCCATGATCTTCCTCAGCATTAGACTCCTATCAAATGTTGGGATTAAATATCCCTGGAAGAAAGTTCAATTCTCGCACGTGAGAATGCAGTAACAATTATGTAGATAAGTGCAAAATAGAAACAGGGTGTAGCAGTTACCTCCTCCTTTCAAAACATAACTACACCGGTTGGCCGTTAGGTGGCGCGTTTTCACCGACAGGTGGCGCTATAAAGCGACACCAGAGTTATCTGCCCTTCGGACTATAAAACCAGGTGCATAACGGAAATTCTCTCTCTCCTTCACAGACCAGCCTCAGCAAAACAACGCTGGCACCAGCGCTCCGTTTCACTCGCCTTTTGGCCTCGACAGAATGACGCTGACACTAGCGTTCCGTTTCACTCTTCTCTGGTCGACAGAACGACGCTAATACACTAGCGTTTCGTCTCACGCTTTTCTTCTCAATCGACATAACAACTACCAACACACGTGGGCAAACAACGGTAAGAGTTTCTCAACTCATTTTCTTTCGGCTTTCAAAGACTTTTCCCACGCCGGTTTCATTTCTTCTCGTACCTATTCAAGGACTGTTTTCCATCGACACACATGCATACATCACACACTTCACCATTCCACGTACACACACGTTCAATAAACCTTATTTGAACTACTTCATTTTGTTTATTAATTATTACTCTGTCTTTTGCATGCAACATTGCTTGATTCAACTTAGCACGTTTATAATCGGCGGAACACCACTCGGTCCCGTAACAATTGGTGACCCGACGTGCAAGCTTTGTTGTATGGGGCAGAGTAATTAATTTCATACTAGAACAAAAAAAAAAAAAAGATATCATTTCTCGTTTTTTCTTCCGTGGTGAAACGAATTACGCATCCATCTTTTTCCTTTTTTTTCTACCCACGTGGTAGAAATATACAAACAAACAAAAAAAAAGAAGCCACCGTCTCCATTTTTCCTGGCCACGCGGAAATACCCAACAAAGAAAAACAAACATTTCTCGGCTCTCTCCGAGTATAAAACAAATTACAATTTCATTTTTTCTTCTTTTCTTTCTCCACCCACGTGTCGGAAAAATATATACAAAGAAAAAGACAAACTTTTGCCAATCCTCTTTTTCTTCTTTTTCGACAAACAACGAAGGACTTTACAAGACGCCATTTTCTTTTGTTTTGAACACGTGGAGATAAAAAGAAAACAAAAGAAAACAAACGCTCACGCTGCCCATCTTTTTCCGGACCACGTGTTGATAAAAAAATTCAAAATAATGCCGCCATCTTTTTCACGTGGAAATGAAAATTCAAACAAAAAAAGAAAATACGAATTTATTTTCTGTTTCAACAACAAGCAAAAAAGGAAGCTGCCATCTTTTTCCCTAACCACGTGGAAATGAAAATTCAAAAAAAAAAGAAAATACGAATTTTTTTCTTTCTTTCTTTTCAACAACAAAGGAAAGAGAAGCCGCCATTCTTTCTCTACGTGGAAACTAACATTCAAACAAACGAAAACAAAAACGTCATTCCTCGTGTGAAACAAATTACGACTCCATTTTTTTTCTTTTCTTTTTCCCTTCCACCCACGTGTTGGAAATATATATATAAAGGAAAAGAAAACTACAAAACAGACAACATACGATGACAAACACGAACAACATCATCCTTCAAGGCCTACCAACAATCTTCAACACAACTTGAACAACCACATTTTTCCCGGATATTCATCAAGCACCAAACATTTCCGGACATCACTGACGACACTATGGAAGAAATCACACCAGTTCAAAATGAGTACAACTGCACAAGCACGACTAAATACTCAACAACTGGACGTTCGTTGATCAACTGGGGGACACATCAACTCGAACGACGCACCAACACCAGTACAGACCCACTTGTACCTGAGCCTGCTAACTCACTTGCAGACATTTGTGCATCTAATTTTGACCATAGTGTACCACCAATCTCAACAACTAGATGTTTGTTCATCAGCTCCACAACACGGACTAATTAACATGAACAACATCAACAACTGCACAGACTCACTTGTGCTCATTCATCAACTGCACAGACTCACTTGTGCTCATTCATCAACTGCACAGACTCACTTGTGCTCATTCATCAATCAATTGCACAGACCCACTTGTGCTTATTCATCAACACCTGCACAGACTCACTTGTGCTCATTCATCAACATCGCACAGACTCACTTGTGCTCATTCATCAACAACTGCACAGATTCACTTGTGCTTATTCATCAACAACTGCACAGACTCACTTGTGCTCATTCATCAACAACTGCACAGACTCACTTGTGCTCACTCATCAACAACCGCGCAGACCCAAGCACCAAACATTCCCGGACAACACTGACAATTCAACGTTTGTTCATCAGCTCTGCATCACGCAGACTAATCAACATGAACAACGCCACCAACAAGTGCAAATTCGCTTGCACTCAGCATTTTTCGACCGCAGACTCACTTGCGCTCAAACTTGATGCAGACCCAAACAACACGCAGATCCACATGCGTTACAAACACTCAATTCCGCAGACGCACTTGCGATCAATCATTCAATACAGATGCAGAAACAGAAATAAGTAGCGTGCACACTACTTTTTCTAATCTTCAACAGCAAAACAGACATACCCACAAAGAATGCTTCTCATCTACAACTGTACATATTGAATAATATTTTCAATCTGGGGGGGAGTCCTTGTAGCAGTTACCTCCTCCTTTCAAAACATAACTACACCGGTTGGCCGTTAGGTGGCGCTTTTTCACCGACAGGTGGCGCTATAAAGCGACACCAGAGTTATCTGCCCTTCGGACTATAAAACCAGGTGCATAACGGAAATTCTCTCTCTCCTTCACAGACCAGCCTCAGCAAAACAACGCTGGCACCAGCGCTCCGTTTCACTCGCCTTTTGGCCTCGACAGAATGACGCTGACACTAGCGTTCCGTTTCACTCTTCTCTGGTCGACAGAACGACGCTAATACACTAGCGTTTCGTCTCACGCTTTTCTTCTCAATCGGCATAACAACTACCAACACACATGGGCAAACAACGGTAAGAGTTTCTCAACTCATTTTCTTTCGGCTTTCAAAGACTTTTCCCACGCCGGTTTCATTTCTTCTCGTACCTATTCAAGGACTGTTTTTCCATCGACACACATGCATACATCACACACTTCACCATTCCACGTACACACACGTTCAATAAACCTTATTTGAACTACTTCATTTTGTTTATTAATTATTACTCTGTCTTTTGCATGCAACATTGCTTGATTCAACTTAGCACGTTTATAATCGGCGGAACACCACTCGGTCCCGTAACAAGGGCAACAGCTTTTGTGAGAAGGAACGCAACAACAATCGTATATAAGTTTAAAACAGTTTTACTTGTGAGAAAATATGAGGGCAAATATATACAACAAATGGTGAGTTCAAAGTTCAGAAAGGAGGAAGTTAATTTAGGTTTGCGAAAACGGGCTTTGCAAACTTAGCTTGTGGGAGTTCTGGTAACAGGTTGCACCTGCGCCTGCCTCCATTCTGGCTCTTGTCGAGATGTAGTTACTTCAGTCCAAGATGGTTGGTAACAGGAAAGAGTGGGGGCTCTCCGCGACTACCGTCGTGGGCTTGTACCAGAAGCATCCACCCGCGGTCCTACCAGGTTCAAAAGGTGGGTCGAAAATAAGCCGGGACGCAGCGTGCAAACGCTTTTATGGACTGAAAGAGAGTAGGGGTTGGGATGCCTGACAGTCAATCCGTGAAACCCTTAAGGGACAAGGCTGCAGCCAGTCAGTGAGGGGGACGTTAATAGATTCCAATACAAAGGCTAAAAACGATTTGAAAGACTCTATTCTGGTAACAGTTCACCCAGAAAAAGAATTTGTAGTAGAAGCCGATGCTAGTAAAAATTTCATAGCAATTACCGTAAATTAAGCATCATGCAGTAGAAAAAAAGACAACTGACATTGTTGAAGCTCTACGAAAGTGGCGCTATTTCCTACTTGATTCCTACTGTAATTACAGACCAAAAAAGTATTAGATTCATATTTAGCATCTTCTACCGTTTTGGAAAGGAAAATACTGTTGCTGATACGTTTTCCTGCACTCACTCATTCTTTAAAAGATCTTCACAATCTTCACTGTAAATTATGGCACCCTGGCATTACATGACTATTTCATTTTTACAAAGAAAAAAACCTTCCTTTCTCACTCGACCAAATAAAAGGCATAACTAATTAGTGCTCGTTTTGCCCGTATCTAAAACTTACATTCTTTACCGGTAACAAGGGAACTCTCATAAAAGCAATATTACTCTTCCAGCGATTAAACATGTATTTTAAGGGGTCACTGCCTACGTCCATACATGGTAACCTTATTTCCTTTTGCATTCCCATGTAAAGATATGACAAGCAAAACTGTCACACGATGTCTGAATCAACTATGTGCGATATTTGGCATGCCCGATATGATTCACAGATAAAGCAACTGACTTCCTACATGGGAAAGATATTGCGACTTTGAAAACGAGTAGATATCGGAAGGCAAATTGAGAAACTAAACAGCACACTATGGAAGGCCATACAAGTAACTTCGCAGTCTCGCAATATGAGACTAGCCTGTTGGGAAAATATTCTACCTGATGCTCTACATTCTATTCGATCATTGTTCTGCACAGCTACGAATGTTATCCCTCATAGTAGACTATTTAATTACCCACCGTAAATCCACTTCTAGTACTTCTATTCCCCTGTGGGCAAAACCAGGTCAGGTATACCTCAGAGATCATACCAGGTCGAGTAAGTATAACCCTTCGGTTACACCTGCTACGTTGCTGAAAATCAATCCTCACTATGCCCATGTACGTCTACCTTCTGGCATCGAAATTTAGCTCCCAAATTAATTAATGAAAATAATACTATAAACCCAGAAAATGTTTACATGCTACAAGTGAAAGTATGCAACTTTCTGAACCGATAGAAGAAAACAACCCTTGCAAAAACAGTTGAGAGCTAAGTTTCGGCCATGCCACTACGAAGATCTGGCTCGAGACGAAAATTTCTTGATAAATACAAGGATTTTGTTACTAAATAGGCACTATTAAATAATAAAATAAAATAAATAAATAAATGGAAAATTAATAAGGTAAAAAAAAATATGAAAGTACAAGGATTTTATTACCGAAAAAGGACACAATTAACTCCTTCTCATAATAAAACTTGAAGAGGAAAATGTTGTAAATTATATTCTTAACTCCTCCTCCCACGAGATGAACTTGTCCGTCAGACTTTCTTTCATTAGACCCAAGACTATTTAAGTGCCCCCTCACTTTATTGGTTGTTGTAGTTTTCTTTTGTAATGAAAACCTTAACTAAAGATATTCTGTTTTTTATTATTCTCCGTCTCACTAAAGCATTAAAAACAAATTACATTTAAATTTGACAGGCAACATTAAATGAATGAAAATTTTCTTACAGCATGATAATGCACCACCACACATCTTATATATCACTTGTGTGAAGCTTAATAAATTCGGGTACTGTTATGATTTTATAGCTTATTTTCGCGCCACCAGGAAATACTATGCATCATGTCATCCAACCGCGGAACCCATTTCACAGAAAGGTATACAGGAACTTCTGCAAACTCACATCAATCACGCAGAAATTATATGGAAACCACAAAATCAGGACAACTTTGAGCGGCAACACTGAAAAACAATGAAAAACGTCATCTACATGCTGTGCGTAGATAGAGACTGTGAATGAGCTGACGTTCTTTAATCTGTTGTACATTTGATGAATACTACCATGACTAGTGCCACCAGTGCATCACCAGATTACATAACCACTGGTCAACAATCCAACATGAGTTTACCCAAACTACTGGATAACAGACGCATAAACTACAGCCCCATGTCCTATGGTATATAGATTGTAGTGTCGTGCCTTCGTGAATTTGGAAACGGCAACAATGTTTACATCCGAGATACAAGTTGTATCCTTATTACCTCCCTTACATTTGTCATTCTGTAATTATCTGTAATTATCTCCCTTGTATATGTCTCATGCTATATAAATAAATGCTTACGTGGATCGACCTCTTACGAAGGAAGCGACCGGAGCGCATACATCAACTGTTTGTCTCTCTTATTTATTTCTGTGTTCCTACTTGATTTGTTATGTATGTGAAGCCGTTACCCCACGAGCCGGACATTAATGGAAACACAATAACAACCGACAAAGCAACAACGATACATAGATCAACACTCTATTGAGGCAAGTCCACTAACACATCGCGTTTGCCAACAATTAAGTCGACCAGATCCTACATTAGACGGACACATGAACAAGGATATAATACAGGTTGGAGTTGGATATACCATGGACTGCAGCACCGGGGGGGGGCTCAAGCCCCTCACTTTTTGACTTGCCCCTCCCACTTTATGGTCATCAATAATTAAGTTGATATGCATGTGTTTAATGTTATCTAATTAGCTTTTCATCATTACAATATAAGACAAACAATCAATTTTATCTAAAATTTGGCGAAAACCAAGCGAAATGAGTGAGTTTTTGTTAAAGGTCCCTATTCTATAGGTATATTTACGGACTTTCATTTTCTTCTCCAAAAAATCGATACAGTATCTTTTGAGCAAAGTCCAATGAAAGCAATTTGAAGTGAAGAACAGAGAAACAATGCAAGTCTGCCTTGTTAATACGCTTCCAACGAGCTATTCCAATTCCAATACATACATTTATACTTTTATATGCATCTTGTAAGCTAATACATTTAACTTTATGTATTCTCTATATTTGATAAACCTATTGATTCTTGAATTTTGTCATTTTTACTAGAAGCGACTTGCTGATATGTTTCAAATGAGCCATCAAGCAGTGTCAGAAAATCATTTAATGTCTAGATTAAGTCCAAAAAGGTGTATTTGGCCCAAAATGACCAAATATTGTAATTTGGGCCCAGGCCCCCAATATTGAAATTTCTGTTTGTTCTTTTTTCACCAGAAGCGACTTGCTAATATGCTTCCAACAAGATCTCAACCACTATCAGAAGATCATTTCATGTTTAAATTATGTCAAAAAAGGTATTTTTGGTCCAAAATGCCCTAATATGGTAGTTTGGGCACAGACGCCAAAATAATGAATTTCTTTTAATGTTTCTTTATCTATCACCAAGAGTATTCGATTCCGCTTCTAACGAGCCATCAACCACTACCAGACGATCATTTTAAACCAAAATATGCCCCAAACAGTGATTCTTCCCCAATATTCCCAAATAAGGTAATTTGAGCCCAGACGCCAAAGAATTGAAATATTTTGAATTTTTCTTTTTCTATCACCAAGAGAATTCCATTCCGCTTCTAACGAGCTCTCAACCACTATCGGACGATCATTTTTAGTCAAGATATTGAATTTATTCCCATATTTGGCATTCTGGGCACATAACAATGTTATAACTGTCCCGCCGGCCCTGTATACGGTGTTAATCCACCATCCTCAGTCTGCTATCATTCACACGTCTCACTTACACTGTATCAGAACTTTCGAAATCACGAAAACCAACATGGTGATCCACATAAAAAATGAAAACAGTGAGAGTCAATGGGTTCACCAGACACATATTCGTCACCTTATACTGTGACCAAAACACCTGTATCTCAACCTACCACTTCTACCTTTCCAAACTCATCCACATCTGGAGCGCACGGAGCATTACAAGACTCCAGATTCACTGCAGTCCCTTAAACACCACCCAAATACAGACCAAACCTGATGCCAAAACGGCCGGCACAAGGTCAGTTACCTGCACGTTTTAATTGAATAATTCCCTTCACATACGACTTCACACATCCCAGATAATTTTGATTTTATTCTGTTCGATGACATTGGACATGCCCTTTCTAAGTGTGCCTTATTTCTGGGATTCGAAACTGCTTAAAAGTTTGATTACACTAAAATTTGTTCTCTGATCGCTATGATGGCACCAAAGTTGGAACACACTCAAGCGTGTTACCACTTGTTAATACTTGTGTGCATGCTCACTGTGGCAAAAATAAAAATTAAAAGAAACAGTTTTCTAAATCTAAGGGCCGTTTCTGTCCCTACCTCGTTGGAGCCAGATGTCAACAACTTCGTTCTCATGCTGCTCTGTGATAGTTGGGCCCAGCATCAGGCAGTAGTCACACCAGAACTCTATCATTTGAGACAGTCGCACTCACCAGAAGTCAGTGGGAGGTCACTTTCTGTAAATCCGACTCCATTATATTAAGACGACCTATGATTCTTACCTTGACAACAAACCTGTAAATACTAATGTAAATTGCAACTGATCATCTTGTCCTTTAAAGTACAACATATCAACTACTATTGTGAATAACTCGCTCCGTCTCCATTGGCCGTTTGCTCACCACCAATCCCCGTTGATCATATTCCAGTCACACCTGATACTGGACTGATGAGCAGTCCAGGGTCAACGATGACGTCACACTGACACTGATGAACTCACACTACAAATCAAGACCCACACTGAACATGTCAATGCAACGGTTCGTAAAAAATAATGCGGCACTTTCTTCTTCTGTTCACTTCCTTGAACGAGTCAAAACAATGTTTCACCAAAATAAATGCGTCACTTTCTTCTCCTTCTGTTCGCATCCACCTCCCAACGCATCTCCCAGTATCATGTTTCGTCGTGCTCCTTATAGTAGCGACATCTTACATATGCAAATGGGCATGCCAAAACTGCCCGCTGCCGTTTCCTCACTTTGAAAAAATTAAATTAAACTATTTCAAGTGGGCGTTTCCAGGTTCGCGCCCGCAGCTCTCCGCACAAACAGCAAAGCAAGCGTCTTCTCTTTGATCGCCGCCGACAAGTATCTTGGTTCACAGCAGTCAGCTGCCTCTCCACTACATTCCCCCTGATCTCATGATCACAAATGTGGCAACTCGGTGTAGGTCTTTTTTGCCTGGTGATTTTCTGCAGTAATATGGCTGCGACTTCCTCCTCAAATACCTCGTCTGCAGAGGGAGCATCCGATGCATCTGTACCAGGCCTGGGACTGTCCACCTCTCTTTGCGGTGATGTGACCACAGCTTCCTCTTTGGATGACTTGTCTGCAAAGGAATCATCTGATACATCGGTGCTGGGCACAGGGCTGTTTGCTCTGCTCATCGTGATCACTCATGAACTTTGAGTGGACGGCTTGCTATCACTTCCACTTTCTGATGCAGTCAGGCCGATAATGGGATGTAGGTCCCTTACATGCCGAGGCATCCCATCAATGAGGACATTTTGTGAGCTAATCACGCCCGTAACACGTCCAACTGTGTAAGAGGATGTACTCCGTCCATTCAGGATTCTTGTCCAAACACGATCTCCCACCTTGTAACTCAGGTGTTGCTGTTCAGACTCATGAGGGGATAGCATATCAATGCCTTTCAGTCTGACCTTGTAACGATGGATCATGTTGGCAGGGGCAGTTAGTGGTGACACATCGTCCTTCGGGGTGACGTTATACCAGTAAACTGCCTCCATCACTGAGCAGTTTTCTTGCGGCAATCCGTTTCACACTTCTATAGTACTGTTCCGTAATACCATTACCTGATGGTATGTGTACACAACGAAATCGCAGTTGAACTTCCCACTCATTTACAAAGTATCTGAAAGTTTTACTGCAAAATGCTGGGTCATTATCAGTGAGTATCTCAGTTGGTGGCCCGCGCCTATTAATGTAGTGCATACATTCTGGGGTTCAGCTGCCTTTCTGATTAAATCAAGCCATCGCTGCGGTACGCATGTCAGGTTATCCGCTCGGTTGTGTTCTGACTTTACAAGGGTAATGTCTACTGACAACCCGTACTCTTTAATCAAACTTGAAAGCGCACGAGTCGTCGTCTTATTAGCATTTCACTCGCTGCTTTTGTACACGCAGGCAGAGTCGGTGAAAAGATGCAATATGGATGCTTCCCACATCAGTACCATATTAAAACCCTTTAGTACAGCATCGAGCTCTGCCAGATTTATGTGCTGTGCATCGTTTGCCTTGCATAACCAACTTGCATCTTCCATCACAGCTCCATTGTACTCCATTGGCACCCAGGTCGCTAAAGAGCATATGTCAACCCAGACATCTACCTCACGACCGTCAACACACCACTTGCCTCGCACAGGGTCTCCTTGGTGCACTCTTGCAACAATTTCTGTAATCATCATGGTCAATGGAACATCATCCACCTCATCGTCCCAGCCCTCGGTGACTGCCACTGCTCCCCTCTTAATAAACGCTGCTGTCACTCTGATCCATTTACCAACCGGGAAGTGGCTGACTAGTTTTCCGCACAAAGAGAACGCAGCACGTCAAGTGATGCTGCGTGGCATACTTGGGATCTCGTTACCTCGTTCCTATCTTAGCATATTGCACTTCCCCCAAACTTTCAGACCAAGTACTCGCACACCGTCGTTCAGGTTCCTGCCTCACTTTAGCGGACACTATATTTTCGTTTATAAAGACATCATCAATATATGGCTCACATAATGGCTGGTGCCACATTGAGTCCAAAACCCATGCATGTCAAGCAGTACCTTTTCCACTCTAATATGAAAGTCTGGTATGGCCACAGGAATTGATGCACATGCACCTGTAAGTACGCCCTCTGTAGATTGAGCACTGAAACATTGGAGCCTTTTGTTTGCCAGTCTCTCAGCTTGTGTGCACAGACATCTGCATGCACAGTATAAGCATCAATGTGCTCATTCAGTTTGCGAAAATCTAGAACTGGTCGTACCTTAGATTTGTTTTGCTGGAAGATTGCCATTAGTGGAATTAAGCCCTTTTGGGGCCATAGTTTTTCTTCAGGATAGGGGAGTAGCCATCCATTATCCAGCCATGTCTGTAGCCCATGTCTATAGTCTTGCCGGATTTGAGTGGGCACTGAGTTAGTTTACCAGGCAGGTGATCACCTGACCACTTCCACGATGCCGTCCACACCTTGGCCTGTTCGTCAAACACATTGCTAAAATCAGGTTCCTCTATCTTAATCGCAGTGCAAACATGAGGATCTAGTTAATGCTGACTCCACCCAGCATTTTAAAAAGATCCATCCCAAGCAGCATGTTGAAACCTAATAGTTGACTGTCCACAACCAAGACATCGACCATTATAGGACTGGTTATTGCCAACAAAATGGTTCCAATGCCATGACTGTGGATAATTTCAGCATCAGCGGTCATGATGTTAGATTTCTGATGACTCCGAGAACTACATATTGACCCAGTTATCAGAGACTAGGAACATTTAGAGTCCACCAGTGCTCTGCGTTTCTTCCCATCGATCCACACTTCAACAGTAGGGAACACCTCTCTTAAATTGACTGAGAGACTAGCGCTGATATCTTGCCTCCTTTTTCGTTTCCCGGACACTCAGATACAATGTGGCCTATCTTCTGGCATCTGTAGCACTGCATCTTTTCTCGCGATTTGTATCTGGGGCCATTACGCCCTTCACCATGCTGATACTGGCAGTCTCTTGCGAAGTGGTTTGGAGCAGAGCATTTAATGCTACCATTAGCCAACACAGTGAGTAACGGCCCATTGGTATTAGACTGAACTGGTTGTATAGCTGTCGCAACTAATTCTTTTTCGTCTGACATGATAGCCCATGCTCTAGTTAAAATCTCCCCTAGAGTCATGTCATCCATTTTCGATGCCGCCCAGATGTTGCCTTACTTGACTCGGCAGTCCTGCTCCAAAAGCCCACACCATCTATTTTTCTGGGAGTATCTCCCCAACAAGGAGAGAAAGTCTTCAAAGCTCAGCCAAAAACACATCTACACTCTCACCAGGTTGTAGCCGTTGCATCATGAAGTCCTCATATGCCACAAATAAATCAGTTGCAAATGCAGTTATCAGTACCTGCTTGACATGATTTATATGTGCCCTCTGTTCCTTGCCTAGTTGTCTATACATCCCATGATCGCCTCTCTTAACTGCAAGGGAAGGACTCGCGCCACTTCGTAAAATTCGCACAATTCACAAACATCGGGAGATCAGTGAGTTCCACTAAACTCTGGAATCAATTGAATGTCGAACTGCTTGCTTGTCATATTAATGCCAAGATAGCTTGAACGAGTCAATGCAACGGTTCGCAAAAAATAATGCGGCACTTTCTTCTTCTGTTCACTTCCTTGAACGAGTCAACACGTTTCACCAAAATAAATGCAGCACTTTCTTCTCCTTCTGTTCGCATCCACCTCCCAACGCATCACCCTGAATCACGTTTTGTCGTGCTCCTTATAGTAGCGACATCTCACATATGCAAACGAGCACGCCAAAACCGCCTGCTGCCGTTTCCTCACTTTGAAAAAACTAAATCAAACTTTTTCAAGTGGGCGTTTCTGGGTTCGCGTCCGCAGCTCTCCTCCGCACAAACAGCAAAGCAAACGTCTTTGATCGCCGCCGATAAGTATCTCGGTTCACAGCAGTCAGTTGCCTCTCTTGCTCTCCATTACACACACATCTTTATGTATTGTATCTGTTCATAATTAATATCTAAATCTAATCTCTGTGTTTTCCTTGATACAATACTTTCTTTCATAACACTATGAAATTCTGCCAGCATAAAAGAAGTTTATTTCTAAACTCTGTTACATCCTTTCATGGTTTATATTTCATAGACAAATGACGCATAGTTCAATAGAAAAAATGTTTGTTAAAATTAATGACTTCCGATTAGCCATAAACAGATTTCAATTGCCTTTGAATACGTTGTGTCGATGTTAAATATCTTTCATTCATTTGGCAATCATGTAAAAGGTGATAAACTAGTTTTAACACTATTAATATTAAATTTTAAAGTATGAAATATAATTTGTTTATTTTTTGTACTCAAATTTTTTAACTCTAACATAAATTCTCTGTAATGAAAGTCAATATAGAAAAATAAGAATAATTTTTATTTGTGGCATCTATCTCTTCACAGTTTAATTCAAAAATCACACATAGTTAACAAATGTAGTCTTAAAGTATACTTCGTAAATTTTATATTTTTTCGTTGAACTTCAATTCAGTGAAAGGAACGATCGATACATATATGAATACATCTGTAACAAGTTTTTGATTATGTTGGCTTTAACCAGAAATAAACTTAAAAAAGAAAACGCTTTACAATAATAGGGTTTCTTTCCAGGGTGTACGCATGTAGCTAAACCAACCAGCTTCAGTGTACACAGAGAATATTGTTTCACTACGACTCTCTTCATTATATTTAAGATTTTTATTTACTTTTATTATTATACTTTTTCCATCACCTTTTTGGTAGTATTCTCTGTGCCAATTTTACACATCACTATTTTAATATAGAAAAACAAAATTTATCTTGTGAGCATAGGAATAAAATTGATTTCATAGAAAAAAGATAAGCAACATATTTTGAAAGATTATGGCTTTACCTCAGTGTGTTCGCATATTTATGACTAAATTTGATTCCTGAGAAAAAACAGCACACTTTATGAGATTATGACTTTTCTTTCTTTTTTAATTTTCTTATCTTTTTATTTGTGCTAGGGGATGAGGCAACCTACCTGATGCCAGATTCGCCACTATTTCAGAGACTTAAACCGAGATCATTTTAGGATTCTAACCGTCCCTTTAAGTGCAATTGTTTGTATCTCTCTTTCACTTGATTCACCGGGTATACTCGCCAGATAGATTTTGATATTCTTTTTCATGAGCTCGGTTGCTCCTATGATTACTGGAATGATGGAGATCTTCTAAAGATTCCAGTTTATTTTTATGCCATACATCAGGCCTTGGTATTAAGTTATCTTCTCCCTCTCAGCTCTGTTTAAGCCAGCATCATTAGGGACACTGACTTCAACTAGGGTTGATACTCTCTTCCTCTTGTCTCATATCACTATATCAGGTTTAACAGCTCCATTTTCCAAGTATGTTGTTGTAAGGATTGCATAATCATAATGGATGGTGTACGACTTATTTCCAACAGTTCTTTCTGATATATGTTCCCAGGACTTGCTGTTACACTCATAACAATGTTAAAATTTTTAATTTTTTGAAATTTTCTTAAGGAGAGGACTTTTTGAACCATAGTGAATCATATTCCATAAAAAGATTTATAGAAAGAAAAGTTGTTTTTCAAGAATTGAGGAAAAACATTTTTTTAGCAAATATTTTCTAAGATTAGCACTTATATGAACAAGTAAAAAAACATTTAATAACATATTACAGTTTTTACATTGTATATTCTCCAAGATAGTTTCTATCAATGCTGCAAATACGTCTATAAAATGCATACTCCATCGCCAGGTGTGCTCGTATAGATAGGTGGGGAACAAGGCGTCACTCATTCTGCGCTGTCATTTTAACTTTCGTTTACAGTGCATCCAAAATTATAATTTTTTTATCCAAAACGTTTGTTTTTTGTCGAAAAAATAAATAAAAAATTTAGGAAATAAACAATTGTCATCAAAAGAAATTTAAAAAAATGTTTTTCCTTAAATTTTCACTGTGGTTCAAAAAGTTCTCTCCTTAAGACATTTTCAAAATATATTAAATTTTAACAGTGCTATAAGTTTTTTACGCTAAACTATATTTTAGCCCAATTGTTTACAGATGGTTCAATGGAGATATTTACACACTACATTGCGTCGCATTGTATAATAGCAGCCCTACAGCAGAACCTTACACCTAGATGTCAAGTGGCTTACATTCTCTACTGTGTGACAAAATCTGCACTTGTTGTTGCTGAGACTACTCATCTTCTTAAAAGCATTGGTCATCAAGCCTTGATCTTGGGAAACCATTAACACCCTCTCCTGATAATAGTGAAGCGATCACTTTTTCAGCCAGTTTACATAGCCTTTCTTATCTATATATTCCTGGGATAGTTCTTCCAGAAAATATTTAGCACGTTGTTAGTTGGCCAAATTTCTCAGTTTCTTTTGCTATGGAAGGTCTTGGCGTATCTCTGGCGGCTCATTTTGGTCTATTTCTGTGGCATGCTTGTTTTGTGTTTCTGTCTCATTTGTGAGATTGCCTTGTCCAAAAGTTTGGCCTGTTTTGTGATAGATGTTGTTTTACTGGATCTTGTTTCTTTATCTTGAACTACCATCATAAGATTTGGATTCTGGGAACTCATCAGATATTGGCCAGTGCTTACAATAGTGGATTGATGTTGATGGATTATTTCTGAGAGACCCATACCTCCTGCTCCTCTGGGCAGATACAGCCTTGGTAGATACTTGTCTCTGCACATTACTCTGTACAGTATCAAAATTTTTCTTGTTTTAGTTTCTAATCTTTGAATGTTTCTTGTGACCAGTCAATGATGCCAAAGCTGTATCTTATCACTGGCATAGCAAGTTGGTTAAACTTTGTTCTGTTTGTAAGCTGTGTCTTGCAGATTTTTCTTACACAGCATAATGCTTTTTGCCATTCTTTTCTCTCATCTGGGTGTGTTGAATTGAATCAATACCAAGGTATTTGTATTTTTCTTGCTCTTCTCGATCTTTGATGTTAGTCTTATCAAGCTGTATTTTCCATGTGGATCTTCTTTCCAGCTATGAGGGAGCACTTGGCACATTTGTCCATACCAAACTTAATTTAAATATATTTAGAGAAAGTATGTACAATCTAAAAGAGTTGATTTAAGTCACTGTCTGAGCTGGCATAAAGCTTGAGATAATCCCTGAAGAGCAGGTGGTTGACTCTTTTGTTTGGCTCTTGTTTTCTTACGTATGTATTTGCATATGTCTTACTAAACTTGATTTCCGAGAACAAGAATATCCACACACTTTACAACAATATGGTTTTTCTCCTGTATGTGTCGGCATATGTTTGATTAAAGTAGACTGCAGAGAACAAGAATATCCACATACTTCACAAGAATAGGGCTTTTCACCTGTATGCGTTCGCATATGTCTGACTAAACTGGATTTAACAGAACACGAATATCCACATACATTACAAAAATGTGGCTTTTCTCCTGTATGCGTTCGCATATGTGTGACTAAACTTGCTTTCTGAGAAAAAGAATATCCACATACTTTACAAGAATATGGCTTTTCTCCTGTATGTGTTTGCATATGTATGACTAAACCTGATTTCTGAGAAAACGAATATCCACATACTTTACAAGAATATGGCTTTTCTCCTGTATGCATATGCATATGTGTGACTAATCTGGATTTATCAGAACAAGAGTATTCACATATTTCACAAGAATATGGCTTTTCTCCTGTATGTGTTCGCATATGATTGACTAAACCTGATTTCTGAGAAAACGAACATCCACATACTTTACAAGAATATGGCTTTTCTCCCGTATGCGTTCGCATATGTATGACTAAACTTGATTTCCGAGAACAAGAATATGCACATATTTTACAAGAATATGGCTTTTCTCCTGTATGTGTTGGCATATGTTTGACTAAACTCGATTTAACAGAACAAGTATATCCACATACTTCACAAGAATATGGCTTTTCACCTGTATGTGTTCGCATGTGCCTGACTAAACTGCATTTCACAGAACAAGAATAGTCACATACTTTACAATAATATGGCTTTTCTCCAGTGTGTGTTTGAATATGTGTTGCCAGTTTTGATTCATACGAACAAGAATAGTCGCATATTTCACATTTATACTGATTGACTTTGGTGTGTTTTTGCATGTGTTTTGTTAAAATTGATTCAGAAGAAAAAGAAGAATCACACACATTACAGGAATATGGCTTCTCTTTAGTGTGTTTTTCCATTACTTCATCCCTTTTGGAGTTTCTTGGAAATGATGAATCACATTTGTTATAAGAATAATTATTTTCACTATGCACTTTTAAGCTTTGATGACAGCTAAAAATTCGTTAATTCATTTGACTTCTTTTATATATGAATATGATCAGATGATCAGATACGGTTTTCTTATAGATTTAGCTTTTATATTCCATATGAGAAATGACATAGTAAAACACAAGGAAAATGATGATCCAGCCAAATTCATCTAAAGCTTTAAAGCAGGAACATCTGTAAATAAAAATAAATAAAATTTTAATCTTATTATTTACATTTCAAAGCATTCAGTGTGTTTATTCTTATAATTGAAAGTACAAATTCTCGATAGAATTCACTCTGGAATGTCATACTAAAGAATAGCAACCAAGATTTTCTATAGCTTTATATACTTAAGAGATGAATTCTACCACCGTATGGTTGTGAGTTCGATCCCTGGTTAGGAAACAACGAAAATTAATTTCTGCAACTTATCTAAAATACATAAAATATTAAATGTGAACAGTTGACTTCAGGATTCAGTTAAAAATTCATAGGTTTTAATCAAATTCTATTTTATAGCAAATATACTATCTGGAATTATTTTATAATGAAGATGATATTTTTTATAATATTTTTACTTTGGGAACGATGGATGTTACATGTGCAATTATTTTTATTTCTATATTTCCACTTTTTCATTTGTATATTATTTCAGATGATGCTTTCTGCTGATAATTGAACATTTGTATAATTGTATGTGTTCGGTAATTGCTAGCTGGTGAAGACAGCATTTCTTCCATGATTTGTACACCCGTGTGAGAGAACATTTAGTCTATGGACCTATGTGACGACCTGGCAATTGAGTCAGCCTTTCGATTTCCCTGGATTACTAAATGGTTTGATATACAGCAAAATATATCCTTTTTATGGTGTTTAGTTGAAGATTTTGATGATTGTTTTCTATTTGTAAGTTACATTAAGGCAAAGCTGCAAGTTTTGGTGGAGAATGTTGTAATGCTTTCGTTATATTAGTACATTTTCCCATATTTCTAAGAGACTTCTGACTATTAGATTTTACTATTTGATCATATCTGGATTTAAAATTTAATACTATTCGACATGCAAAGAGTTTTTATATTTGGCTGCAAAGATAGCAACACATAATTTGTATGAAACACTTGAGGCATTCAGACCAAGAAATAGTGACATGATAGAGAAGAAATATGTAAGCCAACTGAACTAATATTTGAACCGCAGATCTAACCTGCAGAGAAAAATATGAGTCTATTAAAGCAATGGGGAGGATGTGATGTACTGACGTCCTTTGACCATGTTGGTAAAGTAAACAGCTGACGAATGTTTCAAGTGAACATAGTTTTATCCAGGTACAGAGGTTTTCATGACATGTCAGAGAGTAATAGGAAGAATCATAACCATGATTTTCAACAAAAGCCCTTTAGTAGAAATTTTAAACATTTAACAAATTTTCTAACCCATAGCAGGACCGGCGGCACAGTTATAAAAGTGTGTGTGTGTGGGGGGGGCTCTCCTAAAAAGTGGGGGGGCCCGGTTAAACACATGCATATATAACTTCATTATTGATGACCGTAAAGTGGGGGGGCCAAGTCAAAAAGTGGCTTGAGCCCCCCTGCCCCCCCCCTGGTGCCGCCATCCATGCATAGATTGTCTGTTAGCAATGGGGCTTCATCGGTGAGTGAAGAATTTCATGAATTTGTGATGTAAGAGGACAGTTTCAAATTAAAGATGATATCATCGCCTATGGGATAAATCAATGTCAACATGATGAACACCTCCATAGAATGATTCAAAGACTTAGTTATAGAGTTTTTACTCATTGGAAAGAAAGCTCGAATTGAATTGTGGCAATATCAAACTTATGAAGCTCTAAATCTTCACAAATCCCAGTTTGATTTCTATTGCATTAGTAGATGAAATTGAAAAGACATTACTATACCATTATGGACATTAATGAGGAAGTGGCAGATATTTATGAAGACTGATAAATACGAGAGGGCAGTGAATAAATTGAAATCTGCACAAGCAAATGACAAAGTAAATGAGAAACTCAGGTAGTCGTTAATAAAAAGTCTGAATGCGTTGCTATTACCATAATGCTGCATGCTGTTAAAACTGTAAATGGAAAGTGGATAATTACACAAGCTATGTGAAATCTCTCCCAAGAGAACTATTCCCCAGTCGAAAAAGGAGAGCCTTGCCATAATGATTGAAATTTTGTCCAGGATGTTTATGGAATTCATAAAAGATATCATCTGGGCCGACTACAGGGTCGTGGGATCTGTGGATGACTTATATTAATTCTAATATTAATTCTTTTTTATAGGTTTTAGAATTATCTGATTTGAAGTTTATCTTTATCTGCATATTTTTTAAAGTGTTGGTTGGCATTTGTGGAATTTGTTGTTGTGGTATCACATAAGAGTTGTAGTTGGTCGGAACATGAGAGTATCTGACCTTGCCTATGTAGACGAAATCATTCTGGTTGAATCGACTGCTGATGAAATACAAGCTGTGTGTGCTCAACTGTGTGCAAACTGCTGCTAGTGGTATAGAAATGAGCATCAATGTCTCAAAATCCAAGCTGATCGATCTATACACCTGGCAGCTCACATTTTGTCGTCTAGTCCTCTCATTCCATTAGCGATGTTTCTTAAAAAGGGGAAAGAATTCCTGTTTTGGGGATCGGAATATATCCATCTAACACTAATCGTTGGCTAGTTTTTTTACTTTGAAGTAGTATTTTTCTCTTTAGCTCCTTACACTAAGTGGCTTCATGCCTTGTCTGGAGTGATTTCCATTAAAAAAAAACAATACAAAAAAATATTTTTTATTCTCTTAAAAAAATTGTGCTCACTTTCCATGTTTAATAGAATATTGTTTTACTTTTATTTTGAAAAATATTTCTTTAAATGAGATGCCTGTTCCATATATAATAACCTGTGATTCTTTGGGTCACGGGTCGTCTATGATCTACTTTAATGGATGACGTCATAAACTATCTTCTGGTGTTTTCAACTAAGTTAATTATATAATACATTCATGAATAGACTTACAATCTGTATGATATAATGTGTCAGTTTAAAAAACTTTCTCTTCCCTTGTTGACTCCATGAGGACCAGCAGAACTTTTTCACAGCTATTACTGTACTTGGTTTATTTAACTGAGTTTCTTAAATATGTAGTGATTTTTAATTTGTATGAAATGCTTTTGTCATTTTTATTTGAAAATGCTTTTCCTCTACAAATTATGATGAAAGAAACAGCTTGACATCTAAAAAGCAGATAAAACGAAAACTTGAGAAGACGGCACTATTTTGTTTGCTGAGTACGTGGATTAAAAAATTAACAAAAAACATAAGCCATCACTACGTTATTCAGAAACACTTTTGTGGACACAAAACCTACAAGATAATTTTATACAAAAAAATGAATCCAGACGACATCTTTATAACTAAGGGAATGGACAACTCCATCCAGATAAGATTCAAACAGACCATGAGTTTTGTTTCATCAGCCATTTTCAACCTGCAAAAAATTATTTCACAGAAATGCACGTTCACTTATCAAAGCGTTACTCGCGGAAATTGTAGAGGATATGAAAGACTTATTGGAAAACCCACCAGACGATAAACCCTATCAAATCCTTCAAGAACCGATTCCACTAATGGTTTGGAAAGTCAGAAACTGTTTGCATAACCAAACTTTTCAACAATATAAAAATAGGCGATAGAAAACTCTCTTAACTACTTTGTTTCATGAAAAGTCTTTTCAGAAACAAGAACGTGAATGAGAGTATTTTACGACAAATAAATACCCAGTAAATATGGCACAACTCCTCATCACTTTCTCAGATGAAAAATCATTTCCAGAGAAAGCCGAAGTAGCAGAGGCAGATCAAGTTATAACGTTAAGGTGTGCTTGTACAACAGAAGGTTCTGAGAGAAATCGTATGTGTATCATCACACTGTTGGTTTGAACAAAAAAAAAGCATTAAAACGAGTAAAGCAGCAAGAGGAGCACACTTTTGCTGGCCAAAACAGACACCTACTTTTTTTGTTAGGCAGAAACTAAAACAAAAATTCTTTATCGATAATGACGCTTCAATTAACGTAATTCCACCTGAAAAAATCATAAACCAGTCACATGAGATTATACGTTACACGCTGCAAATAGTAGGTTCGGCCTCACTAACTCCAGATCTTGGTAAGAAAAAAACTTTAAGTGGATCTTCATAGTAGCAGACGTTAAACTGTCCATCATAGGTGCAGATTTTTTAACACACTACAATATCATGGTGAACTTTAAAAAACAGTGTCTTACAGACCAAGAAACTCATCTTTCAGTGAAAGAAAAGATTTCCGGCATTTAGACATCTGGTATTAGAATGGTGACGCCACAAAATGCAGAGCTAATTAAGGAATTTCTCAGACTAACTAAACCTTTCTCCAACACGGATTAAATTAAGCAAGTGAAACACCATATCACGACAAATGGTGCATCGATCCACGTGAAACCAAGACGAATGAGCTCAGAAAAAACTAAAATAGCAAAAATGGAATTTCAGCACGTGCTAGATTTTGGGTATCATACAACCATTTAACAGCCCATAGTCATCAGCGTTAAACATGGACCTCAAGAAATGTGGAAATGAGTGAAGGACATGCAGTGATTATTGTGCGCTAAACACGGTTACAACACCCAACAGATACCCAATACCGCATATCCATGATTTCTCATTGTCACTATCCAGAGCTAGTATCTTCTCAAGAATAGATCTCATTAGAGCTTATCACCAGATATCCGTTGCTGAAAAAGATATACCGAAAACGGCAATTTGTACTATGTGCAGTCTTTTTGCGTTTACATGTTTACCCTTCGGTCTGAGAAATGCAGCACACGCTTTTCAAAGATTTATTGACAAGATATTGCGAGGATTGCCCTTCGTTTTTGTGTACATTGAGGATATTCTGATTGCCAGTAACTCACCTAGTGAACACTTAGATCATGTCACGGAAGGGCTAAGATGATTGGATTTCTATGATTTAAAAATAAACCCTACAAAATGTGAATTTGCAGAAAAATCCTTGAACATTTTAGGACATCAGATTGACAGCTCAGAAATAATTCTTTCGTCATCAAAAAGTAGCAGCTATCAAAAATTTTCCAATTCCTAATTCTGTAAAACAGTTACAGAGGTTCATAGGGGTTATAAACTACTATAGGATGTTCATCTCTAATTGCTGCAAAATCTTATCCAAATTAACAGAGAAATAATATTTACTGACAAAACTATACAAGCTTTTGAAACAGCCCCCCTCCACCTCCAAAAAATAACGGTATATTAAACTGTCTTATATAGAAAATGATCCATCAGCACAACTGTTTTTAGCAACCATGACATCAGACAGTGTGATTGGAGCTATTTTGCAGCAGCATATAAGATTGCACCTATTTCCTTTTTTTATTCGCAAAGCTAAGTAGTCTTCAACAGAAGCATATCACCTTTGGAAGATAACTTTTGGCCATGTATCTGTCAATTAAACATTTTCGTTATCTTTTGGAAGGCAGAGAATTTACAATCCTCACGGACCATAAACCTCTAACCTTCTCATTTTACATTAAAGTATTACCCAAGGGAAATATGCCAGCTGGACTATATAGCCCAGTTCTATACAGACATCCATCATGTTTCAGGAAACGACAACATTGTTGCTGACAGACTGTCATCGCTTGCTATTGTCCAAGTGATCGACCAATTTTTTATTTTGAAAACATTGCTCTCAAGTAAGGCAAAGACACTTTCCTACAAAACTGATCTAAGGACAACTCTACAGAACTATAAGAAGTTCCTATCGTTCAGTGAAAAAAGTCTTTTTTCGTTATGATAGAAAGGGGTACACTAGACCATATTTACCTTTCCTTGTTGAAATAGGATTTTCACATGCATGGAAATAAACAAACTACAAACACTGATAACAGCGCAAAGGCACAAATATTTTCATGTCTTAAAAAGAATTATTACAAAAAATAATTTTTTTCTCCTTTTTTGAGGAAAATGTTTAATTTTCCAATATCTGTTCACTGCTTGTAAGATTTCAATGTTTTCTCCTCGTAAAAATCAATCCGGTGAGAGAATATTATGAAATCCCTATGCCCCACGCAGCACAACAACAGAAACAAGAACAAAGGCAGCAGCAGGAGCGAGAAAACAGCAACACTCGTGGCGTGACAGTGACTACTACTTGTGCTTTCTCTTCCTTCGTCGATGCTGTGATGACCAGCAGGGCCTTTTCTTGGTTTATTAAACTGAGTTTCGTAAATAAATTGTGATTTTTAATTTGTATGAAATGCCTTTGTCATTTTTATTTGATAATGCTTTTCTTCTACAGATTCCTTGCCTTTGGCACTTCCGGTCATCTCTTGCTGTCAGTATCGTCACCCCTTTTTCCACAAAACCGAAGATACCGATTGATGATCATGATAATGTATCCATTAAAAATATATATATTTGCTCTTGCACAAGTAAATGACTTGTTATTTCTCTTATAACACTAAATTACACAGACGTATGTATGTGTGTGTATATATATATATATATATGTGTATATATATATATATATATATATATATATATAAATAAATATTATTTATAGGAGAAAGAACTTGAATGCCTACTAGACACTGTCCTCAAGTGTCTAAAGTGTTTCTGTGCATGGGTTTGTCAGGACAACCTTGCATGGGGATACTTCCATCTACAAGTAAACCCCGACTAAATATTAAGAAACATAGTATTCTCAGCACAAATAAGATCCCCTCTGTATGGCTACCCCACTCTAGCTTATACAAGGAATGGTGCACCTTCTCAAAGTGATGTTGCCTATACTAACAGCACTAAGCTGGATACTCCACCAGACTAGATGAATTCTTGTCCTGGAATCCGGTAAGACTAAGAGACCACAAGAAAGATATACTATAACATAGTTAACTGGTCAATTGTGGAGAAGAAAAATAAATGTTCTTAACCTCTTTACTAACTCAACGTTTGAGAGGTAAAGGAAAACTTTAATGGAATTTTCAAATATCTATGTATCTCATATAGAGATCAAGTGTTAGTCCCAAGAAGGGGGCCCCTTGATTTCTGAGAACTTAAATTGAAGTAAAATGAAACACACACATATATATATCATCCGGTATTGAACAAGTAATGCTATGTCCTCTTACATTTAACCTAACATAAAAAAGTATTAAAGTAATCATAACATCATAATAAGCAGTAAAAAAATAAGAATAAAGAAGGTAATTTGATTCATATTACCTAATTTCATTCTTATTTTGTACTTTTTTAAATATTCAACTTTTTGAACAATACGGATGTACTCAGTAATTCAATGAGAGGGGATGTCAGGATGTGGCATTTATTGGAATAAATTTTAGTGAATCTATAGGTATACGATGAGATCGCTGTCCTAACAGAATGCGATAAAAAATTGTGTATCATCGATAACAATGGTTTTATGTTGTTTTTTTTTTTCAAGATTATTACATGATGAACCATTTCGAGTTAAAATCTATTCAGCTATGCATGTAATCTGAAGAAAAACACGTTTAAAATGTGTAAATATTCAATATTCAAGGTTTTTACAAAATGGCGTCATACTGGAACCGGAAGTAGATTATTATATAAAAAACAAACTGAGTTTACGTTACCTGCAACGAAGGAAGAACTTTTATTATCCCAGAAATCAATTTTAATAATTCCCAGAATAGTATTTAATAATGACCACTGCTCCTAGAATGTGTCGAAAATGTACATGATGCATATGACTGATTTTATTTAACACACGATAAAAGTAAAGTTGTTAACACTTAAATGCTTTTTGTTTCAAATATGACACATTCCCCCAAAAAATGTCTATTTCATATAATATTCAATGCAAATGTGTCAAACTGCAACTTGTTTCACCTCTGCAACGAGCCTGTTGGCAAATGTGAGTAGGTATTAGTATGATGTTGCATCAGCACACCTACTAAATAATCAGTATCTTCGATGATAACATTTTTTTCAAACCAATATAATTTAAGGGTTAATATTTGTTTTTATTGGGATAAAAGTGTTGACAAGTGTTTACAAATTATCCATAAAAAATAGTTGTGAAACAAATATTTTTATAAATACTTTAATTTTTTAAATAAATTATTTTTTATAATTCGCTACAAGACTTTATTTTGTTTAATTACACATTGTTTACGTTCCAGGTGTTTGTATTGCTCATGGAGCCATGATTGTTTTTTCTATCACTGAAGACGAAAAATATGTTAACGTGTGTTTTTTTTTCTCTGTTACTACATTATACTAAATTGATTTTAACTCCAACATATTCATCATGTCATAATCTTTAAAATATATGTCTATATATTATCGCCTATACGCTATTTGTATTCGAATTTTTTGAAGAAACTGTTTAGGACGGCGATCTCATCATTTAACAATTTGGGCATCTTTTACGAGACTCAGCAGAGTAAAAACGCTAAAAAAACAAATATACAACAAATAAAAGTAACTGTAAGCTGTAAAAGTTAGTTTCAAACTTGCATGTGCTATTTGTTTGTATTTTAAACCCGTTTGAAGTGCTATTTATTAGAAATTTAAGTTCAACAGACGGTTTTCGAAGAATTCAAAATGGCCGCTCTACGTAATAATATAGAGGGACTGGCCGTCATTTTTGTTTGAGAAACTAGATGTTTTAAAAAACAAGAAATTTTTTTTTAACATCTAATATAAAGCCATTTATACTACGTAAAAATACAAACAAATTACATAGGTAAGTAGAAAAATGTCTATTCTAGACATAAGTCAACTTTACTTGTTGCAAATTTATGTTTTTAAACTCTTTCGCGTTCTTTTTTTGGACCCCGTTCGCGCCTCTGCTGAGCGTCGTAACATATACCCAACAATTTTATAGTCTTAGATTGTAGGTTTAGGAGCACGAATGAACAATAATACTGGACTTTCGCAAGTGCTTCTTGAGCCCAACCCCAATATGTAAAAAAAGAAACTCTTTTTAAGAAGAGCTAATTCAAGAAGAGATAAATCTATAAAGAATTAATATTAAGAATGGCGACAATTTTTACATATTGGGGTTGAACTCAAGAAGCACCTTTTCGCCTTTAAACTTTAATTCAAGCCAGAAATCAATTTATTTCGCCAATTTAAAGACTTTAAAATCACTTTATCAAAATTCGAAGGATCACGATACATAATCATTTTAATTCATTATATAAAAATAATGGCCGACATGTTTACAACGAAGCAGTTTGAAAACGTGAATTTTGAAGCCTTTCAAACTGACGGATAGGTTGTACTTTTTTTGCTTTTAATAAATGTTTTAAAAGGATAAAGTATCGTTCTTCATCATTTATTCTGTCCTAAAACAAAAGAACATTTTTAATTTTGCACGCGCCACTGTCGTATCAAATGACCCTTTTTTTCATAAATTTTAACATATCAGACAGAATACAAATGGTCTAGCAAACATTTACACTTTATAAAGTAATTCGACGCAATATAAGCAAACAATAACAAACTTACATATATTCATACTGTGATTCAATTTGTTAAAACGATCGAGGGCTTTTCGATTGCTAAAATTTAAACATTTTTTATAACAGATTAGTGTTCTTTGTTGTTTTCGGACTGAAAATTTGCTGTTCTCTGATTGGATAATATTTTAAACCACGATCTCAGCCATTTACATTATAATTTATTTTATTTCTCTCTATATATATAACAGGAAGATTTCGTAAATAAACTAAAATATTATCCAATCAGAGAACAGCGCATTTTCAGTCTGAAAACACCAAAGAAAGAAAAATAGTTGACCTAAAATGGCTAAATTTAAAAATCGTATTAATCAATCTAGTCACAGAGGTAAGTTTTGTTATATTTTTTTGTTTTTATTGCGTCGAACTACGTTATAAGGTGTAAATATTTACTAGGCCACGTGTTTTATTTTCGTCGTACATTTCAATTCTGGCTGATAGTAATTTTACTGTTTATTGAAAAAAAAAATGTTTTTTATACGACAGGGTCACGTGCATAAATTTATTATTTTGCTACACACGCATGTAAATAAGATGTCAACATTGGAGTAGAGAGCCATGCTTTCTCTAAGGGAACAGGTCAAAACGTCACCAAGTCAAAACGTCACCAAATTTTTTGGCCCCCGTTCCGGCGTCGGAGACCCCCTCTCGACGGCTAGCCGCACCACTTCTGGGGGTGTTTCCACTCGTCACCAAACTTAAAAAAAATAATAAGAATATTGTTTGCAATGTGGGTCGAATATGATAACGGTGATTTAAGTTTGCTTCGAAAAGCATCTCGGATCTACATACCGGCTATTTAAAAATATATTTTGTATATTTTATTATTAATAAAAGCTTCATATTTTTGAAAACCTTTTCATTATTACAAAAGTAGAACACTGGTACAAGTAACAAATTATTTGACGATAAATATCACTTAAAGAACTTGGTGACGTTTTGACTTGTAACCTTCTCTAAATGCTCACAGACACATTAATAAACATAGTGAGAGGGAGCGAGAGAACGAGAACAAATGTATATTTTAGCAAATGTTCTATGTTATTAAAGTATATATAAAAAAAGGACACTTATGCACTTTAGGAACCGGACGAATTTATTTGTTTTCATTTCAAAAGAGTTACACTCTTTTTTCACTTTTGGTACATTTTTAGTATATAATTTCTCCGTAAATGAACGTGAATACCCTGAATATGAATTTTCAAAATTAAATCGGGAATAAATAAGAACTTATGCAAATTCAATTAATTAATAGAACATTTATTGAAGAAATTAAAAATTGTGAAAATCAACAGTACTTTTTTTTTTTTTTTTTCAAAATTAAATTAAAACAGTAATCTTGTTTGGGTTAATGTTACATTTTTTTTTTTTTTTTTTTTTACAGTTTCAAAAATAAAACACGAAGTCTTTATTTACAATATAAAAAAATGTGTAATAAAATAAATATAGTAAAATTATTTGAAACTTTGTGCTTTTTTCTTTTGTTTTTTGTTTAAACCAAATTGCTGTCGCAAATCGCGCATACTCAGGGCATTTACGCCCATTTTCGGAGAAATTATCTACTAAAAGTTAAAAAAAAAAAAAAAGAGAGAGGTTCTTGCCCCTTACATTATTGTAACTCTTCTGAAATTAAAACAAATAAATTCGCCCGTCCCTAAAGTGCCGAAAAATGTCGTAGGGAAACAAACGTTAATGAACTCACATATAATATATATATTATATAAATAAGCACCATAGTTTGTTTCTATCCATGACTCATTTTTCCTGATTCAAACAATTTACCCCCAGCTCAACGGATGACTCAACAGGTCATTTTTCTCATATGTGTGTGTCACCACACACACTGTGTGTGGTTATATAGATATTGTGTATGTTAGAAGCAAATATGCACGTGAACAGACGTTATTGGAATAGGGATCGAACAGTTTTCCTTGATTGTTAACCAACCAAACTTTATAAGTGTTTAATTATAACCAGTGCCGTGGCACCCTATCCAACGTTGCCCGAGAGCGTTTTTGCTTTCATTTTTGTCTCGCTTTTTTAAACTATGCCGAGAGTGTGTAGATACACGGGCCATTTTCTAATTGCTTGAAATGCATCTTTTTCAGCTGAGCACCCAGTGCTTCACTCCAACATCTTGATGATTGTTTCAAGCCATAGATGCTTCGTTTTAATTTACAAACAAGGTGTTCTTTGTCTTTGACCTTAAATCCTTGTGGTGTTCACATCGAGGGCATAGTCTTTCTTGTTCCTATTGTTTGCTATTGATTTCTATAATTTCTGCAATTTGTTGAACACGATTTCTGCAGCTTCTTCGGAAGGAAATTTCATTCGCATGTACCCTTTCATCACACCCGTTTTGGCTTTCACATATTTAATATTAAGGCAGGTATCATCCCAATAATCGGACACAACCACTTTAATGTCCTTCAGTTTCAATTTGTTGACTGTCAACAAGTTCGGATAAATGTCTTTAAACGATATTGAAAAAGGGCCGCATTAATTGTAGCCTCGATAGGACCCCACCCCCACAGCCACCACTGCCATAGTTACCGTAATTCATGTTGTCGTTGTTGAACCCTCAGTTTCCGCCGTCTCCAGACTGATAGCCTCCACCGTAGTTACCTTCTTGGTCCATGCCTTGACTCCACGACTGATTGCCATACTGGCCATCACCTTGGCCAGACATCTGGTTCGAATTCAACAACTGTTGACCAAGCAAACTGGTCAATCCCTTGAGTAATTCACTTGTCTGAGAAAAAGCCTGTGTAAAATTTTGGCCACCTTGGTTCCACTGGCCACCAGCACCATCCATTAATTAGCGCCTACCACCACCATCCTTTCGACCTCCTCGTGAAAACTGTGATGGTTTTCTTCCTTGTATGCGTCTATCAGCTGACCACCTCTGTTTACGTTGGGGCATTTGTTGTAAAGGTTGCAGCCGTTTTCCTTTCATATCTGATCAATTTAGACCTCTGCCACTGCATTGATCTTGCTTACCTTTCTTATTCACCTTTTTTGTGTTACCACATGAACATGTAGATGCTGCATGAGCTGCTTCTTGTATTTCATTACAGTTCAAATAGTACACGTTTCCAATTTTTGAACCTGTAGCTACTATTCTCTGATTTTCATCAAGAAGTTGTCATCCTGATTCAGCGAATATGAACGACTTTCCAGAATTAGTCACTCTAGCCACACTCAATATGTTGTAGAATAGTTTGGGAACATAAAGTGTTTCATACAGTCTACATCTTTGTTGTTTCCTGTCTGATACACTCACGTTTAATTCTATTGTCCCCACTCCTAATGCTTAAACTGAGTGTCCATCACCAAGGGTTATTTCCTCTACTAAATCCAATTTCCTGAAATCTATAAACATCTTCACATCGTGACACATGTCACAAGTTGCTCCAGAATCCACAATCCATTCGCTCCTTTTGTTATTAGACAATAATGTGCAAATAGTCTAACAACGTAATCGTTTTCAGAGCCACTAGATTCTCCCTGTGTTTTCTTAGTGAAGAAAGCTTTCTTATTGGGGTAGTTCCTTTTAAAACTGTTATATCGTAGGAATAACAATAAGTAAATAAGAAACTCAAGACAGGAATTGAAAAGAATAGGAATTGTATTAAGGATACTTAATTACAATAAGTTGGTCACCATTACCGGCTCTAGGCACATGTCAGGTATTAATTACTAGTGGGACCCGTAAAAATTCCACCCGATTGTTTCACCTTCCCCTCACTATATAGACGTGTGAATAGTAAATTCACTTTTAGAAACCCTGTATACCCGTGAAGAATCTTCTCTCTGTCTCTGGACTGGTTCGAAGTATATAAACATGACAGGGTTTTGTTATAAAATGAGATTTTTAAAAATTAATTGAAGACGACACAATGCAAATTTACATAGATTTACTAAGTAAAAGGGACGAGAAAACGTCCAACTTGTAATCCAATGTAATTTTTTTTAAGAAAATATCGAAATGTATTTCACCTATCCATTTCACAAAATTAAATTGTTCAGTTACAAAGAAAACGATGGGTAAGGCGGGTCAATTTACTGTCTTTATAGTTAGTTTGAAATGCTGGGGGAATAATAAAGAAAGAAAAAAACTGGATATAAAAGAGAACCTATATCCCTGACGAGTTTTCTATGTGCATTGCGATGTATCGTTTTTATGAAAAAATTGATTTGCGTCTTTGGGATGCACAAATAAGACTTTAGTCTGCTATTTGAACCCGTCTAGAGACAGAGTGGATTTTCTGCGGGATAACGATGCAGACTGACGACCTGGGTGTGCCGGGTTTGAATCCAGTTTGTTCCACAGAAACACTTTCATCAAAACCCACACCTGACTTTGTGTCTAACCTCCTGAAGAGGAGGTAAATAAAATACAGGGTTTGCTAGAGTGATAACTTTGAATATACAAAAACTACTATTACTGAACAATCTTATGTTGTGAGCACTCAAAGTTGTAGCAGTCACCAATAGGGACTACTTTTGAATGCGTAATCACTGTCTCTGTGAGCTGGCTTGGCCAATCAAATCACAGGGCGCAGTAATATCGTTAGTTCCCTAAGGGACTACTTATGTTCCCTTAGGGTTTGAGGAAAAAGATCAGACGACCTCCTGGCACCAGCTTGGACACATCGCAGAGAGCACCAGCGAGGAACGAGGAAATGCTCTCTCTCCGCCGCCGTCGCCACTTGATGACTACTACCATCTTCACCTGAAAATATCAACGGGCGGCCCTAAGAACTCTTATATTCTTCCTCTTCCTCAGACGGACACTGTCCCACTCTCTTCCAGCTATACCAAACGGTATAGGTAACCTTGAGTTAATAAAACACCTTTCTGTTATAGTTACAGAAATACTTTTCGTTGTTCCATTTCTTTACGAGAAGATAAAAGGATAACCCTTTCATCCTCGCATCATCTCCTTACAAAATAATAAACAAGTAAGTGTCCAACTTTGATCGAAAGAAAAAACTAACACGTAGTTAGTCTAAATTTGATAGTGATTTTGAAACACTTAACCTGTTGATTAGAAAGTAATGTGTTTAAAAGCAAAAGTCAAGTAACATAGTTCATTTATGCTCCTAATTAAAAAACAGGATGCATTTAATAACAGGATTTTATTTTAATTTTATAACAAAATAAAACGTATGTAGCAATGCTATTTAGATTTAATATTCGGTTAATTCCTATTTCAGTCATGCAAATTGTTTTTTGTATGATTTGGGCAAACAACTTTTTATTTTCTAGTTTACATTATTTGTGATGCTAGAATTTATTAGTAGATCACAAAACCAATATCAATTTGATTTTGTTTACGTGTTAATGCCTAAAATGTTTTTTATCTTTTAGAACTATTAAAATTATATCATCTTAAAGTTAAAATTCAAATTAGGATTTCAAAGTCGATTTTCAATTTTAAAATAAAATAAGTATCACTGGTTTTAACTAATCGCTAGTTAAGTTAAAGTTGGGTTTTGCTGTTGTGATTTCTTTTATTCTTTTCATTTTCCATTAAAAAAATACGATCCTCTTCATCTGTGACATTAAAACTATCATTTATGTGTAAGGAGCTATCACCGATAAAAAAAGACAAGCTATGGTGCTACTTCCGGAAAATCTAAAACACAAAACCAAACCTAACAAACCATCACAGATGTTCTGAATATGCAACAAAACATTTATTCTAATAATTCCTTAGAATTTTTCAATTTCTTGTAAAATTGATAGTGAAAATGAATTGCTTCGTTCTTTCATAAATTCATAGCTGTTCAAATTTTATCTGGGGTTATTACTGGCCATAATGCCTATGTAGTGTCAGATGGTACCACCACCATATTTCTTTTAAGAAAAATTGAAATGTACATTTCAAATGTTTGACTAATTTTTAGGAAATAAAAGTGTATTCCTTCTCTGTTCCATCTTTCTCTGTGATCTTACTTCACATCAACATGTCAATATTTTCTAAGTTATTCTTATTGGACAAAAATTAAAGGGGAGAAACAAAAAACATTTTTTTACTTTCTCTAATATAAGTTATATCGTCTCGTTTTAGAAAACCTCATATCAACACGTTTGTTTTCTATAAGACAGAGATAAAAGGGGGGGGGGGAACGTTGTGAAAATATTCCTTTACTTCCCAAATCATTTTTACAGACGTACATTAGAAAACTACACATTAAATTTAGGTCCATTAACATTTCCCATATTCTCTGAGTAAACAGTGTGTAAAACGGTACGACAATGTCACAAAACTAAAAAAAATGAAACTCCTTGCTAGCTAGCAGATTATTGCAGATGCATTTTCTGTTTTCTACATCTAAACCTGTTCCAGAGCCTGCTCAGTCTTCTCTGTAGAAAAACAGCAATCTCCATAATCATTTCCAAAAAAAAGCAAAATTTTCCCAATCAGTGGCTCACAAAATGCAAATGGCTTTGCTTTTCAAAAGAAAATTTAATGTACTGGAAAATATGTTTCATAGATAAGCAAATCGAACAAATGCACCAACTTTGAACATTTCTACCTTCACTTGCCAGATTTTATGCAAAGAGCATCAGTCCTGCGTGAAATTCATATTCAACAAAAAGACTTAGAACTATGTAAGGTGACAAAGCAGTGCTGGTACTGTTAAAAACACTTATTGAATGACCCGGGTTAGAATATATCCTGTCAAAGTTTGAATTTATAGACAACTTTCTGACAGAGACAGGAGTCCAAGATCACTTACCTCTATAGCAAAAAAACAGTAGCATACAGATCACGATATACAGATGATGAAGTGCCATGCAGTCTTGACGACATTGTACAAGCATAACTCAAAAAACTTTACTCAATTCCCATTTATTACTGTGCTCATAAATGAATCTACATGTTCTGTTCAAATTCTTGATCTGTGACTTTTCAATGAAGCACTCATTTTGTTGCAAATAAAGAGTATGATGACATAGAAATTACTAAAATCGATGGAAATCATATCAAAACTGATAATCCCATTATCCAAAGTGACTATCTATAATGACTAGAACTGGAGGAAACTAAGGCTATACAAGCATAATGCTTCGGTTCAAACCCCATAGGGTGAATATGCACTGTAGCTTTGTACATATTTCAAGCATCAGAGTCAATAGCAGATCTCAAAAAGCAGCAGATACGAATTTATGTTATTACTTCCATGCTAGCCAAAATAAAATATTCAGAAACTGCTAGAAGACTGAATGCCTATAAAGAAGTGACGTTTGTCATTTAAATCTCTATATTGATAAAATTGTGTGACCACTTATCGTGTCTCTGTGAGTAATATACCCATTATTGCTTTTTATTTACTACTAACTGTCCCTACCCGACGTTGTCCGGAAGGTAAATTAATGTAGTTTTAATAATATATGAGGAATAGCAAAGTAATATAAAGTCTGAAAAAAGAATTTCGCAAAGTAAATAATTTAAATAGCTGACTTGTTTTCTAAGAAATAGAAAAAGATCTGAGTGGATATAATGTAATCAGTAAGTTATTGCTGTTATTTTTGTAAGTAAGTTTTTATTTCTCAAAGTCAATTCGTAAAATGGCTTATTTGTTTTATAAGAAACCAAATTGCATTATAGTAGATTCAATGATATTTATTAATTATTTTTTCTAAATAGGATTATTATTTCACCAATTAATTTATTATTATTATGGGTGAATTATATTATAAGAAACTCCAATGCATCATAAAAAAATTGTCCTTCTCTGTGGATGGAATAGCTACCGAAGTTTAATCCCAGCTTGACAGGTTGGTAATCAACAGAAGAATCTTTTTTTAACAATGTGCATTTTCTACGGGCTAAGAAGTAAATGGGAAGTTTACATGTATGTTCCTAATGAAAATCCAACTGCTATAAGAAAGTTTGTGAAGAAAACTATAAATTGTCTTCATTTTAAAATCTTCCGTTTTAGATCAGACAATTTTTCTTGTTTCTCCGCAAAGGACAATCTTAAGGTAGAATTCACTCTAGAATATCTTGTAACCAATGCTTTTATCCACAAGGCTATGTTTCATGTAAAAATTCTTGGGTGATTTTCTAGTATTTCTAATATGACATTCTAGAGTGAATTCTTTCAAAAGGTTGTGAGTTCAATGCAATAATAGGAATTAACAAATTGAGGTGTAAATAATAAAATTAAAATTTTTATTTCTTTTTTTATTTACAGATGTTCCTGCTTTAAAACGTTTAATGAATTTGAATGGATCATCATTTTCTTTGTGATTTACTATTATTTTCTTATAAGGAATACAAAAGCGAAATCTCTTGTAAAAGTATATGATCATATTCATATAAATCAAATAAGTCACATTAAAAAATAAATTTTAAGCTGTAATAAAGGATTGGTCGGAAGAAATATACTCATGAGAAATGTGATTCACCATTTCCAAGAAATTTCACACAGGACGAAGTGATGGAAAAACACACTGAAGAGAATCCATATTCTTGTACAGTGTGTGATTCTTCTTTTTCTTATAAATCAACTTTCACACAACACATGGAAAAACACACCAAAGACAATCTGTATAAATGTGAAATATGTGACTATTCTTGCTCATATAAATCCGCCCTTGAAAAACATGTTCGAACACACACTGGAGAAAAGCCGTATTCTTGTATGGTGTGTGGATATTCTTGTTCTCTTAATTCAAATTTAGTGATACATATGCGAACCCATACGGGAGAAAAGCCATATAGTTGTAAAATTTGTGGATATTCTTGTTCTCAAAAATCAAGTTTAGTCAAACATAAGCAAACTCATACGGGAGAAAAACCATATCTTTGTAAAATGTGTAACCATTCTTTTTCTCAGAAATCAAATTTAGTCAGACATATGCAAACACATAAGGGAGAAAAGCCATATTCTTGTAAAGCTTGTGAATATGCTTGTTCCTGTAAATCAAATTTAGAGATACATATGCGAATGCACACGGGAGAAAGGCCATATTATTGTAAAATGTGTGACTATTCTTGCTCTCAGAAATCAAATTTAGTTCGACATATGCAAATGCATACTGGGGGGCGGCTACTATACAATGCAACACAATAAAGTGTAAATATCTTTACTGGACCATCTGTAAAAAGTTGAATATGCAGTGTAACAGCAAGTCCTGTGAACATATACCAGAAAGAATTGTTAGCAATAAGTCATACACCATCGACTATGACTATGCAATCCTTACAGCTACATACCTAGAAAACGGAGCTGTTAAATCTGACATAGTTATATGGGACAAGAGGGAGAAAATAGCAACCCTAGTTGAAGTCAGTGTCCTTAAAGATGCTGGCTTAAACTGAGCTGAAAGGGAGAAGATAACTAAATACCAAGGTCTTATATACGACATGAAAAGAAACTGGAATCTTAGGAAGATTTCTATCATTCCAGTAATCATAGGAGCTATCGGGCTTATGAAAAAGAATTTCAAAAACTACCTGGCGATGAACCAAGTATAAGGAGATGCAAACAATTGCACATAAAAGAATGGTTATTATTTTTAAAAGATCTCTCGATTGGAGTGTCTGAAATAGCAGGTTAATGTCTGGCATCCGGTAGGATGCGTCATCCTCAACAAAAACAAAAAGATAAGAAAATTTTAAAAAAAATTTGCTAAATGCAAAATATAAAAATAGGAAAGGACAACATCAGTGCATCTTAATGTGAACGATAGCTCTATTAAAGACGGAGAAGAAAACTGTCATCAACCAACTGGTAATATTTGTCATTTCCAATGGTTTTCATATTATTGATTGGCCACAAGACTACATCAATAGTCTTGACACAAAAAGTAGGAAAATGCTGACCATACATATAGTCATTTACCAACATGAATGTATGGGCAGGATATACCTAGCATGAAGAGAAAGCAGTTTGAGCCTTATTGAAATCAACCATCCAAACCGAGCCTCAATGGTAAGCAAGGAGCAACATATCAAGAGCTTCTGTGGTAAAAAAATGAGAATGGACAATGAACATCACATCAAATGCGTACCTCAGTAAATACAAAATTAGCAGAAAATTTCAGAAGAAATACACTGGAGGACACTACAGCGGAGTATGACAACACAGCAAAAGAAATAAACTGGATGTGAAAACAAAAGGATGAAGATAGCACAAAAGAGCAGGGAAGTTCAACTTTAACAGCATTGGCATAAACTTTCATTTGATGAGAAATAAATAATTATAGCAGGACAAGATCAGGGCCTAACTTACAAATTAATTCAAGAAAATTGCTGGTCTACAAATAAATGACCAGTGCCGGTTCTGCCATTGAAAGACCGAGCCATCTAATGTCTGAATGCAGTGGCATACTGAGGCAAATGCCGTTTGGGGTCCTATTCATAAGCCTTGCCCCCTTTTCTTGGAGGACAAAAAGAAATTCAAGATTTATAATGATGTGGATTGAAAAAAAAAAACTGATTTATGGAATTTTAACTTTGTGAGCTTTTGTAGAAGCAAAGTCACTTATTATTTTGTCAAAGTTCGTCAGCTCCACAGTTTCATGTTCAATTGATAAGAGCAACAAATTCGAAAGGCGATCTTGCGACATGCTCGGTCTTAAATAAATTTTATGTTATGGTGTTATGGTGATCTACCCTATTTTGTGACGATATGGACTCTTCTAGACACTATAGAGGAACTTACAACAAAGTCTTGAAGCAGTCTTTCTGTAACATACTATTCTCTACTTCTGTACTCTTGTAAATATACCACCATTTTGTCTTATTTATTATTGTCCCTTCAATGTTACAATACTGGTGACGGAACTCTGACATATCGGATACAACATAACTATTATTGCAACTGAAATGTTGGATTTTCGCAAAAAGACTTAAGTAGTATGCTCGGAAAAATTGGTAATTACAAAAGTAACAGCGAGAAGTTTAAAGCTGTACTGGATTTTTAACACACAAGGTATGCCAAATCTGTGAAAGGAAACACTCCACCGTCAGAAAATAATATTGAAAAAAAGAATTTTCGTTCTTGAGTTGGACGAAAAAGATTTCAAGTCAAGGTTTTGAAATCTAAATTGTTCAACCACGAAAAAAAGAAGTTAAGAATTTATCTTCCAGTGAGAAAAGTTACGACCGTGTAAGTAAAAAAAACACACAAAAAAGTCGTTAGCCTACTTTAGGTGTCAAAATGGAGGAATTTAAAAGTGTAATATTGGATATCATTAGACATGAACAAGAACATGTACTTCGACTGGAAGAGAAATTCTGAAAGAAAATAGAACAAATGAATATCAGAAGAAAGAAAAAATTTCAAGCAAATGAAAAGATCGGAGGAAATGTTTTTTCATACCCAACAAGAACAGAAAAAATTATATGAATTATCTTATAGGGGTCAAAATGATGAAGATGAAAGTGCATTTTTACAAGACCCTATTTGGAGCGCTATCGATAATTTTAATTACGACCCTGAAAACGAAATGAAGTTTGCTTCGTAATTCAGGCGATATAAAGATCTTTATAATACACACTGTGCAAATTGGACTGAGTTTTTAAATGTTCTTTTGCTATTAAGAAAAGTGGGTACAGTTGAACATACCAAATTCATCAATTATATGTTACCACAAAAACCAGTGATACAATTATTAACTAATTTTTTTTGCTCTAAAACGTCTCTTTTTCACAAAAGATGAATCTCACAAAAGAAGACAAAGACTGCATTACTTTTGCTAGCGTAGTTAATGAACACTGCGATGATTTCAAATTGTCGGAGTTGAGCGCTAACAATTTTAAGTGCCTCATCTTTGCACAAGGTTTAGTATCAAATACGGATGTAGAAATCAGAAGGGTACTTAATGAACTAGAGAATAAATCTGGTTTAACGCTTCAACATATCGCAAGGGACTGCCAATGTTTTATTATCGTTTACCAAGATTCAAGAGACATTGAGCAAAGCGAGTGTCACATATAAGAAAAATCCATAACAAAAAGAAAATTAATTCACCAACTAAAAATAAAATGAAAAATAATTTGCCTCGTAAATCGTGTTTTGGTTGCAGGCAATTGGATTGGTACAAAGATTGTCCATATAAAATCAAAGTGTTTTAATTGCGATCGCATGGGACACAAAAGTACACACTGCAGAGTTAAAAATAAAATTTTAAAAAGCTTTATTAAAATTGCTAAAAGTGAAGTTTGAAAATACTAGAAAGTTTGTGCAAGTAAGAATATTGAATAAAAATATAAAATTACAACTTGATTCCGGCTAATAAATCTTCAAACATGGTATAATGTTGGAAAATCAACTATGATGAGAATTTTTAAAAATAGCTAAAAGCGTCACTGATGAACAAATAAAATTTGAATGCAAGCTAATCGCTGACATTACATTAAAAGGAAAAACTTTGAAAATGTTTGTGATGAACAACTCAAACTCTTGGACACGGACTGGATATAGAAATTTCTATCATGAAATATGTTCATAAACTCATTCTATCGAAATATTGAGATTTTAAATGCCAAAGCGAAGAAACTAAAGAAAGAATTAAAATAAAGCTTTTCGGAAGTTTTTTTTTCTGCTGGACTGGGAAGATGTTAAAAAAACTGATTACCAAATTTGAATTAAAACCAAATATTCAACCATTTTTAAAAAAATGTTCAATTCGAGGCATTAAATCAAATTAAAGCGATACGTACCTATAAATACCTGTGGTCAAAGCTAGGGGTTTGTACAAATTCGAACGATTACCATTTGGGATTTAGGTTGCACCAGACATTTTTCAACAAGTAATGGACACATTGCTTAGCAGACTGGAATTTGCAACAGCCTACCTAAATGATATTCTAGTGATCAGTAAAAGCACTACATAAATCGCATGTGCACTAAATATTTAAAAGAATCCAGAACTATGAATTTAAACTGAAGGGGGGAAAAATGCGATTTTTTTCATGGAAAAATAAAATATTTTGATAAAATTATAGACAAGGATGTTCGAAGACCAGAACGATAAAATTATGCCGAAAACTTATCGTTACTACAAAGTTTTCTGGGTTTAGAAAATTATTACAATGTGTTTATTTAAAGCATGCACGATTTGCAAGTGCCTCTTAATGCGCTATTAAAAAAAGATTGGGTTTTCACAACAGAATGTCATGAGGCATTTGAGAAAATAAAAAATTTCCTCACATCAGAATTATTTTTGAGGCATTACAATCCAGATCTCGAAATCATTGTGGCTACTGATGCTAGCTTGTATGGCATTGGAGCTTGCATATTACACAAAATGTAAGACGGATCGCTAAAACCTATGGCTCACGCGTCTCGTACATTAATACCTGCAGAGAAAATGATGGTGGATTATCTAGATTTATTCAAAAATAGGCTGAACCCTTTAAAGACACAGTGATTGCCTCCCTACAAACTGAAGTAGAAATTAAAAAAAAATACATTATGTAATGTCATTAGGGAGCTTCCAGTAACACTTAAAACAATAAAAGAAAAGATGCTATATGACGATTTCTTAAAGAACATAAAAAATGAAATAAAACAAAAAGAAAACACCGGAAAACTTCAAAAGTGTATTCGATAGGTGATGTAGTTATGTACGGTGATAGAGTTGTTATTCCTGCAGCATTACAAAAAAGAATACTAAACAAATTTTATGTCAGTCAGCCGGGAATTTCAAAAATGAAGTCGCATGTGCACTGGACAAGCATTTACAAAGACATTGAAAATGCGGTGAAAATATGCTATGGTTGTGCTTTGGCAGTGAAAACACATATAAAGTTCAGACCCTGGCCCAAAACCAACCGACCGTGGTCTAGAATCCACATAGATTTTGCTGGCCCACTGGATATTATTACCTAATAGTTGTAGACAGTTTCTCAAAATGGCCTGTAATATTAAAATGTAAGAAACCAACTATGAAAGTAACCATCAGTTTTTTTACATGAATTGTTCACCAGTTTTGGGGTCGTTGACTATATTGTATCAAACACTGGAATGCAGTTCATGTCTTGTGAATTTAAAATATTCCGTCAAACTTTTGAGCATATCACAATCACGCTGAACCATGCAAGAAGCAATGGTCAGGCAGAACAGTTCTTGGATACATTCAAAAGAGCGCTTAATAAAGTGAGGTGTACACCTACCGAAAAAGCCATTCAGGAATATTTGCGAGTTTGTAGGATGACCTCAAATAACAATGTTCCATCTTCAATGATGCAAGAAAGGTTAATACTGTGTTTGATAGACTATTGTCAACCAATACGAAACCAGGACGTGAAAGAAAGGTTTTCTTTTGTATGTTCAAAAACAAATCCTATTACGAAACAGGATAATAGATAAACGGATTGGAAACATGAATTACATGGTAAAGCGATCCAAGTTTACCCACAAAGGCACATTAACAAGATGAGGAAACGTTATTCAGATGCTGTCGAGAATAATACTCCAAGAATGAACTAATGGGTGTCATGTGCAACACATTTTAGATACCAATTCGGCAAACAGGTTCTGAACAGCGAAGATCAAAAAGAAAACATAAGATTACGGACTTGATTGTAAGAAACCCTAAAAGAAAAAGCATTGACTCTATACATAGGAAAGCTAAAGGGGGGGGGGTATGGTGTGATGGAGATCTACCCTATTTTGTGACTATATGGACTCTTCTAGACACGATTTATACAGAAGCTTACGAGAAAGTTTTGGGGTTGTGTTTCTGTAACATGCACACTCTTTTAAATATATCACTGTGATGTCTTATTTATTATCGGCCCTTCAAGGTCACAACATTTGATGCTTCTCCTTGCGGTGACAACAATAACAATATTTTGCACTGTTTCTTGCACTTGCCACCGATGGATTCATCTCAGCCATTTATTAGCAGATGATTTTGTCATTACTGTTAGGCTTATACCACTTTCCTCCTTGCAAGCTGTCATTTAAAAGTTTTGAAAACAAAGAACTTCCAAAGACAGCATCAAAACATCCAAGTCCTCAGCGTATTATTTGCCAAGACTATTTAATTTTTGTTACAACTCCTAAATGTTTTCTAGGATCGCTGGCGATGATAATCAATCAAAGACAGTTCGCAGATGAAACATGGAGTCAAATCTTGCTTGCAGTTCAGTAATAATCTGATCATGACATTCTTATAGATCTCTTTTAACGTCTTGCTCAAGCATTTGATCAATATCATCTTCAGTTTCCCCATATTCGCTTTTAAACTACAATTCCCATTTCTTTGCACTTGATTTTACTTAGATTAATCGATTCAGACACCAGAGCGTCCCTGTTTCTGTTAAAGAAAATTTTGGCTACTTTCATATGAGTCATGCAGACATCTAAACCAATGCCCGGTTCTTGGACATTCTTTCGGATCAGATTTATTTCTCATAGTATTTTACACAGAAATGCAAATGAGACATGAAGGAGAATGTTACACATTAGAAATAAATATCTAGAATAATTATTGAATACATGTACATTTGTGTGATGTATTTCATACCTAGTGAGACCTGTGTCTCGATGTTGTCCAGGAAAGTATATTTAATCAAGAATTTTCAGGCCCCAACATGAAACTATGCGAGTGAAGTGAAGTACGGGTATTGTTAATATTTACATATTTATTTGTTCTGAAATACTTCGTAAGTTAATAAAAAAACAGCAACATGCTACATGAAATTCTAAAATAAGTATGTATGTGTGTTTTGTTTCGCACTTCTACAGAATTTGAACCGAACTGTTTTTAAAGTTTTTTTGCCAAGAGTGAATCTGTATTTTTTGTTCGTAATCTAGAATAGTCGCCGATTTGTTTTTTGTTTAATCAAGACATTCTGGCTCCCAAGATTTAATTACAAAAGTTAGTCTATAATTGTTTAAAGTAAAAAGAAAAAAGCACAAAAATTTTTATTAGGAAGTGAAGTATGTGTACTGTTAATCTATATAATAAATAAAGTCAATTTTTCCGTGCTGATTCAGAATCTATCAGTAATTCCGGCTGAGATATATGACAATAGTGTTATTTCCTAGTTTAGTCACCGAAACTATTATTAATTGTTTACATTTTGCTATTATTGTTGCCAAACTTTTTTTGTGTTTTTTGCAATCGGTAATTGATATATTTATGTATTCTGGAATACTTCTTTATTAAGTCAAGTAAAAAATCAATTAAACTCAAACAACATAAACGAACAACTAATTAATGCTTTCTGCAGAAGAACAGAACGGCAATGCATTTTTTGTCAATAATTGCAAGTTCAATTTTACCATAAACGACAGTGTGAGTCAATCGAGAACATGAGTTATGAACGAAATGTTTTACTTCCTCTCACTGGACAATAGAAATTGAATTTTCAATGGTAAGCATTTAATTAAATATCAATTTGTGAAATGTCATATCCACGAGGGCGATGGATAGTTAATATGTTATTTGAAAATATGCGTGCACTTTGGAGGCTTGGTCACGACCGGAGGGCAATTTGCCACACCTGATTATGGTGCCTGGGCCTCTGGCTTCTCCTCTTTGTGTACCACTGTCTGGATGAAATTTTTTTTTGACAGATTGCTACTACACTGCTCACTACAACAAAGTAGTTAGATATTTCTACTGGAAGATTTGCAGAGAAATGCAATTTGACAGGTCGCAGAATATTTGGGAGTAGAAACCTTCACCCATAGCATCAAACAGAAAGGTGTTCGTGTTCTATGACATATGCATACAGACAAGCAGATACATAAGAGACAAGATCATCAAACCAGACATTATCATATGGAATAAACATGAAAGGACTGTTCTGATTTAAAATGTAACTGTCTTGAATGACTATGAGCCATGTGGTAAAAAATCACAACATATCAGAACTTCAAGAAAACGTGAAAGAAATTATCATCGTGGTAGGGGCACCTGGTCTAATCAAATAAAATATAAGAAAATATCTGGATAACTAAACTTTAGCTAAGTACAGATGTTACATTTACATGTTCTCGACCCCTTCGTGGAATTGGGGAATCGTAGAAGTAGAAGAACTCTCGTCATTGACTCGAAACAGGTTTGATGTGCCGTAGCTAGGTTCCGCATTATCCGATCGCCGTCGCCGCTATACTGCTACTCGTACCAACCTTTTCTCTTCTCTCCTTTCTTTTCTCGTCGTCTGCCTGCAGCCATTTTCCGCGACTGCTGGTTTCTTTGTCATCACCGTCACCGTCACCGCAGACGCCATAATCTTTGTTGGTCGTCCATCGTACCAGCATTTCTTTGTGGGCTGAAATCACTTCTTAACAAGTACAACAAAGTCTTTTTCTGTTTTAATCCGAGCCGTTTTATTTAACTATTTAATTAGCCGACCTGAGGAGTTCGTTGGGATCGAGAGAGAGGTTACGCTAACTAAATTCACTAGGTATTTTGTAATTACTTGTAGAGAAAGGAATATGAAAGATTCTACTAAGGCTCTTATATTTTGGGACTCGAAAATCCCTTCTTGTAACAGCTACATGATTGTGACTTGTTCTCGGCACTTCCAAGTGAGAACTGATAAAAAATATCACTTTAACTTTCCCATGCGGAACTCTCACCACCAAATCTCGTGATCAACACGCAGGTGTGTTATTCAACCCTTGACCTTTGGTGAACCTATAGGTTGCATCAATGTCTCCGCGCACCCATGGGAACACATCGAACTGAATTGCACGGAATGACTTCGCTACAAATCGCGTACGTCAAACCCGTCTCAAATAGATGCATCCAACTCTCACAGGGCCATTATCTAACACAGATAGCAGCTCTAAAAGTGACAACATCCATCCTTAAAACACCCATGGATACAAATGTAAATCATAAAGAAATCAAGTGTTAAATCAAGTGTAAAATATGTGGATATTTTTTCTTGTAAATCAAAGTTAGTCATACTTATGTAAACGCATACAGGAGAAAAGCCATATTATTGTAAATATGTGAATATAATTGTTCTTATTAATCAAGTTTAGTTGATCACAGTACTTTATACATAACGCTAGTTTGGGAGCAACTCCCGTTATCGTCCCCCCTCCTAAAAATTTAGGTGTATCACCTCCACACTTCTACTTGAACAAAAGAGCCGCTTTCACCCTAAAAGGGGAGCTGCTCCTTTCTCCACTCCAGTAAAATAATCTGTTGAAAAAGTCAACACATTTGCAACATTATTTTCAAATAATGTCACACAACTTATGATTCTCAAATTAAAATTACATTTTTTAGATTTATTTTTTAAATTTTACTGAATAATATATGGCAGAGTGGAAAATCTCATGAAATTTCATTGGGAACAGTTAAGTTAGGATAAACAATCAGTGGAAAATGTGATGAAATTTTAATATTCAAATAAATAATTAACGAAACTTTTATTTAATAAAGTCTAATTATATTTTTAATGAAAATGTTAGTTCCTAACAAAATGAAGAACAAATATTTATTTACAATAAGCCGCCGGCGTTGACCAGGAATGAATGAGGATTCTTGTGTATTTATGCTCCCAGCCCTGAACCCCATTTTTATTCTTACGTTTTAATTCTAAATTTATAAATACATCAAAATAAAGTAAAACGTCGTTTTGCTGTTTATGGATGTCTTAAATAAATGCAGACCCCACAGTATTATTGTAAAGAAACCCTAATACAAAACTGATACCACCATTGGATTTCTTGTTCAGTTTCACTCTAGAAATATTGTGTTTGACTTTGGTATGGCTTTGTTTTCAACTGTATCCCAGGATCACCAGATAGACAGACATAGCCAAATATAGATTATTATAATAAAAACTGCCTTAAAATGCTGAAAAGTTCATTTTTAAAAGATTTATTTTGCATGAATAGTTGATTGATACTTTAGCATTGTTTTATTACCTTGGAGACTAACTTTCAGGAACTTTATCCATATAACATCATAATTCTATGATGTTATTGTTTCATGATCATGAATATATTTTAAAGCCAAACAAAACATCATGCATATTTTTGAAAATTGAATTAAAAAATTTTTTGCAGATACAAAATGCATCACTTGTGGAAGCTGATTCAAACCATTCTTAATTGTTATCAGTCAGTTTGCTTCAAATAAAATGTTCATGTTATTTTATTTTTGGAAGATTAAAAACATCAGCGATCATCTTTTTGGGTCAAATCATACGCCATAACTAAATTGTTGACAGAATTTAATAATTTCAATATTAGATATAAATTGGCTTCGGCAAACATTGTTATGGTGATCTACTCTATTCCGTTTCTATATCGACTATTCCTGACTATGAATAGAGTCGTTATGACCAATCAGCAGTTGTGAGAAGAAAAACTAAGTGAGGAAGCAGCTTCTGTCAACCCATTACTTCTAGTAACTTATTTTTTACTTCTAGTAACTTATTTTTCCTTTTACACTTTATGTATACATATCTCCCAATTGAAACTAAAATTTAAAGGATTTCATTCTATTTTTAATTTCAGTTTTAAAATTAATTACTGCATGAATTAAAAATATTATAATTGAAACCAGTCAACTGCTGCATAATTTGATTAAGTTCAGAGCAGCCACATGATTTGTTGCTTTTTTGTCATTCCCCTGTCCTTCGTGAGTCTGTCAGTGAATTTTATTTTTCTTCGGCCAACGTGCTCTCACAAGATCATCCCTCTTCTCTACCTCAGAGACAAAGAAGGACTGAGTAAACAAAGAAAGAAAGTTCGCACATAGTAGCATCTGCTACAGATTAAAGAATTTTTTGTGAAATACCGCTTGGAAGTCCAATAAATAGTGGAAGGAGAGAAACCTATACGGTTACGTATGCTGGATTTAAAGACAAAAGCGATGATTTCTGAAAGAACTGTGATCAATAAATTATGTGAAATAGTGGTATAAAGAGTACTGAAGTCGAACGTGGCTATTGACTTGGCAGTCTTTCTCAAATTTATACAATCTAGCTTATTTATCATGGGAAAAGAATTTTGTACCACCCAAGATTTTTTTTAAATTTGAATAAAATGTAGCTTTCTTATGAAAGCTCTCCACATGGGGAAAAATCATTTTAAATATCTGTGAAATAATCTCTGTTACGGGTTTGATGCTGCATGTTTTTGATGTATATTAACAACAACACCGAGTACCATAAAGCGTTGTGATTGTTTGATTCTTAAATAATCATTTTACGTATATATTCTTTTTAAAGTAATAATTAAAATGCATAACAATAAAATTCTTTTGAAGACAAATCCTAGGCGAACACTTTGAATTATCTCCCTCTATCATTTGACTCTTCAAAATTAAAGATCAAAAAAAAATTTTCGGCCCTGTAATATAGAAGCACCTTATTTCCTATATAGTTTAATAACACAAAAGATATGTTAAAAATACATTAGTTCTGTGATTAAGTGACGATTTTGTCGTTTCGTAGCCAAAATGGCGGACAATGAACCGTCTGCTAATTTCTGATTTTTTCCGACCTCATAAATGTGTAAGTAAACCCAAATAAATAGTTTGGGACTAATTTTCCAATTGTATTTCCTTTAAAATAATTTATGGTAAATTTGAAATTAGTCCAAAACAATTTATTTTGGTTTACTTACTCATTTGTGAATTCAGAAATTAGCAGACAGTTCATTGTCCGCCATTTGGACTGCGAAACGACAAAATCACCGATTAAGTTATGTTTGAAAGAAAAAAAATCGGTGCTTATCCAAAATTAATGAAACATGGGTGAAAATAAAAATAAAACTGAAATTTGGGGATGGGGCAAATTTATTTGTTTTCATTTCAGAAGAGCTACAATAGTGTAAGGGGCAATTCTTTTTTAGTACATAATTTCTCCGAAAATGGACGTGAATGTCCTGAATATGATTTTTTTGATTTTCAAAATTTAACTGTGGTGATGATAAATCCATGAATGGGTATCGCTTGTTTCTATAGATATGCAAATATCCGCATCATTGTGTCATGTATTGTTGGTTTGTGCTGCAGACTGTCATACATGAATCCAGAGAGTATGTTTACACTGGCACCAGTGTCTAAGACAAAGTCACTGGGGGTAATTAACGTAAATGATGGCCGTGGGTGTCTTTACCGTGAAAACTGATTCATCACTTGATGTAAAAGGGGATACAGTCTCATTAGGATATGAGTAAGAAATTTGTCTTACCAGCTTGAGCGAAGTGGTTCCTTTTAGGCCGTTTTCCTACACTCCTGCTTCTGGGCGGGACACATCACATGTGTTGGTGAATAACAACAGTAGTGGCAGATCTGTCCACCATTTGTATTTTGTTTCCCACGTGGTCAGGGTCTTGGAGTAACATGACGGCTACTGTTTTGTCTATATCCGAGATGAGATCTGCTATTGGAGTTGTTGGCACTTTTGCTGTTTACCTTATTGGGTGTGTACGACTTGTGACTTTCGTTGTTGTTGTTGTAGAATGAAAGTACAGAGACTTCCCTTTGTTCCTTCTGCAGATCGTGTGTGAGCAAGTTCAATGGCTCTGGCTTCATCTAGTATTTGTTTGAGGGTAGGATTGTCTCTTAGCACCTTTCTTCTAACCTTAGAGGACGAACGCTCTTTCAGTATCTGGACAAAGATTTCCCAGTCTGTATCTTGGGAGTCCCATGTGGATGCCAGAGTTCTTAGCATGGCATGGTATGAATCCAAGTTTTCATCTGGATTTTGCATGGCACGTTGACATTTGAAAATTTTGTATGATGTGTTTTTGTTTTTTTAGGCATAAAATGGTCAGTTAGTGACTTCTTCACTATTTCATATTGGTTTGGTATTACTGCGTCATCTTCTGCTGCAGCAGTTGCTCTGATGCCCTACTTCTTGTCAGTGAACTTGTGGAAAATGTCAAAAACAATGTTTCTGGCATAGTGTAAAAGAATTGCTTTTCGTTTTTTGGACGGGTCAATATCTAAGGCAGTAAACAGGTTTTTCAATTTATCTATTCACTTTTGCCAGTGAATGTCAATTGTATTTTGTTCAGTGTGAACGCTAAAATTTGGAAAAACGGGAAAGTTACTGCTAGCCATATCTCTCTTGTCGATTTCCTTTTTTGTGTGTGGTAGAGAATGTGAGCTCGTCACTAAAATTATTGTCGCCAGATGTAGTGTTGTAGGCTCAGCTGGTGAGACTAAAACAAAAGATAAAAGAAAGAACAACAATCACAAAGAGACACACGTGCGTTTTCAAGTCATGCCAAAGTTTTTCTGGAGCATTCTGTTATTTCTGGAATCTCTCAACGCACATGTCCAGTAGTTTGCTTAACTTCCGATTTGCAATGGGAGATAATGACTGAACACTAAAACAGTATACCTTCAAGTGAAGATAGCCTTGCTCGGTGTCTAGCCGAGAGGGGCAGGAGGGATGGTCGACATCTTTCTTCATGTGTACTTGAAAGCTCTTTGCCTATCCTGCAAATTCTTAAAGGACTGCTCTCCACAAGAGGAAGAAATATGAATGTTTATGTCTCCTACATCACTCCCTACTTAGGCAGAAAGCCAACAGAGGAAAATGGTAGTCGTTTGCTGCATGTAGTAGTTGGAAAGAACTAAAAGGAAAAACAAAAATGTGAACTCAGTTCACAGAATTTTTTGTTGTATTCTTTGGTGAAATAAATTCTTTTGTTTTTCAATGAAAAGTATTTTTTTAGGAGTAGGAAGTGTTTAATGTTGATAACTTTCATGTAAAGGTACAGTAGAGTACAAGAACTCAAAAAGCTTATTCTATAAATATAGTCTTACAGTTTTTTGGCTCATGTACTCGCCAACCATTACGTGTGGTGGTGACATATGTATCTTTTGGAGGTTTATACAATTTTACAGGTGTAGTAAGGCTAGGTTAATGCAAAGTGCATGTAGAGGGAATAAAGGGCTCTTGTGTCATAATATCTAAAAAGGGCCGTTTTACGCTATCGACCGATACTGTCTTTCTTCCATCAATGTTTAGGGTGAACGTTTTGTCAGCATGTGCAAGCATGACCGTTATAAGGTGGAGTAAGAGGAGCTCACATAGCGTCCTTTCATAGGAAAACATGGATCATGTCTTTCAGGACCAAAGATTTTGTGGTCTGCTGCTGAGGGTTCATAGGTGGGAACGTATTAAAATATGATTGCAGTCTGTTTATGTATAGAGCTGGATATGTGCCATTAAATCTATCAGGGTCAGCATCTGACCCGGCAAAGATAGAGATACTCTCTATACGAGTTCAGCTGGAGAGTATCCGAGATCCTTCTTGATAATTGCATGACAGCCAAAAAGGACAATAGTTGTGACACTCAGTATCTTCCTATTCCGTTTTCTCCATGCTTTTACATATTTGAAGAAGGCATAAATTATACCGAAATATCATATGAACTGAATTAAAAGAGTTTACAGTCATTATTTATATCATACTACCGGATATCCCCCTTTTAATGAATAAATAAAGAGAAAAACAAGAAAAAGAGAACAAACTCATCATGGAAACGATTTTGTTAAATTATTGCTTAGATTTATTTTTGTCAGGCAACAGGACGCTTTTGAAATTTGGCTTGGGCCCAAATGATCAGCTGCTACGGTCATAACTACCAATTTCTTCCGGCTGTTTGACTAAATTCACTTGTCAAGCCATTCACTCGATCAGTTTCTGCTAATGCTCCGGCGAATCTGTCTGGCTGTCAACTAGCTCTGCTTGTCCAGTTGTTTACTCAACTAGTATCTTGAAATTTTGATGTCCTTCTCAGGATAATCACAAACTATGACACTTGTTAATACGTTTGTCCTTTTCAGAACAATTACTCTTTCAGTCTGCATAGGTGTTTTTCAAAATTAGTGTTACATCGTCAGCCGATCATCATATTTAGCGATATGACCAGACCTGCTAAGCCGTCATTCTATCACACTGCAATGTCAACGTTCCTGCAACACAGGTGACTGAATCTAACCATTTATTATTGTAACTTCTGGCCAAATAGAACTGGCTATTTTTATATTCAAATAAATTCCTGTGTTTATAATCATTCTTTGCCAACTGCCATGCTGCTTTTGTGTAGAGAGAGAGAGAGAGAGAGAAACGTTTTAAAAGAAAGATGTTACAATTTTTTTTAAATATTCTATTTTCATTATTAGGATCCTGGACTATGCTAAATAGCCATGCTTGTTAAAAATAATTAGCTAAAACTTCATCTAATGCACATAATAAATGATTACAAATAATATAATTATGTGGGCTATGCAAAGTAAACATACTTACTGTCACTTGATTTTTGAAATTATATAAATATTAACAAAGTCACCCAGTTCTGAGATGGAGAGAGAGTGAGATAAATGTTTTAAAAGAAAGATGTTACACACACTTTTTAAAACTATCCTATTTTCTTTGGCAGGATTCTGGGCAACGCTGTGTAGCGCTGTTTCTAAAAAAAATATTTATTAACACTTGATGTCATACATAAACTATTACAAATAGTATAATTATGCAGCCTTTAAGAAATGAAGGGACTTGCTCTCTTGATTTTTAAATTTATATTAATATTAGCAGAATCAATCAATATTTCTCGATAACGAACATAATATATTAGAAGACAAAAGCAAAATATGTAGCATATTAATTCGTTATTTTAAATTTATGTTTTTTTTAATGTTACTCACATTATTCTTAACACTTCATTTCTTTTTATTGTAGATTTTAGCACAAATTCTAGAAAATCAAGCACTTGGATTGAATAATAATTAATGTCATTGAATTCCATGCAAAATTGTAACCAAGAAAAAGTGTGCTTAATCTTGTTACAGGGCTTTGTTATGAATAAACTAGACTCTGTGAATTCCTTATTATTACAGTGGCTGTATCTTATGTGGGATTATCTATTCAACGACATCACGCCTATTTGGTTTAAAATTTAAGCAGCCATACAAAAGGTTTTATTGGTTCATATGTAGGAGAGAGGGATAATCTTGGCCATTTCCTTTTCGATAAAAATTAAAAGATAGCGATAAAAGTAATGACAACAAGCTGTGCGTGCATGTCCCCCTCTGTATGTGACTCGATGTGGCGAGTGTAAAATGCAATAAATTTGGGCAATTTTTGACCCCCTGGGGGCGCGAACCAGAATTTCTTTTATGTCAAGGATGCTCATTTTATATCCAGAACAATTGCCTCTACATTTTGGCCAAGTTTCAGAAAAATTGAATGGATGGATCAAACGTTATGGGAGAAAAGGGTCACTTTTTGCCATTTTGGGAGCTTTTGACCCAGATTTTTTCCAAGGTCAGCGATACTTATTTTCTATTAGGAACAATTGCCTCCACATTTTCGCCAAGTTTCAGAGAAATTGAATGGATGGATGAAAAGTTATGGGGCAAAAAATGTCATTTTTTGCCATTTCGGGGCCTTTTGACCCCCTGGGGGGCTAACCAGATCTTTTTCAAAAATCGGAGAATGTCACTTTCTAACCTGACCAAAGTTACAACTTCATGCAAAATTTCAGAGAAATTCAATGGATGGTTGCGGAGAATAATCCGGACGGACGGACATGCCTCAAAACATAAGTCCCCCGATTTTATAAATCAGGGGACCAAAATAGAAAGGGGTGAGAGGTGCAAATTGTTTTCTTCGTAAATAAATGTATATAAACTAGTAAAAGAGGATGAAAGATAAATGTTTCTGTGATGTTAATGTGTATAATCTCATTTTTATTTTTTCGTTGACAGCATGAGGGCGAGGAGTAGAAATTTATTGTAAGAAGTTGGTGTAGTTCTGCGTCTTTCTAAATGATTTTCCAAATATTTCTTTATAAAACACACTAGCTGACATAATACAGCCTCTCATCTAACATATTTGTTATTTATATTATTTTTTAAATATCTAGTCGATCTTGAGATAACTATCCTCGGAAACTACAGTAAATACAAATCTAATTTCATGTTTTCCTGAAAATAAATAAGTAGTTTTAATATTTTAAAGTTTTCTCATTTTTTTGGTAAAAACTTTGTAAAATGGCTACCATTTTGATTATTTACCTGAGGCAAATCCAAATTTAAGTGGTAATTACTAAGATGAAGAGAAGAGAATGCTATCAGACTAATTCATGATTTAGTCTTCAAAATCGCTGTACGATTTCTTTGATTCGAAATAAAGAAAATCTCACTGTATAAAACTCAATGTTTGTGTGTATGCATGTATGTTCCCTACAGAAAGAAAGGTTAGAGAATCCACTTAAAATCTAAAAGTGTATTCTTATGTAACATTTACTGGGGAAGACAGTGAAGTGTTCCAGAATCTCTAAGTACACCCCTAAGTGGTCTATGAAGACATAACCCTCTTAAAACTTTAAATATATCCTATTTTGATTAAATTTATAGCATATGTATAACATTTCAGTGTTTCTGAATCTCTACATTTCTCTATATGTGCCGAATATCTACATATATAAGTGACTCACGGGAGCAGCACCCCTTTAAAACTACAAATACATATATCCGATTTTAATGAAATTTAAACCATATGCTAAAGACACTAATTCAGAGAGTTTTCCAACATTTCAGCTTCTTTCGACTACATTAGGCAGCAAAACGGAAGGATGAGGGCAAGAAAAACAAAGAAAGTAATATGGTATCATGAGCATAGTGAAAAAGTACATAATAGTGATCCTCATTGTATTTCGAGCCATTTCAGGTCTTCCTGCTAGTATTAACTAAAATAAAAACAACTTGATTTCACTAAAATTTAAATTATTCTATTTCTACAAGTATGCATAACATCAAATTAGAATCGTTTTTACTGCAGTTACAGATGGCGCAAAAACGGATTATTATCGATTCAGCAACAAATTTTAAGATTTTGTATAAAAGAAAAATACATGAGAAAATGACATATTTTAGCATGTTTTTTAGTTCAAATAATTTTCAAAATTTTGATCAGTAGTAATAACTTAGGAAACAAACTGAACACTCCTCTAAAAATTGAGTTGAAATTTTACTTGTTTTGTAATTCGCTCGCAATAGTAATCTATTATTATTATTATCATTATTATCTTTTTAATAGCAAACATTTCTACATTCGCCAAAAACCTATTTCAAAATGACACCTATAAAAGTTTAGACTGACCTTTTTTGAAAAGTGGCAACATCAACAACTTTTTCAGCATTTTGTTCATTTTTAAATTTATTTGAAAAAGAAAATTGGTGCAGTTTTTTGCTACCCTAAAATATATTTTCTCCAAATATGTATTTCATTAATCACTTCAGGTCATAACTATAATATTTCAAGGAATCCTCAGCGAGTATGGAAATGTTTAACCACTGATTATAATGTGATTTCAACCATCAGTAAAACACACGCAATCATATAGATTCAACAAAACCTCCACATTGGAACTTATGTCCACCAAACTAAAACATTAAGACCATAACTCCAGTTTTGTAATCTCTAATTTCATACACTTTTTAACCTATCAATATGTTTTGGATAACTTTAAATTATTTTGAATTGCATTTATTCAAGTTTTCAATTGTATTTCATGAACCTGTCTCGAAATTAGTATTTCTGTTTGTCTTAAATAAATCTTAAACTTAATCCAAGAAAGTTGAGAGCCAGTGTAAAATATTTTTTTAAATTTCACAAAATTAAAAAAATTAGACTGTGTTGCCAGAAAGGGTTTACGTTTTTGACAAACATTTACCTCACACAAATGATCAACATGCTAAGAATAAATTCTTTGTACATAGTGTTAATATCATTAAAATTTAAGGCCCCAATTGCTCGGGTACTGGTGTTAAGGATCAAATTCATAACATTTTTAAATCTTTAAAGCTTAAGTTAAAACTTAGTCTGTACAAGTAATAAAGTCTGTCATTATATTTTGAAATAAGAAAATACAACTGCAAAACTGCGCTTTACACTGAGGATGAGGATTGATGATTTGTATTATTTAGATTACTGTTCTCATCACGTTGCTGCTGATGTTACATCCAACCTTTTTCAAGTGCATCTTGTTGAACTTGGAAATCTGTACAGAATTTCAAACTGAACCCTTTAGTTAATCCAAGAGTAGATTGCTCTCGTTGTCAACAATGACCGTATAGAAGTCGTAATTCTTAGTATTACCTGTACTGAGAATTGAACCTTCTAAACTCCAGAAGATTGTCACTTAGGACTGATTAAAATTTAGCACTTTATACATTGTGCCACAGGTTCATGTAGACAATTCAAGTATAAATTTTGGAAGCCTTCAGCTTATTCTTGTTTTAGATGTGTAGTATTACTATTTATTACTATACATTTTTTCACTTGGGTAATGCAGCTGTTTACCAATAGATAATCTGATAGAGATGTTTACTTTCTGTATAGAAACAAATTACTTTTTGATGAGATCTGAGATATATCGGCAGGAAGGTACCGGTCTTCAAGAATTCTGGAGATGCATGGTCTACTGCGGATATCCTAACGGTCATCTCTGGACGCATATACCATACACTGGACAAGGCAGGTGAAGCTAGGGTGGTAGCGCTTGCTATATATGCAAAGCTTTTGAGAAGGTCTGCAATAAAGGTCTTCTCATAAACATTAATTCATGTGGTATTGCTGGACGAATATTTAATATAATTAGATCCTTCCTATCGAAACAAAATGATATAAATGTATGAGTATCACAGGAATCGATCCTTAGACCTTTATTGTTCCTGATTTTCATAAACGACCCCCCTGATGACATTTTGTCTGAGATGGGTATATTTACTAACGACACCACGCTCTACTCTCATCATGTATGTAAAACGGACGTGCCATATTCGAGGCAATGGTTGAACCCTTAGAAAGTGACCTCCAGTCTGTAGTGGAATGGGGTCATAAATAGATGGTAACATTTAATGCTGCTAAGACAAAGCTCCTTTCCTTCAACTACAAGAAACCTCTTCAACCACTGATTGCCATGGCAAATAACACCTTACCTGAGAGTCCAACGTTTAAACTCTCTAGCCTAACATTCACAGGTAACATGAATTGGAACAAATACAAGGAAGACATTGCCAAGGCTGCTGCAAAGAAAGTGGACTCCCTCTACTATACTAGAAACTTTTCACACCTGACAGTATCATATATCTCTACAAAGTCACCATCCGTCAATGCATGGTGTATTGTTGTCACACCGGGGCTGGTGCACCATCCACCAGTCTCTCCCTCTTAGACAAGGTTAAAAAAGAGTATCTAATCTAATAGATCCCTCACTATCCACAAAGCTCCAGCCCCTGTCCAATCGCCGCAATGTAGCATCCTTGTGCCTGTTTTACAAGTACTTCAATGGAATGTGCTCCGATAAACTTGGTGCTCTGGTGGCTCCTCGACGTATATGCACTCGACCAACCTGACAATCAGCTAAATCCCATCCATTCACTGTGGAGGTCCCCAACACATTGTGCCCAGAATGAGAATTTATTATTTTTGAAGTGTCTTCATTATCTCTTAATTTATTGATATCTGTATACTCTATTACTTGGGGCTTGCAATGCAAAAAACTGCAGGTCAAAATAATGTATGGTTGAATTTTTACAAGCCTTTAAAGTTGGCGTAATTTATTAATACGACAAATTTTGAGAAATATAGCTCATCGGCAAATAAGCATAGAATTTGAATGCCAAAAGGTTTTAACTTACTTTTTCCACCTAAAATGAACTATTTTTAATTGTCTTTTAAGACTTGCTAACATCTAAACACTAAACAGCAATTTTACATAAAAATCCCAAAACTTTTGCTTTTCTCAGGTATAAGTAAAGTTTTAAGTCTATGCCAATTTTTTTGTCTGAACCATGAAACTGCTACCAATTTTCAAACATTTGGCAAATTTCGGCAATATGTTGACTTATATATTCTTAAAATGTTGGTTTTCAGGAAACCGACTAAAAAAGAATCAGTTAAGAGGCATTAAGAGCTGATTGAGCACATTTAATGAAAGCTTGGGGTTATCATTACTCAAGGTTCACCCTTTTCATTAAGGAAGGCAGTTCTGAGATGAATCATTATCTCAATACCTAGAGTTTTCAATGCCAAGTACGATGACACTTGTCTACAATAATTTGGAGAGCTTCTTCTTTTAAAATGTTTTGTTCCTTTAAAAATGTTTCTACTTCATCAACCATCTTACTTAGCAGGGATCTTTGTAACTTCTGGTTGGTCCACAAGAGTAGGGATTGGCCTTCCTTTCTTAGGTTTTTTGTCATGAGGTGGTTTAGGCAATGATGGTGGCACGGCAGTTCGTTTACGGAAAAGAGACGATTCCCATCGCTCCACAGTACACCGAGTTGCTTTATTTCCTCGTTTGCCCTCGAACAGTCTATGGAAACTAATCTGGATTGCTCTTCGATCACCAGAAGAAAAGCGTTCTTTGATCAGCTTTAAAGCAGCAACATCAGCCTTTTTCATTTTAGTTGTTGTTGACAAATGCTTGGTGTACTCCAGATAGAGCTTGACTTAATCTTTCTTGCTTAAATCCATTGTTTGTCTACAATTATATGAACATGGTTTTAAGCAGGAGCACCAAGATAATTATCAAGGAACAAGTATGGAACATTTGGGTTCAGATCCCCAAAAAATTGAAAAATATTGATTTTACTAGAAGCGGCTTCGTAATATGCTTCCAACGAGCACCTAACCAATGTTATGTGATTATTGTACGTTAAGATATGCCTGAAATTGTGTTTTTGCCCTCAAATATGGTCATTTGGGCCAAGGCCCTCAAAAATTGTAACGGCTTGGTAATACGCTTCCAACGAGTTCTTAACCAATATTAGGTGATTTTTTTACATCAAGATATGCCTGAAAATGTGTTTTAGACCTCAAATGCCCAAATATGTTAGTTTGGGCCTAGATCCCCCCCCCCCCCCCCAAATTTAAAATTTTGCTTTCATTAGAAGCGGCTTGGAAATATGCTTCCAATGAGCCCTTAACCATTATTATGCTATTATTTTAAGCCAAGATATTGAATTTATTCCTATATTTTACAATCTGTGCACACTGTGCCCAGATGCCGAAGAGCCTTTTACTCCAATAGCTTATTTCCTCAAGCTGTTGGCCTTTAGAATTCCCTCCCTCCCTTCTCCCTGACTGTACTCACATGCAGAAATTTAAAACTAATGTATAATGGACGACCTCCTAAACTTTCTCCATAATTCTCAGTAGCCTCTTACATCTACAGTATCAATTTACCTTGTTTGGGGTGAACTAAGTTATAAAAAAAGTCAGGTATGATTAACCATGTATAGAGGGAAAGGGGAAAAAATCTACTCTCGTGTGATGAAGTAAAATTATAGACAGAGAAGAATGGTGGAGAGTAAGACGACTCAAAGAAGCAGAACATATTTTGGGCAACACTGGCCTCCTAAGTAGACCTAGTATAGAATTTAACAAATAGTAGATTATAACACCTTATAAGAATTTATATATATATATATATATAGTAATAATAAAAAACATTACACATCTAAAACAAGAATACGTTTAAGGCACTCAGAATTCATGCTAGAATTGTCCACGTGGCACAAGAAATAATGTGTGAAATAATAATCAGGTCCAGTAGACAGTCTGGAGGTTGAAGAATCAATTCAGAGTACAGGCGTTACTAAGAATGTAATTAAGAATTACTTAAGATTTCTACCCAATCATGGCTGACGGAGAGTAATCTACTTCCAGCGATAATAAAGTTAAAATTTTATACATATTCCTACGTTCGACCTGAAGATTCACGAATTCAACAAGACGACCCTTAAGAAGATCACAGGCTATAACAGAATAAAGTTTATTTCCAAAGCTTGAGACATGTATCCTTTCACAGTTTCATTTACAAAGACCAATTTCACATATTTTAAAAGATTGAGAAAATAAGTTTGATTGCTAAAAAGGTGTTAATGTTTTACAAATAACAACCACCTTAGGTTCATACAAACCTGATGAGCCATAAACAGATTGTAATTGCCTTCAAGTCATGGCCATCCCTACTACAGGCCAGGCAATCGTGCAACTGGGGTCTTTTACTGGGGGCCATGTGAATTTTCTTAAATATTCGATATAGAAGTTGCAAACAAACGTAACATTCAGTGTGAGATTAGTTTGATGTGTTTATGTGTTTTACAAACCAAATAATAAGAACCACAATGAGCTAATTGATAAATTTTAAAATAATTGACAAATTCCTATAAATGAAGAGACAGTTAATTTTGAATAAACAAAGGCAAATGCATATTTTAATGAAGAATTTTTATTTCAATGTTGGATTTTTTTTAGAGAATTTGTACTTATGTCAAAAGATCATTACTTGTATATTGTGGTTAAAAAAATGATCAATTATTTTTCACTGATTATAAAGCAAAACAACAAACATTTTTACTGATGAAAATTTAGAAATAAAAGCTTCAAAATCCATATTTATACCATACTGCAAAATGAACAAACAGATTAATTCAATAAGAAAACTATTTTGACTTCAACATGTATTTTACACCAGGCTCTTGCAGAAATAATTAGTTTCTTTGTTCTTACAGATCAATAATTTATAATTGATCAGACTGCTAAAATTTCAAGATAATTTCAAAACCTTTAGTGCTGGTTCTTTACTTGACTTGGGAGACTGAAACGAACAATAATTCTTGAAAATATATTTGATAATATAATTCCATGCACTCTCTTTGTATTGAAATGATACATTTCAGACACCAACATGAAAATTTTTGTTAAAGAATTTCTGCAAACCTTTGATTTGACAGCATTGAACATTATGAAACAGAAAAACATCCACTGAACAGTGGTATCCAGTGGAACTTTTAAATCACCACGATCTATTTCTTTCAAAAAACTTCCATACTCATGATAAAAAGCAGTATCATTGAATATTTCCTCTTCTGTTGTCTCGTAGTCGATTGATCTAAGCAAACAGATTCACTGAAATGGAAGATGAAATGAGATAATACAATGTCCATAGATTAAATAGAAGGTTTAGTTAAAAATCTATAGGTGATCCTATAAAATGGACAGGGTTCACAGCAATGAGTTACGATAACCAGAATGTTGTGGCAAAACACGGATGGCACTACTTACAAAAATGTCTAAGGAAAGTTCTTCACCTCAAAATCTGAAAGTAGTAATTAAAATTTCACACTGAACAGTGGTATCCAGTGGAACTTTTAAATCAACACGATCTATTCTTTTCAAAAACTTCCATATTCATGATAAAAAGCAGTATCATTGAATATTTCCTCCTCTGTAAGACAATCTTTTTGTGTGATATAGCCTGCTATATAAAAAAGCGACATTTTAATATCTTTAAAGATACCAGTTTCTAGGTCTGGCAGGTGATAAAATGTTTCGTATGCCAATTCATCCAACAGATATCCGCATTGTGAGCAAGTATGGCCTGAATCATGGCTATACTCTCTAACATCAACTTTCAACCGAAGAAGTAATTTTGTTTTATGAATATAGAATTTCGGAATAACATTTTGTATGGTAATAAAATAAGTACCACCAGAACCTTGTCTCAATTTACAAAATTCAGTTTCAAGATAGTCAGTGGTAAATTCTCCAAGAATGACAAAATTGAACCCACTGTCAAATAAATGTCTGCAAACATCAATTAAACCATTACATGTATGCTTGATAGCCATACTAGTGTCTCTTGTGAAGGATTTTATTCTCTTTCCTTGCTTTACCCTCATTTGTTTTGCCATACTTCCAAAATTTGCAAGAAATGTCAAATTTCCATCATTTCGATCTGATAATACTCTTTTCAGTGGATCATTTGTCTTGACACTTCCATAAATATCTTTTACACTCACTATTTTCCAAAATTTCAAAACTTTTTCAATGAAAGTAACAGTTTCTTTTGTATCATCATCCTGTAATAATGGATGAGTTTTCATTGCAGTTACAGTCTCATCACAAAACACTTTAAAACAGTGGGAAACTTTTTGTCTCTCAAATGGCTTTGGAAGAACCGCAACTTATGTTAGTTTTGATAACTTAACAAATTGATTTTTTTCATGCGCAAAAAGTTGTTTCACTATTTCCCATTTTGCTGTAATTTCTTTACTATCAGAATAAAACAGCAATTCTGAACAAGCCTCAGTTATCCAGTTATTGCGAATACTTTTAAATATATGTACATAATCGAAAAGCAAGTATATACCATTTTTAGTAACCCAAGGCTTATTTTCAACAGTATCAAATTTCTTGAATAAAGCTTGATTAGTCCGATTATTGTCACAAATAACTGCAATTACATGACCTTTAGAATGATCGACAAAATCAGCAACATTTCTAACATTCTGAAACAAAAATTCTGAGTTTAGTTTGGCAACTGGGATCATCTTAATCAAAGACTTTGGTCCACCATGTAAACATTTGATCATAATACCCAATACAGTTTTTGCTAATGTCTCTTCAGAATCTTTGGCACCACCAAATATGTTTCCCCCTTGGTATTGTAAACTCACTTTAACATAAACTTCATCAACTAGGATGATACATTTTTCTGTTTATCTGACAGTTTGCTAAACACATCACCAAGAAAATTCAGATCATCTACCTTCGAAACTTTTGAGGTCATATTCACTAGTGTTTTCATGCTGGGTAATTTGTAATGATCTCAGAGTTTGTTATAAAGAGACCGAGATGTGGCAAAATATTTGAATGCTCGGACAAGCATTTCCGACTCGTAAACTTTTTGCCAACTATTCGTGGTGACATAACTTCGATATGTTGTCTCAAAACCTGTTTCTCTTGTTCAATTTTCAAGTTACTAAGGTAACGAATTGCTTCCTCAATTTGAGACCAATGTTGAAACTTAGTTATTCTGTTTTTCAATAGTGAAGAAATGTGTGTGCGTATACTTGCATGGTAACATTCAAACGTTAAGTTTTCAAAGATTTTAATCAAAAACATCGGAATACTTCCAGTAAAAAAAAATGACAAGACTGGATGAACTGTTGATTGTTAGAATTGTAGCAGGTAACTGCTGGCGCAAAATCATGATGGTCAATATCAGCACACAAATTTGTAAAATTATCAATTCCATCTTTTTCTAACAAATGGGCAAACTCATCATTGTGTACACTTCGCACAGAAGCGGAACTTTTTTTTGTTGTCCTTGGTATCACACTTGATGGCAAATTATTAAATATTGATGGAGGATCTTTGGGTCGTGCTTTTCCCATAACAAATGCAGTTTCATAACCAGGTTGAAAATGCCTTTCACAAACAACAGTGTCTGAGTAGTTAGGAGTGTTAGCTCTTGGTATTACCTTTAACCATCTTTCTCTCTCATCTTGATCTTTGGGGAGACGAAGCACTCGGACCTTATTTTGCTCATTATAATTGCCTTGACAGGCTGTCACGCAAAACTTTTTTGCCATTTTGAGAAATATTTAAGTTATGTGTCGTCAATGAACAGAGCTGTTTACATGTAAATAAAACGTTTAAAACGTGTGTAATATATTTCCTAAGAATATAGAACAGATTTGAAATTAATAATGTAAGATTTATTGACAAATTCTCAAAGATGATACTTTTTTAAAACTGAAAAAAAAAAGGTAAAACTTATGCGCTGTCAATGAACAAAGCTGTTTACATGTAAATAAAACGTTTAAAACGTGTGTAATATATTTCCTAAGAATATAGAAAAGATTTGAAATTAATAATGTAAGATTTATTGACAAATTCTCAAAGACGATACTTTTTTTAAACTTAAAAAAAAAAAGGAAAAGTTATGTGTCGTCAATGAAAAGAGCTGTTTACATGTAAATAAAACAAAATTAAATTCTGACGTTTAACAGTCCAACTGAAATAAATTTGATGAGTTTAAATTTATTTTGGGAATGAAATTTCCTTGGAGCAGTGAAAACGACGTGCTACCAGCTAAAAGTTTATCTGGTGACTGACTGACTGGCCCCCAGTTAAACAGTCAGATGTGCATTTACCCGGCCTGTAGTAGGGATGGCCATGCTTTAAGTCCATTGTATCCATGTTAAATGTCTTTCATTTATTTAGTAGACAACTGTTCTTATTCATGTAAAAGTACTTTATCTCTGTACTGAAATACTAATAGCTGACTGTCAGTTCAGTTAGAATCTCCCAGATTGTATTCATGTAAATCTTTTGAGTTTATTTTGTCACTTCCAGCTTTAAAGTTTTACCACTATTAATAGTAAATGATAGTAGATCAATGATATATACCAATATTTTACAAGACAGTGAATTACAAATGTGATAATAATACAGTGTTGAATGAGATATAATTTTTCTTTGTACTCAAATTTGTTGAATGAAACATGAATTTCCCAATTACTCTGATGTCAAGGATCAAATTCTTATACCTTTTAGTACATTTATCTCTATATACTTCGTTAGAAAAAGGTAAAATCTCCTATACAAATAAATAGTAGTAGTAGTAGGCCTCTGTCAGTCAGAGTCGACCATGGGTGATACATTCTTAGCATAGTTGTCTCGGCTGTCTGTTTGGCTCAAGAAACTAATGTGAGAGCGGCAGTCTTTGTTGTAAAGGTCACCAACGTGTGGTTTCTGAACTGTTGGCATTGATGCTCTCCTTTCTGCATGCGCACTTTACTGCAGCAATGTTTATCAGGTTCTTCTCCCTTGCTTTCAGATGTTCAGGCTTCTTTTCCATCTTGAGCAGTCATCTCCAATGCTCTCCCAAGACCCAATGTCGATCACCTTTATATCTCGCCTCACATCTTTGTATCAGAGTTGAGAGCGGCCAGTAGACCTCTTTCCAGATGCCAGCTTTCCATACAGGATGTCTTTTGGAATGCGCCTATCCTCCATGCGGTGGGCATGGCCCAACCAGCATAGTCTGCATTGCCTGAGGAGGGTGAACATGCTGGGAAGGCTCGTGTGGGGTAGGACATCTTATCCTGCAAAGATATGCTAAGGGTGCGGTGGATGGTTCGCAGATTGATGGTGTTGAGTCGCCACTCCTGTCTGGCATAGGTGGTCTATGACTCGCTGCCATACAGCAGCGTGCTGATGATGCAGGTGTTGTACACTGCCATCATAGTCTTCATTGTAAGCTTGGGGTTCTTCCACACTCTGTGAGGCGAGCAAGTGTTGTAACTGCTTTCCCGATCCTTTTGTCAATTTCAGTGTCACGTCAAAAGTTGTCGGTTATGGTGGAGCCAAGGTATGTGAACTGGTGAACCACACAGAGTTCATAATCATCAATAGTGATGGCAGGTGGTATCTTGGTGTCTTGTCCCAGGACGTTTAACTTATTCAGGCTGATGGTAAGCCCCAAATCCTTGCAGGCCTGTGAGAAGCGGTCCAACAGTTCCTGCTGAGTCGTCAGCAAACAGCATGTCTCTGATAAAGACTTCACATACCTTTGTTCTGGCTCTGAGGTTAGCAAGGTTGAATAGCCTGGCATCTGATCTGGTACATAGATAGATTCCCTTGGTTGCAGAGCCAAAGGCGTGATTCAGGAAGATGGCGAAGATGATCTCAAAGAGCGTTGGAGCAAGAACACACCCTTGCTTAACTCAGCTGCAGATACTGAAGGGGTTGGAAGAGATCCCGCAGAACTGGATTATCTCCTTTGTGTTGGTGTGGAAATATTATAATTATACACTCGTTAGACAGCCAATATTCTGGAGGATCTTGAACAGGCCGTCTCTGCTGACATGGTCAAACGCCTTCATGAGATCTATGAAGGTGACATACAGGGGCATCTGCTGTTCCCTGCACTTCTCCTGGAGTTGGCAGAGGGAGAAGACCATGTCTACCGTTGATGTTTCTGCTCGGAACCTGCACTGTGATTCAGGGTAGACACGTTCTGCCAGCTTCTGCAGATGAATCAAGATGACCCGAGCAAAGATTTTGCCAACAATGCTGAGGGAGATGCCTCTGTAGTTGTTACAGTCGCTTCTTTCACACTTGTTCTTGTAGAGAGTAATGATATTGGCGTCCTTCATGTCCTGTGATATGACTCCCTCTACCGAACAGTGACAGAGAACTTTGTGCAGTGGAAACAGAAAAGTAGTCTTGCATTGCTTAATCAAGTCTGGGGGAATCCCATCGCTACCTGGGGTCTTGCCGAGTCCAAGCTGTCAATAGCCTTGCTCTTCTCTTGAAATTCACGATTTAAGTGTTGTAAAAAAATTTAAAATGGAAAATATTTTATTTAAAAAGTCTGTATCATGTATACTTTCACGGTTTAATTCATTAAGACAAATGTTACATATTTTATTTGTACAATTTTTCTCTCTCCTAGTAATAGTATTCCGTGTCGACTAACTGCAGCAATATTTTACTAAAAAAAGATCCATATACTTTACAAAAAGATGCCTTTTATCTAGTATGCAAAGTAGTGATGGGACGACTCCAATATTTTTTCTGATTCTGATACAATTACTGATTCCGATTCTTTTCAAATTACTAAATATTTAGTTATAGAGTTCTGTTTTTTTAATTTTCGGATTACCGTAAAAAAACGTGTAACGTGTACATATTTTCACAAAAGTAAAAGTACACTTGTGGGGTCAGGGCATACATTACATGCATATCTTTCTATTTTCTCTTATCGTAATTGATTGAAGATATTTATTTGATAAGATCACTGTAAGATTTCCATCTATATTTTTCATCTGTGCCATTTTTTCCTATTTATCCATTCGTATTATTTTACCAGTGCCATTTTTACTAAACTCGTTATTATATAAAAATTTTAGCTTTAGTGGTAGTTTAATAACAATAAATATTTATAATTTTATAATTAGTACTAGCAATGGAAAAATAAGTTTTAAACAAAAAAATTAAAAGAATCGTTTTTGTTATCGGAAATTAGGCTCATATTTTTTCGGATTCCGAAAATTTCCGATTTTTTAAATTCCCGATTTATCAGCCCAACAATAATGCAGAGGCACATGTATAACTTAACTTGAAAAAAGAGACTCACACCTAGCAAGATTATGTCTTTTCTTTTTTTTTTTCAATTTTCTTATCTTTTAGTTTTTGCTGGGGATAGGGCATTCTGCTGGATGTCAGACATTCACCCGCTATTTCAAAGACTTCCCCGTATGTGTTTGCATATGTCTGACTAAACTTGATTTACAAGAACAAGAAAATCCACATACATTACAAGAATATGGCTTTTCTCCTGTATGTGTTCGCATATGTATGACTAAATTTGATCTACAAGAACAAGAATATGCACATCTTTTACAAGAATATGGCTTTTCTCCTGTATGTGTTCGCATATGTGACACTAAATTTGATTTCAGACAACAAGAATATTCACATACTTTACAAGAATATGGCTTTTCTCCTGTATGCCTTCGCATATGTATGACTAAACTTGATTTAAGAGAACAGGAATATTCACATACTTTACAAGAATATGGCTTTTCTCCCGTATGTTTTCGCATATGCCTGAGTAAGTGAAATTTCTTAAAACAAGAATATTCACATACTTCACAAGAATATAGCTTTTCTTCAGTGTGTGTTTGAAGATGTGTTGCAAGAGTGGATTCATACAAACAAGAATACCCACATATATTGTCTGTGGTGTGTTTTTCCATGTGTCGTGCCAATACTGATTTTTTAGAAAAACAAGAGTGACATACTTTACAAGTATTTGGCTTCTCTTTAATGTGTTTTTCCATAACTTTGTTCTGTTTGGAGTTTATTGGAAATGATGAATCACATTTGTCATAAGAATATTTTTTCACTTTAAAATTCATTCACTTATTTGACTTTTTATTTTCATATAAATATGATCAGATATTTTTTACGGTAGATTTCGCTTTTGTATTTCATATAAGAAAATACATAGTAAATCACAAAGAAAATGATGATCCATCCAAATCCAAATGCTTTAAAGCAGGAACACCTGTAAATAAAATAAATACAATTTTAATTTTATTATTTACATTTCAATGTATTCATATTGTTTATTTTTATTATTACATTGAACTCACAACCTCTCGGTAGAATTCACTATAGAATGTTACACTACAAGATATTTCTACATGACAGCCTTGTGGATAAAGACGTTGGTTGAGAGATATTCTAGAGTGAGTTTCTGCCTTCAGTCCCTGGTGAAGAAACAAGGAAAATAAACTGATGGTCATGTTCAAATCGTAATTTATGAAGTTATATACCTTGTGTCTGAATGACAACTAAGGGAACAGCTTTGGTTTGAACATGAATAATACAGATTGAATTTGTCACATTTTAAATTGTAATTTGAAATGGCATAACTGTTTTGTTAGAATGACAGCTGAAGAAAAGCATTTGTTTCACTTAACTGATTTCAAGAAATCTTTTTCGGCCCTAATTATTAAAAAACAATTTGTTTTGGACTAAACTAGTGTTGACAACTTAAAAGGGTCACATCAGTGATGCTATTCTTGAAATAAAACTAATCCTATATATTGTAGATTAAATTGAGAACCCACATTCGTGGGTGAAATAAAGGTTCTCATTGACTGACCAATTGTAAAATAGCAAAAGATGTGAAACAGTCTTAAAGTGAATGCTCTCAATAAAAGAACTTGGGGAGCTCCTCAGAATATAGTCAGTCTGTATTAGAGAGTGACAGACAGCAGTCAGCTACAAATTAAAAATAGGAACAAAAACGACTACGGAATTCTCTTTAATTTATCCACCTCTAAGAGACAAAAGCACAAAGCAAATTTCAAAGTTCTTACACACCTGTATTCCAATAAATATTTTTTTTATTGTTGCCAGTGAGTTTTATTATTTTTGTGTTGCCTAGAAAACAGAACTTACAGTACAGAACTTTATGACAAAGTTATGTCACCAGCAAAGTTCTGATGATTTTTTAAACACAGCAATAGTCATGGATGTTAGTGACCAATGGCAAAAAAACTAAAATCAAGATTAATTTCCCAACCTAGGGGGGGCATGCCCTCCCCTTGTGTATATGCAGAGGGTGGTAGGGTCGCCATTACCACTAGAAACCTTCTTTAACCAATTCCACCTAAATTTGTTATTTACAATTACATCTATTTGCCACAATTTAGCTTCATTTATAGTTCCTATTTACTTGTCTCCCCACAAGGGCAGAGTTAGACACAAGGTCGGTTATTAATGTGGGGGAAAAGTAGCCCTTCAAAAAGGGGAACTGGATTAGGACATAAATAAAAATTGCCTCAGTCTAGAAGGATCTCTTCCTCATCGGTAGAGGACAGAAAAGATGAAGTGTAGTATCAGAATAAATACTGCACTTTACTCCTGGCCCAAAACAACTCCAATCAGTTCTAACTGAGAAAGTCACTAGTGTGTATGTGGTTGAAGGAGACAGGAGTTATTCTTTGATGAAACAGAAGTCATCTAATTTCCCTACCTCCATCGTTTGAACATTTTCAGTAGTCATAAGAGTTTAAAGAAAGGCAAGACCAACCGGAAAGAGGAAGAGAGAAAACATTGTAACAAAGAAAGGATAAAGTGAAAAAGAAGATGAAAAAGACAGAAAATCCAGCCAAATAAAAAAAAATAAGGAAATAGGGATCTAGCAATTTGGTAGATAAAAAAGAGGATTTCAATCAAACAGCGATTTAAGCAGAAATCTACTCTTTATAGATTTGAAAAAAGCAGACTTCTGCTACAAACCAGAGAACGATTGACAGTGCAACCAGTTGCAATATGTGTGGTCATCGTTGTACTGCAGAACAAAAGATTTAACTGATGTAAATTATCTAAAAAATGTATAGAACACTGAGTGTGAACAGTCTACCCAAGTGGATTAAATAAAGGATTCAGTTCGAAGTTACTAGATTTTAATCAAGTTTGATTTTATAGCAAATAAACCTATGTTGACTTATTTTATGTTGACGATGTTGTTTTATATTAGTTTTACTTTGGAAGCAATGGTTGTTACTTGTTCAATTATTTCTATGTTGTTTCCAAATTTTACTTTGTATATTATTTTAGATGATGCTTTCTGTTGGTAATTGAACCTTTTGTAATTGTCTGTGTTTGGTGGTTGCTATGTGGTGAAGACAGCCTTTCTTCCCAAGATTTGTACATTTGTGTGGGTGAAAATTTAATCTATGGCCATATGTGACGATCTGGCTATTGAGTCAACTTTCTGATTTCCTAAGAAAAAGTCTATTAAAGAAATGGGGATGCTACGATTTACTGACGTCTTAACACATTAGCAAAGTAAAACAAACTGACACATTTTTCAAAGACAAGCTTAGAAGATAACTGAACATAGTTTTTCTTCATGTGCAGTGTTTCATATGGTTTTAGAAAAAAGAATGGAAGACTACACAGTTGTAAACCTCTAGTCATGGTCTGAGAATGAAAGAGGTGGCTTACGGTCTAGATTATGCTACACTTATTGATCTGGGCTGTGACTTACAAACTACAGACAAAACCCAAACATGTCACAAAATGATGATGTACGGTTGTTAAATATCCAGGCAGTGTGAACCAAACAATCATTTTGACAAGAGATACACCTGGTAACAGGATGCAAGAAACAACATAAACATGATCAATTGTCAAGAGATAAAATAATTGTCGGATGTACCAAAAGGTCATTTGAAAAAAATAATGTATCTGGCATCAGAGACCACCTGCATGAGAAGAAACAACATAAACACGATCGATTGTCAAAAGATAAGATAAATGCTGGATGTATGAAAGATCATTTGGCAAGAAATACATGCAGCTACAATTGAGTTGCACCAAAGGAAGAAAAAAAAATATGTTGGATTGTCATTCATTAAAACAACTGTCACCAAACAAAACACCCTGGGAGACGTGGCTACAGTGACAATGCCGTCCCATTGCGGCGTTTGAGGTGGTTACAAATTGTTATATAATAACAACCTGAAATTAAAAATAGAGATTTGGTTGGTGATTTGAGCCCAAGAAGAATCACCTGTCAAAGTGCTGTATGTGGATCTTCCTCTTAACAATCCACCATCCCTCACCGTCAATAATATAATTTATATATTTTCATATATCAATGTGTTGTCATTCTTTTTAAGTACAGCAGTAATACAACGCAGTGAGGGAAGAGTTTCAATGAAATTCTGCTGACTGTGATAAATGCAATTACAAAAATGGACAGTAAAAAGATCATATCTTTCTAAAATGAAAGCAGAGAAAAAAGCATGCAGATGTTCACTAAAAGACGACACACCAGCAAACATCAAGCCATGGTCAAACAAAGGAAGTGTTGACTTAAGGTGCAGATTATATTACATTCATTGACCTGGGCTGTGACTTATACAGACAAAATCCAAACATGTCAAAAAAATGATGATGTATGATGAAGGAAGAATTTCAATAAATTTTATCATATTACTCTTTGGGATGGTATTTACACTATTTGAAAATCAAATAAATTATGTGATATGCAGTGTCTGATGTCTTACTCCAGCTCTAACACACGCACTACTGATAGTGGTGGAAATTATAGCACTTCTGTATTTTCTTTGTTTAGATATTTTCCATGTTACAGGCAACTTAAGAGAACTCTATTCTTTATAAAAGAGAAATGTATCATGCTAAGTCAAAGCGGGTATTTTCCTTCCAGGGGTTCATATCTAATGCATAAAATTATCTTGTCGGATTTTCTACTATATAAAAATTATATTGTGTGATTTTCAAAGTTTGTCATCGATAGTGATTAATCTGATGAATCAATATTTGATTCTAACTAGCTATTTTTAAAAAATTTTCATGCAATAACATATTTGTTGCTTCAATTTTTTTCAAATAATAGTTGTTCAAGATAAGAACTTTGATAAGTTTGAATAATTTTCACTATTCACCTTTACCTTACTAATAAACCAATAAGATTTCCCCCTAAACATTGCTTTCCTTTGTAATTTTTCAGCGTGCAAAATATAATTTTCTTCTATTAAAAAGTGAATTCAATACTCCGAAATAGGGTCATTCACTTTTAAACTTTAATATTAATAAATCAATTCAGAAATTTTTTTTTTTCTTTTGATATTTCCATTCAGATTTTACAGTAATATCATGAGGTATGAGTTTGCGTCGGACATCAATGAAGAGCAAATAAAACGTTTTACTTTCTTTCATTTATAACTTGAAAATTAATGTTTATAGAAATCTGATTAAAAATTTGGTTTGGTTTGTTTTATGGCATATCAACAATCTGTGGGTTATTTAATGTTGAATAAAGTTGTCAAATATAATTCTATATGTAGGATAATTATTTATATTCCTAAAAGACATTATTCTTTGAAGACATTACTCTTTGAAGACATTAATTTGAGAATAAACACACCCAATCTGAAAAGACTCACAGACTACTACAAGCGTCAAACCTATACTACTAGTCTTGTGTTGTTTGAAATATAGTTGTCAAATATAATTCCATAAGTAGAGTAATTATTTATATTTCTAGATAACCAGAATGCATTGCTCCTAGATAACCAGAATGCATTGCTCCTAGATAACCAGAATGCATTGCTCCTAGATAACCAGAATGCATTGCTCCTAGATAACCAGAATGCATTGCTCCTAGATAACCAGAATGCATTGCTCCTAGATAACCAGAATGCATTGCTCCTAGATAACCAGAATGCATTGCTCCTAGATAACCAGAATGCATTGCTCCTAGATAACCAGAATGCATTGCTCCTAGATAACCAGAATGCATTGCTCCTAGATAACCAGAATGCATTGCTCCTAGATAACCAGAATGCATTGCTCCTAGATAACCAGAATGCATTGCTCCTAGATAACCAGAATGCATTGCTCCTAGATAACCAGAATGCATTGCTCCTAGATAACCAGAATGCATTGCTCCTAGATAACCAGAATGCATTGCTCCTAGATAACTAGAACGCATTGCTCCTAGATGACCAGAATACATTATCCCAGAATACATTACTCTCAGAAGGAAATTTCACAGTGAAAGTGGAAATATTACTCTTAGAAAGGAACTCTACCGAGAAAGGGGCAGCATTACTCTCAGAAAACACCACTCCAAGAAAAACATTACTCTTTGACATTGATAATCTTCTTTATTCTCAACATGATTGACCCTATTTCTATCTGGGGAGAAAAATAAAAAGGAGAAATAAGGTTTTGAGTTTTTGAAGAATCAGATTGAATAATACGGTTGGGGATGAACTTATAGATACTAGGGTATGACGTGACCAGCCGATTGATTTGATCGAGCCTCTCCGACCTCTCGTCTAGCCAAAGTAAGAACTCAAAGTGACCAAGCCACAGATCGCTCAGTCACCAGGATCCTGTCCTATGGTATCATGGGTTGCCACTCACGGTCAACATGTGGTTCCTTATTTGGGGGTCTTACCTCTCTACATGGGGTTGCAGTTGACGAATTCTAAACCCCACCGACAGGGCAACTGATTAAAGGTATTAATATCAGGTTTGGGAGTTGGAGCTCGAGTTTATGGGTTTCATCGATTTTCCCAGAAAAACAATTTTAAAGTTAAATTTTATTATAGTATCTTTTGATCCTTAAATTATTTTTTTAATTAAATTATTATCAATCTATAACTAATTTTGTAAAAGTAATGTTTTAATAACAATTTATAAAGTTATTGAGTGTAAATAACTTCCAAATATTACAATATTTTAATACATAAAGGTTTTCTACAAAATTTAAAGCCAAAAATAACTTTCTATTAACAGTTTAAATACTTATAAATTCCTTTCAAATTTCGAAGGGTCACAAAATAACATTTTTTTTACTATTACCAAAAGATTAAAATGGCTGACTTGTTTACAAATACATCGAAATGTAATTTCATAATCATAGTATTTTTTTTAAATAGACTTAAAATGAATTTTATTTTACAGTATTGATGTTTTATTTTTATATATAATTTATTAAGAATTTTGAATAATTTAAAAAATGTGCAGATGACATAAAAGTGAGAAACACACACACGATAAGTGGTCACATTTTATTAATATAGACATTTCATGGCAAACTGCACCAACCTTTCACCAACTAAAAATTAAACTAAGATGATTTGAAAATTTGGTGCTTCTGCATCGTTGTGTACATATGAAATATTTTCACCTTTAATTTAAAAGAGGGAGATAATTTAAACTTTTGGGTGGGGTGAAAGTGGGGAAAATACATAATCAAATAAAACTTGTCAAATCTGATTTCTCCAACAATGATATGAATCTAGAAGAGATGTTTTTTAATTTGAGATAAGGGCAATTTAATTGATTTTTAGCAAGCACAAAGACTTATTTCAGATGTCAGGAGCTGCATCTGTGGCACTGAGATGAGACTTATCACGGGAACAATTAGAAGTGATGGATTTGTGTAGCAAGGCCCAAACTATACTTGTAGGACAAAGGTGTCCATTAGGTGAGGAAGTAGTTTTTTAAATCTAGATTTATTAAAATTTATTTATGGGATCATTCCTTTCATCCCTAAAAAAAAGTTTGAATTATCTCTCGTTTTCATGTCACTCTTTTATAAATTAAAGACGAAAATATTTCATATGTACACCAACATTTTTTAATAATTTCCAATGTGGTTGAATGTAGAGTTAGTTTCAAGCATTAAAAGAAAAAATAACCCAAAAGCCAAAAAAAATTACATAGTAAAAAAAGAAAAGAAAATCTGTGAATTCATGCGGTTAAAATGAAAACAACCATGAACCTTTGAACCCTCTCCATAATTGTGAATTATCAAAATGTGATAATCGAACGATTTGATTTTGTAAATTATTTTTTTACAATTTGTTAATTTGCAGTTTAAATATTCTTTTGCTACATTCGATTTAGTTGATTAGACGACGCAGTTAAATGTGAAAGTTTTGTTTATATAAGTAGTAGGCCTATATCGATCAGGGTTGCCCATGAGTAGCATAACAGTTGTCTTTTTGGCTGGAGCATCGACGTCTATGGCTTTAGAAGTCAATGCTGAAGTGACAGTCCTTCCACTAGAGATTGCATGTGTACTCTGTCCCTGGACCGCTGGAGCCGACGCTTTGTTTTCTAAGGGTCCGCTTCTCTGTGGCGACTTGTATCAGCTTCTCCTTCCTGACTTGAGGTGTTTGGTTAATTTACAGTTTGTTTTATATATATATATATATATATGTATAATATATTATTATTTGTAGCCTCTGTTTGGCTGGGCCTTTTAATGCTAAATAAGACAGCTGTCAACCTTGGCTATAATGCAACGTTTCTTCATGTAGAACACTGACTGCTGCTTATAAAGATGTCCGCTTACTGACATAAATAAGTTTATTTACCATGATTTCGTATGACTATTCATGCCGGCCTCATCGGTTAAAGCGTGGGATTTCGAGTTATGAACAAACAACTCTCGTTCCGGAGTTTGAATCGTGCAACCAACTTGAATGGTTATCTCTACACCGATGATTCCACAAGGATGAAACATATACATATGTAGATAATAATTGAATATTTATTATTAAATTATATATATATATACACACACACACACACACAGATCGTCCGGTATTGAACGAGTAATGTTATGTCCCCTCTGCACACAAAATTTTTTTTTTTAACTAAGTTCACTCCAAAAAAAGGAAAGTGGCCACTGCAGACGTAAGGAGCTACTGAGAATTAGGATGAAAGTTGGGGGAGGGGCATCCTAAATTGGGAGCTGTGCAGCGAAATGCTTGTTCACATTAGTTTTATTTGGACCCTACTAACATACTCATTAATTCAATGAGAGGGGATGTAAGTACGTAAATTTATAGTCTTAGGTTCAGGAGCACGGATGAACAATAATACCAGGCTTTCGCCTTTAAACTTTAATTCCAGTCAGAAATCAATTTCTTTTCGTCAGTTTAAAGTGGCGAATAGGATGTACTTTTTAGTTTGAATAAAAGTTGGAAAAAGATAAAGTATTGTGCTTCATTATTTGTGCTCTCAGCTCTTGTGCAGTTTAATAAACAGGGGTATATAATATACACGAAGTAACGACCAATAGATTAAAACATTTAAATAAATTGGTACTGATATCGATCCTGAACCAGTTTTCGTGAGGCTCGACTCGGAAGCGTTCGGCTGTCCTACGCAAACGCCCGAGTGTTGACGAGCCGAATGGTACCAGACGACAATTTTGATACGGTGCTGCGTCCTGTGATTGTAAGTTTTATTTTCAAGAAATTTTCTAAAAGAAACAACAAAAAAACAAAACAAGCAAAACAGCGAAGTTACTGTTATCAAATAATTTTTTATTTTGATATGTTGCTGCGTCTTATAATTTTTAGTTATAGTTGTGTAGCGGTCGGACATAGGACCTATTTCTTCTTGTCCCCTGTGAGCAAATTGGTCATACACTGACCAATCGGCTTGCAGGGCGTATGATTTCCTAGCTGTCCCCCAAACGGACTACTTTGACATTTGAGTCTAGGGACGAGATGGCCAGAGAGAAACAAGACCCGATCGAGGAAACATCATCTCTCTCCTGGTCCTGCATGATCATTGTTCCAGCTGCCGTCACAACGTTGACGCTTCCTTTGATTTTCCTTTCTTGGACACTGTCCAATATTTTGTTACTTTACCAACTAGTAAAGTAACCCTTTTAATGGGAACAGGTCAAAACGTCACCAAGTCAAAACGTCACCAAATTTTTTGGCCCCCGTTCCGGCGTCGGAGACCCCCTCTCGACGGCTAGCCGCACCACTTCTGGGGGTGTTTCCACGGGAACAGGTCAAAATGTCACCAAGTCAAAACATCACCAAATTTTTTGGCCCCCGTTTCGGCGTCGGAGACCCCCTCTCGACGGCTAGCCGCACCACTTCTGGGGGTGTTTCTACTCGTCACCAAACTTATAAAATATTATAATAAGAATATTGTTTGCAATGTGGGTCGAATATGATAACGGTGATTTTAAGTTTGCTTCGAAAAGCATCTCGGATCTACATGCTGGCTATTTAAAAATATATTTTTTTATATTTTGTTATTAATAAAAGCTTCATATTTTTGAAAACCTTTTCATTATTACAAAAGTAGAACACTGGTACAAGTAACAAATTATTTGATGATAAATATCACTTAAAGAATTTGGTGACGTTTTGACTTGTAACCCTTTTAATAAATCATATTTCGTATGTTGTTATACAGTGTTTGTTTGCTTGATTCAATTTCGTGCGTAGAGATGTAAGAAACATTTCTACAGTTGCAAGACATTTTTTTAAACAAAACAAGTAAAACAGCGAAATTACCGTTATCAAATAAATATTTTTTAACCCTAACCACAACAAAAAACAAACAAAACAAGCAAAACATTATTATCATAGGACACAAATCAAAATTGTTGTTGTCTGGTACAAATCGGCTCGTCAACTCTCGGGCGTTTGCGTAGGACAGCCGAACGCTTCCAAGTCAAACCTCACGAAAACTGGTTCAGGATCGATATCAGCACCAATAAATTTATTTGTTTAATAAAATATAGTTTCTGAAAGTAAAAACCATTGTAATAAAATAAAGTTTATTTTCAATAAAATAACATTTTGGCCAAAACATCTGGGGCATCTTTTACGAGACTCAGCAGAGTAAAAACGCTAAAAAAACAAATATACAACAAATAAAAGTAACTGTCGTCGATAAAAGTTAATTTAAAACTGTCCTGTGATATTTGTTTGTATTTTTAAACCGTTCCAACTGCTATTTATTAGAAATCAATAGTTTTGTAACACGAACTTGCAAATACAAAATGGCGCTTGCTCGTAAGAGAGTGAGTAGAAGACGCCATCTTGTCTAGAAAAAAGTACTAGTTGAAAATGAACAAGAATTTTTTTTTACATCTAATAAAAACCCATTTATAGTACGTAAAAATACAAACAAATATCATAGGTAAGTAGACAAAATATTTTATTAGAATGTTTTGGCCAAAATGTTACTTTATTGAAAAAATTTGTTATTTTATTACAATGTTTTTCTTTCAGAAACTATATTTTATTAAATAAATAAATTTATTAAAATGTGTTAATCTATTGGTCGTTACTTCTTGTGAATTATATGCCCCTGTTTACTAAACTGCACAAGTGTCGTGCTCTCTTCTAAACTAAAAGAAAAACGTATATTTTGCACGCAACACTGTTGTATTGAGAAATAACAAAAATATCAGCAGAATTGAAATGTTCGACGAAATATAAACACGTGTTCTATCAAACATTTATAACGTAGTTCGACGCAATAAAAACACAAAAATAACAAAACTTACCTAGATTCATACTGGGGGCTTTTCGATTGTTTAAATTCAGATTATTGGTTCTTTTAAAAAACTTAAACAAAATATTCCAGCGGGATATGACGCTTAAATACGTCCAGTTATTAAGGACTGAAGAATTACTGCTCTCTGATTGGATAATATTTTACTCTATTTTCTGCATATATCTCATCAGAGATAAGGGTACAATTAGAAAGTATCCAATAATTTCAAAAATTTCTATTTTATTGTGGCTTCCTATTGCTGCGGGATTGTTTGAAACGAAAGGAAGGGACGGTGCAAAATCGAAAATGTTCCTTCGCATTATAATTTAAGCAATTATTCAGAGTTTTATTTATAAGTAAATATGCTATTATAATAATACATTTTAATTAATAATTTGGGTGGCACTTTTACCCCCAGCCCAAGCCGCCCACCGCCGCCCAGCCTCCGGCGCCAGCATTTTGGCTCACGTGACTCAATCGTAGTCACTTATGAACTAATAGTCTTCCGTATTAACAATTAGCATGTATCCCACCCCCAATACATTTTTTGTATATTAATTATTTACCTTACGTAATAGAATGAAGATTGATGGATTTTTGCCAACTGCCGCCCAGCCTCCGGCGCCAGCATTTTGGCTCACGTGACTCAATCGTAGTCACTTATGAACAGAATAGTCTTCCGTGTTAACAATTAGCATGTACCCCCCCAATACATTTTTTTTTGTTTATTAATTATTTACCTTACGAAATAGAATGAAGATTGATGGATTTTTGCCCACCGCCGCCCACCGTGGTGGGCAAAAATCCATCAATCTTCATTCTATTTCGTAAGGTAAATAATTAATAAACAAAAAAAATGTATTGGGGGGGGGGGATACATGCTAATTGTTCATACGGAAGACTATTCTGTTCATAAGTGACTACGATTGAGTCACGTGAGCCAAAATGCTGGCGCTGGGGGGCTGGGCGGCGGTTGGCGAAAATCCATCAATCTTCTATTTCGTAAGGTAAATAATTAATAAACAAAAAAAATGTATTGGGGGGGTACATGCTAATTGTTAATACGGAAGACTATTCTGTTCATAAGTGACTACGATTGAGTCACGTGAGCCAAAATGCTGGCGCTGGGGGGCTGGGCGGCGGTTGGCGAAAATCCATCAATCTTCTATTTCGTAAGGTAAATAATTAATAAACAAAAAAAATGTATTGGGGTGGGATACATGCTAATTGTTAATACGGAAGACTATTCTGTTCATAAGTGACTACGATTGAGTCACGTGAGCCAAAATGCTGGCGCTGGGGGGCTGGGTGGCGGTTGGCAAAAATCCATCAATCTTCTATTTCGTAAGGTAAATAATTAAACAAAAAAAATGTATTGGGGTGGGATACATGCTAATTGTTAATACGGAAGACTATTCTGTTCATAAGTGACTACGATTGAGTCACGTGAGCCAAAATGCTGGCGCCGGGGGCTGGGCAGCGGTGGACGGCCTGGGCGGCGTTGGGCGGCCTGGGCTGGGGGTAAAAGTGCTGCCGTAATAATTTAAGTTTTGGGAATAAAACAAAAAGGCGATTGTGTAGTTTAACAGCCCACTTTTTAACATTTTTTGGCGTACAGGCAATACCAACCGGCCCGCCGAACTTCCATTCAAACATGAGTCCCAAACCAGACCGGTGTCGTATGGAAAATGTAATAGAAAAACAAAATGATTTCTGTAATTTTAGAATTTTACTTTTTTGAACTGGAATGTTATTTTTTATTTACATACATATTTTAAAACGAAAATAGCGAAAGCTTTTTGTCCAAAAAACTTGAATTAAATTTTTTTTTTACTAATAGTGAAAATGTGTTTTTCCAAAAATACATGAAATGTTTTTTTGGGAAAGTTATATTGTTATCCAAAAATGCTAATAGTGAAAATTTTTTAATACTTCTGTTTAAATAGAAATTGAATAAAATAAATTATACATCATAATAATAGCGTATCCAATACAATATATTGCCAAAGAAATTTGTTTTTGTAATGTATCAAGTTACTGCCATTGGGTGAAGTTTTTGATTCGGCCCAGAGAGTGCCTTTGTTGTAATTGTTGTTGTTGTTTTGAATATAAAGAACAAACTTTAACAGGAGGGCTTGTTTGTGTCTTGCCACTTAGTGAACGGTACAGACTTAATAATTGGCGACAAGGTAGTAGAAGACAATGCGGGGAAGGGATTTGGAAGATTAACACCAACAATGAGGCGGAAGTTAAAAAAACAACAAAAAAAAGTAAACACACTCATTAGATGTGTTCGGAATTCCTAGAAGCATAAGAAGAAAAAAATGGCGTTAATGGGCACTTTACGGGAATGGAACGATGTTGAGGAGTCCTGGATTAACGACATTGAACGTGTGGAGTTTTTTTTTAGCCAATGATATTGAGAGTGAAGGGAAGAAAAGGGTGATTTTATTATCGGTTATTGGTGCAAAACACTATGCTGTGTTAAGAGGTTTAGCAGATAATCGTCCGGAAAAGAAAACGTTTGATGAACTAGTTGAGCTTGTGGCACGATGAGGAACTGTCTGGTGGAATTTTAATTGATTAAAGGTTTTTAATTAATCAATTTAATTTGAGTATGTAATAAATCTGGTTAAAATGAATTAAGTGTTGGCATGCAGAATATTGTTTTTGTGAACGATCTAATTTGAAAGGTCATCTTTTTGCACTGGGGCGACCCTGAAAGCTAGAGCTTTATTTTGATCATTAAAAGGTCACGCTAGGACCTTGTTTTTCCCAGCTTAACAATAACAGTTGAAAGAAATAACTCAGATTGGATTGTTTATATTTCTTATATCGAAGTCAGAATGGGAAGAGAATCATACTTGATTCCAACAGGTGTTAACGATTTGATTTTCATGATGACCTTTCAAAATTATAAGTGAAATCTAATTCAGAACAATGAATAAATTATTTTATGACAAACAATTTTGTGTCGAAAGATTGGAAAGGTCACGAGAGTACACTTTCCATATCTGACAAATATAATCACCTGCCAACTGATATTAAGGCGTGCTAATTCTTAATTAAGACCCAGCCCCATATTGGGGGCCCATAATTAAGGCCCACCTTTTTGTTAAAATAGAGGTTTTTCATTGCCCAACCAATCATAAAAATGCAGAAAAATGCAATACGAATTGTGATTGGTGAGCGAATCACAAACCTTGTGACAAGTAGACATTCCCAATAAAAGAATTGGCTCTGGGAGAATTCAACAGAGGACCATCGGTCAGCTCAGTGAGACAGATAGACTGAGAGAAGGACCGTGTTGGCGACCGATCAAAAAAGGGAACTCTGTTCGAAATTCAACTAAGGGACAAAATCTCAAAGAAAACTTTAAAAGTCCCCTAACCAAGACTTAGCACCAGTCAGATTCCTCAACGTGTCTTTTCTACCCAACAAGAACGACATAACTTTTCTTTTTATTATTGTTACACACCTGTGTTCCAATAAATATTTGTTATTGTTCTCAGCGAGTTTTTCTTGTTTTTGGGTTGCCAACAAAACCGGCCTCCAACCTAAGTTCCTGACGCAGCTGAATCAACACGAAAGTTCCGCAGATCTTCAACACAGCGTGGGCGTGGAGCGATTGATGGAGCAGCTAGTCAGAACGCATGCGATCCTCGTGTCCTCGAACTACATTTAGTGCCGAGTCACCCAGAATACAACACTGAGTGACTCCCCGGGCCACGATAGTATCACAAGCTGATGCAGAGACATATTAAACCAGCACCTAATGTGATTCATGAAAGATTCTTGTTCAACACGAGGGACAAAAGGGAAGAAGGGTCTATAAGTGACTATGTGGCTGTTATATCTACATATTTTTCCCCATAAAGCTGAAAGGGGGAGCGGGGGACTGGTCGGCACATGTTCCCCTACCAATTCAGAAAGGGGGTGCAGACGGCGGCGTTTGGGAAAAAAGGGGTCAACAGCATGCTTGGCAGACAAGTCAGCCCACGTATTGGCATGGGTGAAAAACTCAACCAATCGGGTGAGGGAATGCTGCTGATATACAGAGAGCGGGAAAGTCGAAAGGAAAAAAGAAATTTCAAGGAGTCGAGCTTCGGGGGTCCGTGGAGAGAGGACGTCTTTGAGGAGACAGGCCTCGAGGACGTCTCTGAGGAGACAGGCCTCGCCCGGGGTTGGAAAACGAGCGTCGGGAGATGAAGGATCATACCGCGGTAAATTTCAAACAATTTATCCAGAGAGGACGCCTCGGAGAATATACCGCTCACCAAGCCGTCATATTCAGACCAGTTATCCAGAGAGGACGCCTCTGAGAAGCAACCGCTCACCAAGCCGTCATATTCAGACAAGTTATCCAGAGAGGACGCCTCTGAGAATCAACAGTTAACCAAGCCGTCAGATTCAGAAAATTTATCCATGCACACAAATCAAAAATAAATAAATAGGATTTTGAAATCTAACATGGAAGAAATGCAGCAACATTTAATATGGCTGTTTACCGGACACCTAAGAAAACCCTGTCCAACAGAATTGATATCGACCGACCAGTCAATCAAATGGGCTCCATCGAGATTAGGTATATCTCAGGACCCTATAAAACAGCTTGATAAAGACGGATCACAGAATCCAAAATTCTATAAAATATCCCTCTCTCCGCCGTCAAAACAAAAAAGGGATGTGTTTATACATAAGGACAAAACAAAAAAAAAAGAATTACTATATTAATTCGTCATAAATCAACTTTCATTTGTTTATATTTGGACTTCTCATTTGTTTTTCTTCGAATTTCATAACAAAAAGGAACTCTCCTATTTTCAGTTTCATAAGGGCTGTAAGCCTTTTTAATTGATATATTTGAACTAGCTACGGTCTCTTCACAAAAGAGCAACATACCCACGCAGGATGCGTGAAAATAAGTTTAACAATTATAACATTTGGTTTTCGACACAATTATAACTTTGGTGTCAGGAAAAATAGCTTTCCTATTTTCATTTTCATAAAGGCTATAAGCCTTCATATTTACTACAAATGAACTTTCAATTCGGATCGACTTTTTCCGAATAATAAAAACCAGCCTCTTTTTTAAATAAATAAATACTTGTTATCTACTTTTTTAAAATAAATAAATACTTGTTATGTACTGTTAATTTTGTCTTGGTTCTTTGTATATATGTTTATAAATTGTGATAGGATGTGCATTCATTTTATGAAGTACGGGTTGATTTCCTTTCATCGGGTTTTAAGCCTGTGCACATTTTACATTCGTGGCTGAACTATAACATGGCCGCATTAAGGAAAAATGTCCGAACACAGCAATTTTGAAGAGAGGGTTGGTGAATACATACGGGACCGTTTAGTCTCTGGAATTAAAGATGTGAAAATCCAGAAACGCGTACTGAGCGAAAGGGATCTAACGTTGAATCAAGCTATTGAAATAGGGCTTTAACTGTTTACTCTAACTGACCCCATTCTAGCCATTCATGGTGAATTTGTATACCCGACTCAAGATCGGATCTTTCCTAGTCTCTGCTCTCACAGCTTCAACCTTCACTGGAGCTTCCACAAGGTCCATCATAAATATTTCATTAGTGGATTTAGATATATCTTTGATTCCAGAGACTAAGCGGTCCCGTATGTATTCACCAACCCTCTCTTAAAAATTGCAGTGTTCGGACATTTTCCTTAATGCGGCCACATAGTCACTTATAGACTCTTCCTTCCTTTTGTCCCTCGTGTTGAACAAGAATCTTTCATGAATCACATTAGGTGCTGGTTTAACATGTCTCTGCATCAGCTCAACTAGTTCATCAAACGTTTTCTTTTCCGGACGATTATCTGTCAAACCTCTTAACACAGCATAGTGTTTTGCACCAATAACCGGTAATAAAATCGCCTTTTTCTTCCCTTGACGACCTATACTGGTGAGATAGTAAAACCTCAAGGAACAACAGTTGTAGAGGTATTACATGAAGGACAAGTGAACTGTTTACCACTACTGGTTGTGAAAGGAGAGGTACCAACACTACTAGGTAGAGATTGGATGAAGAAGTTAAAGCTGGACTGGGAACGGCTGTTTTGTTTAACAAGGGAGAACCCATCAAGGCTTAAAAAATTACTTACAAAATATAATGCCTTATTTAATGGAGAAATGGGATGCCTGAAAGACTTTCAGGTGAATATACCGATTGATAAAGAAGCCAAGCCCAAATTTTGTCGAGCCAGGCCTGTACCTTATGCTTTGAGAGAAGGGATAAAGGAGTTAGACCGCCTAGAAAACCAAGGCATTTACAAAAGAGTAGAATATTCTAGATGGACTGCACCCATAGTGCCCATTGTTAAAAGTAACAATGGGGGGATCCGAATATGTGGGGACTATAAGCAAACCATCAATGCAGCAGCTCCATGTGTCAGCTACCCTATTCCTCGAACTGAAGATATATTTGCCACACTGAGAGGGGGTGAAAAATTCAGCAAACTGGATTTAAGCCACGCTTATCAGCAGCTGAAATTGGAGGAAGGTACTCAGGAATTGTTAACTGTAAACAGACATAGGAGTTTGTACCAACCCACAAGGTTACAGTTCAGGGTGCACAGTGTCACAGGCATTTTTCAACAGGAAATGGACAAACGATTGAAAGATGTTCCTTTCTGCAAGGTACGAGTGGACGATATACTAATTTCAGGTCCCGATGATGACAGCCACTTAAAGAACCTAGAGAGAGTATTTCATATGCTGAGCATAGCTGGGCTCAAATTGAAAAGAAGCAAGTGCGAATTCCTTCTTGAGGAAATAACCTATCTAGGGTTCAAGGTTAGCAAAGATGGTACAGCTCCTCTAACAGAAAAAGTGGCTGCGATGGCAAGAGCCCCCGCACCCAGGAATGTTACAGAGTTGAAAGCCTATCTTGGGGCAATAACTTATCGCAGCCATTTGCCAAATTCGTCCACACAACTTGAGCCACTGCAAAGTCTAATGAACAAAGGCACAGTTTGGAAGTGGGAAGCCTGCCAACAAAAAGCTTTTGAAGAGACAAAGAATGCTGTGTATGTCACACTGTGTTTGCTCGTATTGAGTGGTTTATTAGTAGAGACAAACGAGAGACGCGTGTTGTTGGTTTTAAAAATATACATGATACCTTTATTGAAGTGCGCATGTGCGGTTGTTACAAAACTAGAGTTGGTCACAAAACGAAACGATAACATCGTTACATCCCCCTTTACCAATATGAAGATTATGATATTGAGCATATTCAATATATAATAAAAAGGTAAGGGCTAATTCAGGGTAGACTGCCTGAATAGCTACAGCGAAGCAGGGGATTATTCTGCCCCATGAATTGCTTGCTATAATTCTCTAGAAAATGTTCACAAGTTCATTTTTGATGGTGGTCGTACCATCCTGCCACTGCGAGTGTATTGTTGGGAGTCTCTTTGTGTACATACAGGTGGTTCTGCAAATGTTACATGCTTTGGCGTTTGTGGTGGGTTGGCCTTATTGGAGCACTCCTAATATGCTGCCGGTTTCTCCGTAGCACATATCCGTTTGCAGTTTTTAGGAGATATGATCGGGGACCATCTGCTTGAGATACTACGGTTGCTAGGTCCCAGTTTCCGTGTGTAGGGTTTTGTGCTCTTACCCTCTGGCCAGGATATAAAGGTGGTAGGTCTTTCTTGAGTGCATGCTGGTCAAAATATTTCTTTTGCTTATGTTGCCTTTGTTTAAAAGCATCATATATTTGATCCTGATCTTGGTGGTTGTTTTCTATTTTTGTTGCAATTGGGGATTGGATTCGTCTACCCATGAGTAGCTGTGCGGGGCTGGATATGGCGCTTGAGATAGGTGTGCAGCGCCAGTGCAACAATGCAATTTCGGGTGTTGTCCCAGATTGCTTGGCCTTTTTGAGGATGGTCTTGATGGTCCTTATCTGGCGCTCTATGAAACCATTTCCCTGTGGTCTTCGAGGTGAGGTGGTCTGATGGTTGAAACCCCATTCTGTGGCAAATTCGTGGTAAAGGGTGCTTGAGAAGTGTGGCCCGTTGTCACTAACCACTTTTGACGGTATGCCAAACTCCGCGAAGGTTTGTTGCGTTATTTTTATGATAACACTGCTTGGTGATTGGGCAGGTAACTGTTTGATGACAGGGTACTTGGAGTAGTAGTCTGCTATGATCAGCCATTGATGTCCATGGAGCTCGAACAAGTCTGTTCCAACTACGTCCCATGGCTTTGTTGGAATGTCGTGCTGCAGAAGAGGCTCTGACATTTGTGATGGCTGATGTTGTTGACAGATGCTACATGAGCTTGTGAATTGCTCGATGTCTCTGTTTATATTTTTCCAATAGACAGTGTCTTTGGCTAGGAGTTTGGTTTTCTCCTGTTCTAAGTGAGCAGTGTGGAGTTGCTTTAGGATATCTTCTTGGAGGGTCTGAGGAATGACAATTTGTTGTCCTTTAAGGATAAGGCCGTCATCAATTGATAGCTGATCTCTTAGGCTCCAGAATTCTCTGATATCGGTAGGCAGTTGCTTGATTGTCTCAGGCCATCCCGTGACAATGGTATCTCTTAGCTGGTTAAGCAGAGGGTCGGCTGTTGTACAGTCTCTCAGTTTTTCAATGCGGTCAGCAGAGAAACGAATGGTGTCAACTCGAACATCCAGATCGATAGGGTCCGAATTACCAGGTGATGGCAGGCGTGATAACCCATCAGCCAATATGTTTCGGATCCCTTGTTGTAGGATAATCTGAAATTATATCCCTGTAGCTGGATAAGCATTCGTTGTAGGCGAGCTGGAGCTGAGGTGAGAGGTTTGTCAATGATCATGACAAGAGGTTTATGGTCAGTGATAATTTGGAAACCATGACCGTATAAATATGTGTGGAATCTATGTGTGCCAAACACGATTGCCAGTAGTTCCCGCTCGATACATGCGTATCTTTGTTCTGTTTGTGTCAGACTCTTGCTTGCGTATAAGACAGGCATTAAATTGCCAGCTGCGTCTGGTTGTAGAAGCGCTGCGCCTATTCCATGAAGACTTGCGTCACAGTGCATGTAGATTGGGCGCTTGGGGTCAAAGTAGTGAAGTAGGGATGTTTCAGATACTTCACTCTTCAGGTTTTTGAAAACCGTCTGGTGGTGTGGCTCCCATTGGAATTCTGACTCTTTGTGAAGTAAGTCACGTAATACAGTGGTTTTTGAGCTGAAATCCTTAATAAAACGGGATAGGTATGTCATTACACCTAAGAACTGTTGCAGTTCTGTTTTATTGCGTGGTTCTGGCATTTCCTGTAGGTCTCGTACCTTTGCTGGGTCAGGTTTCATCCCAGTATGGGTGTATATATTTCCGAAGAAGGAGATTTCCTGGCGTTTTATCTCGCATTTCTTGGAATTCATTGTGAGGCCCTCTTGTGTGGCGACTTCCATGTGTTGTCATGTTCGCGTTCTGTTGAGCCATATACAACAATATCATCCGCTATACCGCATGCTCCTGTGCACTTCTCAAGTATTCTGTCCATCTCAAGCTGGTAGATGTCTTGGCTCACGTTTAAACCAAATGGAAGTCTTTGGAAGCAGTACCTTCCAAATGGTGTTTGAAAAGTGGTCAGGATCTGGCTTTCCTGGTCAAGCTTTATGACCAGTATCCTGCCTTAGCATCCAGTTTTGAGAAGTATTTTGCACCTGCAAACCGGTGATTGAGTTCCTCAACTGTTGGAATTTGATGATATGGCCGCATTAGGGCTTTGTTTAGTGCCCTTGGGTCTAAGCAGACCCTTATTGTGTTGTCGCGTTTGGTTACATATGTAAGGGAGCTTACCCAGTCTGTTGGCTCCTCAATACGACGAATGACATTCTGTGACTCCATCTTGTCTAGTTCAGCCTTGATCTTTTCACGCATGGCTATTGGCGTTCTTCTCGTGCGTCTATGTGGCATGGGATGTTAGGGTTGACAGTGAGCTTGTGTGTTTTCTTGAACTCGCCAATGCGGTCGAATCTGTCGGGGTGTAAACGCATCAGATCATCTATGCTGTTGATAGGGTTGTTGCTGAACGGATATGGCACAGTTCATTGTCACAACGTTAAATGCTACAGATGTTGGCAGGCCCAGTATAGCTGGTCCTGGAGTGTTGACCACATAAAATTGAGTGTTGAGCCATGAGGAGTCCTTGTATTTGCACCTGATGTTTGTGGTGCCATGGCATTTTATTTCAGTGTTGTTGTATGCTGTCAGTACGCATTTCGTTGGGTTTAGTGATCCAGGTATTGGGTTTCCGTCTTCGTTTATGGCGGAGGGGCACATACTGCGGAATATGCGTAAAGGTAGTGTGTTTGCTTGTGCACCTGTGTCTACCTTCAGTTTGAGGCTGTGCGTACCTGGGTGGTCTGTCAATATAACGTTGATATTGACAAATGCTTCATTTTGTGTTGTTTTTTGTTTATGCAGTGGATGTTCACTGTTAATAGTGCTGAATGTGAGGTGCTCCATCGCCGCATGTAGGTTTGTTGTGGCTCGGTCGTCATGTTCAGCAACGCTGTCGACTTTTCGGCCTGTTTCATGTTGTCTGTGCCTTGACTGGCTACGGCTTTTGTGCCAGGATTTTCCTTGTTTCCTGGGTCTGAGTCTCACTGAGAAGCACAATTTGGCCCAATGGCCCATTTTTCCACAGGAACTGCATATGTCGTTCTTGGCAGGGCAATGCTCCTTGCCAAAACGATGGTCCCGTCCACAATTTTTACATAAGTTGCTGGTATTTCTGTTGCCTTCCTGGCATTCGCGACCACCGTGATTTATGGTGTCTATCTGTGACAGGCCATGTAGTTGGTGTATTTTGTTTATATACACGGCTGAAGCCTCATATGTGCGTGCTAATTTCACAGCCTCTTCTATTGTGTAGCCCTTCGGTTTGTTTAACAGTTCTTTTTGTAAGTCCGGTATGGGCGTGTTGGCTATCAGTATTTCTACTAAACGTTCGTTCATTTCATGGGCTGTGAAGTCGCATTTCTTCGCCTGTAAGCGACACCTGTTTAGAAATATGTCGGTCGTCTCGGTAGGCTTTTGTTGGTATCTACCGAGTTCGAGCCTACATATACGGTGGTTGGTTGCCGGTTCCAGCTGCTCCATAAATGCGTTGAAAATTTTGTCGGCGTCTCTCCGGTCTTCGCTTGACATAGACCAACTGTTGTATCTACGAATTCCTTCCTCGCCAGTTGCGAGTAGAACGATAGGCACTTTCTCTTCTTCTTTAGTTCCCTTCGCTGTGAAATAAAGTTCCAAACGTTGTTGGAATATCTTGAATGACTCTGCAATGTTAGGCGAAGAGTCCCAGTCAAGAATGGAAACTGGTATGGATATATTAGCCATAGTAGTAGTAGTGTTGTTATGTGTGTGCGAGAGTTTTGTTCCGAGCTTCGACGAGCGTGTTTGTGTGAAGTTTTGGTTCGAAAAGAAAAAATATAATGTCTTACTTTTATCGTTGTTTTCTCTTATTTTTCTTTATATCTCACCGCTGCCACCATGTCACACTGTGTTTGCTCGTATTGAGTGGTTTATTAGTAGAGACAAACGAGAGACGCGTGTTGTTGGTTTTAAAAATATACATGGAAACCTTTATTGAAGTGCGCATGCGCGGTTGTTACAAAACTAGAGTTGGTCACAAAACGAAACGATAACATCGTTACAGTGTACAGCACCCCTTCTGACTCATTTTGACCCGTCCAAGCCCACACTTGTACAAGTGGATGCTTCTCCTTATGGCTTGGGAGCTATGTTGGCTCATAGGATGGAAGATGGCAGTGAAAAGCCAGTATGTTACATATCCTGAACGCTCTCAGATTCTGAACGGAATTATGCACACATTGAAAAGGAAGGGATAGCCTTTGTTTTTGCAGTGAGGAGGTTACATCAATATCTGTTTGGAAACCCCTTCACGATGTTCACCAATCACAAACCGTTGTTGGGTCTATTTGCAGAGAACAAGCCAATTCCTGCTATGGCAGCTGCCCGGGTACAGCGTTAGGCTCTATTCTTGGCTTCCTATAATTACAAACTAGAATATCGAACTGGAGCCATCAATAGTAATGCAGACTGTTTGAGTTGTCTTCCACTGGAGACTCAGGGAAAAAATATATCTAAATCCACTAATGAAATATTTATGATGGACCTTGTGGAAGCTCCAGTGAAGGTTGAAGCTGTGAGAGCAGAGACTAGGAAAGATCCGATCTTGAGTCGGGTATACAAATTCACCATGAATGGCTGGAATGGGGTCAGTTGGGGTGAACAGTTAAAGCCCTATTTCAATAAACAGGAGGAACTGACCTGTGAAGATGGCATGTTACTGTTGGGAAGCAGGATTATTATTCCTCCTAAGTTGAAAGGAAAAGTTCTGCAGCAATTACACCTGACTCATGTAGGTATTGTGAAGATGAAAGCATTAGCTAGAAGCTATGTATGGTGGCCAAAACTGGACGGAGATATTGAGTGGACCGCCAAGGGGTGTGAAAGTTGTGTGCTAAATCAGAAACAGCCTAACAGAACTCCGATTTATTGTTGGGAATATCCAAGTCAGCCCTGGGAAAGGATTCACATAGACTATGCTGGTCCATTTTTTGGACACATGTTCTTAATAGTGGTTGATGCCTACTCCAAATGGATGGAGGTTTGCATAAAGACATCCACTGCTGCAGCTACCATTGAGAAGTTGAGGGGAATCTTTGCGACTCATAGTCTCTGGTTGTGAGTGACAACGGCCCTTGTTTCTCCAGTGATGAATTCAGGAGGTTTTTAGAGGCAAATGGGATTAAACACATATTCACGGCTCCTTACCATCCCTCTTCCAATGGCCAGGCTGAACGCAGTGTGCATAAATTCAAGGAAACAATCAAGAGGATGGGCAAAGACACGAAAACATCTCTTGAAACAAAAGTCAAAAGATTCCTTTTTAACTACAGGGCAGCTCCACACACAGTAACTGGGGTTCCTCCAGCTGAATTACTGTTCAAGCGAACATAGCGCAAAATTATAGGTAAAAGAGTTTCTGCATCTTTCTTTTCGACTGGCACCATCATTGTCAAGTTTGTTTCTCATACCAAGAACACATTGGCCTTCTCTAAATCTGCCGTGGTTATATTTACGATTCATAAATTTGGTTTCGTCGATTTCAATGGTCCTACCAGATCCACCAATCTCAATAGGATTGTCGATCAAACACATGGCGCAAATTTCGCGCATGAAACTATACCAATCCTGCAAACTTTGCTTGCATATGCCAGTCTCTTTGGCAACATGTACTTGCGGCTCTTGCTAGCACCACCAATAAATGACTTGTATGATTTTGCTTGTCGCTAAATGGGCACCCTAAAAAAAAGAGCCCACCCATAAACTTTTTGTTTTCTTACATTTTGGGCAAACCCATAAGTAGCCGTCAATGCTCTTTTTTCTTGCTTGTAGGTTCATACGCCATGAGCGGGGACATTTCTGGCACATTAACTTATTGTTAATTAGTCCGTGTCGTGCAAACCATTTTATGGTATTCAAATTATCAGTCGTTGCGACTAATAATTTTTTCAAGGTTATGTTAATAAAACATAAGTCAGCTGCTGTAATAACATTGTCAACGATTTTATCCATATCTGTTTGTTTGGATTAGCGGAAATATTATGCCAGCTATGATTAGATTAAAAGTTTAATTCCATTTCTAAGAAAAATAGTTTATTATACTTTCACGTTTGTTTTTCTTATTGTTGACCCAAAATTATACAGATTACATTTTCTGTACGACACCGGTCTGGTTTGGGACTCATGTTTGAATGGAAGTTTGGTGGGCCGGTTGTTATGCCTCTACGCCCATTTTTTATCGACTGGCGGCATAATCGATACAAAAAGTGGAATGGCAACGAAGTGTAATGAAAAGAAGTCTTTTAGTGAGTTAAAAAAATCATTTATTTAAAAAATGCAAGTATTTATAAAAATATTTGTTTCACAATTTAATTCTTATAAATACTTTAATTAAAATTTTTTTATATAAGTCATTAAAAGAATTTCTTTTCATCGAATGTACTTCTGATTCCGGTTTTTAGTTACTAACCTCGATTCCATAAAACATGTCATCTAGGAAATAAGCCAATAATACTAGCATATTTACTCATTATGAAAAGTGTTTTTCTTCAGATTTCATACGTAATAATAAATTGATGGTGTTGCGGTTTGTACCGCTATGTTTATTTACTTTTGGATCAGACGCTACGTAAGACGGAAAACTACTGGCTGTTGCCTGTGATCGCCGTCGCGGATGCTCTATTTAACTCATTCGTCTGGCAATGGAAAAATACTGGGCTTCATCGAAGATTCTAGAAGAAATATCACAACAAACAGTTTCACCCATATCTTATTTGTCGTAATTAATACATTAAGTAAAACCAGCGACTGTCATGGCACACTCTCTCCATGTATTCGCCAGCTTTTCACTCAAAAAACCCCACACCCGACTGGGTAGACCAGTCGTCGAGCCAGAAAGTAGACAGCAGCAACAATCAAACAGCCCTTTTCAGGGCTAATACAAACTACTAATGCGATTAACACTTGGTGTTGGCGTGCCATCATAAGATTTCAGTTCAGGGAAATCATCAAATATTGGCCGGGGCTCACAATAGTGGCTCGATATTGATGGTCAATTTCTGAGAGTCCCATACCCCCTGCTCCTTTTGGCAGATACAGCCTTGCTAGACACTGGTTTCTGTACATTACTCTGTACAATGTCAACATTTTCCTCTTTTTAGTGTCTCGTCTGTTAATGTTTTTTAAGGCCAATCAATAATGATAAAGCTGTATGTCATCACTATCATGGCTAGTTAGTTAATGGCAGTTACTTAGTTTTTGTTTGTCAGCTGTGTTTTGCAAATTTTTCTAACACGACGTACATATTCTCTGCCATTTTTTCCTTTCATCTTGGCATGTTGAATTGTATCGTTTTCTTCCATGCAAGGTATTTGTATTGTTCCCGTTCAAGGTCTTTGATGTCAGTATCTTCATCAAGCTGTATGTTTTCCGTTTGGATCTTCTTCCCAGCTCTGAGGGAGCACTTGGCACATTTATCTAGGCCAAACTTCATTCCAATTTCTTTGGAGAAGATATGGACATTAACCTGCAGGAGTCGGCTTAAGTCAGCATCTGAACTAGCATACAGCTTGAGGTCATCCATGAAGAGTAGGTGGTTGACTCTTTTGTTTGGGTCTTGTTGGTGGCCCTGACTCAGATTGTAGGCACTCCGGCTTTTGTTTAGTAATTTGCTTAGCGGATCAATTGCTAGGCAAAAGAGTAGAGGAGATAAGCTAGATAGCTTATTTTCTTGGAAGATTCCTCTTCGGATCTTGACGTACGAGATTGTTTGTTCCATTAGTGTGGCTTAATGACATGGTTGTTTGACATATCTTTATACATACAGCCATGGTTTTCTTGATGACCAGAATCAAGGCACAGCAGAAGTCATGTGTAGGGGCACACTATCATATGCCTTTTGGTAATCGATCCAAGCTATGCTTAGGTTTCTCTGCCTTTTCTTACAGTCCTCAAGGATGATAGTCTTATTGATCAACAACTGGTCCTTGGTGCATAAACACTTCCTCCTGCACCCTTCCAGTTCTTTTTCCAGAAAGACATGTTCATATATCATTGACTAAACTTGATTCCTGAGAACAAGAATATCCACATACTTTACAAAGAAAATGGCTTTTCTCACTTTTGTTGTATTTTACTTCAGTCGAAGTTCTCAGAAATCAAGGGGCCCCTTTCTGAGGCTGACACTTGATCTCTATATGAGAAACATAGACATTCGAATATTCCATTAAAGTTCTCTTTATCTCTTAAACATTGAGTTAATAAAGAAGTTAAAAACATTAATTTTCCTGTCCCAAGTGACCAGTAAACTCTGTTATAGTATATCTTTCTTGTGGTTTCTTGGTCTTACCGGATTCCAGGACAAGAATTCATCTTGTCTGGTGGAGTAGACAGCTAAGTGCTGTTACTTGAGGTAAAATTACTAGGAGAAGGTGCACCATTCCTCGTATGAGCCAGTGTATAGCTGTGTCGAGAGGATCTAATTCAGGCTTCGAATACTATGTTGTTTTGAATATTTAGTCAGGGTTCCCTTCTAGAATAAATATCTTAATGCCAGATTTCCTTGACAAACCCTTGTACAGAAGGACTTTGGACACTCGAGGACATTGTCTCGTAGGCATTCAAATTCTCCCCATGTGTGTTCGCATATGTATGACTAAACTTGATTTTTGAGAACAAGAATATCCACATACTTTACAAGAATATGGCTTTTCTCTTTTTTTCATTTAACTTCAGTGTAAAGTCTCAGAATCCAAAGGGCCCCTTTCTCAGCCTAACACTTGATCTCTATATGAGATACATAGATACTCGAGTGTTCAACTAAAGTTCTCCTTTACATCACAACCGTTTTCTCACTTTTTTATTTTCTTTTTTTTTGCTGACATTTGACTGACTTGTAACTGATGTAGTTACTTAGATGTAACCATGTTCTTGATTTTTTTGTTTGTGTATTTCAGGGTTATGGTTAAAGGAAAGTTTTATTTTAAGGGTGGATTTCCACCTAAACTTAGAGTTAGTGATAGAATAAAAGGAAATTTTCCGGGGTGGGGCGTTGTAATACAGACTTAGGTTTAGTGGTAGATATAAGAGAAGCCATTTTATATTTTATTTTTGTTACTAACTATTTGAATTTCTTTCCTCAAAAAAGCACATACAAACTTATTGTGAGATTTTCATGTGTCATTTTTCCTATTCATTCATTTGTGCTATTTTTACCTAAATTCATGACATCATATTTTTATTTTTTATAATATTTAACTTTTTTTAACCCAGATTTTACTCATTCATTCAGTTGGAGGGGATGTAAGTACGTGGCATTTATTGGAATAAATTTTAGTAAGTTTATAGTCTTAGGGTTCAGGTTTAGGAGTATGAATGAACAATAATACTAGACTTTCGCTGTTAAACTTTAATTCAAACCAGAAATCAATTTCTGTTTTCGAATTTTGAAGGGTCACGATACACCATCATTTTAATTCATTATACAACAAAAATGGCCGACATGTTTACAATATGACTCTTCCAAAAAGTGAATTTTGAAGCTTTAAAACTGGCAAATGGGGTGTACCTTTTGCTTTGAATACAAGTTTAACGGGTAAAGTATTGTGCTTCATCACATGTGCTCTATCCTAAACAGAAAGAAAAAAACATTAGTTTTTGCACACGCCGCCGTCGTATAAAAGTTTTTGGTGCTTCTGTATTATTGCGGACAGATGAAATTTCATGTTTAATTTAGAAGAATCAATTGAAATGGGGAGATAATTCAAAATGTTTTCTTTTGTTGTAAGAAAAATGAAGAGAATTAGTAAGAAATTAAATTTTAAAAAGGTACTTATGCAGTTTACAGACCTGGATAAAATAATAACGTTATAATTTAGAAAACCATTCTTAACATGGGGTGGTGGGGGTTTGATTAACTATTCTGTTTATTGAATTGTTAGGTGATTAAAGGAATATCATTCAGTCATTCTTTAAACGTTCTGGGTTAACGGATTACGTTTTAACCAAAAGATCGCCCCAGACAGTAAAAAATGACCACATTTGCTTTCACACGTAACTACATTTTTGACGTTCGAAAAATATTGTATTTTTTCACTGGTGTTTTTGATTGTCTTCAGGTATATTTATAACTACTATAAAACGAATATAAACACTTCGTCTTCCGAAAGATGCAATTCCACAGTTACACACAAGGTCGGTTTTTCGTGTCTAATCTCCAAACAAAATAAACATTGCCTCAGTCTACAAGAATACGGAATAAAAATAATTTCTTCACTATTATTCTGTATTGGACACGTTATTAAAACAATACTTTTAATATAAACTATTTAGAATGTATTTTCAAACAAATAAGGTATGTGCAATGCGTCACACAGGAATAAAATAATGAAACAGCTACAAATAGGAAACATGTCCTTAAATACTAGCTTTGACGTTATAAAGTGTTATATCCACATATTTTGTCCCATAAAGCATGAAAAGAAGAATAGGGGACTTGTTGGCACATGTTCTACAAAAAAAAACTATGGTGCAATTCACCAAAAAGAGAACGCACATGAAAAATTGGGACCAGATGTAGTCTAGACAGTGAGAGGCCAAGATCCGTAAAGCAAGCCCACGCAGTTTGCGGGGGCGGATGAAGGGCAACCAATCAAATTGGCGTAAAGCCTGTTGCAAGGAGAGGAGAAGGAAAAACGGGAGAAAGCCGAAAAAAAAAAACAGGAGACACGAGGAGTGGGTTGCCGGCAGCGGTAGAGTCAAGACATTTCTAAGATTTGCTGCCGACCAAGCAGAAATCGAAATATAGATCCCTGCATACAAAAAACAAAAGGAGATTTGCAAGGAAAAATCCAATCCGACAAAGTTGGCCATATAGACGAAGGCAACAATTTCCTTTCTGGATACGAGATTACCTATATCTCGCAACTTAAAATTAATCCGCGAAAGACAAGACAGTCAGATTTTGTGCCGATCCAGCACTTCAAATCGAAAGCTATACTCCTGTATACAAGGAATTGACGTCAGGATCTAAAATCCTGTAAAAATATCTTCCACTCAGCATGTCAATTAACACACAAAAAAAGGCTATAAAAAGATATGTGCCCTATGAAAAACAAAAACAAAAAAGAAAACAAATTACTTATTTTTAACTTTCATTATTTGCAAATTTTTATAACTCTGGACTGATCAACCATTCTCAATCTTATCTAAACCAGCCCTATATCAAAAACTTCCCAGAGCGGAGCAGGACTTTTATTTGTCTTTTTTTTTTTATTTAATAAACACTTGTTATGTTTGCATAATCTCGCTTTTTGTTAATTCTTACAAATGTTTTATTTCTAATTTTATGTTTATGAACTGTGATTCAAATGTGTCCCGTTCTTTCTCCCTTTTATCGTTTTAATGCAAAGTCGTTTTACTACCGCAGGTCTTAACATGTGACGCGCAGACCCGATTAAAACATACAGGATCATGTTTATACCATCGATGTCAGAAGTTACGGACGCTTCACAAAAGAATAACATAATCACAGTGAAACGTACGGGGCTGATTTTCGACATGTTTATAACATTGGTGTCATAAAGCTGGTTTCCGAGAAAAAAAGTTAAATAAAAAAATAATATATATATATATATTAATGAAGTACTGTTGAAGGGATTGCCACAAAGATGGATTACTCCGGACTCACTGAAGGACAATTACTGAGTCATTAGAGACCAGAAAACTGAGCTATTTAGGTTCAAACAGGAGCCATCACAAGCATCAGACTACGTGATAAGAGAAATGGCGGAGGATTTGAACAATCTACTGATAGCAATGAAGTCAGCGACCCTGACGCCAGCACAGTCAAGTCATCAAACTGATTACAATTTGCTCTTAAAGCAACAGTCGTTGCGCGACTCCATGCGTCATATTCGCCCGTTCTAACTGGGTGTCGATGTGAACAAGTTCATCACTGACCTAAACAAGGCCTATGCTATTCATGTGCGACCAGAGCGTCAAGAATACCCCAAATTGGAGGAGGAATTTCTAAAAGTGGCTAAGCAATTGCTTAACGAGGGAATATTTCAGCAGATGGAGGACCCAGCACATGAGACAACATCATTTGACCAGTTAAAGGCCTATCTGTTATTGGCACACGGTAGCCACATCTCGAATTTTCAGCACTTGGACCTTGCGTAGGACCTTCAGCATAGGGAGAGCGAAAGGCTGACCGATTTCGCAGGAAGACTGGAAAGCATAGTGAGGGAGGCGGCAGTTCACATAAAGGACAACAAGTATAAAAAGGAAAAGCAGACCGAAATGTTGGTGGACACGGTTTTTTCATTGATGGGTGCCATGTTGATGAGCGAGAAGGTGCAGTTGTGGGCACCGAATGTTTTCCCACACATAGTGAAAACTATGGATAGACACTACATTGCTGGAGGCATCGCAAATGAGGCTAAAAGTACCTGGACAGGGACATTCAGTTAAACTCTTCTCTGGTGGAAAAGCCGGTAGCTTACATGGCACAGAAATGGCATAGGCAGAGAAACCCCCAGGACAGACATATTAAACCCAGACCAAGGTACAGAGGGGACACAATGCCCAAACCAGCCGAAGCCAAGAAAAGGCTATTCTAGCAGGCATACCCACAGAACAGAGCGATGGTCAAATATCGACAGCTAAGTGCTCCAAACAGGCTGGAGGCTATAGTGGAGGCTCACAGCAGTTTCTTCGAATGAGCTATATTTGGCAAAAGTCCTCGGAGAGATGCACTTTGAATTTTGAGACTATATCAATTATTGGCTAAGATATGACATTTTATCTTTCCTTTCCTAAAGTGTCAAATTTATCGCAAACACCATATATTTATATAGAATTGCTGTGATTCTTAAGGGGGTGAACATGTTTTCCAATGAAAATTCAATATTTTGGGCTTTGTTTTAGTCAAACAAAATCTAAAGAATTCAAATTAAAAAATCTTTCTCATTATTAAATGGACCATCGTGAATGACTTAGCTTTACAAGCGCCTCTTCATCGCCAATATTCATGGAAACACCTTGAACCTGCTCTTGTCTTAACAAGCTAGCAGGACATCTGATGAAACTTCCTAATATTTTCATATTTGTTTTGAAAAAGGACATTTCATTAATTATTATTTGTTGTTATTTATTGAATAAATGTTTTTTTTAATATTAAGTGGTGGTTGTACAAAAATGTTGATATTTATTTTTTGTTTGAGCAATTTTTTGTCTTTGAGTCAGCCACTTTGCTGACTCCACAGCCCTGCAAATATTAATGATGACAAGAACAATAATCTGAAGAAAAACAATATAAATGATAATTGCTCATCCCCCAAAATGTATTCTTTCCATTAATCATGTTTTATAAATTCCAAGTTGTTTAATGAAACAGAAATAAAACGTCTCTTCATTCAAATATATAAGTTTGTATGTGCATAGAATCATTTTAAGTACATCTGTTTAATTACCCAGGTCACAAAATTGACCCAAGAATTTTCTTTGCTATAAAAAACCACTGGCTCTAATCAAGAAAACCATGAACAGGCATTTTTCCTCAAAAATAAATATCTTGTAAAATGTTGGGCTTTTAACCCAGAATGGAGTTTGGACCTAGTCCAATCAGTTTATCTCCCCTGGGAAGTCGATCTGTTTCGGTTCTGTATACTTGTGTCGTGAATAACTAGTGATAAACACAGTAGTGATCTGGTTGGCCAGGATCCTGAAATGTAAAAATTAAAACAAAGATTTAAAATCGAAAGGAGCTTTTCAGACAATTTCGTTGTTTTTTCAGGAAGAAGAAAAAAAGCTAAAAAACAAGTGTAACGGCTAACAAAAATGGGTTTATTATTGTTAGTAATTATAAACGTTAATTTTACTATTCCATAAGAAATAATATATATATACTAAACATAATGCTATTGAGCACAAAGACGAAGGGGAAATTCAACCAAATCTAATTTTACACATTTATTTAAATGTTTACAAATGCAAATGGACATGTAATGCAATATAAAAGAACATAAAATATACATAGTTGTTACTCATGACTCGTTATGAAACTCTACTAAGCATGGTAGGTTACTAATCTCTGTAAAATCCAGAGCTTCTTCATATTAGGAGTCATGTGGAACTACGTCCAGCCGTGGTAAAATCAAATCTTTCTCTCTCTCTTTATTGGGTTTAACAAGAAGGATCCACCGGTCAATCTCAGGTTTTCCCCTCCAACCCCCCCCCCCTCCAAAATACAATTTCTTTTTACAGTTACAAAGAAACAAAATTCTTCAAATGTCTGTCTGAACGTGTATTTTTTTCTACAGATTGTTTTTCAGGTGTCATGTCCATCGAATCAAAATAACACTTACCGGCATAAGGCCTCAACTGGCATCCATCTCATAGAAGAATACTTATTCGAATGAATGAACATTTATACACTAGAATACTCACTTATGAATCTCAGCCAATCAGAACACAGAGAATGGACTTTCCCTTCTGAGCATAATGGAACATTCTAGCCTTATTATAAACCGGCATTTTGATGTGCTTGGCACTTGGACTTATCTTGCTGCTCAACTGGTTGTACAGTTGAGCCCTAAGCATCGATTTAATAAGACACTAAGTAATAACAGATACTAAGTAGTTGGGGGAGGCTATTTCTAAATATGTGCTGTCCAGTACTGCTGGTTTTATTCTGTCCACAGAAATGTTTTGTCTTCATTCTTAATAAGAAACTGAACACACCTTTCCAAACTTAAACAGAATTAGTATTTTAAAACTGACTTAAAAATTGCTTGAAAAAAAAAAAAATTCTGTGTGACATGTGGTATGCGCGTTTGTTTGTTCGTGCGTTCACGGCACTAGCCGTAAATCGTTCCACACGTTGTGTCGGTCCAAAGATGTTGTTTGATCTCGTCTCAAGGTTGAACAAATACTCTCATGCCAAGTAAAAACCATGAACACAATTTATGAACAAGTAAGAAATTTATTTGTTGAATGTTACAAAAGATACCCATGTCTCTAAGTGGAATGGCAGAGTTGCAAAATGAGATCTCTCTAACCTGGCGAAATGGAAACAAGTCCCCCACAGTCCTTTGGCTAAGAGACCCAGATGGGCCATCCTGGGTCCACGGGCTCCAAACTTCAACTGTCTCTAGCTATCCCAGCAAACCTCCCACTTCCTGTCATGCCCAGTGGGCCAGATCTCCCCTCACATTTCTTCCTTTCTGGCCGGGTCTTTCTCCATGGTCATAAACCACCCAGGCATTGACGACTTGGGATATCCCCGGAGATAAATGTCAAACAGAGAATTATCATGGCGACAATCCATGAACATGGGTCCAGCCTTTCACGAGACACTTAATTCATCTCAAAGGGAAACAAACTTTTTGGGTTGCCCATATGACCAAAGATATTTTTACTTTATCTTGTGCCCCACCCCCCTCTTTCCTTCGGGTCGAGCATCTAACATTTGCAACGTCCGCCATTCATACACATTACTAAAGAACATGCAACCTACTGCATTTTCATGCTATTTAGTTTGTACAAAATATTCATACATAACTTTTCAGGCACAAAAATTACTTGTTTTTATTTTGTCTCAATAAAATGGTATATGCAAGTTAATTTAACAACAAATAATAGTTAATTAATAAAATGTCCTTTTTCAAAATCAATATGCAAATACCAAGACGTTTACTCAGATGTCCTGCTGGCTTGGCAGAGAGAGATCAGGCTCAAGGCATTTCCATGAATAGTGGTGATGGAGATGCGCTCGTAAAACCAAGTCAATTTATGATGGTCCTCGATGTGGAGTGTCATTAACAGACTAAGGAAGTCGGAGGTGAGAGGGCTATCACTTTACTTGTCTCACAGCGATCGATTAGGACATAAATCTATCAAGAAGACCAGCATATTTAAATTGCTTACAATCCACTGCTGAATGTCCAAGATTTGTTGCCAATTCTATTAGTGATGAGTGTGCAAAAGTGTTGACACAAGTCGCATCTCATATAAGCGACTTGCTGTTTTATTAATTAACTCTTATTTGTTGTTATTTATTGAATAAATGTCCTTTTAGTTGTTCGTTAAAGAAAAAAAATCTCTTTTAATTAAACTTTTTTCAATTCATGTGTAAAAAAAAAAATGAAAAATCAGATTTATGTAACACATAAAAAAAACTTTAACAACAATTTATTGCCTTTTTGGAAGGTTGAATGTATTGGGTTTGCAACTAAGTCCCCCAGCGTTTTTTTTTAAGTTACATTTAAATTGAAAAGGTTTAATAAATTAATCAATAATAATTCTCCCTTGTTGTCTTCCCAACGTTCAACAAGATTTTCAATACGTTATTGGTAGAAACCAAAAAGCAAAAGAAAAAATAAAAGCAAAAAGAATGTTCATTTTTCTATTTTAATGATCTGAAAATAAGCAGAAATTAACTTAAAAAAAGCAAACTAAATAGATTACAAGATAGAATTCTCGAAAAAAAAAATAGATTCAAAAATTTAAAAAGAAAGGCGAGAATTTAGTTGCCAACCTAATAGGTTATTAATGTGGGGAAAAGCTAGCTCCCCCAAAATTGGCACTCTGGATGGGGAGAAAAATTAAAATTGCTTCTTCACTGACAGAAAAGATGAAGTGTAGTATCAGAACAGATACTATATTTTACTCTGAGCAATGTTTGCTTAAATGTCTTGTCTCTTTAGGTCAAGTAAGGCGGCATTTTTTAAAAAATGTATTAACGAGTCACCGCTTATCAAGGCCCAAAGGCCACTCGAGGATAAGGGTTGAGAGTTAAAGGTGGATAGTGAAACAACACCGTGAGGATTGGTAACGATAGTTGAAACTGGGCAGAATCTGATTATTTAAGAGGACGACTCAACAAGAACTTGTTAACATTGGACTTGAAAACGACCGTGTTGTAGTCAGCTGGTAATTAGCCTCAAGGTATTGTGTACCACAGACGAATAATTCTTGGAAAGAAACTTTGCTCATGGAAGTTTCGTTTAGTTTTAGATACACAGTGGAAGAAAGGAAAATTATTTACAGTGGTTGTAGCTGGATGAGTTTTCGTTGTGAATGTTTTATAGGGGCAGAACCGTAGATTGGAGCTCAGTTGAGCACCTACCATGAAAATAATGATAGAGTAGAGAAAGACTAGCAATCTCTCTTGTGAGAAAGAGGCTGTAGGGAAGAGAAGAGGACATTCCCTACTAGATTTCAAAGTCGATTTTGTTCTCGTTCAAAGCAGGAAAATATTCTCTGAGCGGCACCTCACCAGATGTGACAACTGTACTCCATAAAAAATAAATCAATAAATAAATGGAAGGTGTAATTTTGTTTACTTTTTGTTAGTTTTTTCAAAGTCAATAAATTTATTTCTTATGGTAACATACTAAGAGTACAAATCAGTTTGTATTATTTTTTTATAACTTTTGAAAAAAAAAAACAACCAACTTTTTTCTTAATTGAAAAGATGACTTTTTATTCATGTTGTAATTAAATTTACTTTGTTAGATTGTAACTGTATTTAATTTCTTTTGAATAAAAAAAATCGGATGGGGGGGGGGGGCGTTATCCAATCTTTTTATCAGAAAAAAAATAATTATGGTTCCCTTACAACAATAGGCATCGGGTCATTCCTACCAAATGTCAAGTGTGTAGGTCTAAAAACCTAAAAGTAGCTAGTACGTGATGATCTCAGAAGAGTTGTTGCTAGCCTCTCTCTACTGTATCATTATTTTCATGATAGGTGCTCGGCTGAGCTCCAATCCCTAGTCTATCTCCCCTGTAAGACATTCACAGCAAGAACTCGTCTAACTACAACCACAGCTAAGAACTTTCCTTTCTCTCTCTCTCTTTGCCAAAAAACAATTGCAACTTCCATGAACAAAGTTTCTTTCCAAGAACATCCCATCTGTGGAACAAGATACTACGAGACTGCTATCCAACCGATTACAGAATGGTTGTCTTCAAGTCTAATGTAAACAAATACTTGATGAGCTGCCCTCTTGCATAATCAATTCCTTGTTAGTAATCTTTTGCCCATCCCACCTATTGTTTCTGCTCTTCTCATGCTGGCGATCATTGTCCTACTGACGATCTCTTTAACCTTTATCCTCAAGTGGCTCCCGGGCCTTGATAAGTGATGATCCATCAGTAAAAAGAAAAATAACAAAAAACAAACAGACACATGTCTCTCATATTAGTATAGATAGATAAAAAAGATTATAAATTTCATATGTTACAAATATTTTTACTTACCATAAAGTATGTTCTTTGGTCATGGGAAAATGAAATACTGGTACAGACATAACACTTGCTACAATCTAAGAACAAAAAAATAGAAAAGGATGATTAATTAAATGTTGACACATTACATAATTAGCAGACATATCAGTCCACATTCGGTAATTGATTATAACTATTTAATTTTTATGCCTTTTTGGGTATCTCTTATTTTAATCAATAATTTCATTTCACCTTTGAATGGGAAAAAAATGTTAAGAAAAATTAACAACTTTCTGATACACACGAGACGTACCTCTAGCCAATTGGATCACTAACACTATTTATTCTTTGATTTCAATTGAAAATTCATTAACTGTGGTATATGTTTCAAGACATTCTTCTTGCAAAAATAAAATAATAAGTCTCTTTACTTCTATATAATAATAACTAGAAAAATACCCGTCCCAGGACGGGTATAAGCAATAAATATAGCATTAATTTTAAATTGTAACGTTTTTTCTTTCTCTATGAGGGTAGGGTACAGTTTCAGCAGTACCCCTTCAAATGTTAAAGTTAAAAAAAAATAATGTGCCCACGTGCTCACCCTGTTGCCTTGAATACATATTCCATAATGATAACTTCAATCGTTTAGGATTTTACTTACATATTATTGACGCTCACACGTGCACACCGATCCTTTTAAAAATGTATTACTTAATATAACTCAGAATTTGATGTAGAGCAATTCTTTTCTCTACATTTTTTGTATGTAACTTATTTTAAAAGTTGGGGGAGGGAGACTCCTAATTGGTAAAGTTTATAAAAAATAATATGCCCATGTTACTCACTAGGTTACCGAGAATATATATTCCAAAATTCATAATGATCGGTTCATTAAAAAATAAAAAATAAATTTTTAAAAATATATATGCACCTCCTAAATGTTAACATTTAGGAAAAAAATAATGTACTCATGTTACTCATCATATATTCTAGAATATATATTCCAAAATTCATAATGATCCATTCATTAGTTTAGGAGATTACCCTGTACATATATATATATATATATATATATATATATATATATATATATATATATATATATATTTGTTTTATGAAGTGAAGAAAATCTATTTAAAAAAAATGAATTTCGTTTCTTTTACATTCTAATATATTTCAGTTATTTTATGGACCTAACCGATAATTCCTCCTAGTGACCCCAGATGGAATCGAAGGAAAATTTCAATGGTGTCTTCTGATTCTGTGAAAAAGTTAACCCTTATTGGAACTTATTTGAATATTCTGTAAACATATCGATTTCTATAACATACAAACATTGACTATATATATATATATATATATATATATATATATATATATGGAAAATATTTCATGCTTAAGTTAAGGTTCCCTGTTTTTGTTTCACTGTTAGATACTTGAATCCTCCCTTTTTTAAAATTTATTAATGAATTTTCCAACGAATGCTAAGTCTGCGATATCTTGGATTTAGTTAGTTTCTGCATTTTACCTTTTTTTTCTTTCGGTTAAAATGACTCAAAGCTTCTTTAGACTATATATATATATAATACACATACCTAACTTTATAAATATAGAGATAAGGATAATATATAAGTAGTATTATTCTTATATAGAAGTATATAGCATGTCTGTGGTATCTCCAAACACACATATGTAAATTAGATGACCACTCTTTCTCTAAATGCTCACAGACATTAAGAAATATTAAATAGTGGTTGAATCAACATAAAGAGAAATGCATAGATAGCTAAGAAAGAGATAGGTGACTTGTTCAGTTAATTATAAATTACAGTTAATTAGAACAATTGATAGAGAATTTTATTTTCAAACGTAACTCAATCCCAGAACTAAAGTATATTTTATCATGTATTTTATGTACTAATATTACACCAGATTTGTGCTTTTATTTGAATTATTATTACATAATTATTTCAATGCAATAATTTACGATACTACACATGTCAGGAAGTTATGTCATTATCATCATCATCATCATCATCATCATTTTAACGTACGTTTTACATGCTGGCATCGTTGGACGGTTTTAAGAAATTGACTTTCAAACTAACTCCTCTCTGGCCAGGTCTTTATTTATCCCTCAGGTCCATTGTTATCACTTCCCATGTTTGTCTTAGTCCACCCCTGTGCTACCTCAACTGTTCTACATCTACTAACCCAAGAACTCTCATCCATTCTTTAAATGTAGCCATATCATTAAAGTCTACTCTTTTGCACACATCTACCTATACTGTTAAGATTTAATCTTCCTCTGAGGTCATCAGAACTAAGCTTGTCTTTAAGATTCACATTAAGCATCCATCATATTATTCTCATATCATTTCCCTCCATGCAACACATGTCCTCAACTCACTGGCCAGGTTTCACTTCCATACATCATCATACTGCATACATGTGTCTAATAGACTCTTCCTTTGGTCGACAGTGGTAACGCTCTGCTTGTAAGTAATTGCAGAAGTTCCCTGAACTTACTACATCCACTCTTGCAATCACACTGGCACCTTCTACTTATGGAAAAATACCCCCGTTTTATATATACACTAGAATGGCTCCCAGCATTGCTCGGTGGGTTAAGCACAACAACAGTAACAATCAATTTCTTACTGGCAACATTGCAAGTTAATATAAGTGAAAAAAAAAAGAAGAGTAACAATCAATTTCTTACTGTCATAATCGCGAGTTACTTAAAAAAAATTAAACCAAAGGCAAAGGTTTAATCTGGAAAAAAATCTGCTAGTTGCTTGAATTTAATTTCAATAGTAACAGTCGCTTTGTTATTGTCATCAGGCCGGTTAAGTATTACTTAAACAATAAAACAAGAAATGAACATGTCTGAAGTCTTTGTCTGAAAAAAAAAATGATCCTGCAGCTCTAAAACGGCAAATGACTTTAACGAATCGAAACAAATTCGTTTTTATTTAATTATTTTAAATCTTAAAAATACCGATGAAAATAATTATTTAAATGTTTAACTCTTTTTAAATACATTCTTCATCGAGATATTCTTTGTTTAATTTTATTTTTGTTTTATGAAGTGAAGAAAATCTATTTAAAAAAGATGAATTTCGTTTCTTTTACATTCTAATATATTTCAGTTGTTTTATGGACCTAACCGATAATTCCTCCTAGTGACCCCAGATGGAATCGAAGGAAAATTTCAATGGTGTCTTCTGATTCTGTGAAAAAGTTAACCTTTATTGGAACTTATTTGAATATTCTGTAAACATATCGATTTCTATAACACACAAACATTGACTAATATATATATATATATATATATATATATATATATATATGGAAAATGAAAAAGGAAGTCTTGCAATAAAGACGAAACGTTGATGAATCCATAAATTATATTTTTGGTTTTCCTTTTTTCATTTTCCATTACATTGGAATATTAGTTCTATATCTTTATATACACTTACCATTATTATTATCAACTCACTAGGAGTTCTCACACAGGTCATCATCAATGATTGCTCACTGACAATAAATCGGTGGTGTTTCCTGAAGTCTGAGTGACAACAAGTCTCCCCAAATTTACAGTAATCTCCACTTCTTTCGATCACTATTGCAAATGATTTTGCATTATTGCAACACCCACTTACCATTCACTACTTGCTTGCAACGACCATTGGTCTTCTCTGGGGTTTGGGTGGCAATAAGCCTCCCAACGTCCCAGTACTCTCCGCACCTTTCCAATGGAGGTCTGGTTAGTGCTCTCCCTCCTCTGTCTTTCCATCCTCCTTGACCTTTCACAGCTATTTTGTGTGGTATCAGCCGAGGCTGGTGCTATCACTTTTTGGGGGGAGGGGGGGGGAGTATGAAATTTGTTACAGTTTCAGTTCCCTTAGTGTTCATATAGTCGTGTTCTTTCTATGTTTTTGTTTTATTTCTATTGCAATTTCCATGTAACTGGTTAGCGTTCACAGTTTATGTGGGTTGGTTTCCGTATTTGAGGGTTTTTCATTAAGATTTCAGCTGTTTTCATCATAGCTGCCCGTTGTATAGTCTCAGTCTTCTCTTTGATTCCAATTTCTACCACTCCAAGTTTTTCGGAACTGTTTCTAGTGCTCCTACGATTATTGGTATTATATTGACTTTCTTCATGTTCCATATCCCTTTCAGTTCTCTGGTTGTTATTGTTGTTGTTGATCAACATCATCATCATTATCATTATTCTAGAAACTCCACTGTTGTTTTCTTCATTGAAATCAAATTTTTTGAAATGTCAAAATTTCATAAAATGTAAGAATTTTAGATAATGATTTTATTTTAGAGTAAAAGTACAAATAAAATATTCATTTTCAACTTTATTTATGCACATTTTTCTTTTACAAATTACATAAATTTTAAAAAAAATCAGTTTTCATATACTTATTGTTTATATATTCAAAGAAAGCTTTATTAATGCTACTATTTCATCGACTTTAGGATCAATGACATCTCTTTGATTTAGTGCATTTGTATTGATAGCATTATGGTTATGCTCTCTAAGGGATGGACAAGCAGGTTTCACAACACATCAGTGTGGCTAGACATATCGAACTGAGAGATTTGAAACCCAGACGCCAGGTTACTACCAACCATGATCAACTGGTGGCTTACCATCTGAGCTAACGAACTTGCTACTCAGAGTGGAAGAAATTATATCTTTTTTGTATGAATTTATTCATTTTGTTTAGAAATTTTATTGATATTGGTAACTGAGAGGATTCAATTCTTTTTATGGAATATTATTGTGAAGCCTGCTTTTTTTTACTAGCTTAGTTTTGAAAGAAATACAAAAGAATGTATATGCTATTCCTCTCCCTTTTTATTTATTTATTATTGATTTAATTTGAAGGAAAATAGAAAATACCCTGCAGTTTGTTTTTATTGTATGTATTTCTTTCTTCTTTCTTTTTTGGGGAGGGGGGTAGTTTTAAATTTCACATAAATCTGAATAAGTTTTATTTTTTTAATATAGTTGAAATATTTATATTTTTATGAACATCAGTGACCGTCAACTTAAAACCTGTCTATAAAAACAAACAAAACTCCTTGTATTGATTTTCGGCAGAAGTCAGCACCAGATAAGCAAACAAAACAAAATAACAGAAAAAAAAGGTTGTGTTGTCTGTTGTTCCTCATTTAAGATAACTAACCTTTGCAATATGCACAGATTCGTCATAGGCAGATAATTTTGATTCTTCAAGTTTAATGTGCTGAAGATTAAGTAAGACTCCAAATACACCACTGCAAGAAAAAGAAAAGTAAAGTGCAGCGTTAAGTACAAGTTATCTCCCTTGGATTACGCAAAGCTTCAAATATTCATCTATATTTTAACAGTGATTGTCAAAAGGCGAAAAATTTGTAACGAAAGGAGGAATGTTAAACCTTGGAGGAAATTCAAACTGGGAAAGAATAGTCTGCTATACAGGGTGCTAACGTATTTGAGGACAGGTTTATACATACAAAAAATGACTCTTAGATACAAACAAATAATGTATTTTTACTGAAAACGGTTTTGAGGATAAGAATAAATATATTGTTTTGTAATTTTGGTCATTAAAATCGTCTTCAGCTTCAATAATAAATTTTATGTGAGGTATGAATTGCCTACATGCTAGGGTCAGGTGGTCCATGTTCATATTAGATATTTAATTATGAAGACTTTTCGAGATTATTTAGTGTTCTAAGCCCGCTCATTAACCTTTTCCTCAACTATGTTCTATGCATTGAGATCTAGGGAGCTAGGAGCCCAAATGTTAGGGGGTCATGTGGTCATGAAAATTTTACGCCATTCATTTTTACCCATTATCAAAATTTTTATTACAAATAATCAAATCAAATTTTTTTTTATATAATTGGAATGTTTTATTTTTGTTTTAATATTTTTTTTAAATAGTTTATGGTGCTTGTATTTTAAAAGTATGAAAAAAAGTTTTTTTTGTCTTTTACTGTTTGAGAGGTAAATAAGGGGCAATTAACTCCTATTTGACAATTGTGTTGAGACTCGTAAGTGTGCACTCTGATTTTATGTAAGCAAAATCAGCTATTCCACGCGCCCATAAATAAATAAATTTTAATATTTCCCGAATAGGTAATTTTGATTTGTCAAATATACTTTTATGTCTAATCAACGTTTTACTTGCACATGTGTAACACCAATTGAAGCCATCAGTTTTTACTAGTGATGGCACAAGTCACATCTCATGGCCACAGTTGCAGGTTTCTGCACCAGAAATAAGTCTGTGTGCTTGCAAAAAATCAATCTGTTTCGCACTGTCTGATGTAAAATACAGTATGTCTTCAAACTTGAAAGAGTTAAGATCCGAACACTTACGAGTCTCAACACAATTGTCAAATAGGAGAGTTACTAACCCTTATTTACCTCTCAAACAGTAAAAGACAAAAAAAACTTTTTTTCGTACTTTTAAAATACAAGCACCTAGTTTATTTTGAAAATATTTTTTTAATTGTTTATTTACTATTTTTTATAATTAGAATTTTTTTTTTGTTTGAAAATACTTTATAAATAATTTATATTGAAAATGTTTTTAAATACTTCATTTTATTTTAATTGCGCCAAAATCTAAGTGGTCGAAAATGATGAGAGACTGTTTTTTTTTATAAACACTCCTTGTTAATTTCAGATTTCAAAACAGGAAGCCATCATCAAGTAGAGTGTTTCTCTTTTACCTGAATTAACTGTTCACAAAACAACTGTTGCTTTTGGATCTTATTTCAAATATACAATTATTGGAAAACAACACGTAACAGAAAATTGTCTGAGAAATATTCATTTCTATATACAAACAGACCATAATTTTCAACATAAAATTATATGGTTAAACAATCTAAAATGGAGGAGACATTTAAAAATTGAACTCAGCAGAGCCAATTCCACAGTGTACTCATACCATATTTATGTTACATCATTAAATAACATACAGACCATAGTGTGATATTCTTAATGTCAAGATATCCACCAGCAGGGTTCAAAGGAAGAAAGCTTACCTCAAGATACATCCAACATAGAAACGGTACAAATAAAAGTGCTTAAAGTTTACAGCCTCAGCAGCATCACCTACAAGAGAAAAAGGAAAAAAAAAACAATGTTTATTTACTCCTCGCGGAGTTAGGCACAAGGCCAGTTTTATCTTACTCCCACAAGTAAGATGTGACCCAAGATCGGGTCGAGCAAGTGGGGTTAAAAGCCAGCGCTCGAGAGGTGAGCACTCTGGCCATTTAAAAATTGCCTGGGCAGCCCCGTCGGCATTCCTCGGTAGGGGTGCCTCAGACAGTAAGCAATAAACTTACTCCTCCCCAAAGAGGGGAGGCGAAGCCTGGGAGGGTGGACCTCCTAGAACTGCACAGGACAGGCGTGCAGTATCCATCGGAACAGATACTACACTTTGATCTTAGCCAAAAAAAAAAAAAACAATGTTTTTATTTGTATTCAATACCAGGGTTGTGGAGTCAGTAACCCAAGACTCTGACTGCTGAAATTTTAAATGGTCCGACCTAAGAAATCTTCCACTAAAAATAATTGACTATATACATGGTGTCTCATTATCACCTAACATAGTGATATGAAACAAGAGAGAGATAGCAGCAACTCTATTTGAACTCAGTATCTGTAATGATGCTGGCTTAATCAGAGCTGAAAGAGAGAAGATAATTAAATATCAAGGTCATATGTACGACATGAAAAGAAATTGAAATCTTCGGAAGATCTCAATTATTCCAGTAATCATAGGATCCACCAGGCTCATGAAAAAGAATTTTTAAAAACTACCTAGCGAATATACCCGGTGAACCAAGTGCAAGAGAGATCCAAACAATTGTACTTAAAGAGACGGTTAGAATCCTAAAAAGATCTCTCAGTTGGAGTCTCTGAATTAGTGGATGAATGTCTGGCATCCGGTAGGATGCCTCATCGCCAGCAAGAATGAAGAGAAAAGAAAATTGAAAGAAAAAAAAGGGAAAAACGACCCATTTAATAATTCCACTAATATTAATGATATTATTTTGTATTTTTCAGCGTTGATAGAAAAAAGAATAATGTTTCAAAATCATTTAAGAAGATGGCATTTTCTTTAACAATGGCAGAATTATTAATATGGCATAATCACATTGACAAACCAGTTCTCGTTAGATCACAGAACGAGAACAATATACCCCCGTGGATTAAATAAAGGTTCCAGTTCGAAATTCCATACAGATTCCTGAGTTCAACAGAAAGATTCTCGAGTTTGAAAAGATGCACCTGAAGAAGGTCGGAGATTACAGCGACTGAAACGTTGTGAGAATAACATCCTAGATGAAGTAGCCCAAATAATCTAAATAATCTAAATAATCCAAATAATCCAAATAATCTAAATAATCCAAATAATCTAAATAATCCAAATAATCTAAATAATCTAAATAATCCAAATAATCTAAATAATCCAAATAATCTAAATAATCTAAATAATCCAAATAATCCAAATAATCTAAATAATCCAAATAATCTAAATAATCTAAATAATCCAAATAATCTAAATAATCCAAATAATCTAAATAATCTAAATAATCCAAATAATCCAAATAATCTAAATAATCCAAATAATCTAAATAATCTAAATAATCCAAATAATCTAAATAATCCAAATAATCTAAATAATCTAAATAATTTGAATAATCTAAATAATCTAAATAATCCAAATAATCTAAATAATCTAAATAATCCAAATAATCCAAATAATCTAAATAATCCAAATAATCTAAATAATCTAAATAATCCAAATAATCTAAATAATCCAAATAATCTAAATAATCCAAATAATCTAAATAATCTAAATAATCCAAATAATCTAAATAATCCAAATAATCCAAATAATCTAAATAATCTAAATAATTTGAATAATCTAAATAATCTAAATAATCCAAATAATCTAAATAATCTAAATAATCCAAATAATCCAAATAACCCAAATAATCTAAATAATCTAAATAATCCAAATAATCTAAATAATCCAAATAATCTAAATAATCTAAATAATCCAAATAATATAAATAATCCAAATAATCCAAATAATCTAAATAATCTAAATAATCCAAATAATCTAAATAATCTAAATAACCCAAATAATCCAAATAATCTAAATAATCCAAATAACACAAATTGTTAATCTTCGTAAAAATATTCCGAAACATTAATAATAATATTCTGTATTCTTCATGGTTAATAGAAGAAAGAATAATGTTTCAAAATCATCCAAGGAGATGGAATTATCATTAATATTGGGAGAGGTATTGATCTCCAAATGAGTGGTTCTGTAATGAAACACACTTCTCTCTATCAGATAAGGCCAACAGCAATAACTCTCAAGCGTCAGATGAAGTCCTTCAGAGGTCATTGCTCTTTGAGAATTGCATCACATGGGTCGCCATTTCGAAACATAGCATAATCAAACCGTTTCGGTTTGAGAATGATGTTGGGGAGACAATAAAATATGCCATCTTCTGTTGAAGACTGTTGGACATTCATGACTGAAACTTGGTGAACAAGTCAGACATAGACACGTTTATTCGTACAGAATATGGTCAGATTGCAGAAAGGATTATGCATTTTATTAACGCTTCCATGGATGGTACTTTTTGGAGTCACAATGAAGTATAAAATATGGATTTCAAGGACAGTATTGAGAGATTTCAGATGAGACATTTAAAAGAATTTGAACTTACTGTAAGTTATATTCATGTGTTAAACAAAGGTTTGGTTGTTCTGTTTTGTGGCATATCAACCCTTTTCAGGTTATTTAATGCCGTATCCGGTCATTTTGGTGAAAGTTTTTATGCTTCAAGTTCTTTATATGTTCAAATATTTATTCATATGGTTTGGTTGAGTGAAAAGGGGAAAGCAGGCAGAGGGAGTGGGAAATTGTTGTTTTTTGTTTTGGATTTTGAAGAACATGATTGAGTTTTGCAAAGAGAAAAAAAAAACAATAAAAACATCAATGTTTGGTGAATTTTGGGTCAGGAAGCCAATATCTTCAGACAGACTTTTCTGGTAGCACCAGGTGTTAAACAAAAAAAAAGTATGACTATGTAAGTGGAGTTATTGACCTCCAAATGAGTGTGACTCAGTGAAAAGCCGAGAGACCTTTTGAAGATTCTAATCGGCCCAGATGTTTGTATCTTACTTGTACTTGGTTCAATGAGTATGCTCGCTCACTCATTTAAAAAAAAATCATGAGCACGATTGCTCCTATAATTACTGAAATGATGGAGATATTACCAAAATTCCAATTACTTTTCATGTCGTACAAAAAACATAGGTATTTAGTTATCTTCTCCATGCCATCTCTGTTTAAGCCAGCATCGCTAAGGACACAATTTCAACCAGGGTAGCTACGTTCTATTTCTTGTCCTATATCACTCGTTTAAATACGTCCAATAATAATCATAAGCAGTTATGCACATAAATCTGTATTTACTGCTTGTTTAAAGGCAATTTAGTGGTTTTCACGTTTGAGATACGTCAATTAATCGCTATAACGGTTACTCGATCTGTCTACATATCACGATAAGTTTTAAATAGACAAATTGATAGGTCGCATGTTAAAAATATTTTTTTCGTTATATAAAAATTAAATGGGCTAATAACAAATAAATATACATATTTACGCATACGCACGTATAACAGCAATCATGAGCATTCAAGACCTAACTTACCTGACTTGCAACAATATGCCTATCTTCTACTTCCTAGTTCCTAGATAACGGAATAGTTCTTACCTTAATAAATTCTTTCACTGGATCTTTCGCTTGTCTTTGGAATTGACTCCCCTTGTTTTCACTGCTGTACAAACATGCACTAATTGAAATGTAATGTGAAAAAATATCTTGCTGGGCAACTCCCCACCCAGATCGGCATTATACAGCTGTCCTCTTTTTATAGTAGGCCCTAACGCTTCAATAGCAATATGACTTATTTAGGGTGAAAAAAGTAAAACACAAACGAAGAATTCTGATATACGAACATACGTATGCATTAATATGATCGGCATCATTGTAGGAGATTAAGAACTATCAAGTAACACCTGTAGGAAATTCTCTAGCATGTAAGAAACAGAAACAATACATAGATGTTTTACGCGGTAGAATGATATGGAGGAAGTTTGGTTAACAACATTGTATGATAAGCTATAACGAAATCCATACGTCGTTATCAGGTCATGTCAACAACAATAACTGTGTTCTGGGGATCTTAAGTGTGAAATGAAGTCCTTCAAAGGCCATTGCAGTCTTTTCTTTTACTAATGAGTCACTATTTATCACTTGAGGATAAAGGTTAAAGGTTAAACGAACGCCACCATAAGAGGATTGGCAACAATGAGTGGAATAAGCAGAAGATTACTTCAGATGAATTGCTTATCCAAGAGGACAGCTCACTGCGAAATGCACAGCGTAGCCATCACTCAGCAGATCCGTGGCATAACGATGGAAGAGTGTGTCAGGGTAATCAACAAATTCACACGACGGCACCACATATGCCATCAGCGCCTAGGTGCACATTTTGAACATTTCTTGTAAAATTTTTATTTTATAACCAGAGATACTGAATGAACATTCATTTTAATTGTTATCATTTCAGCTTTTAGCAAATTCAAAAAATTTTTAGGTTTTGCAATTTTTGAGATGAGGATTGATAATTTGGATTATTTGGATTATTCAGACTATTGTTCTCATCTTGGATGTTATTCTCACAACGTTTCGGACGATGTAATCTGTGACTTTCTTCAGGTGCATCTCGTTTAACTTGGGAATTTTTATGTCAGACTTGGGAATTTGTACGGAATTCCGAACAGAACCCTTTATTTAATCCACGAGGGAAGCTTGCTCTCATTCCATCAGTCATGGCTGGGTAGAAGGCCTAAGTAATTTACAATTGTATTCTTAGTATCGCCCACACTGAAGATTGAACCTTCAACCTCGAAAAGACATCACTTAAAACTGATTATTACTTAGCACTTATATCCATTACACCACACATAACACGAAATACTGAATGAACACTCATTTTAATTGTTAGCGTTTCAATTTTTTAGGAAATCCAAAGTTTCCGTTTCTCTCTTGTCTGGTTCATAAGTTATGAACGCGTAGATGGGGCACATTTATACTGAAACACCATATACTATATATTATTTATAACGATTTGATTTTAAAGAGGGCCGGTATGTTTTTTTTTTTGTGAATTCGTTTTTGTTGTCATTTTTTTTTCTAATGAAGGAAATCTAAACGAAATAAATATATATTTTTATGTTTTGGACAGTTTTCATCATGTATCATTAGTTTTTATATTTTGAATCGATGTCAGCAACAACTCTGACTCAAATTCATTTGCTTTGACCGTGACTTCACACCTCGTTAAATGCACATCAAATTTTAATATCTAAGGAAAATTAAACTTAAAAACTCATTTCTGACCGTGACAGAAAATTAAATTGCTTACAAACATTTATTTATGAAAATCGGACTTTTTTTCAGTTATGTAACATAGACATGATGATTCTTCATCTCGTAAAAGCTGAAGTCTTGTTGTGTTGATGATACATAACAGTAGTAATAATTCATCATAGTCATAATCGTTTAGATCTCATTCTTTGCAGATGTCTTTTATTCTATAACTGCGATTGTAAAAGTTAATAAATAATAACAGCACAAAATCAATTGGGGTTTAACAATGCTTCCGGGGTATTTATTTTTAGTATACAGTATACATAATGTCCCCAACCAATCCCACATAGGGTGAGGAAGCAGCTGTTTGCAAAGCACGACAGCTATCTTCCACGATCTGGTAAAAAAAGAAAGATCTCATCAGCTTATCTGCTATGTGTCACTATTCACTTCCTGTTTGTGACGCAATATCCTGACACATAATTCTAACTCTAGACTTTTTACTTCTAATGGAATTTTCCACTACTCGAACCTTATGTGAAAAATACTGTTTTAAGATAATTTTCATATGCCCGTATCTAATTATTGTTACTTGAAGGTAAATAAAATAGAAGTTTTAAAAGTTATTAAAAATGACAGCACAAAATCATTTTGGGTTTAACAATGAAAGTCTTTCTTTTATAGTATACAGTATTAAGTTCAGAGAAGCGAGAAGAAAGGGATAGAGTAGGTATGAAAAGTGAGGGTGCAGTGTGGAAAGGGTGCGAGAAGGATAGGTAGGTATTTGATTGGGTGTGTAGGAACACAAGTGAAATAGATAAGAGCGAGCGGTGCTAGTATCTCCTGTGGGTATTCCCCCAACCCATCACCCATAGGGGGAAGGAGCAGCTGTCTGAAACATGATCGCTCTCCTTTGAAGTTCAGAAACAAGAGAAAGATTTTATCAGCTTATCTGCTACATGTCACTGGAAACTTCCTATTTGGGATGCAACATCCTGAACACGTAGCTCTAATTCTAATCTTTAACTTCTAATGGAATTTTCCGATTTCTACTTCATCTAAACTTATGGGAAAATTCCGTTTTTAACACTATTTTAACACACCCACATCCAATATTGCTAGAATTACAGAACCTATACACTTGTACGTTTCTCCAGCTCTCCTGAACACTAGACCAGTCTAATAATGCTAAACAAGCAGTGACATTTTATACCGTGTCCTTTTTGTTGTTGTTAACTAATGCATTTTAAAGATACTTTTTCTTAGTGCCACTTATTAAAAATCTATATTTTATATTCTACATCTATACCCCTATTGTCAGTGCTGGTTGAGTATTGACCAACCCATTTAGCATAATGGTTAGAGTGTTCACTAATACGATAGGAATAGAAAGGTGCAATTACATGTTTGCCTGAGTTCGCCAGATAATACAAAATACAATGACCCTTGCTTATCTAGATGCAACTATTTCGTCTTCCATAGAAGTTTGCATAAGTTTTTGCCAGGAGAAAGGCCATCTATGGGAAGCTTCTTTTTTTGTAGGATATATCCAAGGAAGGAAAATGCATACTTTTTGATAAGAAACGGTTTCTTTTTTGAAAGGTTAAAATTCTAACCCTAGAAGAATTTTTTTTTTAACAAAATCAATTACTTTATAAAAACCTAAAAACAAAAATAAAACAAGAAAAAGAAAGTAACATAAAGAAAACACTTTTTTTATGGAAATTGCTCCAGACAAGGCATGAAGCCACTTGATGTAAGGAACTAAAAATACTACTTTAAGGTCAAAAACTAGCCAACAATAAGTGTTAGATGGATAGATTCCGACCCAGAAAACAGCAATTATTCCCCCTTTGTCAGAAACATTGCTCATGGAATGTGAGGACTAAAGGACAAAATAAGGGAAGCGAGAGTTATGAGGCTGCTAAAAGTAAATCCAAAGTCCACTTTCTACTCTCCAAGAAAACTAAAAAAACATTGCTCTCTTCTTGGCAGTCAAAAACAAAAATCAGTTTTTTAAATAAATTCTTTGCAACTAAAAACAAAACAGTTTGCTCTCTGTTCGACGAGTTTTTATGTCAAGACTCGGAACTAACTCAGGATCCTCCGTCAATACTTGAGACTGTATCCATTCATTACAAGTACTAAGTTGACTAAAAAATATACAACATAAAAGTAAACAAATTTGCGATTTAAAACTGTGAATATATCTACATAAAGAAATTCAAAAATATTAGGAAATTCGAGGTACAAATAAAAAAAAACTCACCTAGTAAATAACTGCAGGGAGCAAATACAAAAATGCTAAAAAGGAAAAAAGAAATATACATATAGGTATATATTGTGTGAAACTATTGAAACATTACTTCTCAAGGGAAATAAACAAGTTTTATTTGACAGTGTCTTTTTATTATAAACTAGCTGCCCCGACCCAGCATTGCCCATACTCTCATTTTTGTTTCACTTTTCTTTTTAAAGTCTGTCGTTATCATTGTTTTTACCAAAATATTATTCTTATAGCCTATCTCAGCATGAACTGTGAGACAAATTCCTATAATATTCTGTAATAAAACGGTCGTCAAACGAGAGGAAAACAAATAACAACAATATATTTATTTCCATAACCTACACCGTTAAGTGTAGCTAGCTGAAAGTTAAGACAGTGTGGAAAAGGAATTAAAGTAAGAAAGTTCAGTTGACGCTTTACTTCGAGATGCATTTCCTTCAGTGGAGAATGGCCTTGCTCAGCTGAGAGAGGGCGTCTTTCTTCGTTGGTGTTGGAGAGCTCTCTGAAGCTGCTGTCTAAATCTGAAGAGGTTTAGAAATAGTCCTTCAAGAGTCGGTTGAAATTAGTACGCCCTAAAAGCTGATTGGTCCTCGTGTGACCAAATCACCTCAGAGTGGCTGCTCTCCGTGACAGAAAGGAAATGTTAATGTTTAGGACTGCTACATTCCGACCCAGCATTGCCCAAGGGTATTTATACTCTCATTTTCTTGTTTCTCTTTTCTTTTTAAAGTCTGTCATTGTCATTGTTTTTACAAAAATATTATTCTTTTCAAATTTTGAGGCTGGTCTTTTTAACTCTTACAATTACAAATAAGAATATGCTAAGAGTCAACGTGTCCGGACACTTATTTTCATAAAGAAACTTTTGGTAAATTTAACAGCGACTTTATTTTATAAATAAGAAAAGTGTATAGCTATAGTTGTAGTGTTGAAAAAAATGTTTTGTTTGTTAAAATAAATTTTAAATTAAATTATTATTATTTTTAAACTTATCGTACACCTTTTAAACTTCTCTGTAAAATTAACGTTTTATCCCCCCCCCCTTCTCTCTCTCAAAGACAAAATTGATAACAACTCATAACTTAGTTAACACAGTAGGCTGAGATATGAGTGAAATATTTTTAGAGGGATCTTTTTTTTTTTACACCGTCTATGTTTTTTTTTGTCAGTTTCAAAGAACTTTTTTGTTAATATAAAAGAAAAGAAATTTAACTTTAATTATTATAGTATCGTATGATAATTTACACTGAATCTTATTGTAAACCATAATTTAAATATTATTTGTATTATTAAAGGCAGCACATGGGTAAGGGAGATAAGTATAATAAAAATAAATAAACATTACCTGCAAAAATCAACAATGGCTACGTAATTTATATGAAAAAAGAAAAAAGTAACACACACCATATAATGAAAAAGGAAAAATAGAAATTTCTTTTTTTATATCTGAAGAAGGCAACGCCTGTTAGAAACTAAAACAATGGATTTATTACTGTGCTCACCATGACTGAAATATAATGTAAAAAAAAAAAGCGCACACATAGAAACAACAAAATGAATAATACCTTTAAGCCTTTCTAGTTTAGAATAATGGTTAGAATTTAAATATAGCCAGAATTGTAATGTAGATTAACTAATATCGAAATCATCTTTACTTACCCAGCGATGAGATTTTGGCAGCCATTTGTATTTTCCTTATTTGTAACTTTTGCATTTTTCTTATGTGCAACAATGTAATTGGCTCATAAACATAAATGGTTAACAAATGAAATTTAGTGGTGTATATTGTGATCTGAGTCGGATATCGTATGTAATCGATGAAATCGATCTGAATTTCAAGTAAATCACTAGCTAGGCTCAATCAAATATCGATTTGTCAGATGTGATGCTATAGTGGTCTAACTTTGAACATCATACTGATTTTTCTTTATATATTAGAAAATAACAAAAATATATGCTGGGGGCATATATTTAATAGTTAACTAATTATAAAAAATAAATATATAAAGATTAGTAATATATTTGTAATAGTTTTATTGGACCAAGTATAGATGTGGCACCCCAATTATGCTAATAGCTGAAATGAATGGGTTTACTATGACACCTTATCTGACGACACTCAAATGCTATACCTTCCCAAACTTAAAGGAAATGCATATTTTCAAATTGACTTTAAAAAAAAATCAGATTGCTACTAAGTAGATTGCCTTTGCTGAGGTAATTGACTACTACTTGATTTATCAGAGATTCAAACAACTTACTCATGACACACAGGAGACTGATCATTTTGTTAAAATGAAGAAGATTGATCATCAGTATTTTTGACAAAATTTTCCAAAGAGATAGAAAGTATTTCTCCTTTAAGTAATGATTGAATAGATTTGTATGGATAGGAGCAAATTTTGGCAGCAGATTCTGAAGTACAATGACTGGAATGTTGTCTTACTGGCATCAAGGTTCCTGATAAATTTGGTAATATCCCAGACAGATATATAGATATCACTTAGAGTATATTGAGTCATAGGGGGGAATCCCAGAAGTAGGTGGCCCTGATCAAAAAGAGTTAAATTTGATACAAAGTACTTTGCAAAATGTTTGACTTTGTCAGATGCCGATGAAATCATTTCTGGTCCATTAATGATGGTTGGAATAGAAGTCGTATATTTGTTCAGTACCTAGTTTGTTATTCTTTAAAACTCTCGAGAATCAAACCTCTGCTCAGCAATTCTGGATTTAACAGATTGGGCATAGGATTATTTTGGGTTTCTTATAACCCATTTGTAATGGAAGTTGCAGGAAGTTTTAAAGGTGGCTTTGGTTTCCGAGCATCTATTTCATTGAAAGTAATTGCAATAGTTGTTTCTGTGAGCAATGACAGCAGCAGACTCAAGGGTATGCCATATGACTGGCTGTTTGGTCTCTGTTGGAATTTTTTTTTAAGGTATAAAATTCTCAATACCAGTGATTAACCAATCAGATTTTTTTTTCAGAAGCAATACAAGACACATTCTTTCAGAAAATAGAAGGCAGAGAAATTTAATAAATAAAACATTTAAAGCTATCCAAATCAGCCCTTGAGTATTGATACACTCTGTGATTGAAAGGGACATCTGAGGTCTCCCTAAACTTTGATTTGATCTTAATGGAGACACCTGAGTAATTGGAAGATCCTAAAGGAGACAAAACAGTAGATGCACACTGCTGAGGACAAGTAGTCAGGAAAAGATGAAGAAGGCTTGCAAAATGTCTGTCAGCATCAGGTACGCCAGTGGGTTTGTCAATAATCTGAGTCAGCTCATAGACAAGGGAAGTCATGACAAAACCTTTCTTTATCATCAGTCTCATTGGAGTAGACTAAGAACAATAAAGTCATCTAGTCTCAGAATAAAATCTTTTTCATTAAAAAATTTCTATTTATTTAGAATTTTAATTTTTAGATTCTATCTATTTTTTATATATAATTTATTTTATGTCCCTATTCTATTTATTTTTCTTATAGATTTATATTTTATTTCTCTAATTATGTAGTTATAGTATTCGGTTATAGCTTATCATAATAAAATACTTATATATTAACTTTATTACTTATAATAATGTATATGTCTTATTTCATTATAATTAATATTATCATATTAAATTAAATATTAAAAATATCATTATCCTGATTATTATGTTGCTTATAGATTATTACTACTATTCTTACTTTATTACTTGATTCAATTTGTTATGAAATTATAATCCATTATATATTTTCACTATTATCGATTTTCACTACAAATTATTTTAATATTTCATTATTTTAATCTGTACTTTATTTTATTTGTTTTTTTCCTATTGTTTATTCTACTTTATTTATTTTGTATTTGAAATACTATATGTAATTATTATTATTATTATTATTATTATTATTATTATTATTATTATTATTATTATTATTATTAGTGTTATAAATAAAGTGTTATAAAATGATATACTAAGAAGTTCTGTTTCCTATAATAATTGGATATATATTTTTTTAAATAGTAAAATTTGATATTTCTCTTGCTTTACTTTTATTTGTGATGAAAAGACTTTTTGGAATGATCTAAAGTATAATACAAAATAAAATATTCCAAATCGTTTTAGAAACGACCGTATGCCAAATATTTGTTGTGTTTGAAGTTTAGGAACTGATATAAATAATATACTAAATTTATTTATCTCAACCTACTTATATATGTTTATATTTATTACAAGCTGTATCTACCTGATGTTGCCTGGGAGTCTTTTTTACTTTCATTTTTACTTCCTTTTTTTGGTGTTATTCTTTTCTTAAAATTATGCTGTTTGTTTCTCTTTTACCAAATTATTTTTTCTCTTTTAAAAATAGAATTTTGAAAATTACATGTAATTATTACAGTATCGTTTGGCCCACTGATGCTATATTAATGCAAGAGAAGTATCTTGGTAAGAAGAATAACCAGTATTTTGCTTTTACAGATTTGAAGAAAGCTTTTGATAGAATGCCGAGTGATGTTGTCTGGTGAACTTTGTATAAATTAAAGGCAAACAAGTGGTTAGTGAAGATTGTTCAAACAATGTACAGAAATGCTGAAATTGGTGTTAGAATTAACAGCACATTTAGTGACAGCTTTAATGTTAACGTAGGAGTACGTCAGGGTTCTGTACCTAGACCGTTACTTTTCATTTGTGTCTTAGAAGCATTGTCCATGGAGTTTCATACATGGTGTCCGGCAGAGATGCTGTATGCTTATGATTTAGTGCTTGCCTATGAAACAATGGAAGGTCTACATGTTAAGTTGGAGACATGGAGGAATGCTATGGAAAGTAAAGGACAGAGAGTGAATGTTACCAAGACTAAAATGATGATCAATGGGAAATGGAAAGTTCCCTGCTGCTCGGTTCATAAAAAGGGAGTTGGGTGTGTAGGGATGACAGATTCCCCTTTTACAATGGATTCAGAGCTGCGTTCCCTTGAGAGAGAGAGTCAAGTCTCGTGGTCTCGGAAGATACGTGACTTGGGCCTAGTTCTCGCGAGATTCGAGGAATCACTCTGATTTTCTGTCACTTCTCGACTGCCCTTCCTGGGGTGAAGGCAACCGTTTTTTGTCGGGTCCTTCAGGAAGCCCCAATGTGCCGACTGTAAGTAGACTCTTCTTTATTTGATTAACAACTATGTGCATTCAATTCTTTAGAGACTTGTTTATTTTTGTATTTTTATCGTGCTATCGTTTGTAAGGCAAATGTTGAATAAACACACATGGATTTAGCTCACTTCTTTGTGTTTTCCTTATTGGCCGACACACACGTGCGTTATTATAAACGCTTGTGCTTTCCCGAGCAACACTGCCTATTTTCTGTAGATTGAGAACGGAAACGCACTCAACCGAACAGGTGCAACTCAATTTTTTTGTGGTACTTGTAAGCAAGAAGTGCAGTGAAATTACAGGTAGATCGAGAGATGATAACCAGTTTGTGTGCAAAAAGTGTAAGAAAATGGATATGGATGAGAACTCAGATGTGGAAAAAGCATATTTGGATGGTGAGGTTGTTCAGAAGTTTTCTTATCTCGATGATACCATTGGAGCACAGGGAGGAGCTGGCGCTAGTATGATTGTAAGAGTTAGGAGTGGATGGAGAATTTCAGAGAACGTCTGCCATTACTAACCAGTAGAGCGTTACTGCTGTCAACCAAAGGAAGAGTCTATTAAGCATGTGTATCCAATGTGATGATACAGGGAAGTGAAACCTGGCCAGTGATGGTTGAGGACATTCATTGGTCAAATTGGGTTAGTAGATGTAGTTGAGGTAGAAGGATCAGTTGGAAGAGGAAGAAGGCCAAGGAAGACATAGAAGGACGTGATAAGTGTGGATTTGAGAGAAAGAGGGATAAATAAAGACCTGGACAGATAGGTTAGTTTGGAAGTACATTTCTAAAAGCTGTTTAACACATGCAAGCATGTAAAATGGACATTAAATGATGGTGATATAATTACTAATTGAACCAAATTGTTATAAAACTATAACTAATTTTGGCACTTCCGATTAGGACCCAAGCTAACTCTGATCCTGACCCTGACCCTGACCCTAATGATGCCAAGTTGATTTTAGCTCGGATCCTAATCTGGAGAAGCACCCTAATTTTTTGTATAAGTAATGTTGCTTTAATCTCTCTTTAAAACATTTCTGGATGTAAATAGCTTCCAAAACTTTCAATCTTTTAATCCATGAAGATTTGCTAAGAATTTTAAAGCCAAAAATGATTTTCTATTCGACAGTTCAAATGCTTCCAAATTCCTTTCGAATTTTGAAGAATCATGAAGTAATTCATTCTTTTATTTTTCAACTATCAACAAAAGATTAAAATGTCTGACTTGTTTACAACGAAACTGAAATGCATTCTTGTGGAGTTAATTTTGTAATAAAATTATTTTTTTAATTAGGATTTTTAAAAAATTAGCTTTATTTCATGCATTTTTTGATTTTAATAAATATTAGTATTAATAAATAAGTCACGTAGTCATGAGAAAGACACACGCAAAGTTGTCTTATAACTTTATTCATATAAAGACGACCAAATTCAACTTACCTGAATACATAATTGTAGAAGAGCAATTTCGTTTTACTGGAAAATAAAAAAGTAACATTAATAAATAAATCAAAATGAATAAATGTAAATAAAGTTGTGCTCATTTCTCGCATTAACAGTGAAGTCAAAACACCTTATTTCAAGTTAATTGAGGTTTACACAACATCAGCACCCTATCTGTCTTATATACTACTTATGTATATGTGATCTCAATAGTACAGTTGATGCTTTCTTAGATTAAGACACACGCTAAAATCGATTTGGCGTTGGTACTTTCCGGATGTTTACATAAACTGTCGGAAAGTACCAACGCCAAGCTGGTTGACCTACCTGTGTCCAAAAAATAAAAAAACTAGGCTGGATTTATAAGTGAAAAAACAAAAAAACATTAACTAACATTTAAAGCAAAAAATTAAAGCAAAAAACAAAACAAATAATACATTTAGTTAAATTGTATAAAAGAAATATATATTTTTTTAACGAAGAAATAAAAATAAACAGGTGATAAATTATATTTTTTAAGTGTTATTCTTTTTACTGAAAATTATTTTTGGTTTGTAATCAGGTAAAAATGGTGTCATTAGGGTTAGAGTTTAGGGTTAGGGTTATTTTTACTGAAAATTATTTTTGGTTTCGTTAGGGTTAGGGTTTTTTTTTTTACTGAAAATTATTTTTGGTTTCGTTAGGTTTAGGTTTTTTTTTACTGAAAATTATTTTTGGTTTCTTTGGGTTAGGTGTTAGGTATTAAAGTTTTTTTTGTTTTTTTTTTGCTTGAACATTTTTTTTCTTTTTGTGATCAGTTTTTCTTCCTGACAAAAGTTAATCACTCCTTCAGGAGACACAACAGCCAGTGATAACTCGTAAAAATTCTTTGCAGTACTTTTGAAGTTTCAATCAGTTGAAATGTTGACATGTCGTCTTGTTACCTAACTGTGCCAGAAAAAAAAAAAAAAAAAAGTTTTGACTGTAATTTAACTTCCAACGGATTTTCGATGCAACCACGTTCTCTCTGCCTTTCTCTCTGCAATCCAAATCTCTTCTGCCACTTCCCAGCTGTCCTCTGGATTCATATCAGCTGATCTCCACATATACAAATCAGGCATCACTATAAAAACCTGCACTTACCCTACAGACACAACATGCAAAGCACCTCATTCTTTTTCCTGCCAGTGAGTGTTCCTCTTTATTGTCACACGTCTGCTTATTCGTTTCAATCAGTTGAAATGTTGACATGTCGTCTGCTTATTTTCTCGCAATTTGATTGGCTAACCGCTTCAGTACTTTCCGGCAGTTTATGTAAACATCTGGAAAGTACCGATGCTAAGTCGATTTTAGCGTGGGTTCTAATCTAAGAAAGTACCGTAAAGTTAACTAATTTGAATATTACTGTGCAAAAATATACTTTATTAATTAACTATACTTTGTTGTTGTTTTGTTAATTCAACGATTCTTTTTATTTTAATATAACAAAAAGTTCTGTTTAGGAATATTGTTTTATTTCGTGGACAAATGTTTAGTAAATCAATAGAATTCAGAAATGGCAATGATGGTGGCTTCTTCTTTTTGTTTGTTATGATGGCAGGACAATTGTTTATGCAGCACTATTGTGTTTTTTACCGGCATATTCTTGGATTAAACTGACTTTATTTTCAACAAAGTGCGATCCATTTATAAATTGTAAGTTAAAAACAAATCCCCCCCCCCCACACACACACACACACCATCGCCCAGGCAAATTAATTTCTTTTTTTCTTTATATTTTTTACGGTCATATTTAAAAGATAAATAAATTTATATCAAAATGATCACAATGTTAATGTTTATCTGATATTATGTTTCAGAATTTTTTAGATGAGGATTGATGATTTGGATTATTCGGACTACTGAATTGAATGTTGTTCTCAGAACGTTTTGGTCAATGTAACCTCTTCCCTTCTTTAGGCGTGTCTTGTCGAACTCTGGAATCTGTACGGAATAACATCCATGATGAGAAATATAGTCTAACTAATAAAGTTTATGTTTTGTGTTTAGAACAATGAAATGTTTATTATTTAAAACATTCAAACTCCTCGGCCTAACATTCACAGGTAACATGAATTGGAATAAATACAGAGAAGATACTGTCAAGGCTGCTGCAAGGAAAGTGGACTCCCTCTACCGTGCTAGAAAACTTCTCCCACCTGACAGTATCCTATATCTCTACAAAGCAACCATCCTGGGGTATTTTTGTCACATCTGGGCTGGTGCACCGTCAACTAGTCTCTCCCTTTTAGACAGGGTCCAAAAAAGAGTCTCAAATCTAGCCCTTGTTCTATCGCTGCAATGTTGCATTCCTGTGCTTGTTTTATAAGTACTTCAATGGAATGTTCTCCAACGAACTTGCTGCTCTGGTGCCCCCTCGACGTAAATACACCCAACCAACCTGACAATCAGCTAAATCCCACCCATTTACTGTGAAAATCCCCAGATGCCAGACAGCTTTCTACTCTAATAGCTTCTTTCCTCAGACTGCTTGCCTTTGGAATTCTAACTGTACCGACATGCAGAAATGTAAATGTAATGTGAACAAACATCTTGCTGCATAACTCCTCACTTAGGATGACCCCTATAAATCTGGTCCCTTATCTACAGTAGCCCCTTGCGTCTCAGTGGCAATGTGCCTTGTTTGAGGTTTAATTAATATATATATATATATATATATATATATATATATATATATATATATATATAGGATCAAATATAAACCAAAAGTAAAACTTTTAGTAGATGGAACCTATTGTGAAGAGGTTTAGCTCAATATACGAGATAGAGCAATTGTAGAGATAGAAGAAAAAAGAGTGATAAATATGCGACGATTGTCCAAATTTATTTCAAATTTCAATTGTTCAATGCAAGGTGTATTCGATCTTTGAAAAGCCTTGGCTTAAGGAAAGAATAATAAACACTAGTTTATTACTGAATACACCTTGCATTGAACAATTGAAATTTGAAATAAATTTGGACAATCGTCGCATATTTATCACTCTTTTTTCTTCTATCTCTCTCTCTCTCTATATATATATATATATATATATATATATATATATATAAAATAAGAAAATCATTGCATGTCTTATTAAAAAGGGCGACTTAATGCAATATTCTTTACCGCTAAGGAAGTGGAAAAATACTAAGAAAACAGCTATGTTGCTATCGCCAGTAAAAATAATAACAAAAGCTATGTAACATTATGGCGCTAAAAAAGCTTACAGATTTTAGCAAGGTGTTTGTGGTCTTGTGGTAAAACGCCAGATTGCAAACAATAATATCATAGGTTCAATCCTTGCCAAGACGAGCCATGCTGTGCTGATGACAGTTGATAGCCAGAAACACATGTCCATGAATTCCTTTTAGATGTACTTAAAAATTGATAAATAAATAAATAAATAAATGAATAATATATATATATATATATATATATATATATATATATATGTGTGTTACATTAGGAAGGGCTCTATATTTCTGAAAGGGTGTAAGTTAGCTAGTATGGATTGTGACCTGGGTGAAATTGTTGGATTGAGTGCAGAGTTAAACTGGCATATATTTTGGATAAATGAATCTGTTCCCACGAATGATTCATTCTCAAAGTCAAAATACATAGACAGGATTTGGCCGAGATGAAGCATTTGGGGTCAATGGGGTTAAGCACAAAGCGAGAGTAGATACGGTTGCGGGACATGGGAGCTATGACGTCACATTTGAGACTGTGAGAAAAAGATAGTTTTAGATTCATTTGGTCTTGGAATGTCGTGCGAACTGGACAAGCAAATACAAGGCCTATCCGACCTTTATTTTTTCCGTGCGAAATAGAGACTCCATACCGTGAAGGAAGACACCTTCATGCGCATGTGTGAATTTTATCACCGCCTTCCTGCGCATAGTCGCTGCTTGTCAGTCGCTGAGTATGGTGCTACACAACATGTTCATCAGATTACCGATTCTCTCAAGATGACTGAACATGTTGAGCAAAGGTACTGCATCAAATTTTGTCAAAAGCTTGGTGATTCTCAAAGCAAAAAAATTTGTAAAATTCAGCAGGTGTTTGGAGAAGATGAGATGGGTGTAACACAAATTAAGGAGTGGTTCAACCGATTCAAAAATGGCTGCACATCAGCGGAGAGTGGTCAAACTGCTCGGAGTGCAGCTGTTGTTGTGTGAAACAGTGGTTTCAGCGACGGAGTCTGCACCCCGGGGTGCACTGGAATGCATCGGGGAGATCAGGCCCCACGTAGAGACAAGTGGAAGTCTGGGAGCTAGTACATATTTTTGACTGTCCAAACCTTGGCCGAGAGACGGCGCCAGCCTGGCGGGAGAGAGCGTGTAGGTTGTCAGTGGCACTTAACCAGATACAATGGATGAGTTTGACCAGCTGAACAATTTGGTCATGGGTCTTTTAGATACGATGGATGTCAGCTCGATGGGTGGTCCAATAGAGAAAGAGAGGCTAATGGTTTTCTTTAGTGTAGATAAGATCTAAAGAGAAACTAAAACGACGAATTACAATTGCCCGTACCACCCCACTCCGGGGGAGGAGTGGGGACACAGAAGAAGGGATGGGGGAAAGAAAGAGAGTAAGTCAGCATCGCGCGTACCACACGACGAGAAGAGAGAGAGAGAGAGAGAGAGAGAGAGAGAGTATGAGTTATACGTTTTTCGTCTTTGTTATTTGAGATGAGAAGGCGATCGCAAGTGAGTCAGATCCAAGATTTCGTTCGGCACGGACGCGCTCTCGGGAGCTGAGACCCGAGCCGGCTAGGCGAGACGTTGCGCGAACAATCGCTCTCGCTTGGCATGGCATGGCTCATAGCATTCCCCCACCATCGTTTTCCAACAGAGATTAATGTCTCAATTAATACCAACAGTCAGAAGAGTCCACACCCACCGTTTTGAGTAGACAAGTTATATCTCGATTAAGGATTAACACTCGTAAAGGGAGTTTCACACACACACGGTTCTCCAAACATAGATTAAGTTACAACTTATTTAACAACTGGGAAATCGTAAATAGAGATTCATACACACAGAGAGATACAATAGTTGGTAAACAAGCCATTATCGCAAAACAGACTTTGGGTTAAGTTAAAAACCCACCGTTCAATTTTGTTAAATAATTATTGTTATGAAAAGACCTAGCCGTTTGTTGAGTTATTCTGTTATCGAATTGTGCTGCTAAGTAATCTTGCCTTCACAGAATCACGAAGTCGTCATTCAGCAGACCCGGAGGAGATTCAACGCCACCACAGACGACATCACGAGCCAAGGAAAAGGTGTTCACAGTCAGGAAGGATTCCTGCACCGGATCGGTTCACCATTACATTTATATGTTATAAATGGTGCCGCGACCTAGGATCATGGTACTGTGAGGAGTGCCTGGTAACCTCGGGAAAGGAAAGGGCAGAGCCAACCCACGGCAGAGGAAAAAAAAACAATTTTTTTTGCCGGCAGAACACTTTGAAAAAAAAATAGACAAAAAAAAAAACCCACGGCACAACGGACGATTTTTTTTTTTACCGGCAGAGAGAAAGGACATCGACACCCGTGTTTGAAAAAAAAAAAGAAGAAAAATAGAAAAAGGAAAAGAAAAGAGAGAAACAGTTTAACGGGCATGTACACCCGTGGTTGAAAAAGAGAATAGAAAAAAGGAAAAGAAAAGAGAGAAACAGTTTAACGGGCATGTACACCCGTGGTTGAAAAAAAAAGAGAAAGATAGAAAAAGAGATAGACTGAAAGAAAAAACGTTTTTTAGACTTTGAGATCGGTCTGGGACCGCGAACTTTTAGTCAATTGATTGAAAGGCCCAGACGGACTCGAAAAATAATAAACAACCAACCCAGAGACGAGAGACCACAGGGGCAGCAGAGGAGAGGGGTAAGTGACTCGTTGATTTCTCTTGTTCGCTTGCTCGGTTGTCGGTGTATCGATTGTTGTCCAAACTTTGCACGCGGTTTGGGTAGTTCTGTTGTTAGAGTGGTAAACTAGAACGCAAAGGGAATGGGTTCGGAGGAAGACCTAGTAAATAGTGTAACAGGTATGGGGAGAGAAGAGACCAGAAAGATAGAAAGGCCGACAGGAGGGATACGAATACCCCCCCACAAAGGGGATCCCGTCGGTTCAATGGAGTGGTTAGCAGTAATTCAGAAGAAGAGGATGATTTATGGACTAGAAAATCACGAGATGGTGCTGCTCGCTCTAGAGGGAGCGAGGGGCCCAGCGTCGAGATTCATTGAGGGGAGGTATGTAGAGAACCCGGGGATCACTTGGACGGAGCTCCGCGAGCAGCTAGTGAGGCAATACGCCAGCGAGCGAACCGCGATTGAGGCCGTACGCGAGTTGACCCGGCTAAGGTTAAGCAATGGCGAGGAAAGGCCTGGGAGAAGGAAAACGGTGGGGGCAGGGCGAGTCCGGGGCCCCGAATGGAGAGAGGGGGCGGAGAGGATTGGGAGGCAGACTCCGATCCTAGAAGGAAGGCATGGGACCTTCAAAATGAGTACGATAGGCCCGCACCGGCCAGACAGGTATCAGTCCGCTGGACCTGCAGGGGTGAGGGGCATAGAGCAGCAGAGTGTCCCACAAATTATGGGCGCCCACGCAGCTCGGTTAGACCGAACTGCACTAGGTGTGGTCGGTTCGGACATGAGAGTCGGTGGTGCACAGCAGCATAGATCGGAGGTGAGGAATTAGGATTCCGAACCTTAGTGTGCCACCTGACACTAGGGTAAAGAACCAGGGAAGCGCCCAGAGGCCACCCCACAGAGTATAAAAAGTAGGGTGGCCCCCAGAATGATAAGTTTAGTGAAAGATAGCGAAATTAAATGGGAAGAAGACGGGCTTGGGTTTTGTTCGCCGGTTTATGAGAAACCGCAAGAAGCAATGAACCCCCCCGTAGAGAGAGATCGAATTAAACGCGACTGCTGGGTCGGTTGACCAGTCCAGCGAGTGAGAGGAGAGCGGCCAAATACCCCCCTGCCCAGCTCCAGAAGAGACTGAGAGAAAATCGGTTAGCCAAAAAGGTAGAGGAATTACCTATGAAGTTACGGTAGAATGGGAAGAAGACGGGCTTGGGTTTTGTTCGCCGGTTTATGAGAAACCGCAAGAAGCAATGAACCCCCCCGTAGAGAGAGATCGAATTAAACGCGACTGCTAGGTCGGTTGACCAGTCCAGCGAGTGGGAGGAGAGCGGCAAAATACCCCCCTGCCCAGCTCCAGAAGAGACTGAGAGAAAATCGGTTAGCCAAAAAGGTAGAGGAATTACCTATGAAGTTACGGTAGAATGGGAAGAAGACGGGCTTGGGTTTTGTTCGCCGGTTTATGAGAAACCGCAAGAAGCAATGAACCCCCCCGTAGAGAGAGATCGAATTAAACGCGACTGCTAGGTCGGTTGACCAGTCCAGCGAGTGGGAGGAGAGCGGCAAAATACCCCCCTGCCCAGCTCCAGAAGAGACTGAGAGAAAATCGGTTAGCCAAAAAGGTAGAGGAATTACCTATGAAGTTACGGTAGAATGGGAAGAAGACGGGCTTGGGTTTTGTTCGCCGGTTTATGAGAAACCGCAAGAAGCAATGAACCCCCCCGTAGAGAGAGATCGAATTAAACGCGACTGCTAGGTCGGTTGACGAGTCCAGCGAGTGGGAGGAGAGCGGCAAAATACCCCCCACCCAGCTCCAGAAGAGACTGAGAGAAAATCGGTTAGCCAAAAAGGTAGAGGAATTACCTATGAAGTTACGGTAGAATGGGAAGAAGACGGGCTTGGGTTTTGTTCGCCGGTTTATGAGAAACCGCAAGAAGCAATGAACCCCCCCGTAGAGAGAGATCGAATTAAACGCGACTGCTAGGTCGGTTGACGAGTCCAGCGAGTGGGAGGAGAGCGGCAAAATACCCCCCCACCCAGCTCCAGAAGAGACTGAGAGAAAATCGGTTAGCCAAAAAGGTAGAGGAATTACCTATGAAGTTACGGTAGAGGGGAGCAGAACGCCCCACCACAGAATAGCAGGAAAGCCAAGCCAAAGATAGTCAAGGACCTGGGGGAGAGGCCGAGGTTGTGCTGTGTCGCATTCGTTGGCTCCACCGCGCGCAGGGAGGGCCCCCATGCGTGTGCGGTGCTGGTGGTTGTGGCGCGGACAGTTGTCTTGGATGCCCCCCCCTCCCCCCCGAGATAAACGGACATATAAGGATAGAAAGAGATGCATAACTGGGACCGATGGAGGGTCGTCGTGGTTAGATCCAAATGATCGATCACAAGTAGTAATATACCTGCAGCTGGATGGGCTGTTGCCGAACGACCAGGCAGATATATAGTGAGTTGTAAAAGCAAAAGAAAGTTGAAGTAATCGACAGATGTTCGAACCACCGTGAATATGACAGATTGTGGTGCGCCTTACGAAAGGGCACAGAAGTAATGATAAGCGAAGAGAAGGATATGAGATCCTATCTAAGATAGATAGTGTTGATACAGACGAAGCAGAAGAAATCAGTGGCCCCCCGTTGCTGGGAGAGGCACTCGATGAGTAATTAGGGACAGTTTCGGGAAGCGATGAGAGAATGATTATGAAGAAATTGGAAGTTATAGGGAAGAACCAAAAGGGTTACTGTCGCATGCAGCCAGGGAAGGCGCATCGATATCGAATGTCACCGGGCCGAAGTGAGCCAAGAAGGTGTTAGTCTGAGAGAATTGTTTTCCCAGAGAAGGGAACGGAAGAGAATCTGGCCGAGGTGGCCGACGCAATGATAGTGACGGTATGCGAACCAGACAGGTCCGTACCAAGAGAATTTCAGTTGTTGATACTGACGAGTGAGTGCACAGGTGCACAGTTGGATATGCGATCGCTAAGACACCTGTCGCCGAATATAATCATCTCGGCAGATTAAGGCCGAATTACCAAATCGTTTGAGATTACCGGTCGACCCCATCGAACAGTTATGAAAGTATTATAATGTGTTAAAATGCGTTGCATAACCAGAAGGTAACAAGCTATTAGCTTTAAAAAGATTGAGGGTTCGATTAACCCCGTCAGGAAGGGAAAATTCACGTTAAAAGGTAGAACTAGACACGGGCACGATAGGGCTTGGTCGATGTTAGTGAGAATTGTGCACATAAATAATAGGGTTAGCTTTTGCAGAAAAGACAAAGGGCGCGAGAAAGACATAGGGAGAAATTGGACGGCGCGAGCACACCGACGGCCGAGTGCATGAGCGAGGGAGGGTTACCCTTGAGTACACTTCACCCAGATCGCGAGCGGGAGCAGGAATCGCTGCCCGTGTCGGAAATCCGGGTGGATGACCAGTGAAGAAGTAGAGATTGATTCCGAGGAGAGGGTGATGGTGACGTAATTTGTAAGGGGCGTTGCGAGCTCCAATCTGTATTAACAAACTTTTAATTGCATGCATAATAATTCATTTTGTCACCTACCCACCTCCCAACACAGAAACCACAAAATGCATACGCACATACACACATACATACGTAGTCCTGATGTTTTAATAGACTGGAAAGAGAAAAAGAAGGACAGACCAAAAGAAAACAGAACAGAAAAAGAAAACTTTTTGTTCCATTGTTTAGCTACAGTTTTTTCTTAATTTTTGATTATTATTGTTTTGATTGTATTATCCGTTGTTCTCTCTGTGTGTGGGGAAAGGTAACGGTCTGGGAGATGTCAATTGCAACCAAGTGACACGAAATAAGGGTGGACGGATGTGAAACAGTGATTTCATCCGACGTATCTGCCCCCTTTATGGCGCACCGATATGCATCGGAGAGATCAGCCCCCCACGTAGAGAAAGGTGACGGTCTGGGAGGTGTCAATTTCGACCAATTGACACGAAATAAGGATTGGGCGGATGTGAAACAGTGGTTTCAGCGACGGAGTCTGCACCCCGGGGTGCACTGGAATGCATCGGGGAGATCAGGCCCCACGTAGAGACAAGTGGAAGTCTGGGAGCTAGTACATATTTTTGACTGTCCAAACCTTGGCCGAGAGACGGCGCCAGCCTGGCGGGAGAGAGCGTGTAGGTTGTCAGTGGCACTTAACCAGATACAATGGATGAGTTTGACCAGCTGAACAATTTGGTCATGGGTCTTTTAGATACGATGGATGTCAGCTCGATGGGTGGTCCAATAGAGAAAGAGAGGCTAATGGTTTTCTTTAGTGTAGATAAGATCTAAAGAGAAACTAAAACGACGAATTACAATTGCCCGTACCACCCCACTCCGGGGGAGGAGTGGGGACACAGAAGAAGGGATGGGGGAAAGAAAGAGAGTAAGTCAGCATCGCGCGTACCACACGACGAGAAGAGAGAGAGAGAGAGTATGAGTTATACGTTTTTCGTCTTTGTTATTTGAGATGAGAAGGCGATCGCAAGTGAGTCAGATCCAAGATTTCGTTCGGCACGGACGCGCTCTCGGGAGCTGAGACACGAGCCGGCTAGGCGAGACGTTGCGCGAACAATCGCTCTCGCTTGGCATGGCATGGCTCATAGCATTCCCCCACCATCGTTTTCCAACAGAGATTAATGTCTCAATTAATACCAACAGTCGTAAGAGTCCACACCCACCGTTTTGAGTAGACAAGTTATATCTCGATTAAGGATTAACACTCGTAAAGGGAGTTTCACACACACACGGTTCTCCAAACATAGATTAAGTTACAACTTATTTAACAACTGGGAAATCGTAAATAGAGATTCATACACACAGAGAGATACAATAGTTGGTAAACAAGCCATTATCGCAAAACAGACTTTGGGTTAAGTTAAAAACCCACCGTTCAATTTTGTTAAATAATTATTGTTATGAAAAGACCTAGCCGTTTGTTGAGTTATTCTGTTATCGAATTGTGCTGCTAAGTAATCTTGCCTTCACAGAATCACGAAGTCGTCATTCAGCAGACCCGGAGGAGATTCAACGCCACCACAGACGACATCACGAGCCAAGGAAAAGGTGTTCACAGTCAGGAAGGATTCCTGCACCGAGACGGTTCTCATTACGTTTGATGCCGTCACGTCGCAAGGAGTGTAAGAGTGTGGGGTCTATGTTATAGTTGAGAGGGTGCAAAATTTGGTGATGGAAGATCGTCATTCAACCGTGCGGGAGGTCGGGGTGAGTAAAGATTCTGCACATACAATTTTACATGATGATTTGAACATTAACAGAGTGGCTGCGAAATTTGTGCCCAAGTTGTTGTCGCAGAAACAAAAGGACCTCCGTTTTCAAGTTGCACAGGACCTTTTGGAAACCACGAACACTGATCCTGGGTTTCTGAACACCGTGATAACTGGAGATGAGTCATGGGTGTACGGGTATTTGAAATATTCTTTCTGGCCTAAGGTCGGATACTTTTTAGACAGGCCTCGTATGTCTGTTACCTAAATTGATCAGTTCGTAAATGGATCCCAGGCGGTACGGACCTTATGAAATATGGTCTGAAGTTTGGGTCTCGAATGAGACGGGAATAAGCCATCCCATCTGTCTCCTCCTGTCCAATCAGAAGAATAGTTAAGTCAGAAACCAAGAAACAAACCAACTGGAAAACGGCGACTCTCTCCCAGGTGTCATCAGGAAAGAAGAGATCAATAAACGTCTTTTCATAACCCTCTCAAGATCGGCCTTCTGAATTTTCTTTGACATGTAAAAGAGTTTTATTCCCAGAGAGCAGGTGCACCACACTAGACGATCAAGAAATCTACACAACGAGGAAGGTAAGGAAATCTAAGAAAACCCACGGCACAGCACACGACGACTAAGACCACGACGACCAGCAAGGAAGGAGACGAAGAAAAGTATCAGGTAAATTATGACATTGATTTGAAATGAACTATTGTGTTAAAAGAAAGTTTAAAAATCCACGTACACATGCACCTACCGTTAAAAAAGAGTAAAAACTTTGCATCGAGTTTGGAGCATCATATGATCGATGGGCTGCATTGTAAGAGACATACACACACACATAAACGCCCACCCCAAAATGTATCCTGTTGAACACCCCACCCACATCTGCCCACACGGTAAAAAGAATCTAGTAAGTTTATGAAAAAAGTAATTAACGGTTTAAAGGCCTCTACATGCTTTAAGTGTAAAACTGTGTGTAAAAACGTTTCAAGCTTTCAATTTCGGGAAACGTTTTAGGAAACTTTTGGTAACAATCTTTTGAGTGCCAATGTAACATCTATATATTTATTAAAATCGCTCTGATGACTGAAGATAGAGCGATTTGTTTATAGATATAAATAAACCCAATGAAACATTAATTTCCGATAAATATTATGCTCTTATTATTAAATAATTGAGCACTACATTGGATTTCTGCCTAGCAAACAAAACCAAAGATATATATATATATATATATATATATATATCGTACATGTATTGTATTAGTTTCTGTAAATGTAAATCCGTAGAAACTCAAGTGTTTATAAAAAGTGCTCAATAACAAGTAGAGCTGTTTATAAGTATACATTTTTATTTATACAAACATTATTGGTTACATATGTGCATACATGTTTCGGTTGCACTTTTCCCAGAAAGTCAACCTCATCAGACCAAGAATTTTCGAGAAATGGATGGATTTGAAGAATTTTCTAACATCTTAATTGTGGGTTTCGCTTAGTTTTAAGTACACAGATAGAGAAAGGGAATTTATCGATAGTGGTTGTAGCGAGATGAGTTTTTGTTGTGAATGTTTTACAGGAAGGGGGGGGGGGCATAGATTGAAGCTCAGTCCAGTACCTACCATATAGTATTATTAACAAGCAGAACACCTTTTACTTACCTCAATCTAATAATATCTTTATTAATTTCAGTGAACAGAAATATCGCACCTGAAAAATTAAAATTAATTTTTAGTCATATTATTATTATTAGCAACAAAATACTGCAATGAAAACGAAAATTCAGGGTTCTATGTACATCTGCTACTAAAGGAAAAGAGAGAGGCAAACAACTCTACACACAGCGGATGCTATGCCATTTTCATCACTACAAATTACTAGTACGAAAACCAACGTGTCTAACAACACAGCTACTTACACGCACCATTCAGATGCGGTGTGGTAGAAGAAGAACCGAGACATGGCTATGTTAAACTAATAAAAGCATTTTTTTTAAATAGGGAGTTTAATTTTAAGAGGTAGAAGAAAAGAATTTATATACTATTAAAAAGTTATGGTGTTTTTGAAGTTTGTCTGTTCATATGCAAATAGAAACATTTGATTGGTGGACAAATAAATATTAGGCAGAGTACACATTACTAAGGCAGTAGCTTTTACAATGTCAATATCCGAGTTCGAATCTCACATAAGTCTAAAGGATTTTTTTTAACTAGATATGTGTTTTATAAATTAACATAACATAAAAAAAAAATTAAATAAATATTTTCTTTTTAACTAGGTGAACTTCTTTTTTGATAATCTGCAAAAATGTAGGCATAAATAGTATTCAGCATTATTTCAAAGCAAATTATTTTTGCTTTAAAACATAGTTTCGAAGTTTTTTTTGCCAATAAAAACAATGCGTAAATATATTCATCATAGTTACTTACTCTCTCATGCAAATACTAAGTAGCATATCTTTTTCCACAAATATTTTTCTTAGTATTAGTTATAAAATGGTAAAAACTAGGTAAAGATCGAAATTGATATACCCAGGTTACTGTACCAACACTGCTCAAGGAGCGGGTATAAACTAGTGGTTATATGACTTTTTAAATAACATCTTAATTGTGGATTTAGCTATTTATTGAAATATTTAGTTTTCATGGTAAGCTATGTACAAACTAGTCTGCTGCTATATTGAGTCTGCTAAGTCTTTCACGCTCACACGCCATTGTGTTTTGACTCCAATAACTTTTTTCTTTGTGTTTCAATCAAAATATTAATTCTTATTAAGTTTCTTTTCTTTCTTTAAATCTTCGTTTACAGATCACCTGATGGTGACAGCCATTACAAACTAGAGAATCATATCCATATTGTGTGAATATTTCATTGGATAAAACTCAAAATGTACCAAATACCTTTTTTAGAATTACAAATTAAAGATACAAAAGAAGCAAAAATATCAAGAAATTTAACATTAAAAGACTTACCTAAGCAAGCGATGTGGACATACACCCAGAAGTAACCGTCATAATGGTACTAAAATGCAAAAACAAACAAAGAATCCTGTCATTAGTTGCAAAGAAACAAAACTACAAGAATTTATTACACAAAGTATTGATCATCTAGAATGTTCTGATGATGATGATGATGATGATGATGATGATGATGATGATGATGATCATCATCATCATCATCATCATCATCATCATCACCCTTTAGAATAGAACCGCTATGGTTTAAATTTCAGTGTGTGTTTAATGTTATCAAAATTTGCTGAAATTTTGGGAATAGATATCATTTTTGGTCATTTACCTATGGTTTAAATTGTTTGTACGTGTATGATTTTTTCTTCAAACAAATCATCCTGAAGAAGTCTGACAATAAAGATGAAACGTTGATGAATACATAAATATTCTTTTGGTTTTCCTTTGTCATCTTCCATATATATATATATATATATATATATATATATATATATATATATATATATATATATATATATATATATATAGTAAAAATTTATTTATACGAACATTATTGGTTACATATGTGCATACATGTTTCGGTTGTACTCTTCACAGAGACTCCACCTCTTCAAACCAAAGAAGACAATGAAGCCTTCCTTGTCTTCTTTGGTCTGAAGAGGTGGACTCTCTGTGAAGAGTACAAGCGAAACATGTATGCACATATGTAACCAATAATGTTTGTATAAATAAATTTATACTAAAGAACAGCTCTACTTGATATTGAGCACTTTTTATAAACACTGGAGTTTCAACGGATTTACATCTACAGAAACTAATACAATACATGCACTATATATATATATATATATATATATATGATGACTGCAACGTCTTGTCAAACGAGTGCCACTCCCTCATTCAAAATAGAGTATTTGTATGGAGATTGTAAATAAAGCGATCTAACTTAGTATGACAGTTAGATACCCCTCTTGGTTAAAAATGTTGAGATCCAGCAACAAGCGATAGCAAGACAGCCAGTAACAAGTTGAAACTGCAGACCAACATGACGTGAGGAGTGGTCTTCCACTTTTTTTTTTTAATTAAAAAACATTTTTCTACATCAAATCGAAAAATCCAACAAAATGAATTACTGTTCATAATGCACACATATTAAAGCCACTGAATGGATGCGTCTGCAAGACGAATTATATATATATATATACACACATACAAGCAAAAAATACTCATGTATAGCTTACATTACATATATGAATCTAATCTAATTTTAATAACTAATAGTTTTTATTTAAATTACTTCCCTTGAAAATTAATGAACATAATATTTTAAGAAAAGTTTTGGTAATTTATCCTTTTTTTATTAAATCACTTTAATTAATTACTGTTAATATCGACAAAAACATTGCATATATATATATATATATGAAATAGGACAATAAAATTACAAATGAATAACAGCAAACATTAATTTATTATAAACTGTTTACAAAAGTTATGCAAATTAGTCATACAAATAGCTATGTTTGGGTATTTGCTCGCTACTATATATACAGTATTTCAAAAGACGATGTTGCATCATTGATTTAAATAACAGTGCCTCGTTTTGATGGTAATATAGGAGTGATAAATGAAAAAAGCTTTCACATTTATTCATTTAAATGAAACTGCAGTAGAGTGAACTTGTAACTATTTACTATATATATATAACTTGAATAAATTGCCTTTTTGCGGAATATACCTTGCTTTGAACTTTTGAATTGAATTTTGATTTGGCTTTTGCTTTCTCTAATTCCTTTCCATTCTCCTTCATTTCTACCTGCTCTATCCTGGATATTGAGCTGTATACTCTTCACAATAGGGTTTTACCTTTCCTAAAAGTTCGCTTTAAGTACACCTCTTTATATATATATATATATATATATATATATATATATATATATATATATATGTAATGATTATGCCAGCTGTTACAAAGCACAAAAGTCAAAAATGATAGGAGGGGGTTTCATTCTTTTAATAATCTAGAATCACTTCTTTTTTTAATGACATTAACAAGCACATCTATAATAAGGACCAAGAAATAATAAATCAACATATGTTTTACCATTGGATCAGTCTTCAATACACCCAAGACAGTGATACCCAGAGTACCATGAGTAAGCCAACCAATAGGATCAGAGAGCTGAAAATTGAAAAGTTATAAGAAATGTATTTTTATGTGAGTGCTTGTACTGTAAAATCTTGTCAGTAAAACATTAAGCATTGTATAATCTATATAAAAAGCCATCTTGGTGGTGTAGCAGTTGCATGAGTGAACTATTCTGTATCGGTCTACGTAACCAACAGTGAGATTATAATTCGGTTTGCCGATTATGTAATCATCGCTTCTTCACCACGTGGGCGTATGGCACTTCTGCGTGTAACTAAATTCACACACGATGAATTGTTTTGGTGTGAAAGCCAAACCACACAATTCCTAAGTTTGCAAATTTTCTTCTAGCCGACAAGACGTGCCTTTTCCCGTTCTCAACCTGACTCAACTGCGAGCGAATGAGATATCGAACTCCAGGATATTATCACTTCATCTAACCGACATAAATCATCCCATTGTACTATCTTCATTTTGTTCT